>OX401419.1:760014-1400393 GCA_947846245.1 Cerastoderma edule
GAATAGACATGTTGCAAAAGTGGGCATTATCAAGGAAAGTCCACATATATAAATAAGATCGTTCTTTAATCAAACGAATAAGAGATCCTTTAACGAAATGGATGAGTATCAAAATGGTATTGACCTGTCAACAAACATAATCAGAATAGTTAAAGATATCTTCTTAGATATAATCATGCACAAGCCTCGATAGCGTAGTGGTTCACGCTACCGTCTCTCACGCTGGCGCTCCGAGTTCGAATCCCGTGAAGGACGATTCTTTTTCAAAACTATAGTTTTGTTGTTTAAATATTTCATTTTAATCATTACTGCTCAGCCAAGCAATGATTTTAAAATACTTGCACGAATAACCTTTATAATTGCTGCCACATTGAACACGACAATTATAGTGTATCTTTATTATGGAATAGTCATGACGTCAGACACACCCCATTACTGATTCTTCTCCTTAAAAGAAATGATGCCACCACACTGCTTGTCTTGCTCGTTCATTTCTAGAAACACAATAATAGATTCGGTAATCTAGCATTCGGAATATCATATGAATTAAGAAAGGCATGCATAAATTATCAATTGTTTACGAACATATTTATGAACGAACACACTAAATACTATCAAATATTCCATGCTTACTTTGTATCTCGATTAGTAAGTATAAGAATAGACATGTTGCGATAGTGGGCATTATCAAGGAAAGTCTACACATATAAATAAGATCGTTGCTTAATTAAACGAATAAGAGATCCTTTAACGAAATGAATGAGTATCAAAATGGTATTGACCTGTCAACAAACATAATCAGAATAGTTAAAGATAACTTCTTAGCTATGATCATGCACAAGCCTCGGTAGCTTAGTGGATAACGCTACCGTCTCTCACGCTGGCGCTTAAAGATCGAATCCCGGGAAGGACAATTCTTTTTCAAAACTATACTTTTGTTGTTTAGGTATTTCTTTTTAATTATTAGTGCTCAGTCAAGCAATGATTTATCAAATATTTGGACGAATTACCTTTTACAATCGCTGCCACATTGAACACGACAATTATAGTGTATCTTTATTATGGAATAGTCATGACATCAGACACCCCATTGATTTTTCTCCTTAAAAAAAATGATGCCACCACACTGCTTGTCTTGCTCGTTCATTTCTAGAAACACAAACAGAGAATATTGCCAGGCAATTCTCATAATAGATTCGGTAATCTAGCATTCGGAAGATCATATGAATTAAGAAAGGCATGCATAAATTATCATTTGTTTACGAACATATTTATGGACGAACACACTGAATACTTTCACGTACATATATCATTCTTACTTTGTATCTCGATAAGTAGGTATAAGAATAGACATGTTGCAAAAGTGGGCATTATCAAGGAAAGTCCACACATATAAATAAGATCGTTCTTTAATCAAACGAATAAGAGATCCTTTGACGAAATGGATGAGTATCAAAATGGTATTGACCTGTCAACAAACATAATCAGAATAGTTAAAGATATCTTCTTAGATATAATCATGCACAAGCCTCGATAGCGTAGTGGTTCACTCTACCGTCTCTCACGCTGGCGCTCCAAGTTCGAATCCCGTGAAGGACGATTCTTTTTCAAACTATAGTTTTGTTGTTTAAATATTTCTTTTTAATCATTACTGCTCAGCCAAGCAATGATTTTCAAAATACTTGCACGAATAACCTTTTATAATTGCTGCCACATTGAACACGACAATTATAGTGTATCTTTATTATGGAATAGTCATGACGTCAGACACCCCATTGATTCTTCTCCTTAAAAGAAATGATGCCACCAAGATCGCTTGTCTTGCTCGTTCATTTCCTAGAAACACAAACAGAGAATACACAGGCAATTCTCATATAATAGATTCGGTAATCTAGCATCTGGAAGATCATAAATTAAGAAAAGGCATGCATAAATTCATCAATTGTTTACGAACATATTTATGGACGAACACACTAAATTTCACGTACATATCATTCTTTTACTTTGTATCTCGATAAGTAAGTATAAGAATAGACATGTTGCAAAAGTGGGCATTATCAAGGAAAGTCCACATATAAATAAGATCGTTCATCAAAACGAATAAGAGATCTCTTTAACGAAATTGGATGAGTATCAAAATGGTATTGACCTGTCAACAAACATAATCAGAATAGTTAAAGATATCGTCTTAGATATAATCATGCACGCTTCCTCGGGAGTTAGCGTAGTGGTTCACGCTACCGTTCCTCACGCTGGCGCTCCAAGTTCTAATCCCGTGAAGGACGATTCTTTTCAAAACTATAGTTTTGTTGTTTAAATATTTCTTTAATCATGACTGCTCAGCCAAGCAATGATTTTTAAAATACTTGCACGAATAACCTTTATAATTGCTGCCACATTGAACACGACAATTATAGTGTATCTTTATTATGGAATAAGTCAGCGACGTCAGACACCCCATTGATTCTTTCTCCTTAAAAAGCAAATGATGCCACCAATTGCTTGTCTGCTCGTTCATTTCTAGAAACACAAACGGAGAATATTGCCAGGCAATTCTCATAATAGATTCGGTAATCTAGCATTCGGAAGATCATATGAATTAAGAAAGGTATGCATAAATTATCAATTGTTTACGAACATATTTATGGACGAACACACTAAATACTTTCACGTACATATATCATTCTTACTTTGTATCTCGATAAGTAAGTATAAGAAAAGACATGTTGCAAAAGTGGGCATTATCAAGGAAAGTCTACACATATAAATAAGATCGTTCTTTAATCAAACGAATAAGAGATCCTTTGACGAAATGGATGAGTATCAAAATGGTATTGACCTGTCAACAAACATAATCAGAAT
The DNA here is from genome assembly GCA_947846245.1 of Cerastoderma edule. Classification (NCBI taxonomy): domain Eukaryota; kingdom Metazoa; phylum Mollusca; class Bivalvia; order Cardiida; family Cardiidae; genus Cerastoderma; species Cerastoderma edule. The sequence goes on from OX401419.1 coordinate 762,877, forward strand.
AGTTAAATATATCTTCTTAGATATAATCATGCACAAGCCTCGATAGCGTAGTGGTTCACGGTACCGTCTCTCACGCTGGCGCTCCAAGTTCGAATCCCGTGAAGGACGATTCTTTTTCAAAACTATAGTTTGTTGTTTAAATATTTCTTTTTAATCATTACTGCTCAGCCAAGCAAGGATTTATCAAATACTTGCACGAATTACCTTTTATTATTGCTGCCATAATTGAACACGACAATCATAGTGTATCTTTATTATGCAATAGTCATGACGTCAGACACCCAATTGATTCTTCTCCTTAAAAGAAATGATGCCACCACACTGCTCCTCTTGCTCGTTCATTTCTAGAAACACAAACGGAGAATATTGACAGGCAATTCTCATAATAGATTCGGTAATCTAGCATTCGGAAGATCATATGAATTAAGAAAGGCATGCATAAATTATCAATTGTTTACGAACATATTTATGGACGAACACACTAAATACTTTCACGTACATATATCATTCCCTACTTTGTATCTCGATAAGTGTATAAGAATAGACATGTTGCAAAAAGTGGGCATTATCAAGGAAAGTCCACATATAAATAAGATCGTTCTTTAATCAAACGAATAAGAGATCCTTTAACGAAATGGATGAGTATCAAAATGGTATTGACCTGTCAACAAACATAATCAGAATAGTTAAAGATATCTTTTTAGATATAATCATGCACAAGCCTCGATAGCGTAGTGGTTCACGCTACCGTCTCTCACGCTGGCGCTCCAAGTTCTAATCCCGTGAAGGACGATTCTTTTTCAAAACTATAGTATTGTTGTTTAAATATTTCTTTTTAATCATTACTGCTCAGCCAAGCAATGATTTTTAAAATACTTGCACGAATAACCTTTTATAATTGCTGCCACATTGAACACGACAATTATATTGTATCTTTTATTATGGAATAGTCATGACGTCAGACACCCCATTGATTCTTTCTCCTTAAAAGAATGATGCCACCACACTGCTTGTCTTGCTCGTTCATTTCTAGAAACACAAACGGAGAATATTGTATGTAATTCTCATAATAGATTCGGTAAGCTAGCATTCGGAAGATCATATGAATTAAGATACGCATGCATAAATTATCAATTGTTTACGAACATATTTATGGACGAACACACTAAATAATGTCACGTATTCCATTCTTTCTTTGTATATCGATTAGTGAATATAAGAATAGACATGTGGCGAAAGTGGGCATTATCAAAGAATGTCTACAAATATAAATAAGATCTTGTTGTTTAATCAAACGAATAAGAGATCATTTTGGAAAATGAATGAGTATCAAAATGGTATTGACCTGTCAACAAACATAATCAGAATAGTTAAAGATAACTTAGCTATGATCATGCACAAGCCTTCGGTAGCGTAGTGGTTCACGCTACTGTCTTCACGCTGGTACCCAAGTTCGAATCCCGTGAAGGACGATTCTTTTCAAAACTATAGTTTTGTTGTTTAAATATTTCTTTTTAATCATAACTGCTCAGCCAAGCAATGATTTATCAAATACTTGACGAATTATCTTTACAATCGCTGCCACATTGAACACGACAATTATAGTGTACTTATTATGGAATAGTCATGACGTCAGACACCCCATTGATTCTTCTCCTTAAAAGAAATGATACACCACACTGCTTGTCTTGCTCGTTCATTTCTAGAAACACATACAGAGAATATTGCCAGGCAATTCTTATAATAGATTCGGTAATCTAGCATTCGGAAGATCATATGAATTAAAAAAGGCATGCATAAATTATCAATTGTTTACGAACATATTTATGGACGAACACACTAAATACTTTCACGTACATATATCATTCTTACTTTGTATCTCGATATGTAGGTATAAGAATAGACATGTTGCAAAAGTGGGAATTATCAAGGAAAGTCCACACATATAAATAAGATCGTTCTTTAATCAAACGAATAAGAGATCCTTTAACGAAATGAATGAGTATCAAAATGGTATTGACCTGTCAACAAACATAATCAGAATAGTTAAAGATAACTTCTTAGCTATGATCATGCACAAGCCTCGGTAGCGTAGTGGTTCACGCTACTGTCTCTCACGCTGGCGCTCCAAGTTCGAATCCCGTGAAGGACGATTCTTTTTCAAAACTATAGTTTTGTTGTTTAAATATTTCTTTTTAATCATTACTGCTCAGCCAAGCAATGATTTTAAAAATACTTGCACGGATAACCTTTTATAATTGCTGCCACATTAAAACACGACAATTAGAGTGTATCTTTATTATGGAATAGTCATGACTTCAAACACCCCATTGATTCTTCTCCTTAAAAGAAATGATGCCACCACACTGCTTGTCTTGCTCGTTCATTTCTAGAAACACAAACGGAGAATATTGCAAGGCAATTCTCATAATAGATTCGGCAATCTAGCATTCGGAATATCATATGAATTAAGAAAGGCATGCATAAATTATCAATTGTTTACGAACATATTTATGGACGAACACACTAAATACTATCAAGTATTCCATTCTTGCTTTGTATCTCGATTAGTAAGTATAAGAATAGACATGTTGCGATAGTGGGCATTATCAAGGAAAGTCTACACATATAAATAAGATCGTTGTTTAATTAAACGAATAAGGGATCCATTAACGAAATGAATGAGTATCAAAATGGTATTGACCTGTCAACAAACATAATCAGAATAGTTAAAGATAACTTCTTAGCTATGATCATGCACAAACCTCGGTAGCGTAGTAGTTCACGCTACCGTCTCTCACGCTGGCGCTCCAAGTTCGAATCCCGTGAAGGACGATTCTTTTTCAAAACTATAGTTTTGTTGTTTAAATATTTCTTTTTAATCATAACTGCTCAGCCAAGCAGTGATTTATCAAATACTTGGACGAATTATCTTTTACAATCGCTGCCACATTGAACACGACAATTATAGTGTATCTTTATTATGGAATAGTCATGACGTCAGACACCCCATTGATTCTTCTCCTTAAAAGAAATGATGCCACCACACTGCTTGTCCTGCTCGTTCATTTCTTGAAACACAAACGGAGAATATTTCCAGGCAATTCTCATAATAGATTCGGTAATCTAGCATTCGGAATATCATATGAATTAAGAAAGGCATGCATAAATTATCAATTGTTTACGAACATATTTATGGACGAACACACTACATACTTTCACGTACATATATCATTCTTACTTGGAACCTCGATAAGTAAGTATAAGAATAGACATGTTGCAAAAGAGGGCATTATCAAGGTAAGTCCACACATATTAATAAGATCGTTCTTTAATCAAACGAATAAGAGATCCTTTAACGAAATGGATGAGTATCAAAATGGTATTGACCTGTCAACAAACATAATCAGAATAGTTAAAGATATCTTTTTAGATATAATCATGCACAAGCCTCGATAGCGTAGTAGTTCACGCTACCGTCTCTCACGCTAGCGCTCCAAGTTCGAATCCCGTGAAGGACGATTCTTTTTCAAAACTATAGTTTTGTTGTTTAAATATTTCTTTTAAATCATTACTGCCCAGCCAAGCAATGATTTTTAAAATACTTGCACGAATAACCTTTTATAATTAAGCGCCACATTGAACACGACAATTATAGTGTATTATGGAATAGTCATGACGTCAGACACCCCATTGATTCTTCTCCTTAAAAGAAATGATGCCACCACACCGTTTGTCTTGCTCGTTCATTTCTAGAAACACAAACGGAGAATATTGCAAGGCTATTCTCATAATAGATTCGGTAATCTAGCATTCGGAATATCATATGAATTAAGAACGGCATGCATAAGTTATCAATTGTTTACGAACATATTAATGGACGAACACACTAAATACTATCAAGTATTCCATTCTTACTTTGTATCTCGATTAGTAAGTATAAGAATAGACATGTTGCAATAGTGGGCATTATCAAGGAAAGTCTACACATATAAATAAGATCGTTGTTTAACTAAACGAATAGGAGATCCTTTAACGAAATGAATGAGTATCAAAATGGTATTGACCTGTCAACAAACATAATCAGAATAGTTAAAGATAACCTCTTAGCTATGATCATGCACAAGCATCGGTAGCGTAGTGGTTCACGCTACCGTCTCTCACGCTGGCGCTCCAAGTTCGAATCCCGTGAAGGACGATTCTTTTTCAAGACTATAGTTTTGTTGTTTAAAAATTTCTTTTTAATCATAACTGCTCAGCCAAGCAATGATTTATCAAATACTTGGACGAATTATCTTTTACAATCGCTGCCACATTGAACACGACAATTATAGTGTATCTTTATTATGGAATAGTCATGACGTCAGACACCCCATTGATTCTTCTCCTTAAAAGAAATGATGCCACCACACTGCTTGTCTTGCTCGTTCCTTTCTAGAAACACAAACAGAGAATATTGCCAGGCAATTCTCATAATAGATTCGGTAATCTAGCATTCGGAAGATCATATGAATTAAGAAAGGCATGCATAAATTACCAATTGTTTACGAACATATTTATTGACGAACACACTAAATACTTTCACGTACATATATCATTCTTACTCTGTATCTCGATAAGTAAGTATAAGAATAGACATGTTGCAAAAGTGGGCATTATCAAGGAAAGTCCACACATATAAATAAGATCGTTCTTTAATCAAACAAATAAGAGATCCTTTAACGAAATGGATGAGTATCAAAATGGTATTGACCTGTCAACAAACATAAACAGAATAGTTAAAGATAACTTCTTAGCTATGATCATGCACAAGCCTCGGTAGCATAGTGGTTCACGCTACCGTATCTCACGCTTGCGCTCCAAGTTCGAATCCCGTGAAGGACGATTCTTTTTCAAAACTATAGTTTTGTTGTTTAAATATTTCTTTTTAATCATAACTGCTCAGCCAAGCAATGATTTATCAAATACTTGGACGAATTTTCTTTTACAATCGCTGCCACATTGAACACGACAATCATAGTGTATCTTTATTATGGAATAGTCATGACGTCAGACACCCCATTTATTCTTCTCCCTAAAAGAAATGATGCCACCACACTGCTTGTCTTGCTCGTTCATTTCTAGAAACACAAACGGAGAATATTGACAGGCAATTCTCATAATAGATTAGGTTATCTAGCATTCGAATATCATATGAATTGCTAAGAAAGGCATGCATAAATTATCAATTGTTTACGAACATATTTATGGACGAACACACTAAATACTTTCACGTACATATATCATTCTTACTTTGTATCTCGATAAGTAATTATAAGAATAGACATGTTGCAAAAGTGGGCATTATCAAGGAAAGTCCGCACATATAAATAAGATCGTTCTTTAATCAAACGAATAAGAGATCCTTTAACGAAATGGATGAGTATCAAAATGGTATTGACCTGTCAACAAACATAATCAGAATAGTTAAAGATATATTCTTAGATATAATCATGCACAAGCCTCGATAGCGTAGTGGTTCACGCTACCGTCTCTCACGCTGGCGCTCCAAGTTCTAATCCCGTGAAGGACGATTCTTTTTCAAAACTATAGTTTTGTTGTTTAAATATTTCTTTTTAATCATTACTGCCCAGCCAAGCAATGATTTTTAAAATACTTGCACGAATAACCTTTTATAATTGCTGCCACATTGAACACGACAATTATAGTGTATCTTTATTATGGAATAGTCATGACGCCAGACACCCCATTGATTCTTCTCTTCCTTAAAAGAAATGATGCCACCACACCGCTTGTCTTGCTCGTTCATTTCTAGAAACACAAACGGAGAATATTGCAAGGCAATTTCATAATAGATCTGGTAATCTAGCATTCGAATATCATATGAATTAAGAAAGGCATGCATAAATTATCAATTGTTTACGAACATATTTATGGACGAACACACTAAATACTATCAAGTATATTCCATTCTTACTTTGTATCTCGATTAGTGGGCATAAGAATAGACATGTTGCGATAGTGGGCATTATCAAGGAAAGTCTACACATATAAATAAGATCGTTGTTTAATTAAACGAATAAGAGATCCTTTAACGAAATGAATGAGTATCAAAATGGTATTGACCTGTCAACAAACATAATCAGAATAGTTAAAGATAACTTAGCTATAATCATGCACAAGCCTCGGTAGCGTAGTGGTTCACGCTACCGTCTCTCACGCTGGCGCTCCAAGTTCGAATCCCGTGAAGGACGATTCTTTTTCAAAACTATAGTTTTGTTGTTTAAATATTTCTTTTAATCATAACTACTCAGCCAAGCAATGATTTATCAAATACTTGGACGAATTATCTTTTACAATCGCTGCAACATTGAACACGACAATTATAGTGTATCTTTATTATGGAATAATCATGACGTCAGACACCCCATTGATTCTTCTCCTTAAAAGAAATGATGCCACCACACTGCTTGTCTTGCTCTTTCATTTCTAGAAACACAAACAGAGAATATTGCCAGGCAATTCACATAATAGATTCGGTAATCTTACATTCGGAAAATCATATGAATTAAGAAAGGCATGCATAAATTATCAATTGTTTACGAACATATTTATGGACGAACACACTAAATACTTTCACGTACATATATCATTCTTACTTTGTATCTCGATAAGTAAGTATAAGAATAGACATGTTGCAAAAGTGGGCATTATCAAGGAAAGTCCACACATATAAATAAGATCGTTCTTTAATCAAACGAATAAGAGATCCTTTAACGAAATTGATGAGTATCAAAATGGTATTGACCTGTCAACAAACATAATCAGAATAGTTAAAGATATCTTCTTAGATATAATCATGCACAAGCCTCGATAGCGAAGTGGTTCACGCTACCGTCTCTCACGCTGGCGCTCCAAGTTCTAATCCCGTGAAGGACGATTCTTTTTCAAAACTATAGTTTTGTTGTTTAAATATTTCTTTTTAATCATTACTGCTCAGCCAAGCAATGATTTTTAAAATACTTGCACGAATAACCTTTTATAATTAAGCGCCACATTGAACACGAGACAATTATAGTGTATCTTTTATTATGGAATAGTCAAGACGTCAGACACCCCATTGATTCTTTCTCCCAAAAGAACATGCCACCACACTGTTTGCCCTGCCTGTTCATTTCCTAGAAACACAAACGGAGAATGACAAAAGCAATTCTCATGATAGATTCGGTAATCTAGCATTCGGAATATCATATGAATTAAGAAAGGCATGCATAAATTATCAATTGTTTACAAACATATTTATGGACGAACACACTAAATACTATCAAGTATTCCATTCTTACTTTGTATCTCGATTAGTAAGTATAAGAATAGACATGTTGCGATAGTGGGCATTATCAAGAAAAGTCTACACATATAAATAAGATCGTTGTTTAATTAAACGAATAAGAGAACCTTTAACGAAATGAATGAGTATCAAAATGGTATTGACCTGTCAACAAACATAATCAGAATAGTTAAAGATAACTTCTTAGCTATGATCATGTGACAAGCCTTCGGTAGCGTAGTGGTTCACGCTACTGTCTCACGCTGGCGCTCCAAGTTCGAATCCCGTGAAGGACGATTCTTTTCAAAACTATAGTTTTGTTGTTTAAATATTTCTTTAATCATAACTGCTCAGCCAAGCTATGATTTATCAAATACTTGGACGAATTATCTTTTACAATCGCTGCCACATTGAACACGACAATTATAGTGTATCTTAATTATGGAATAGTCATGACGTCCGACACCCCATTGATTCTTCTCCTTAAAAGAAATGATGCCACCACACTGCTTGTCTTGCTCGTTCATTTCTAGAAACACAAACAGAGAATATTGCCAGGTAATTCTCATAATAGATTCGGTAATCTAGCATTCGGAAGATCATATGAATTAAAGAAAGGCATGCATAAATTATATTTAAACATATTTATGGACGAACACACTAAATACTTACACGTACATATATCATTCTTACTTTGTATCTCGATAAGTAAGTATAAGAATAGACATGTTGCAAAAGTGGGCATTACCAAGGAAAGTCCACACATATAAATAAGATCGTTCTTTAGTCAAACGAATAAGAGATCCTTTAATGAAATGGATGAGTATCAAAATGGTATTGATCTGTCAACAAACATAATCAGAATAGTAAAAGATATCTTCTTAGATATAATCATGCACAAGCCTCGATAGCGTAGTGGTTCACGCTACCGTCTCTCACGCTGGCGCTCCAAGTTCGAATCCCGTGAAGGACGATTCTTTTTCAAAACTATAGTTTTGTTGTTTAAATATTTTTTTTTAATCATTACTGCTCAGCCAAGCAATGATTTTAAAATACTTGCACGAATAAATCTTTATAATTGCTGCCACATTGAACACGACAATTATAGTGTATCTTTATTATGGAATAGTCATGACGTCAGACACCCCATTGATTCTTTCTCCTTAAAAAGAAATGATGCCAATTACACTGCTTGTCTTGCTCGTTCATTTCTAGAAACACAAACGGAGAATATTGCAAGGCAATTCTCATAATAGATTCGGTAATCTAGCAATCGGAATATCATATGAATTAAGAAAGGCATGCATAAATTATCAATTGTTTACGAACATATTTATGGACGAGCACACTAAATACTATCAAGTATTCCATTCTTACTTTGTATCTCGATTAGTAAGTATAAGAATAGACATGTTGCGATAGTGGGCATTATCAAGGAAAGTCTACACATATAAATAAGATCGTTGTTTAATTCAACGAATAAGAGATCCTTTAACGAAATGAATGAGTATCAAAATGGTATTGACCTGTCAACAAACATAATCAGAATAGTTAAAGATAACTTCTAAGCTATGATCATGCACAAGCCTCGGTAGCGTAGTGGTTCACGCTACCGTCTCTCACGCTGGCGCTCCAAGTTCGAATCCCGTGAAGGACGATTTTTTTTCAAAACTATAGTTTTGTTGTTTAAATATTTCTTTAATAATAACTGCCAGCCAAGCAATGATTTATCAAATACTTGACGAATTATCTTTTACAATCGCCACATTGAACACGACAATTATAGTGTATATTTATTATGGAATAGTCATGATGTCAGACACCCCATTGATTCTTCTCCTTAAAAGAAATGATTCCACCACACTGCTTGTCTTGCTCGTTCATTTCTAGAAACACAAACAGAGAATATTGCCAGGCAATTCTCATAATAGATTCGGTAATCTAGCATTCGGAAGATCATATGAATTAAGAAAGGCATGCATAAATTATAAATTATTTACGAACATATTTATGGACCAACACACTAAATACTTTCACGTACATATATCATTCTTACTTTGTATCTCGATAAGTAAGTATAAGAATAGACATGTTGCAAAAGTGGGCATTATCAAGGAAAGTCCACACATATAAATAAGATCGTTCTTTAATCAAACGAATAAGAGATCCTTTAACGAAATGGATGAGTATCAAAATGGTATTGACCTGTCAACAAACATAATCAGAATAGTTAAAGATATCTTCCTAGATATAATCATGCACAAGCCTCGATAGCGTAGTGGTTCACGCTACCGTCTCTCACGCTGGCGCTCCAAGTTCGAATCCCGTGAAGGACGATTCTTTTTCAAAACTATAGTTATGTTGTTTAAATATTTCTTTTTAATCATTACTGCTCAGCCAAGCAATGATTTTTAAAATATTTGCACGAATAACCTTTTATAACTGCTGCCACATTGAACACGACAATTATAGTGTATCTTTATTATGGAATAGTCATGACGTCAGACACCCCATTGATTCTTCTCCTTAAAAGAAATGATGCCACCACACTGCTTGTCTTGCTCGTTCATTTCTAGAAACACAAACGGAGAATATTGCAAGGCAATTCTAATAATAGATTCGGTAATCTAGCATTCGGAATATCATATGAATTAAGAAAGGCATGCATATTTAATCAATTGTTTACGAACATGTTTATGGACGAACACAATAAATGCTGTCACGAATTCCATTCTTACTTTGTATCTCGATTAGTAAGTATAAGAATAGACATGTTGCGAAAGTGGGCATTATCAAGGAATGTCTACAAATATAAATAAGATCTCGTTGTTTAATCAAACGAATAAGAGATCCTTTAACGAAATGGATGAGTATCAAAATGGTATTGACCTGTCAACAAACATAATCAGAATAGTTAAAGATAACTTCTTAGCTATGATCATGCACAAGCCTCGGTAGCGTAGCGGTTCACGCTACCGTCTCTCACGCTGGCGCTCCAAGTTCGAATCCCGTGAAGGACGATTCTTTTTCAAAACTATAGTTTTGTTGTTTAAATATTTCTTTTTAATAATAACTGCTCAGCCAAGCAATGATTTATCAAATACTTGGACGAATTATCTTTTACAATCGCTGCCACATTGAAAACGACAATTATAGTGTATCTTTATTATGGAATAGTCATGACGTCAGACACCCCATTGATTCTTCTCCTTAAAAGAAATGATGCCACCACACTGCATGTCTTGCTCGTTCATTTCTAGAAACACAAACAGAGAATATTGCCAGGCAATTCTCATAATAGATTCGGTAATCTAGCATTCGTAAGAATATATGAATTAAGATACGCATGCATAAATTATCAATTGTTTACGAACATATTCATGGACGAACACACTAAATACTTTCACGTACATATATCATTCTTACTTTGTATCTCGATAAGTAAGTATAAGAATAAACATGTTGCAAAAGTGGGCATTATCAAGGAAAGTCCACACATATAGATAAGATCGTTCTTTAATCAAACGAATAAGAGATCCTTTAACGAAATGGATGAGTATCAAAATGGTATTGACCTGTCAACAAACATAATCAGAATAGTTAAAGATATCTTCTTAGATATAATCATGCACAGGCCTCGATAGCGTAGTGGTTCACGCTACCGTCTCTCACGCTGGCGCTCCAAGTTCGAATCCTGTGAAGGACGATTCTTTTTCAAAACTATAGTTTTGTTGTTTAAATATTTCTTTTTAATCATAACTGCTCAGCCAAGCAATGATTTTTAAAATACTTGCACGAATAACCTTTTATAATTGCTGCCACATTGAACACGACAATTATAGTGTATCTTTATTATGGAATAGTCATGACGTCAGACACCCCATTGATTCTTCTACTTAAAAGAAATGATGCCACCACACTGTTTGTCTTGCTCGTTCATTTCTAGAAACACAAACGGAGAATATTGCAAGGCAATTCTCATAATAGATTCGGTAACCTAGCATTCGGAATATCATATGAATTAAGAAAGGCATGCATAAATTATCAATTGTTTACGAACATATTTATGGACGAACACACTAAATACTATCAAGTATTCCATTCTTACTTTGTATCCCGATTAGTAAGTATAAGAATAGACATGTTGCGATAGTGGGCATTATCAAGGAAAGTTTACACATATAAATAAGATCGTTGTTTAATTAAACGAATAAGAGATCCTTTAACGAAATGAATGAGTATCAAAATGGTATTGACCTGTCAACAAACATAATCAGAATAGTTAAAGATAACTTCTTAGCTATGATCATGCACAAGCCTCGGTAGCGTAGTGGTTCACGCTACTGTCTCTCACGCTGGCGCTCCAAGTTCGAATCCCTTGAAGGATGATTCTTTTTCAAAACTATAGTTTTGTTGTTTAAATATTTCTTTTTAATCATAACTGCTCAGCCAAGCAATGATTTATCAAATACTTGACGAATAACCTTTTATAATTGCTGCCACATTGAACACGACAATTATAGTGTATCTTTATTATGGAATAGTCATGACGTCAGACACCCCATTGATTCTTCTCCTTAAAAGAAATGATGCCACCACACTGCTTGTCTTGCTCGTTCATTTCTAGAAACACAAACAGAGAATATTGCAAGGCAATTCTCATAATAGATTCGGTAATCTAGCATTCGGAATATCATATGAATTAAGAAAGGCATGCATAAATTATCAATTGTTTACGAACATATTTATGGACGAACACACTCAATACCTTCACGTACATATATCATTCTTACTTTGTATCTCGATAAGTAAGTATAAGAAAAGACATGTTGCAAAAGTGGGCATTATCAAGGAAAGTCCACACATATAAATAAGATCGTTCTTTAATCAAACGAATAAGAGATCCTTTAACGAAATGGATGAGTATCAAAATGGTATTGACCTGTCAACAAACATAATCAGAATAGTTAAAGATATCTTCTTAGATATAATCATGCACAAGCCTCGATAGCGTAGTGGTTCACGCTACCGTCTCTCACGCTGGCGCTCCAAGTTCGAATCCCGTGAAGGACGATTCTTTTTCAAAACTATAGTTTTGTTGTTTAAATATTTCTTTTTAATCATTACTGCTCAGCCAAGCAATGATTTTTAAAATACTTGCACGAATAACCTTTTATAACTGCTGCCACATTGAACACGACAATTATAGTGTATCTTTATTATGGAATAGTCATGACGTCAGACACCCCATTGATTCTTCTCCCTAAAACAAATGATGCCACCACATTGCTTCTCTGGCTCGTTTATTTCTAGAAACTGCTCGACGAGAATATTTGCCGAGGCAATTCTCGCTAATAGATTCGGTAATCTAGCATTCGGAATATCATATGAATTAAGAAGAGCATGCATATTTTATCAATTGTTTACGAACATGTTTATGGACGAACACAATAAATGCTGTCACGAATTCCATTCTTACTTTGCATTTCGATTAGTAAGTATAGAAGACAGACATCAGTCATCATCGATATAATCTGGATAATGTTCATCGTGATCTGGATCTGTGGTGGTATCAAAATGGTATTGACCTGTCAACAAACATAATCAGAATAGTTCAAGATAACTTCTTAGCTATGATCATGCACAAGCTTCGGTAGCGTAGTGGTTCACGCTACCGTCTCTCACGCTGGCGCTCCAAGTTCGAATCCCGTGAAGGACGATTCTTTTTCAAAACTATAGTTTTGTTGTTTAAATATTTCTTTTTAATCATAACTGCTCAGCCAAGCAATGATTTATCAAATACTTGGACGAATTATCTTTTACAATCGCTGCCACATTGAACACGACAATTATAGTGTATCTTTATTATGGAATAGTCATGACGTCAGACACCCCATTGATTCTTCTCCTTAAAAGAAATGATGCCACCACACTGCTTGTCTTGCTCGTTCATTTCTAGAAACACAAACAGAGAATATTGCCAGGCAATTCTCATAATAGGTTCGGTAATCTAGCATTCGGAAGATCATATGAATTAAGAAAGGCATGCATAAATTATAAATTGTTTACGAACATATTTATGGACGAACACACTAAATACTTTCACGTGCATATATCATTCTTACTTTGTATCTCGATAAGTAAGTATAAGAATAGACATGTTGCAAAAGTGGGCATTATCAAGGAAAGTCCATACATATAAATAAGATCGTTCTTTAATCAAACGAATAAGAGATCCTTTAACGAAATGGATGAGTATCAAAATGGCATTGACCTGTCAACAAAAATAATCAGAATAGTTAAAGATAACTTCTTAGCTATTATCATGAACAAACCTCGGTAGCGCAGTGGATAACGCTACCGTCTCTCACGCTGGCGCTCCAGGTTCGGATCCCGTGATGGACGATTCTTTTTCAAAACTATAGTTTTGTTGTTTAGATATTTCTTTTTAATTATTACTGTTCAGCCAAGCAATGATTTATCAAATACTTGGACGAATCACCCTTTACAATTGCTCCCACATTGAACACGACAATTATGGTGTATCTTTATTATGGAATAGTCATGACATCAGACACCCCATTGATTCTTCTCCCTAAAAGAAATGATGCCACCACACTGCTTCTCTTGCTCGTTCATTTCTAGAAACACAAACGGAGAATATTGCAAGGCAATTCTCATAATAGATTCGGTAATCTAGCATTCGGAATATCATATGAATTAAGAAAGGCATGCATATTTTATCAATTGTTTACGAACATGTTTATGGACGAACACAATAAATGCTGTCACGAATTCCATTCTTACTTTGCTTTTCGGTTAGTAAGTATAAGAATAGACATGTTGCGAAAGTGGGCATTCTCAAGGAATGTCTACAAATATAAATAAGATCTCGTTGTTTAATCAAACGAATAAGAGATCCTTTAACGAAATGGATGAGTATCAAAATGGTATTGACCTGTCAACAAACATAATCAGAATAGTTAAAGATAACTTCTTAGCTATGATCATGCACAAGACTCGGTAGCGTAATGGATAACGCTACCGTCTCTCACGCTGGCGCTCCAATTTCGAATCCCGTGAAGGACGATTCTTTATTCAAAACTATACTTTTGTTGTTTAGATATTTCTTTTTAAATATTACTGATCAGCCAAGCAATGATTTATTAAATACTTGGACGAATTACCTTTTACAATCGCTGCCACATTGAACACGACAGTTAAAGTGTATCTTTATTATAGAATAGTCATGACGTCAGACAACCCATTGATTCTTCTCCCTAAAAGAAATGATGCCACCACACTGCTTGTCTTGCTCGTTTATTTCTAGAAACACAAACGGGGAATATTGCAAGGAAATTCTCATAATAGATTCGGTAATCTAGCATTCGGAAGAATACATGAATTAAGATACGCATGCATAAATTATCAATTGTTTACGAACATATTTATGGACGAACACACTAAATACTGTCGCGTATTCCATTCTTACTTTGTATCTCGATAAGTAAGTATAAGAATAGACATGTTGCGAAAGTGGGCATTACCAAGGCAAGTCTACAAATATAAATAAGATCGTTCTTTGATCAAACGAATAAGAGATCATTTAACGAAATGGATGAGTATCAAAATGGTATTGACATGCCAACAAACATAATCAGAATAGTTCAAGATAACTTCTTAGCTATGATCATGCACAAGCCTCGATAGCGTAGTGATTAACGCTACCGTCTCTCACGCTGGCGCTCCAAGTTCGAATCCCGTGAAGGACGATTCTTTTTCAAAACTATAGTTGTGTTGTTTAAATATTTCTTTTTAATCATAACTGCTCAGCCAAGCAATGATTTATCAAATACTTGGACGAATTACCTTTTACAATCGCTGCCACATTGAACACGACAATTATAGTGTATCTTTATTATGGAATAGTCATGACGTCAGACACCCCATTGATTCTTCTCCTTAAAAGAAATGATGCCACCACACTGCTTGTCTTGCTCGTTCATTTCTAGAAACACAAACAGAGAATATTGCCAGGCAATTCTCATAATAGATTCGGTAATCTAGCATTCGGAGATCATATGAATTAAGAAAGGCATGCATAAATTATCAATTGTTTACGAACATATTTATGGACGAACACACTAAATACTGTCACGTATTCCATTCTTATTTTGTATATCGATTAGTAAGTAAAAGAATAGTCATGTTGCGAAAGTGGGCATTATCAAGGAATGTCTACAAATATAGAAAAAAGATCTCGTTGTTTAATCAAACGAATAAGAGATCCTTTAACGAAATAGATGAGTATCAAAATGGTATTGACCTGTCAACAAACATAATCAGAATAGTTAAAGATAACTTCTTAGCTATGATCATGCACAACACTCGGTAGCGTAATGGATAACGCTACCGTCTCTCACGCTGGCGCTCCAAGTTCGAATCCCATGAAGGACGATTCTTTTTCAAAACTATACTTTTGTTGTTTAGATAATTCTTTTTAATCATAACTGATCGGCAAAGCAATGATTTATTAAATACCTGGACGAATTACCTTTTACAATCGCTGCCACATTGAACACGACAATTATAGTGTATCTTTATTATGGAATAGTCATGACGTCAGACACCCCATTGATTCTTCTCCCTAAAAGAAATGATGCCACCACACTGCTTCTCTTGCTCCTTCCTTTCTAGAAACACAAAGGGAGAATATTGCCAGGCAATCTCACAATAGATTCGGTATTCTAGGATTCGGAAGATCATATGAATTAAGATACGCATGCATAAAATATCAATTGTTTGCGAACATATTTATGGACGAACACGCTAAATACTGTCACCTATTCCATTCTTACTTTGTATATCGATTAGTAAGTGAAGAATAGACATGTTGCGAAAGTGGGCATTATCAAGTCTACAAATATAGATAAGATCGTTCTTTAATCAAACGAATAAGAGATCCCAAACGAAATGGATAAGTATCAAAATGCTATTGACCTGTCAACAAACATAATCAGAAATTAAAGATAATATCTTAGCCATGATCATGCACAAGCCTCGGTAGCGTAGTGGATATCGTTACCGTCTCTCACGCTGGAGCTCCAAGTTCGAATCCCGTGAAGGACGATTCTTTTTCAAAACTATACTTTTGTTGTTTAGATATTTCTTTTTAATCATAACTGCTCAGCCAAGCAATGATTTATTAAATACCTGGACGAATTACCTTTTACAATCGCTGCCACATTGAACACGACAATTATAGTGTATCTTTATTATGGAATAGTCATGACGTCAGACACCCCATTGATTCTTCTCCCTAAAAGAAATAATGCCACCACAATGGTTCTCTTGCTCGTTCATTTCTAGAAACACAAACGGAGAATATTGACAGGCAATTCTCATAATAGATTCGGTAATCTAGCATTCGGAAGATCATATGAATTAAGATACGCATGCATAAATTATCAATTGTTTACGAACATATTTATGGACGAACACACTAAATACCGTCACGTATTCCATTCTTACTTTGTATATCGATAAATTATTATAACACTAGACATGTTACGAAAGTGGGCATTATCAAGAAATGTCTAAAAATATAAATAAGATCTCGTTGTTTAATCAAACGAATAAGAAATCCTTTAACGAAATGGATGAGTATCAAAATGGTATTGACCTGTAAACAAACATAATCAGAATAGTTAAAGATAACTTCTTAGCTATGATCATGCACAAGACTCGGTAGCGTAATGGATAACGCTACCGTCTCTCACGCTGGCGCTCCATTTTAGAATCCCGTGAAGGACGATTCTTTTTCAAAACTATACTTTTGTTGTTTAGATATTTCTTTTTAAATATTGCTGATCAGCCAAGCAATGAACTATTAAATACTTGGACGAATTACCTTTTACAACCGCTGCCACATTGAACACGACAGTTAAAGTGTATCTTTATTATAGAATAGTCATGACGTCAGACACCCCATTGATTCTTCTCCCTAAAACAAATGATGCCACCACGCTGCCTGTCTTGCTCGTTTATTTCTAGAAACACAAATGGAGAATATTGCAAGGCAATTCTCAAAATAGATTCGGTAATCTAGCATTCGGAAGAATATATGAATTAAGATATGCATGCATAAATTTTCAATTGTTTACGAACATATTTATGGACGAACACACTAAATACTGTCACGTATTCCATTCTTACTTTGTATCTCGATAAGTAAGTATAAGAATAGACATGTTGCAAAAGTGGGCATTATCAAGGAAAGTCCACACATATAAATAAGATTGTTCTTTAATCAAACGAATAAGAGATCCTTTAACGAAATGGATGAGTATCAAAATGGTATTGACATGCCAACAAACATAATCAGAATAGTTAAAGATAACTTCTTAGCTATGATCATGCACAAGCCTCGGTAGCATAGTGATTAACGCTACCGTCTCTCACGCTGGCGCTCCAAGTTCGAATCCCGTGAAGGACGATTCTTTTTCAAAACTATACTTTTGTTGTTTAGATAATTCTTTTTAATCATAACTGATCAGCCAAGCAATGATTTATTAAATACCTGGACGAATTACCTTTTACAATCGCTGCCACATTGAACACGACAGTTAAAGTGTATCTTTATTATGGAATAGTCATGACGTCAGACACCCCATTGATTCTTCTCCCTAAAAGAAATGATGCCACCACACTGCTTCTCTTGCTCGTTCATTTCTAGAAACACAAACGGAGAATATTGACAGGCAATTCTCATAATAGATTCGGTAATCTAGCATTCGGAAGATCATATGAATTAAGATACGCATGCATAAGTTATCAATTGTTTACGAACATATTTATGAACGAACACACTAAATACTGATACGTATATCATTCTTACTTTGTATATCGATAAATTACTATAACACTAGACATGTTACGAAAGTGGGCATTATCAAGAAATGTCTACAAATATAAATAAGATCTCGTTGTTTAATCAAACGAATAAGAGATCCTTTAACGAAATAGATGAGTATCAAAATGGTATTGACCTGTCAACAAACATAATCAGAATAGTTAAAGATAACTTCTTAGCTATGATCATGCACAACACTCGGTAGCGTAATGGAAAACGCTACCGTCTCTCACGCTGGCGCTCCAAGTTCGAATCCCGTGAAGGACGATTCTTTTTCAAAACTATACTTTTGTTGTTTAGATAATTCTTTTTAATCATAACTGCTCAGCCAAGCAATGATTTATTAAATACCTGGACGAATAACCTTTTACAATCGCTGCCACATTGAACAAGACAATTATAGTTTATCTTTATTATGGAAGAGTCATGCCGTCAGACACCCTTTTGATTGTTCTCCCTAATAAAAAAGTTCCAACATACTGCTTCTCTTGCTGGTTTATCTTTAGAAACACAAACCAAATATATTACACGGCATTTTTCACTCTAAAACGTGATAAACAGACGCTTAGTCAATGAGCAATGGCAAAATTTCGGACCCAAGACGACAAAAAAAAGGTTGGAAATGTGGATTCTGAGCGATACTCAGTGACCATATTATCGAATTATCGTCAACTGCTACTTGTGAAAATTAGTTATTATTTTTGACGTTGCTTTGTGTACCTAAGGACTCTATGAAGAAAATGAGATAAGATTTGTTCCGATAGAAGCATTGGCTAGGTGTCAGCAGGGGTTCGAGCTATGGTCGGAAAACGGGTTTCGTGATTGTAAAATGTGCGATTCTTGAACGGTTTCTAGGCGTTGAAGCCTTTATTGGATGGCATACGCATGTAATGTTGGTATATATTGTTAGTACATGTCCTAGGTACAATTCTAACCCAAAGACATGATGAACAAACGCTTAGTGAATGAGCAATGGCCAAATTTCGGACCCAAGACGACAAAAAAGAGGTTGGAAATGTGGATTCTGAGCTATACACATTGACCATATCATCGAATTATCGTCAGCTGATACTTGTGAAAACTAGTCATTTTTGTTGACGTTGCTTTGTGTACCTAAGGACTCTATGAAGAAAATGAGATAAGATTTGTTCCGATAGAAGCATTGGCTAGGTGTCAGCAGGGGTTCGAGCTATGGTCGGAAAACCGGTTTCTTGATTGTAAAATGTTCGATTTCTTTACGGTTCCTAGGCGTTGAAGCCCGCATTGGATGGCATAGCAATGTGATGTTGGTAGATAATGTAGGTACATGTCCTAGGTACAATCCTAGCCCAAAAACCTGGTGAACAGACGCTTACTCGATGAGCCATGGCCAAGTTTTGGACCCAAAACTGTTAGAAAAATAGGTTGAAAATGTGCCTCTTGAGCGTTTTTCAGAGGCCAATTTCTCGAGTTATCGTCAGCTGATACTTGTGGTAACTACTTGTTATTGTGGGCATTGTTTTGTGTACATGTAAATATCAAGACAGTTTTGATACGAGCATTGGCTAAGCGCCTTTCGGGGTTCAAACATGGGTGGGTAATGAACGGGAGATAAGCCGTGATTGAATATGAGGAGACAGCAGAAAGTGCATTGGATTGGACTGGTGTCGGATCTTGATGTATGTTGTAGTGACATGTGCTGGGTACAGGGTTCGTTAATGAACGTCGGAATATCAAGGAAAGTCTCGAAATATATATAAGATTGATCCCGCATGTATCACTTTGAGATGTCCAATTTAAGAGCGGTAGCAGACGCCACGTTACCGCAAGTGGTATACAGTGCTTTTTCAAACATTATGGGTAGAAACCAATGTTGGAAAAGGGGAAATTGCTTATAACAACCATTTCATCCTTTAATTACAGTGGTCTCTAAAGTGCTCTGCAGCAGATGCGATAAAGTGAGGTGTGATGCAGACTCTCCTTTGCCATAAGGAGGCATATCCATTTAACATCCAATATAAAAAGCATTGAAACATAGAACCATTTTGATACTCAGCCATTTCGTTGAAGGATCTCTTATTCGTTTGATTAAACAACGATTTTATTAATATTATTAGACTAGTGAACAATACTCAGTGAACACTACTCAGTGAACATTACTCAGTGAACATTACTCAGTGAACATTACTCAGTGAACACTACTCAGTGAGCATTACTCAGTGAACATAACTCAGTGAACATTACTCAGTGAACATTACTCAGTAAACACTATTCAGTGAACACTACTCAGTGAACATTACTCAGTGAAAACTACTCTGTGAACATTACTCAGTGAACTTTACTCAGTGAACACTACTCAGTGAACATTACTCAGTGAACACTACTCAGTGAACATTACTCAATGAACACTACTCAGTGAACATTACTCAGTGAACACAACTCAGTGAACATTACTCAGTGAACACTACTCAGTGAACATTACCCAATGAACATTACTCAGTGAACACTACTCAGTGAACACTACTCAGTGAACACTACTCAATGAACATTACTCAGTGAACACTTCTCAGTAAACACTATTTATTGAACAATACTCAGTGAACACTACTCAGTGAACATTACTCAATTAACACTACTCAGTGAACATTACTCAGTGAACATTACTCAGTGAACATAACTCAGTGAACACTACTCAGTGAAAACTACTTAGTGAACATTACTCAGTGAACACTACTCAGTGAACATCACCAAGTGAACATTACTCAGTGAACACTTCTCAGTGAACACTACTCAGTAAACATTACTCCGTGAATACTACTCAATGAACACTACTCAGTGAACACTACTCAATGAACATTACTCAGTTAACAAGTGAACATTACTCAGTGAACATTACTCAGTTAACATTACTCAGTGAACATTGCCTTCTTTTATCACAATGTTCCGCTTTGGGAATGTTCCACACATAAACAATACACGCTGTATACAACCAATCCGGGAGAGACTAATTGCAAATTCTGGGATCAACGGATAGCCATCTCCACAGGTCATCCTACACCCGATCGTGTTCTTGTCCGTGCCGATTTTCCTTGTCTTTTGGCCTCAAGTTTCTCAACTTTCTTGATATTTTCTTTGAACATAAATGCACGTGGACATGCAGATGCATGATATTGCAGGTAATGTATAAGAGAAGGAAAGTGGGAAATAGGGGAACCGGTTCATGCAGCTTGTTAGGCGCCTTTTCACGTTCACCGTATTTGTTTACCATTTTACCTGACCACTGCAATACGGCAGTAAGTGCTTCATATTTGTACATGCCTTACTTCAGTTTTGAATCGATCCCTCAATGTGTGGATAAATAGCTGCGGGCATGCTTTTCTCGCTCACTATACATGTGAACGGCCGGGGCGGTGTAGGAAGACAATCTAAAGTAATAAAAGAGCACCAGCACTGCCATTTGCAAACACTATTTCGTAGAGTTCTATTGACTTTGACAAGGGGTTTCATTATGCCAATCGCTTTTTCTGTTAATTCTCAATCTGTCCGATCAGCGCCGAACCACATTGTCACACGGACGCATAAACTGAAGTGTAGTTCGGTCCTTTGTTCCCAAGAATATTAGATACTTTAACCCTTTACCAAACGCCGAATTTTCCACTGTCCCAAAGTGAAAGAGTTTTCAAACTATGGTTCAAAAAGTGATTAAAAAGAAATCACAATCCTCTGATAGGGCAGAGAATATTGCGTTTCACAATTTAAGTGTAAAAGAGTGCAAGTATGGCTTTAAACAATACGTCTTAGTTTTCCTTCATTCCATTCACAAGCCTCGATAGCCTAATGGATAACACTCTCGCTTGTCACGCCAGCGATCCAAGTTCGATTCCCGTTAATGACAATATTTTTTTCCAAACTATACATTTATTGTTTAGTTCTGTCTTTTTAATTATTTAAACTACTCAGCCAAGCAATAATTTAATAAGTAATTGGACGAATTATATTTGACAATCGCTGCCAAATTGAACACGGCAGTTTAAGTGTATCGTTATTGTTGGAAGAGTCATGACGTTAGTCAAACTCTTGATTCTTCTCCCTATTGGGGCCATTACGCCGCTTCTCTTGCTCGTTTACCTCTAGAAACACGAACGGAGGATATTGCCAGGCAATTATCAAAATAGATTCGGTTATCTAGCATTCGGAATAGCATATGAATGAAGATACACATGCATAAATTATCAATTGTTTACGAACATATTTATGCACGAACACAATTAATACTGTCACGTATTGCATTCTAACTTTGTATCTCGATTAGTGAGTATAAGAATGAACATGTTGCGAAAGTGGGCCTTATCAAGAAAAGTCTAATAATATTAATAAAATCGTTGTTTAATCAAACGAATAAGAGATCCTTCAACGAAATGGCTGAGTATCAAAATAGTATTGACCTGAAAACATAAAGAGAATAGTTAAAGATAACTTCTTAGCTATAAGCATGCACAAGCCTCGGTAGCGTAGTGGATGCCGCTACTGCTCTCACGCCGGCGCTCCAAGTTCGAATCCCGTGAAGGACGATTCTTTTTTTAAAACTACAGTTTTGTTGTTTAGTTATTTCTTTTTAATTATAACTGCTCATCCAATCAATGGTTTATTCGATGCTTGGACGAATTAACTTTTACAATCGCTGCCACATTGAACACGACAGTTAACGTGTGTTTTTATTATGGAAGAGTCATGCCGTCAGACACCCTATTGATTGTTCTCCCTTATTAAAAAAGTACCAACATACTGCTTCTCTTGCTGGTATATCTTAAGAAACACAAACCAAATATATTACACGGCATTTTTCACTCTAAAACGTGATAAACAGACGTTTAGTCGATGAGCAATGGCCAAATTTCGGACACAAGACGACAAAAAAGAGGTTGGAAATGTGGACTCTGAGCGATACTCAGTGACCATATTATCGAATTATCGTCAGCTGCTACTTGTGAAAACTAGTTATTATTGTTGACGTTGCTTTGTGTACCTAAGGACTCTTTGAAGAAAATAAGATAAGATTTGTTCCGATAGAAGCATTGGCTAGGTGTCAGCATGGGTTCGAACTATGGTCGGAAAACGGGTTTCGTGATTGTAAAATGTGCGATTCTTGGACGGTTTCTAGGCGTTGAAGCCTTTAATGGATGGCATAGCCATGTAATGTTGGTTTGTATTGTTGGTACATGACCTAGGTACAATTCTAACCCAAAGACATGATGAACAAACCCTTAGTGAATGAGCATTGGCAAAATTTCGGACCTTAGACGACAAAAAAGAGGTTGGAAATGTGGATTCTGAGCGATACTCAGTGACCATATTATCGAATTATCGTCAGCTGCTACTTGTGAAAACTAGTTATTATTGTTGACGTTGCTTTGTGTACCTAAGGACTCTATGAAGAAAATGAGATAAGATTTGTTCCGATAGAAGCATTGGCTAGGTGTCAGCAGGGTTCGAGCTATGGTCGGAAAACCGGTACTTGAGTGTAAAATGTTCGATTTCTTTACGGTTTCTAGGCGTTGAAGCCCGCATTGGATGGCATAGCCATGTGATGTTGGTAGATAATGTAGGTACATGTCCTAGGTACAATCCTAGCCCAAAAACCTGATGAACAGACGCTTACTCGATGAGCCATGGCCAAGTTTTGGACCCAGAACTGTTAGAAAAAGAGGTTGAAAATGTGCCTTTTGAGCGTTTTTCAGCGGCCATTTTCTCGAGTTATCGTCAGCTGATACTTGTGGTAACTACTTGTTATTTTAGGCATTGTTTTGTGTACATGAAAATATCAAGACAGTTTTGATACGAGCATTGGCTAAGCGCCTTTCGGGGTTCAAACATGGGTGGGTGATGAACGGGAGATAAGCCGTGATTGAATATGAGGAGACAGCAGAAAGTGTATTGGATTGGACTGGTGTCGGATCTTGATGTATGTTGTAGTGACATGTGCTGGGTACAGGGTTCGTTAATGAGCATTCGGAATATCAAGGAAAGTCTCGAAATATATATAAGATTGATCCCGCATGTATCACTTTGAGATGTCCAATTTAAGAGCGGTAGCAGACGCCACGTTACCGCAAGTGGTATACAGTGCTTTTTCAAACATTATGGGTAGAAACCAATGTTGGAAAAGGGGAAATTGCTTATAACAACCATTTCATCCTTTAATTACAGTGGTCTCTAAAGTGCTCTGCAGCAGATGCGATAAAGTGAGGTGTGATGCAGACTCTCCTTTGTCATAAGGAGGCATATCCATTTAACATCCAATATAAAAAGCATTGAAACATAGAAGCATTGCTTCTCAGGAAAAAAAACATTGCCTTATTTTATCACAATGTTCCGCTTGGGAATGTTCCACACATAAACAATACACGCTGTATACAACCAATCCGGGAGAGACTTATTGCAAATTCTGGGATCAACGGATAGACTTCTCCACAGGTCATCCTACAGCCGATCGTGTTCTTGTCCGTGCCGATTCTCCTTGTCTTTTGGCCTCAAGTTTCTCAACTTTCTTGATATTTTCTTTGAACATAAATGCACGTGGACATGCAGATGCATGATGTTGCAGGTAATGTATAAGAGAAGGAAAGTGGGAAATAGGGGAACCTGTTCATGCAGCTTGTTAGGCGCCTTTTCACGTTCACCGTATTTGTTTACCATTTTACCTGACCACTGCAATACGGCAGTAAGTGCTTCATATTTGTACATGCCTTACTTCAGTTTTGAATCGATCCCTCAATGTGTGGATAAATAGCTGCGGGCATGCTTTTCTCGCTCACTATACATGTGAACGGCCGGGGCGGTGAAAGAAGACAATCTAGAGTAACAAAAGAGCACCAGCACTGCCATTTGCAAACACTATTTCGTAGAGTTCTATAGACTTTGACAAGGGGTTTCATTATGCCAATCGCTTTTTTCTGCTAATTCTCAATCTGTCCGATCAGCGCCGAACTACATTGTCACACGGACGCATAGACTGGAGTGTAGTTCGGTCCTTTGTTCCCAAGAATATTAGATACTTTAACCCTTCACCAAACGCCGAATTTTCCACTGTCCCAAAGTGAAGGAGTTTTCAAACTATGGTTCAAACAGTGATTAAAAAGAAAACACAATCCTCTGATAGGGCAGAGAATATTGCATTTCACAATTTAAGTGTAAAAGAGTGCAAGTATGGCTTTAAACAATACGTCTTAGTTTTCCTTCATTCCATTCACAAGCCTCGATAGCCTAATGGATAACACTCTCGCTTGTCATGCCAGCGATCCAAGTTCGATTCCCGTTTATGACAAACTATACATTTATTGTTTAGTTCTTTCTTTTTAATTATTTAAACTGCTTTCAACGAAATGGCTGAGTATCAAAATGGTATTGACCTGAAAACATAAAGAGAATAGTTAAATATAACTTCTTAGCTATAATCATGCACAAGCCTCGGTAGCGTAGTGGTTAACGCTACCGTCTCTCACGCTGGCGCTCCAAGTTCGAATCCCGTGAAGGACGATTCTTTTTCAAAACTATACTTTTGTTGTTTAGATATTTCTTTTTAATTATTACTGCTCAGCCAAGCAATGATTTATCAAATACTTGGACGAATTACCTTTTACAATCGCTGCCACATTGAACACGACAATTATAGTGTATCTTTATTATGGAATAGTCATGACGTCAGACACCCCATTGATTCTTCTCCTTAAAAGAAATGATGCCACCACACTGCTTGTCTTGCTCGTTCATTTCTAAAAACACAAACGGAGAATATTGCAAGGCAATTCTCATAATAGATTCGGTAATCTAGCATTCGGAATATCATATGAATTAAGAAAGGCATGCATAAATCATCAATTGTTTACGAACATATTTATGGACGAAAATACTAAATACTGTCACGTATTCCATTCTTACTTTGTATCTCGATAAGTAAGTATAAGAATAGACATGTTGCGAAAGTGGGCATTACCAAGGCAAGTCTACAAATATAAATAAGCTCGTTCTTTGATCAAACGAATAAGAGATCCTTTAACGAAATGGATGAGTATCAAAATGGTATTGACATGCCAACAAACATAATCAGAATAGTTAAAGATAATTTCTTAGCTATGATCATGCACAAGCCTCGGTAGCGTAGTGGTTAACGCTACCGTCTCTCACGCTGGCGCTCCAAGTTCGAATCCCGTGAAGGACGATTCTTTTTCAAAACTATAGTTTTGTTGTTTAGATATTTCTTTTTAATGATAACTGCTCAGCCAAGCAATGATTTATCAAATACTTGGACGAATTACCTTTTACAATCGCTGCCACATTGAACACGACAATTATAGTGTATCTTTATTATGGAATAGTCATGACGTCAGACACCCCATTGATTCTTCTCCTTAAAAGAAATGATGCCACCACACTGCTTGTCTTGCTCGTTCATTTCTAGAAACACAAACGGAGAATATTGCCAGGCAATTCTCATAATAGATTCGGTAACCTAGCATTCGGAATATCATATGAATTAAGAAAGGCATGCATAAATCATCAATTGTTTACGAACATATTTATGGACGAACACAATAAATACTGTCACGTATTCCATTCTTACTTTGTATATCGATAAGTAAGTATAAGAATAGACATGTTGCGAAAGTGGGCATTACCAAGGCAATTCTACAAATATAAATAAGCTCGTTCTTTGATCAAACGAATAAGAGATCCTTTAACGAAATGGATGAGTATCAAAATCGTATTGACATGCCAACAAACATAATCAGAATAGTTAAAGATAATTTCTTAGCTATTCAGCACAAGCCTCGGTAGCGTAGTGGTTAACGCTACCGTCTCTCACGCTGGCGCTCCAAGTTCGAATCCCGTGAAGGACGATTCTTTTTCAAAACTATAGTTTTGTTGTTTAGATATTTCTTTTTAAATATTACTGATCAGCCAAGCAATGATTTATTAAATACTTGGACGAATTACCTTTTACAACCGCTGCCACATTGAACACGACAGTTAAAGTGTATCTTTATTATAGAATAGTCATGACTTCAGACACCCCATTGATTCTTCTCCCTAAAAGAAATGATGCCACCACACTGCTTCTCTTGCTCGTTCATTTCTAGAAACACAAACGGAGAAAATTGCCAGGCAATTCTCATAATACAGTCGGTAATCTAGCATTCGGAAGATCATATGAATTAAGATACGCATGCATAAATTATCAATTGTTTACGAACATATTTAAGAACGAACACACTAAATACTGTCAAGTATTCCATTCTTACGTTGTATATCGATAAGTAAGTATAAGAATAGACATGTTGCGAAAGTGGGCATTATCAAGGAAAGTCCACAAATATAAATAAGATCGTTCTTTAATCAAACGAATAAGAGATCATTTAACGAAATGAATGAGTATCAAAATGGTATTGACCTGTCAACAAACATAATCAGAATAGTTAAAGATAACTTCTTAGCTATGATCATGCACAAGCCTCGGTAGCGTAGTGGATAACGCTACCGTCTCTCACGCTGGCGCTCCAAGTTCGAATCCCGTGAAGGACGATTCTTTTTCAAAACTATTCTTGTGTTGTTTAGATATTTCTTTTCAATTATTACTGCTCAGCCAAGCAATGATTTATTAAATACTTGGACGAATTACCTTTTACAATCGCTGCCACATTGAACACGACAATTATAGTGTATCTTTATTATGGAATAGTCATGACGTCAGACACCCCATTGATTCTTCTCCCTAAAAGAAATGATGCCACCACACTGCTTCTCTTGCTCGTTCATTTCTAGAAACACAAACGGAGAATATTGCCAGGCAATTCTCATAATAGATTCGGTAATCTAGCATACGGAAGACCATATGAATTAAGATAGGCATGCATAAATTATCAATTGTTTACGAACATATTTATGGACGAACACACTAAATACTGTCACGTATATCATTCATGAAATGGATCGTTCATTCCTAGAAACACAAACGGAGAATATTGACAGGCAATTCTCATAGTAGATTCGGTAATCTAGCATTCGGAAGATCATATGAATTAAGATACGCATGCATAAATTATCAATTGTTTACGAACATATTTAAGAACGAACACACTAAATACTGTCACGTATTCCATTCTTTCTTTGTATATCGATTAGTAAATATAAGAATAGGCATGTTGCGAAAGTGGGCATTATCAATGAATGTCTACAAATATAAATAAGATCTCGTTGTTTAATCAAACGAATAAGAGATCATTTAACGAAATGGATGAGTATCAAAATGGTATTGACATGGCAACAAACATAATCAGAATAGTTAAAGATAACTTCTTAGATTAATCATGCACAAGCCTCGGTAGCGTAGTGGATAACGCTACCGTCTCTCACGCTGGCGCTCCAAGTTCGAATCCCGTGAAGGACGATTCTTTTTGAAAACTATAATTTTGTTGTTTAAATATTTCTTTTTAATCATAACTGCTCAGCCAAGCAATGATTTATCAAATATTTGCAAGAATTACCTTTTATAATCGCTGCAACATTGAACACGACAATTATAGTGTATCTTTATCATGCAATAGTCATGACGTCAGACACCCCATTGATTCTTCTCCCTAAAAGAAATGATGCCACTACACTGCTTCACTTGCTCGTTCATTCCTAGAAACACAAACGGAGAATATTGACAGGCAATTCTCATAGTAGATTCGGTAATCTAGCATTCGGAAGATCATATGAATTAAGATACGCATGCATAAATTATCAATTGTTTACGAACATATTTAAGAACGAACACACTAAATACTGTCACGTATGTTATGTTTTAGGACTTTATATATCAATAAGGAGACACAACGTGGTCTTGCATTCGTTTATTGTCTGTCGAGGTAACAATCTATCTATACACCGGTTTGGTCTAAAACACCGGCATAGTACAGTGCGGTGGATACTACATCCCTCCTCAATATGAATATGAACCATCTGTTGTTCGTTAGCACTATTATCATAAATCTTTTAAACTACAAAGGTATCTTAAGTATCAATGGAAAATCCTAGTTCAAACATTAACATTTTCAATAGGGAATCAAAGTTAACAGTAATTACAAACATTGGAAATATTCAAACTGAAGTGAAATAGAACATGATTTGTCTGTCTTTCATACTGCATTTATTCTGACTAGATTAGAATATCTGACTAGATAAACACTGGTTTAAAAGTTCAGTAGTGAATGTATATTTATGTTTGAGTTTCTATACAGTTTTTATTTAAAAATCATTAATTAATTTTATATTATTGACTGCAAGTTTTTTCTTTTGTTTTTCAAATAACTAAATTAGCAGAAGACAACTTGTGTTGCCTTAGTTACTTCACAGGGATTATTATGCCCTTTAAAACGGTGAAGTAACTGTGAGATGCAGCTAGTAATTGTACTTTGAATTGAAGTTACAATTATTTTTAACTATATGGAATTACAAGATCAATTAATTTTAACCTTTCAGTTATTTTGTTTAACGACTCGAACATAGTCCCTGAGGTACCCTGGTTCTCGTCTGTTACGGGTTGGTCGTTTGGTTGGTTCTGCCTCCAGGGAAGGTGGGTCAGGCATTTCGATGTCTTCCTCGTCTTTGTTTTCGTCAACTTCGCCTTGCTTTTGTGTATTCGGGCTGACGACTTTAAAACTCGAACTGTTTCTGGTGATTGTTTTTCTTCCAGATGTGGCAGTCACCATGCTACCTTTGGTCTGTTTGACATCAAATATTTCTGGGATAAATTTCGAGCCTGTCTTTGTCGGTTTCTCATTTTGGATGAGCACAGTGTCTCCCACATTGATATTGTTTCTTCTTGTATGGTGTTGTTTGTCGAAATATCGCTTTCCTTTCGATTTGGCCATTTCATCGTTCTGTCGTGCGCTCTTGTCTGTCCAATTTTCTGTTCTTCGAATATTAACATCTGGCAAACGTGTCGACGGTTCTCGCTGGAAGAGCAGTCGGAAGGGAGTAAATCCTGTTGTGGTGTGTGGCGTACACCTGTATTGTCGCAGGAATCGATACATTTCCTGCTTCCAGTTCTTTTGTTGGACATGACTTGCTTTAATAGACTTCATCAATGGTTTGTTGAAGCTCTCGGCTTGTGTGTTTGCGCGTGGCCACCTTGGTGTTATCCTTCGGTGCATGAATCCACAATATTCTGCGAATTGTTTGAACGCTTCACTATTGAACGGACTGCCATTGTCTGTTTTCAAGACTTTTGGTACACCCATTTCAGCAAAAACTTTATCAAGAAGAGGAATAACCCGGTTTGCAGATAGTGACTTTAGTATTTCTACTATTGGGTATCGCGAATACTCATCTACAACAACTAGTAGGTATTCGCCCGACGGAAGTGGTCCACAGAAGTCAGCACTTAGATTTTGCCATGGGCCAGCTGGTAGTTCTGACATGTTCAGTGGCTGGTACTTCTTTCCATTTGTATTTGCTTGACATGCAAGGCAGTCTTTGATGGATTCTTCAATCATTTCATCCATGTGTGGAAACCAAACTTTTGATCTGAGGAATGCTTTTGTTTTTGTGATGCCTTGGTGACCCTCATGTCCAATGTGTATGGCTCTCTTGCGTATTTCAATCGGCAAGACGATGCGATTGTTCCGCAGCAGCATGTTCTCGGAGTGGACTGTAAGTTCACCTCGGATGTACTTCATCTGAGTTAGTTCTTCCACACTGACCTCGTCGTCTTTGATATTCTTAATTTCATGCCATTTGCCGCTTCTGGTCATTTCAATTGCTGTTAGCAACGTTTTGTCATGGCTTGTGGCTGCTATGACATCATCGATAGTCATGGCTTTCAGGACTGCTGAGTCTGCAATGAAATTGACATATTCTTCAGCCATGTTTCCTGTTTTTGTTTCTGTTTGATCTGGATGTCTTGACATGTAGTCTGATGGATTTTCTTTACCCGGACGGTATTTGATACTGATTTTGAATGGCTGAAGGCGAAGCCCCCATCTCTCTATTCTCAGTGGTGGTTGGGCTTTTTTCCATATTGTTTCGAGCGGTTTGTGATCGGTGATCACAATGAACTCTGGGGCACCTCGAAGATACATTCCATAGTGTTCACAGGCCCAGACGACAGCAAGGGCTTCCCTCTCCGTCTGGCTATAGCGACTTTCTACATCAGTGAGGGCTCTACTTGAGTAAGCGATTACCTTGTTGTCTTGAGTTAGAATTCCAGAAATTCCAACAGGGCTTGCATCTGTAATTATTTCGGTCTGTTTGCTTGGGTCAAAGTAGCACATGACCGTGTCACTTGACAGTTCGTTCTGCAACGTTGCGAATGCCTTCTGCTGGTCATCATTCCAGTTCCATTCGACATCATTTCTTGTTAGCCTCCTCAAGGGCTCGGTTATGCTGGCATAATTCTTTATGAATCTGGAGCAGTAACTTGTCATACCCAGAAAGCTTTTCAATTCTGAAACATTCTTTGGTCTTTCCATGTTTTTGATTGCAGCAACTTTGACTGGGTCTGCAGATATTCCAGAAGATGGGAAAACTACGCCAAAGAAAGAAATTTGTCTTTTGTGAAACTCGCATTTTTTTCTTGTTCAGTGTCAGGCCATTCTCACCCAGAACTTCAAACACCCTTTTAAGTGATGAGTCATGCTCTTCTTGCGATTTGCCAAAAACAATAATATCGTCTGAGATGTTCTTGGCGCCTTTGACATCTTGTATCAGTGAGCTGATGGTTGCTTGAAAAACTTCTGAAGCTGAAGAAATACCAAAATTAAGACGTTTGTACCGGTAGATGCCAATGTGTGTGTTGAAAGTAGTGATCGATCTACTTTTGATGTCGAGCTCCAGTTGGTGGTAACCAGATCTTAGATCTAGCTTGCTGAACACTTCGGCTCCGTTCAGGTCATTGATGAGCTCTTCTATTGTCGGCATCATATGTCTCTCTCGTTCTATCGCTTTGTTAGCCTCTCGCATGTCAACGCAGAGTCGAATTTCATCTTTGTCCTTCTTCGGAGGAGTTACGATTGGCGATATCCAGGGAGTTGGCTCGTCTTCAACTTTCTCAATTATGTCTTGTTCGATCAGGGTCTGTATTTCTTTTTCAACCTTTTCCCTGAGGTGAAACGGAGTTCTTCTGTTTCTTTGGGCCACAGGCTTTATTTCTTCATTGATGTGAAGCTTGACAATTCTGTTTTTCAGCTTGCCAATGCCATTGAAGATTCCTGGGAACCGCTCTGTCAAGTCTGCTTCTTGGATTTTGTGCACGATTTCTATGAGCTTAAGGTTATGAGCTGTGTCATATCCCAGCAGTGTTCCTGACGCTTTTGATTTAACTAAAAAGAATGTTGCCACGGTGACATTCTTGTTCTTTTCTACTGTTAACTCACACTTCCCATGCAGATTTAAGGGTTTGTCATCGCCATAGGGAAGAAGTCTTGGAAGGTTTCGTTTAGAAAGTTTTGGACTGCCTAGCATTTTGTGAGTTTCCTCATCTATAATGTTGACTGTTGAGCCTGTATCAATTAGGACTTTGCACTTTGTTGATCCATTGAGACACACGGTTGTGGTAGGCGATTTCTTGCTGTTTTCTGTTATTTTGTAGCAGTATTCATCGTCAGAGCTTTCTGGTCTGCCTCCTGATGCCTCTTCTTTCAATTGTTTAAAAGTACCCTTTTTCTGTCTGCACACCTTCTGAAAGTGATTCGGTTTCTTGCAGAAGTTACAGGTTTTTCCTTTCGCAGGACAGGAGTCTCTGTGTGGGTAGCTTCCTCCACAATTTCTGCATTGTGTAGACTTTTGTTTCTTTTGGTTGTTTGTTTGTTGTCCCCCTCTTCCTCTTTGTCTCCCTCGATTTTGAGTTGAGAAATGTGGTTTGCCAATGGATTTAACCGATTCTATTGGTCTTTCCATTTCTGTGGCTTGTTCATCTGCCACTTCAAGTGCTCTGCCCATTGTCAGTATTTCTGATAATTTCTTTTCTGGATCTTGTAGAGCACGTCTTCTAAGGCGGTTTGATCGACAGTGTTGAATTACTTGTTGAAGGATTTCATTGTCTGCATCAGTAAATTCACAATTCTTTGAGAGTGTTCTCAATTCAGTGACATATTCATCTAAGCTTTGGCTTTCCTTCTGTTTGCAGCATCTGAATTTATAAACTTCCATTTTCGTGTTTATTTTTGGAGCGAAATAGTTGTTAATAACTTGCTTTGTGCTATCATATGTCGGGTCGCCATCGCCCTTTTCGGCCTCGTATATGTCGTAGACTCTTTCGCCGGCGTAGTGCAGCAGTAGGGCACGTTTTCTGGCATCGTTGGTTATATTCAAACCAAGCAACAGGTTCTCAAGTCTCCCCACCCACTTTGTCCAGCGGTGAGCGGCATTTGACTTGTCAGCGTCTACGTCGAAGGAAGGGAACGGTGGAAGGCTCATTTTTCAATATTTCAGTTCTGCCAAACCTTTACGATGCTTCTGGGCTCGTTTCTCGTCGCCAATGTTATGTTTTAGGACTTTATATATCAATAAGGAGACACAACGTGGTCTTGCATTCGTTTATTGTCTGTCGAGGTAACAATCTATCTATACACCGGTTTGGTCTAAAACACCGGCATAGTACAGTGCGGTGGATACTACAACGTATATCATTCTTACTTTGTATCTCGATAAGTAAGTGTAAGAATAGACATGTTGCGAAAGTGGGCATTATCAAGGAAAGTCCACAAATATAAATAAGAGCGTTGTTTAATCAAACGAATAAGAGATCATTTAACGAAATGGATGAGTATCAAAATGGTATTGACATGCCAACAAACATAATCAAAATAGTTAAAGATAACTTCTTAGCTATGATCATGCACAAGCCTCGGTAGCGTAGTGGTTAACACTTCCGTCTCTCACGCTGGCGCTTCAAGTTCGAATCCCCTGAAGGACGATTCTTTTTCAAAACTATACTTTTGTTGTTTAGATATTTCTTTTTAATGATTACTGCTAAGCCAAGTAATGATTTATCAAATACTTGGACAAATTACCTTTTACAATCGCTGCCACATTGAACACGACAATTATAGTGTATCTTTATTATGGAATAGTCATGATGTCAGACAACCCATTGATTCTTCTCTCTAAAAGAAATGATGCCACCACACTGCTTCTCTTGCTCGTTCATTTCTAGAAACGCAAACGGAGAATATTGACAGGCAATTCTCATAACAGATTCGGTAATCTAGCATTCGGATGAATACATGAATTAAGATACGCATGCATAAATTATCAATTGTTTACGAACATTTTTATGGACGAACACACTAAATACTGTCACTATTCCATGCTTACTTTGTATATCGATTAATAAATATAAGAATAGACATGTTACGAAAGTGGGCATTATCAAGGAAAGACTACAAATATAAATAAGATCTCGTTGTTTAATCAAACGAATAAGAGATCCTTTAACGAAATAATGAGTATCAAATTGGTATTGACCTGTCAACAAACATAATCAGAATAGTTAAAGATAACCTCTTAGCTATGATCATTCACAAGACTCGGTAGCATAATGGATAACGCTACCGTCTCTCACGCTGGGGCTCCAAGTTCGAATCCAGTGAAGGACGATTTTTTTCAAAACTATACTTTTGTTGTTTAGATATTTCCTTTTAATTATTACTGATCAGCCAAGCAATGATTTATAAAATACTTGGACGAATAACCTTCTACAACCGCTGCCACATTAAACACAACAGTTAAAGTGTATCTTTATTATGGAATAGTCATGACGTCAGACACCCCATTGATTCTTCTCCCTAAAAGAAATGATGCCAACACACTGCTTCTCTTGCTCGTTCATTTCTACAAACACAAACGGAGAATATTGACAGGCAATTCTCACAATAGATTTGGTAATCTAGCATTCGAAAGATCATATGAATTAAGATACGAATGCATAAATTATCAATTGTTTACGAATATATTTATGGACGAACACACTAAATACTGTCACGTATTCCATTGTTACTTTGTATATCGATAATTAAGTATAAGAATAGACATGTTGCGAAAGTGGGCATTATCAAGGAAAGTCTACCAATATGAAAAAGATCTCGTTGTTTAATCAAACGAATAAGAGATCATTTAACGAAATGAATGAGTATCAAAATGGTATTGACCTGTCAACAAACATAATCAGAATAGTTAAAGATAACGTTTTAGCTTGATCATGCACAAGCCTCGGTAGCGTAGTGGTTAACGCTACCGTCTCTCACGCTGGCGCTCCAAGTTCGAATCATGTGAAGGACGATTCTTTTTCAAAACTATACTTTTGTTGTTTAGATATTTCTTTTTAAATATTACTGATCAGCAGAGCAATGATTTATAAAATACTTGGACGAATTACCTTTTACAACCGCTGCCACATTGAACACGACAGTTAAAGTGTATCTTTATTATAGAATAGTCATGACGTCAGACACCATATTGATTCTTCTCCCTAAAAGAAATGATGCCACCACGCTGCCTGCCTTGCTCGTTTATTTCTAGAAACACAAACGGAAAATATTGCAAAGCCATTCTCAAAATAGATTCGGTAATCTATCATTCGGAAGAATATATGAATTAAGATACGCATGCATAAATTTTCAATTGTTTACGAACACATTTATGGACGAACACACTGAATACTGTCACGTATTCCATTCTTACTTTGTATATCGATACGTAAGTATAAGAATAGACATGTTGCGAAAGTGGGGATTACCAAGGCAAGTCTACAAATATAGATAAGCTCGTTCTTTGATCAAACGAATAAGAGATCCTTTAACGAAATGGATGAGTATCAAAATGGTATTGACATGCCAACAAACATAATCAGAATAGTTAAAGATAACTTCTTATCTATGATCATGCAAAAGCCTCGGTAGCGTAGTGATTAACGCTACCGTCTCTCACGCTGGCGCTCCAAGTTCGAATCCCGTGAAGGACGATTCTTTTTCAAAACTATAGTTTTGTTGTTTAAATATTTCTTTTTAATCATAACTGCTCAGCCAAGCAATGATTTATTAAATACTTGCACGAATTACCTTTTATAATCGCTGCCACATTGAACACGACAATTATTGTGTATCTTTATTATGCAATAGTCATGACGTCAGACACCCCATTGATTCTTCTCCCTAAAAGAAATGATGCCACCACACTGCTTCTCTAGCTTGTTCATTTCTAGAAACACAAACGGAGAATATTGCAAGGCAATTCTCATAATATATTCAGTAATCTAGCATTCGGAAGATCATATGAATTAAGATACGCATGCATAAAATATCAATTGTTTACGAACATATTTATGGACGAACACACTAAATACTGTCACGTATTCCATTCTTACTTTGTATCTCGATTAGTAAGTATAAGAATAGACATGTTGCGAAAGTGGGCATTATCAAGGAAAGTCTACAAATATAAATAAGATCGTTGTTTAATCAAACGAATAAGAGATCATTTAACGAAATGGATGAGTATCAAAATGGTATTGACATGCCAACAAACATAATCAGAATAGTTGAAGATAATCTCTTAGCTATGATCATGCACAAGCCTCGATAGCGTGGAGGTTAACGCTACCGTCTCTCACGCTGGTGCTCCAAGTTCGAATCCCGTGAAGGACGATTCTTGTTCAAAACTATAGTTTTATTGTTTAGATATTTCTTTTTAATGATTACTGCTCAGCCAAGCAATGATTTATCAAATACTTGGACGAATTACCTTTTACAATCGCTGCCACATTGAACACGACAATTATAGTGTATCTTTATTATGGAATAGTCATGATGTCAGACAACCCATTGATTCTTCTCCCTAAAAGAAATGATGCCACCACACTGCTTCTCTTGCTCGTTCATTTCTAGAAACGCAAACGGAGAATATTGACAGGCAATTCTCATAACAGATTCGGTAATCTAGCATTCGGATGAATACATGAATTAAGATACGCATGCATAAATTATCAATTGTTTACGAACATTTTTATGGACGAACACACTAAATACTGTCACTATTCCATGCTTACTTTGTATATCGATTAATAAATATAAGAATAGACATGTTACGAAAGTGGGCATTATCAAGGAAAGACTACAAATATAAATAAGATCTCGTTGTTTAATCAAACGAATAAGAGATCCTTTAACGAAATAATGAGTATCAAATTGGTATTGACCTGTCAACAAACATAATCAGAATAGTTAAAGATAACCTCTTAGCTATGATCATTCACAAGACTCGGTAGCATAATGGATAACGCTACCGTCTCTCACGCTGGGGCTCCAAGTTCGAATCCAGTGAAGGACGATTTTTTTCAAAACTATACTTTTGTTGTTTAGATATTTCCTTTTAATCATAACTGCTCAGCGAAGCAATGATTTATAAAATACTTGGACGAATAACCTTCTACAACCGCTGCCACATTAAACACAACAGTTAAAGTGTATCTTTATTATGGAATAGTCATGACGTCAGACACCCCATTGATTCTTCTCCCTAAAAGAAATGATGCCAACACACTGCTTCTCTTGCTCGTTCATTTCTACAAACACAAACGGAGAATATTGACAGGCAATTCTCACAATAGATTTGGTAATCTACCATTCAAAAGATCATATGAATTAAGATACGAATGCATAAATTATCAATTGTTTACGAATATATTTATGGACGAACACACTAAATACTGTCACGTATTCCATTGTTACTTTGTATATCGATAATTAAGTATAAGAATAGACATGTTGCGAAAGTGGGCATTATCAAGGAAAGTCTACCAATATGAATAAGATCTCGTTGTTTAATCAAACGAATAAGAGATCATTTAACGAAATGAATGAGTATCAAAATGGTATTGACCTGTCAACAAACATAATCAGAATAGTTAAAGATAACTTTTTAGCTATGATCATGCACAAGCCACGGTAGCTTAGTGGATAACGCTACCGTCTCTCACGCTGGCGCTCAAAGTTCGAATCCCGTGAAGGACGATTCTTTTTCAAAACTATACTTTTGTTGTTTAGATATTTCTTTTTAATCATAACTGCTCAGCGAAGCAATGATTTATAAAATACTTGGACGAATTACCTTTTACCATCGCTGCCACATTGAACACGACAGTTAAAGTGTTTTTTTATTATGGAATAGTTATGACGTCAGACACCCCATTGATTCTTCTCCCTAAAAGAAATGATGCAACCACACTGCTTCTCTTGCTCGTTCATTTCTAGAAACACAAACGGAGAATATTGCCAGGCAATTCTCATAATAGATTCGGTAATCTAGCATACGGAAGACCATATGAATTAAGATAGGCATGCATAAATTATCAATTGTTTACGAACATATTTATGGACGAACACACTAAATACTTTCACGTACATATATCATTCTTACTTTGTATCTCGATAAGTAAGTATAAGAATAAACATGTTGCAAAAGTGGGCTTTGTCAAGGAAAGTCCACA
Source organism: Cerastoderma edule (assembly GCA_947846245.1). Lineage (NCBI taxonomy): Eukaryota > Metazoa > Mollusca > Bivalvia > Cardiida > Cardiidae > Cerastoderma > Cerastoderma edule. The sequence continues at coordinate 801,619 of OX401419.1, forward strand.
CATATAAATAAGATTGTTCTTTAATCAAACGAATAAGAGATCCTTTAACGAAATGGATGAGTATCAAAATGGTATTGACATGGCAACAAACATAATCAGAATAGTTAAAGATAACTTCTTAGATTAATCATGCACAAGCCTCGGTAGCGTAGTGGATAACGCTACCGTCTCTCACGCTGGCGCTCCAAGTTCGAATCCCGTGAAGGACGATTCTTTTTGAAAACTATAATTTTGTTGTTTAAATATTTCTTTTTAATCATAACTGCTCAGCCAAGCAATGATTTATCAAATATTTGCAAGAATTACCTTTTATAATCGCTGCCACATTGAACACGACAATTATAGTGTATCTTTATTATGCAATAGTCATGACGTCAGACACCCCATTGATTCTTCTCCCTAAAAGAAATGATGCCACTACACTGCTTCTCTTGCTCGTTCATTCCTAGAAACACAAACGGAGAATATTGACAGGCAATTCTCATAGTAGATTCGGTAATCTAGCATTCGGAAGATCATATGAATTAAGATACGCATGCATAAATTATCAATTGTTTACGAACATATTTAAGAACGAACACACTAAATACTGTCACGTATTCCATTCTTTCTTTGTATATCGATTAGTAAATATAAGAATAGGCATGTTGCGAAAGTGGGCATTATCAATGAATGTCTACAAATATAAATAAGATCTTGTTGTTTAATCAAACGAATAAGAGATTATTTAAGAAAATGAATGAGTATCAAAATGGTATTGACCTGTCAACAAACATAATCAGAATAGTTAAAGTTATCTTCTAAGCTATGATCATGCAAAAGCCTCGGTAGCGTAGTGGATAACGCTACCGTCTCTCACGCTAGCGCTCCAAGTTCGAATCCCGTGAAGGACGATTCTTTTTCAAAACTATAGTTTTGTTGTTTAGATATTTCTTTTTAATGATTACTGCTCAGCCAAGCAATGATTTATCAAATAGTTGGACGAATTACCTTTTACAATCGCTGCCACATTGAACACGACAATTAAAGTGTATCTTTATTATGGAATAGTCATGACGTCAGACACCCCATTGATTCTTTTCCCTAAAAGAAATGATGCCACCACACTGCTTCTCTTGCTCGTTCATTTCTAGAAACACAAACTGAGAATATTGACAGGCAATTCTCATAATAGATTCGGTAATCTAGCATTCGGAAGATCATATAAATTAAGATACGCATGCATAAAATATCAATTGTTTACGAACATATTTATGGACGAATACACTAAATACTGTCACGTATATCATTCTTACTTTGTATTTCGATAAGTAAGTATAAGAATAGACATGTTGCGAAAGTGGGCATTATCAAGGAAATTCCACAAATATAAATAAGATCGTTCTTTAATCAAACGAATAAGAGATCCTTTAACGAAATGGATGAGTATCAAAATGGTATTGACCTGTCAACAAACATAATCAGAATAGTTAAAGATAACTTCTTAGATATAATCTTGCACAAGCCTCGGTAGCGTAGTGGATAACGCTACCGTCTCTCACGCTGGCGCTCTAAGTTCGAATCCCGTGAAGGACGATTCTATTTCAAAACTATAGTTTTGTTGTTTAGATATTTCTTTTTAATCATAACTGCTCAGCCAAGCAATGATTTATCAAATACTTGGACGAATTACCTTTTACAATCGCTGCCACATTGAACACGACAGTTAAAGTGTTTTTTCATTATGGAATAGTCATGACGTCAGACACCCCATTGATTCTTCTCCCTAAAGGAAATGATGCCACCACACTGCTTCTCTTGCTCGTTCATTTCTAGAAACACACACGGAGAATATGGACAGGCAGTTCTCATAATAGATTTGGTAATCTAGCATTCGGAAGATTATACGAATTAAGATACGCATGCATAAATTATCAATTGTTTACGAACATATTTATGGACGAACACACTAAATACTGTCACGTATTCCATGCTTACTTTGTATATCGATTAGTAAGTATAAGAATAGACATGTTACGAAACTGGGCATTATCAAAGAATGTCTACAAATATAAATAAGATATCGTTGTTTAATCAAACAAATAAGAGATCATTTACCGAAATGAATGAGTATCAAAATGGTATTGACCTGTCAACAAACATAATCAGAATAGTTAAAGATAACTTCTTAGCTATGATCATGCACAAGCCTCGGTAGCTTAGAGGTTAACGCTACCGTCTCTCACGCTGGCGTTCCAAGTTCGAATCCCGTGAAGGACGATTTTTTTTCAAAACTATAGTTTTGTTGTTAAGACATTTCTTTTTAATCATAACTGCTCAGCCAAGCAATGATTTATTAAATACTTGGACAAATTACCTTTTATAATCGCTGCCACATTGAACACGACAATTATAGTGTATCTTTATTATGGAATAGTTATGACGTCAGACACCCCATTGATTCTTCTCCCTAAAAGAAATGATGCCACCACACTGCTTGTCTTGCTAGTTCATTTCTAGAAACACAAACGGAGAATATTGCTAGGCAATTCTCATAATAGATTCAGTAATCTAGCATTCGGAAGATGATATAAATTAAGATACGCATGCATAAATTATCAATTGTTTACGAACATATTTATGGAAGAACAAACTAAATACTGTCACGTATATCATTCTAACTTTGTATTTCGATAAGTAAGTATAAGAATAGACATGTTGCGAAAGTAGGCATTATCAAGGAAAGTCCACAAATATAAATAAGATCGTTCTTCAATCAAACGAATAAGAGATCCTTTAACGAAATGGATGAGTATCAAAATGGCATTGACCTGTCAACAAAAATAATCAGAATAGTTAAAGATAACTTCTTAGCTATTATCATGAACAAACCTCGGTAGCGCAGTGGATAACGCTACCGTCTCTCACGCTGGCGCTCCAGGTTCGGATCCCGTGATGGACGATTCTTTTTCAAAACTATAGTTTTGTTGTTTAGATATTTCTTTTTAATTATTACTGTTCAGCCAAGCAATGATTTATCAAATACTTGGACGAATCACCCTTTACAATTGCTCCCACATTGAACACGACAATTATGGTGTATCTTTATTATGGAATAGTCATGACATCAGACACCCCATTGATTCTTCTCCCTAAAAGATATGATGCCACCACACTGCTTCTCTTGCTCGTTCATTTCTAGAAACACAAACGGAGAATATTGCAAGGCAATTCTCATAATAGATTCGGTAATCTAGCATTCGGAAGAATATATGAATTAAGATACGCATGCATTAATTTTCAATTGTTTACGAACATATTTATGGACGAACACACTAAATACTGTCACGTATTCCATTCTTACTTTGTATATCGATTAGTAAATATAAGAATAGACATGTTGCGAAAGTGGGCATTATCAAGGAATGTCTACAAATATAAATAAGATCTCGTTGTTTAATCAAACGAATAAGAGATCCTTTAACGAAATGGATGAGTATCAAAATGGTATTGACATGCCAACAAACATAATCAGAATAGTTAAAGATAACTTCTTAGCTATGATCATGCACAAGCCTCGGTAGCGTAGTGGTTAACGCTACCGTCTCTCACGCTGGCGCTCCAAGTTCGAATCCCGTGACGGACGATTCTTTTTCAAAACTATACTTTTGTTGTTTAAATATTTCTTTTTAATCATAACTGCTCAGCCAATCAAAGATTTATTAAATACTTGCACGAATTACCTTTTACAATCGCTGCAACATTGAACACGACAATTATGGTGTATCTTTATTATGGAATAGTCATGACGTCAGATACCCCATTGATTCTTCTCCCTAAAAAAAGAAATGATGCCACCACACTGCTTCTCTTGCTCGTTCATTTCTAGAAACACAAACGGAGAATATTGCCAGGCAATTCTCATAATAGATTCGGTAATCTAGCATTCGCAAGATCTTCTTCTTCTTCCAATAATGTACCTGGCCCACTCTGGGGCATTTTCGTACATGAAAGTGCTGTACAAGGTCGTGGTGAGGCGCAAACAGGTGCAGGCTAAAAATAAAACTATGTACATGGAGACGAATCTAGTGCTGCTGCGCCAGGCTCCCCTTGATGGATTGTGGATGGAAAGAAGGAGAATCTGAGGTAGTCTGACCTGCAGTATGGTACAATGAACCTCTGGGTATGTCCTCTAGTGGCTGTTGTAGCATGGTGGAGATACTGATGTCCTTGGAGCGCGATGTGATCATTGATAATTCTGTACATCATGAACAGCTTGGCATGTTGTCTCCTTGTTTGTAGGGTCTTCCATTCGAGTTTTGCGATCATTTGGGAGGTGCTGCTGGTGGTATGGTAATCTCCCATGACGAACCGTGCAGCTCTTCGCTAGACTGCCTCTAACTGGTTTGTACAGTCTTGTGTGTGGGGATCCCACACTGTGGAGGCGCATTCCAGTGTTGGCCTTACTAGTGTCTTGTATGCGAGAGATTTGGTGTCTCTTGGACAGCTTGACAGATTTCTCCGGATAAATGCTAGGTTGTCATTTGCCTTTTTAGCAGTCATTTCAATATGGGGCTTCCAAGAGAGATCATCTGACAGCATGGCACTTAGGTACTTTCCAGTCCTTGCAATGTTCAAAGTGTGGCCATGGATTGTATAGTCAACCAGAATGGGTTTCCTCTTCCTTGAAAAGCGTATCACTTCGCACTTTGTAGGGTTGAAGGACATGAGCCTATCACGCTCCCACTCCTGTAGTTTGTCTAGATCCTCCTGTAGAATGGCAGAGTCATTGAGGGACTTGATCCTTCGATAGAGGAGACTGTTGTCTGCAAAGAGGCGTGTTGGTGATCTCACTCTATCTGGGAGGTCGTTTATGTACAGGAGGAATAGCAGGGGTCCAAGAACAGTACCCTGGGGCACGCCAGAAGTTACGGGGGCTGGAGGTGACATGTGGCCTTCAACAAGAACCTGTTGACTTCTACCTGCAAGGAAACTCTCGATCCATCATAGGGTTGTGCCAGTGACTCCATAGTGTTTGAGTTTGACCATGAGTCTTTTGTGGGGAACCATGTCAAAGGCTTTGCTGAAATCTAGAAGCACAGCATCAATTTGTTCACCAGAGTCCATACTGGATGCTAGGTCTTGGACAGTAATGATGAGTTGAGACTCGCATGATTCTTTCTTACGGAAACCGTGCTGTTGGTCCGATAATATCTGGTGTGAGTCTAGGAGTGTCATGATCTGGGTATGAATGATGTTTTCAAGTATCTTGCAACATACAGATGTAAGCGAGACAGGTCTATAGTTAGCAGCAATTCTTCTGTCTCCTTTTTTGAATATTGGTGTGACATGGGCCAATTTCCAGTCCTCTGGTACCATGCCTTGTTGGAGAGATGCCTGGAACACAAGTCTGAGTGCTGGTGCCAGTTGATTGCCTACTTCCCTAAGATAACGAGTAGGGATAGTGTCTGGACCTGCAGCTTTGATGGGGTTTTGCCCCTGTAGCAGTTTCCGCACGCCTTCTACTGTGATGTCAAAATGGTGGATTTGCGGGAATGGGTTTCCTGTCATGGATGGAAGGCTGTCTGTATTTTCTTTTGTGAATACACTGCTAAATTGCTTGTTTAGAAGTGAAGCCTTGACCTTTGGATCGCTATGGGCTACCCCGTTGCTCTTTAGTGAGGAAATTCCACTGCTATCACACTGCTTGGATTTGATGTAGGAGTATAATCTTTTGGGATTGCTGCCTTCTGTTACAATGTATCTAACATAGTTGTTGTATAACTTCTTACACTCCCGTTGTGTGACCTTTTGAAGTTCTTTGTACTTCTGAATGTCCTCGTCTTGTTGGGTACCTTCGCTTTCAGATGGGCTCTTTTCTTCCTTCGTGACAGACCTTTGATGTTCTGGTTGACCCATGTCTGATTATATCTAGTAGAACTCGATTTTGAAGGGACATTTTTCTCAATTGACTTTGTGCAAAAATCTCTAAACATTGACCAAAGTGTTTCTACGTCATCTAGTAGTGAGTGATTAGCTATAAAGTCAGTCGAGAAGTCTGCAGCTTCATTCTGTAGGCTGGATGTGTCCACTTGCTTCCAAAGCAGAATCTTTCTTTTAGTTGGTCTTTGCCTGGGTACACTTGTATTTGTCTGGACGAACACAATGTCGTGATCACTTATCCCTGGCACTGGTTTGCATTTTTGGATGAGTGTTGGTCGATTTGTTACAAATAAGTCCAGTGTGTTTTGGCCTCTTGTTGGAAAATTGACAATTTGTTCGGAGCTTGTGTCTAAAATCAAATTAAGGAAGAGTCTGCTGATGTTAATACGGTTGTTGTTACCCTGGATTGTGTTTGTTAACCAGTCGATGTCGGGAAAGTTCATGTCTCCTGATATCCAAGTGGTGGACTGTGGGTAAGAAGCATAGAGATCCTTTATTCCCTTGCACAGTTCTTCCATGTAAGCTTCGTCACTGCTTGGCGGACGGTATACAGCACCAACAATGAGTGGGTGTTTACCCTGGCATTTAAAGGAATCTGCACATAGTTCTGCATTGGTAGAAATGTTTATCTCAGTTCCTATGATGTTGTCTTTTGTTGCAACCATCACACCACCATAGTGGCTATTGGTACGGTCTCTCCTTGCAACGAAGTGGTAGCCTGCTGGGAGTGCTTCTCGTTCATGGAAACCTCTGTGGAGCCATGTCTCACTCCCAATGATGATGTCTGGATCCGTCTCTTGTAGGAGTAGCCAGAATTCGCTCTTTTTAGCTCTCATACTCTGAAAGTTGATACTTAGTATGCGGAAGGATGTCTTTTTAGTTTGCATTGGTGTTAAGTGCTGTCTGGATGGGGAAGATGTGTGCTGAGGTGACCCGATCGAGCTGTCTAGGGAAATGAAGCTTTGTAAATTTGACGAAGATGCCGGACTACAGGGCTCAGTATCTGAGCATTGGAGGATACTGTAGGAATTCTCAGTGGCAATAGAGCAAGGAATGGAATCTGCTTGCGTTGTCTCGAACAAAGTCGATGAAAAGTTTGGAAGTCCACAGGTGCAGCAAACCCAGCTGTAGTTTTTGGCAACATTGAAAACAGATAACGGCATATTTGTGCATTTCGTGTGAAACCATTGGTCACACGAGTCGCATGCTATGCAGTTTTGATTGGATTTACATGGTTTCTCGCAGATTCCAAATGGAAATCGTACAGGACCTGGGTTTGGATGACAGTCGCCAGATCGAGAAATCCTTAATGCCTGATCAAAGAAATTTGTCGAAAACGACACGTTGAAGCTGGTTAGGATGATGTACAGCCATAGTGTAGCAAAGATATTGCAAAACGTTGAAGCCATGGTTCCCTGGGCATCTATGATTAATGTGTCCGAATCTGAAGCAAATCCGAAGATGGGTTCACTCAAAACGGAAGTTGATTGTTTGTTTACATTCTGTAAGCCAAAGGATGAAAAAAGCCGATTTAAATGGACATACAGGTGTGGTGATAACTTCGAGTGTCCTCCAATATGTCCAGCTAATTGTATCAAACCTAATTGCAAAGCAGCACCAGACATCGATGATTGAATCCTCAGAATAAATAGTTCATAATAGATCATATGAATTAAGATACGCATGCATAAATTATCAATTGTTTACGAACATATTTATGGACGAACACAATAAATACTGTCACGTATTCCATTCTTACTTTGTATATCGATTAGTAAGTATAAGAATAGACATGTTGCGAAAGTGGGCATAATCAAGGAATGTCTACAAATATAAATAAGATCTCGCTGTTGAATCAAACGAATAAGAGATCCTTTAACGAAATGAATGAGTATCAAAATGGTATTGACCTGTCAACAAACATAATCAGAATAGTTAAAGATAACTTCTTAGCTATGATCATGCACAAGCCTCGGTAGCGTAGTGGTTCACGCTACCGTCTCTCACGCTGGCGCTCCAAGTTCGAATCATGTGAAGGACGATTCTTTTTCAAAACTATACTTTTGTTGTTTAGATATTTCTGTTTAAATATTACTGATCAGCCAAGCAATGATTTATTAAATACTTGGACGAATTACCTTTTACAATCGCTGCCACATTGAACACGACAGTTAAAGTGTATCTTTATTATAGAATAGTCATGACGTCAAACACCCCATTGATTCTTCTCCCTAAAAGAAATGATGCCACCACACTGCTTGTCTTGCTCGTTTATGTCTAGAAACACAAACGGAGAATATTGCCAGGCAATTCTCATAATACAGTCGGTAATCTAGCATTCGGAAGATCATATGAATTAAGATAGGCACGCATGAATTATCAATTGTTTACGAACATATTTAAGAACGAACACACTAAATACTGTCACGTATTCCATTCTTACTTTGTATATCGATAAGTAAGTATTAGAATAGACATGTTGCGAAAGTGGGCATTATCAAGGAAAGTCCACAAATATAAATAAGATCGTTCTTTATTCAAACGAATAAGAGATCCTTTAACGAAACGGATGAGTATTAAAATGGTATTGACCTGTCAACAAACATAATCAGAATAGTTAAAGATAGATTCTTATATATAATCATGCACACGCCTCGGTAGCGTAGTGGTTCACCCTACCCTCTCTCACGCTGGCGCTCCAAGTTCGGATCCCGTGAAAGACGATTCTTTTTCAAAACTATAGTTTTGTTGTTTAGATATTTCTTTTTAATTATTACTTATCAGCCAAGCAATGCTTTATTAAATACTTGGACGAATTACCTTTTACAACCGCTGCCACATTGAACACGACAGTTAAAGTGTATCTTTATTATAGAATATTGATGACGTCAGACACCCCATAGATTCTTCTCCCTAAAAGAAAAGATGCCACCACACTGCTTGTCTTGCTCGTTTATTTCTAGAAACACAAACGGAGAATATTGCAAGGCAATTCTCATAATAGATTCGGTAATCTAGCATTCGGAAGAATATATGAATTAAGATATGCATGCACAAATTATCAATTGTTTACGAACATATTTATGGACGAACACAATAAATACTGTCACGTATTCCATTCTTACTTTGTATATCGATTAGTAAGTATAAGAATAGGCATGTTACGAAAGTGGGCATTATCAAGGAAAGACCACAAATATAAATAAGATCTCGTTGTTTAATCAAACGAATAAGAGATCCTTTAACGAAATGAATGAGTATCAAAATGGTATTGACCTGTCAACAAACATAATCAGAATAGTTAAAGATAACTTCTTAGCCATGACCATGCACAAGCCTCGGTAGCGTAGTGGTTCACGCTACCGTCTCTCACGCTGCCGCTCCAAGTTCGAATCCCGTGAAGGACGATTCTTTTTCAAAACTATACTTTTGTTGTTTAGATATTTCTTTTTTTTATTATTTCTGCTCAGCCAAGCAATGATTTATCAAATACCTGGACGAATTACCTTTTACAATCGTTGCCACATTGAACACGACAATTATAGTGTATCTTTATTATGGAATAGTCATGACGTCAGACACCCCATTGATTTTTCTCCTTAAAAGAAATGATGCCACCACACTGCTTGTCTTTGTCGTTCATTTCTAGAAACACAAACAGAGAATATTGCCAGGCAATTCTCATAATAGATTCGGTAATCTAGCATTCGGAAGATCATATGAATTAAGAAAGGCAATTCATAAATTATCAATTGTTTACGAACATATTTATGGACGAACACACTAAATACTGTCACGTATTCCATTCTTACTTTGTATATCGATTAGTAAGTATAAGAATAGAGATGTTGCGAAAGTGGGCATTATCAAGGAATGTCTTCAAATATTGATAAGATCTCATTGTTTAATCAAACGAATAAGAGATCATTTAAGAAAATTAATGAGTATCAAAATGGTATTTACCTGTCAACAAACATAATCAGACTTATTAAAGATATCTTCTAAGCTATGATCATGCACAAGCCTCTTTAGCGTAGTGGATAACTCTACCGTCCCTCACGCTAACGCTCCAAGTTCGAATCCCGTGAATGTCGATTCTTTTTCAAAACTATAGTTTTGTTGTTTACATATTTCTTTTTAATTATTACTGCTCAGCCAAGCAATGATTTATTAAATACTTGGACGGATTACCTTTTACAATCGCTGCCACATTGAACACGACAGTTAAAGTGTATCTTTTTTTATAGAATAGTGATGACGTCAGACACCCCATTGATTCTTCTCCCTAAAAGAAATGATGCCACCACACTGCTTCTCTTGCTCGTTCATTTCTAGAAACACAAACGGAGAATATTGCAAGGCAATTCTCATAATAGATTCGGTAATCTAGCATTCGGAAGATCATATGAATTAAGAAAGGCATGCATAAATTATCAATTTTTTACTAACATATTTATGGACGAACACACTAAATACTATCAAATATTCCATTCTTACTTTGTATCTCTATAAGTAAGTATAAGAATAGACATGTTGCGAAAGTGGGCATTATCAAGAAATGTCTACAAATATGAATAAGATCGTTGTTGAATTAAACGAATAAGAGATCCTTTAACGAAATGGATGAGTATCAAAATGGTATTGACCTGTCAACAAACATAATCAGAATAGGTAAAGATAACTTCTTAGGTATGATCTTGCACAGGCCTCGGTAGCGTAGTGGTTAACGCTACCGTCTCTCACGCTGGCGCTCCAAGTTCGAATCCCGTGAAGGACGATTCTTTTTCAAAACTATAGTTTTGTTGTTTAGATATTTCTTTTTAATCATAATCGCTCAGCCAAGCAATGATTTATATAATACTTTTAGGAATTACCTTTTACAATCGCTGCCACATTGAACAAGACAGTTAAAGTGTATCTTTATTATAGAATAATCATGACGTCAGACACCCCATTGATTCTTCTCCCTAAAAGAAATGATGCCACCACACTGCTTCTCTTGCTCGTTCATTTCTAGAAACACAAACGGAGAATATTGACAGGCAATTCTCATAATAGATTCGGTAATCTAGCATTCGGAAGAATATATGAATTAAGATACGCATGCATAAATTATCAATTGTTTACGAACATATTTATGGACGAACACACTAAATACTGTCACGTATTCCATTCTTACTTTGTATATCGATAAATTAGTATAACAATAGACATGTTAAGAAAGTGGACATTATCAAGAAATGTCTACAAATATAAATAAGATCTCGTTGTTAAATCAAACGAATAAGAGATCCTTTAACGAAATGGATGAATATCAAAATGGTATTGACCTGTCAACAAACATAATCAGAATAGTTAAAGATAACTTCTTAACTATGATCATGCACAAGACTCGGTAGCGTAATAGATAACGCTACCGTCTCTCATGCTGGCGCTCCAAGTTCGAATCCCGTGAAGGATGATTCTTTTTCAAAACTATGCTATTGTTGTTTAGATATTTCTTTTAAATTATTACTGCTCAGCCAAGCAATGATTTATTAAATACTCGGACGAATTACCTTTTACAGCCGCTGACACATTGAACACGACAATTAAAGTGTATCTTTATTATAGAATATTCATGGCGTCAGACACCCCATTGATTCTTCTCCCTAAAAGAAATGATGCCACCACACTGCTTGTCTTGCTCCATTATTTCTAGAAACACAAACGGAGAATATTGCAAGGCAATTCTCATAATATATTCAGTAATCTAGCATTCGGAAGATCATATGAATTAAGATACGCATGCATAAATTATCAATTGTTTAGGAACATATCTATTGACGAACACACTAAATACTGTCACGTATTCCATTCTTACTTTGTATATCGATAAGTAAGTATAAGAATAGACATGTTGCGAAAGTGGGCATTATCAAGGAATGTCTTCAAATATAAATAAGATCTCGTTGTTTAATGAAACGAATCAGGGATCCTTTAACGAAATGAATGAGTATCAAAATGGTATTGACCTGTCAACAAACATAATCAGAATAGTTAAAGATAACTTCTTAGCTATGATCATGCACAAGACTCGGTAGCGTAATGTATAACGCTACCGTCTCTCACGCTGTCGCTCCAAGTTCGAATCCCGTGAAGGACGATTCTTTTTCAAAACTATACTTTTGTTGTTAGATATTTCTTTTTAAATATTACTGATTAGCCAAGCAATGATCTATTAAATACTTGGACGAATAACCTTTTACAACCGCTGCCACATTGAACACGACAGTTAAAGTGTATCTTTATTATAGAATAGTCATGACGTCAGACACCCCATTGATTCTTCTCCCTAAAAGAAATGATGCCACCACACTGCTTCTCTAGCTTGTTCATTTCTAGAAACACAAACGGAGAATATTGCAAGGCAATTCTCATAATATATTCAGTAATCTAGCATTCGGAAGATCATATGAATTAAGATACGCATGCATAAATTATAGATTGTTTACGAACATATTTATGGACAAATACAATAAATACTGTCACGTATTCACGTATATACTTTGTATATCGATTAGTAAGTATAAGAATAGATATGTTGCGAAAGTGGGAATTATCAAGAAATGTCTACAAATATAAATAAGATCTCGTTGTTTAATCAAACGAATAAGAGATCCTTTAACGAAATGGATGAGTATCAAAGTAGTATTGACCTGTCAACAAACAAAATCAGAATAGTTAAAGATAACTTCTTAGCTATGATCATGCACAAGACTCGGTAGCATAATGGATAACGCCACCGTCTCTCATGCTGGCGCTCCTAGTTCGAATCCCGTGAAGGATGATTCTTTTTCAAAACTATGCTTTTGTTGTTTAGATATTTCTTTTAAATTATTACTGCTCAGCCAAGCAATGATTTATTAAATACTCAGACGAATTTCCTTTTACAGCCGCTGACACATTGAACACGACAATTAAAGTGTATCTTTATTATAGAATATTCATGACGTCAGACACCCCATTGATTCTTCTCCCTAAAAGAAATGATGCCACCACACTGCTTGTCTTGCTCCATTATTTCTAGAAACACAAACGGAGAATATTGCAAGGCAATTCTCATAATATATTCGGTAATCTAGCATTCGGAATATCATATGAATTAAGAAAGGCATGCATAAATTATCAATTGTTTACGAACATATTTATGGACGAACACACTAAATACTTTCACGTACATATATCATTCTTACTTTGTATCTCGATAAGTAAGTATAAGAATAGACATGTTGCAAAAGTGGGCATTATCGAGGAAAGTCTACACATATAAATAAGATCGTTCTTTAATCAAAGGAATAAGAGATCCTTTGACGAAATGGATGAGTATCAAAATGGTATTGACCTGTCAACAAACATAATCAGAATAGTTAAAGATAACTTCTTAGCTATGATCATGCACAAGCCTCGGTAGCGTAGTGGTTCACGCTACCGTCTCTCACGCTGGCGCTCCAAGTTCGAATCCCGTGAAGGACGATTCTTTTTCAAAACTATACTTTTGTTGTTTAGATATTTCTTTTTAATCATAACTGCTCAGCCAAGCAATGATTTATTAAATACCTGGACGAATTACCTTTTACAATCGCTGCCACATTGAACACGACAGTTAAAGTGTTTTTGTTGGATGACGTTAGTCATCTAACAAGGCTATAATTCCGAAATCGGTTGGTGACCTTATTACAAAATGAACCGCCGTGGGACGAACTGACATCTGAACTTTTCCTATACTCGTCAATATTTTAAAACGCTGATCATAATATACTGTATGCTTTGTATTTTTTATTCAAACTTTATAAATGAAAGATGATGGGTGGTCAATAATAAAGTTTTAGAGACACCACAATCGTATTTGATAGGAAATGGTATGCACTATTTTTTTCATTTTTTCCCTTGACCGAATATTGCTATTTTTAGGCCCATTAATAAGCCAAATAAGGAGGCCATATGACATGAGTCGTCCAATCACATGGAAGATAGCACCGCCTCATTTCCATCTTACCGCTAGACAAGTGGGGGAAACCCCATGACGTTACTATCTAGGGGATCTAGAAACGAACACGTTTCATTGCATGACTTGCAATCAGTCGGCGATTTAATTTCGTGATAAAACATAATAAATCATGTATCATTTTGATTGAAATTTCCCATCCCGGTCCCCGAATCAGTTTTAAATGAATTAGTCCCGAGTTATCCAGGTTTCATGTTCGAAAATATAGCGATATTGACCTACATATTTCTCTCAGTGTAAATCGTGTTGGACGTCCGAACGTGTTTTCGTCGCATTGTCTTGGAAGGAGCATTGTTCCACATAAACGGTAAGTAAAGTGATATGTCATTGATTTGCATGGTTACTTTTGTTTTCATCATCGAAATCATTGTTAACTTACTGTTTGAATGCGTTACGAAAATGACCGGAAGTTGTCGATAACCTGTCAATCATCAATGTTTACTGCTATCTTTGTTTACCTCATACATGTTTGCAAATTAATCTAGGCTTCGGCATTCAAGACAAGATACTTGAAATGAATTCAGTCTTCGATACAATAAATCATACCGTAATTCATTGTGTCACTCCAGTGAGAAGGTATGAAGCTTGTACTAAATGTTTGTCTTGAATAATTTCGTTTAGATCTAACGATTTCTTTTAGAAAAGAGCCATCGAACATAAAGAGGATAATCTTAGTCATTTCAACAAATAAACATCTTTCACTGGGTCCCCTCTTTCACTAATTTTATTCTGCTTGTAAACATTATGCATTATTGTAATAAGTAATGAGTCTACGATAAAGTACTCAATGTACTTATTGCTGCAAACATAAATCAAATAAGGGAAAACAAAACCAGGGTCCTATAGAATCCTAAGGATTATATGTGAACAATGTTCACATTCGGCTCAAAAAACTATATGAACTCTATGATATTGTCAAAGCATTTGTAATGAGTAACTGTATAGCTCTTACTCAAAGGGAAGTGACCATTGAATCACTCACCACAGAAAAAAAAACAGTTACAGACAGTGACAAAGTATCTTTTCTTCAAATGGTTTATTTTGTAAACAATGATCTTAATTTGAATTATTCATTGGTGGGTGTGGTTTTTTAAGGACTACCTCAAAGTGCCGTGATTGGTTTATATGGTAGTTATTTTATATTAACAATTATTGTCACCAAATCGAAGATAATTTTAAATTTCTTAACTTGCTGAAATCTGGTAATTTTGTTAATTCCAAAGATGATCAGACAAACGTGACAGCTCACTTCACGTTATTTAACGAAAACATGCTCACTTCACGTTGTTTAACGAAAGCACAGGGTTTAAGCATCTGATAAGTAAAGAAATGGTAAATAGTCTTTGGTTTAGTGACAAGGATTGTCGATACCAATTTTTTGACGTTTGTAACTCCAAATAGACACATCGCTGAGAGAGTATCTTTAACAGATTAGTAAGTGGTTGCAGTGGAATCTTTGTTACTTCAATCCACACTGTTGCAGCTGGGTTTGGGGGAGGTTAAAACATTTAAAAGACTGCCGAAAAATAAGATGAGCTATGCCTTTTTTGTCTAAATTGCTTGAAGGTTTCTCAGAATTGCTCTCAGTAGCATTTTATGCTTCCTTGTGCAAATCACTATGAAAAATTAATTTCTCTGTTTTAAATTGCTCATACCTGATTATACTGATAAAAGTTTGTCTATTTTATAGGGTGCTATGTTTGAAACTTAGTGCATTTTCCCAATGTAACAAATGTTTAGTCCTTATAGCAGAATTTTTTTTTTTTACATCACAGATAAAAAGCACTGTCTTCTATTTACAGTTGGATTGGAGAATCAGATGCAGAGGTATATTGAAATCCAGGGATTTACGGGAGGCAAGATCTTGATTCTAATACCCATTAATCATTAGGTAGGACCCCCCCAATTCACTCAACCTGCATCCTCTGGGATGCAGCCATGATTGGTATGCCTTTCATTAAAATCCAAAACTATGCGAGTCCAAACTACGAAAGGCTAACTCTTTCTTTCTACCATAATGGTCAGTGTTTTCCCATATTTTACAGGCTATCTATAAATAGAAAGAAAATGAGCTCTCTTTGAACCAATCGTATTGAAGGGTGTCAAAACAGTCCAATTGAATTTGTGTTATTATGTGCGCTATGCAGTATCGTCATTTCTCGTTATGATTTTGACGCTTGTAACTCGATGTTTTTTCTTACAATCAACCACTCTAATGATATGGATGATATGACAGTCTACTAAAATGTCAAAACAATGACTTGATGTTCTATGATACTTGTTTGTGAGCAAATTATATATATATATATAAAGACGAGACCCCCATTTTCAATGCTGGGACCCCCAACATAATCAAAATTGAGTCCCAAGGAACCCCAACCATTTAGCTTGATGTAAAACCCTGGAAATCTATTTCATATTTTGATTGCATGACCTCCAAATATTTGTCCTGTCTGTTATCAAATAATGTATGTTACTTCAGCTTCAAAGCATGAAAAAAAGCAAAACTCAAAGAGACAATTCTTAAAGAAAATGATCACTCATTCTCTCAAAGGGGTGACCAATGCTGTCATAATACATTCATACAATATAAGGGAGATATACATTCACATATATGTAAAAAAAATGCTATGGTGGCATTTGAAAGTTGCATGGAAAAATGCCTGTCCTGGTATAATTTGTCCTGATTTAGGCATGTATGGACAAAGATAAACCATTTTCTGGCAACAAAATAATGTGTTAATATGGAGACAGGTATCCATTGAATATGCGAATCTCAATTTCTTTTAAACAAAGTAAAATTTTAGATTAACCATCATGACTTATTCATGTTTTCAATCTGCCAATCATATACAAATCCTACACCAAATAGCCACCTAGGTACAGCCCAAGTATGATTTATTTATTTCTATATTCATATGGTTAGTTTTCCTAGCTAGTTCCCTAGCTGTAGTATAACTTATATTTCTTTTCTTAACATTTTCAGATGTTAAGCTAACCTAACCGGTTCTCTACCTAGTTGCAGTATAACTTATGTTCCATTACTGTTGTATAACTTATCTTTATCTTTCTCTTTCTAACATTTCAGATGGTATGCGTACCCAACTGGTTCCCCAAGCCACTTAGCAAGGCCTCTGGTATGAAGGTAGCCAGACTATCATTCCTGGGACCCATGTTTGCCTTGAGTGTATTTGCTGAGGACAATGTGAGTTTCAATTTTATTTTTTCTTGATGAAAAATGAAAATTAAGTTTAATTGGATTTTCCCCTCCTTATACAATGTGATATGACTGAGACGTTTTTGAGAAAGCGTTGAGCCCATATGAACATGTTAAGGGTTCAATGCAAGACTATAGAAAGTGCTTCATGTTTATGAAGCACTTTCTATAGTAATGCATTGAACCATTGATGTTCTGCATTGTTATGTAACATCAGAATCACGTCCATAATCCTTCACTCTATGATACCTCACTTTGTGGTATCTGTTGCAAAACACCTTTGAAACCATTGAGTCAAAAGTATAAGCTGCTTCTAACGATTGCTCTCAAATCATTAAGAACATATTTGTTTTTTGCCTTTTTCAGCTAATGTGATTATTTTAGCATGTAAAGAAAATTAAAAGATTTACTTAAATCAAGAACCTTAATGTTTAAAAAGACTGCAAGTCATGCTTAGATATTCAACAGACACTTTCTATGGGCCTTGCATCGCAAGCTGGAATATAGCAAGCTGGAATTATATTCCGTGTTTATTTAATATTTAATGTGGTTGATGAATTATAGATTGTCCATAGTAAATGGGAAAAGGATAAATTTGATATCATATATAGTTCCATAGAAGTGGTGGTGACTTACAAGTTGTGCTCCAAAATTGAGCTCTGATGTCATTAACAATCAATGATGTTAAACATGCTGTTGGTATTTATATCAGATAATTTCTGTTTCAGACGATGGTTGTAGAGAAGCATTTTACAGGCCTGTCCCACGAATTAACCCCAGACAATGTTAGACTGGTGTACCAGTCGCTATACAGTACCTCAGGGTAAGCTTGTTTTACCCTCAGATCTATATCGGACTTAGCATATAATGTAATGCAAAATGGTTGATACAATGTATGTCCTATCACAACGACTAAGATATGACTTAAGATAAGTTCATTTTTTTTACCAATTCTCTCATATGGATTTTAATTTTGATACAAATGAAATATAGCGCCATAACGATGAAAAAGAGTGAAAAAAAATCTTTAGAATATAAACTATTGTGAAAAAAGGAAAAATTTGACTCATGAGGAATTTATCCTTTTGATGTTAATTATCATGATTGAGTAAATTTTGGATGTTTTGAATCAAGCTGTTATCACCTTATACAAGAAATATCATTACCTAATTCAAAGAAATGATCATCGTTTTTAGTGTGACAAGCACTGTCCATCATAAACTCTGTTATAAAGATAACCATAAGCGTAATTTAGAATGAATCATTTACGAGTCATCTAGTTTTCAACTGACACAAGTGACCATAATTACCATGCTGGACACACTATGCTAATGTCATTAAGTAGTACCTAATTAATAAAAAAATGGTTGAAAGAATAACATCCAAGACTATCCATAGTAAGAAAAAGAATTCAAGTATTCATTATTTACAAGCCAGTATTTCGAGACAGCTATTGAAGAAATGATAAATGAAAAAAGAAAAACGGCTCATAACTATAACTTGAAAAAATACCAGATTTTTCTCACCTTTTTTCTCCCCTTAGTGAGAATGTGTGTGAAACTAACAAAAAACCCCAATTATTTCTTTTAAGAATTTATGTTTGTTTATATATGTATATGCATTCAGTTAGACTCAATAATAGTTGATGGTATTTGATGTCATGTCTGTTGCACTTCACCATCTAAATTTGAAAAACACTTTCATAGTACATGTAGATAAAACTCTGTATTCTCTACATATACATGGTATAAAGTTGTGATGAAGCATTGTAGTCACCTTTGTGGTCAAATGGTAAAGGTGGTTGACTTTGTACCAAGGGATCCTATACTAAAGCCCCTCTGGTTTCTTAGGAGTGTTCTTTGGCAAAACACTTCAGACCCCATACCTAGTACTGGCTTCGGATATCCATAATATAAATGAAAATTGTTGACATGGCATTTAACACTTTAGAAAAAAGGTATTCATATCTAAATATCATTTTCATCTATACTCTTTTATAGGTGTCCAAAAACGTCAACAGTAGGAGGACCTTGGCAGTTTAGTGAAATTCAGGGATGATGAAGAAAATACACAGAAGTAGGATTGGAGAATCTTAAGGACAGCCATCTTAAAGTGATTGGCTTGAAAAGATTTATATTAAAGCCATCTGGTTTCTTTATCAGTTGTCAATTTGATAGTTTTGTGTTTTGTTAAGGACAGCATGGAACAAGAGAATCACGTTTTTTCCTGGTATCATAGGGTACATGTATTATGAGTTGGAAACAAGCTCTTTGTTTGTTGTTCATGGAAACTGAATGTATAGCTCACAAGGAATATTTATTAAAAGGAAAGTACAAGAAGTAAAAACATTTGAGCTAGCGTTGTTTGAGAGGTGTTGTTTTGGGTCATCGATTTAGGTCTTGAGTCTGATTTGTTATCCTATACAATGTATATAAATATCCTAAACATAATTACTTATTTTGTGAAGTATGAATTTTTTCAGAATCAATCTATCATCTTTTTAACGTTTTAAAATATCTAACGCTAGGAGAAAGCAGAGGATGTTTTTTAAATCTTGTAAATGTTAGTCGTATGTCAGATACATAACTCTGAAGAATACTGCAGAGGGTTAACAAACAATTCAAAATGAATACATAGTATTTTCATTGGTGTCTCCTAATATTGAGAAAAAGCATTCTTTTGAAAATATGACTGGACAATTTGGATAAAAAAGAATCAAGGGAAAAGAAGTTATTAAATTTCATACAGGGTAGTTCACACAAAAAACAAAAAAACTTGTCGATACTCAAAAGGATGAACTCGAAACGATGAAACGTCAACCAGAGTCAATTAAACAACCAGACGTCACAATTAAATAGAGAGACTGCCTAGAGTTTCCCAATATAACTGATTCTTTTTTTAGTTTTATAGATTTTGACTTGAAATGTTTAGGTATCAATTTTGACATGTTACCAAATCATAATATGTAAAAAGTTAAAAAAAACAACAACTAAATTTTGGTGCATAAAACTGCAGTCACTAACATGCATATGTATAAATATGCATAATAAAAACATACATTTTGTAAAACTTATTATTTTCCAGTCAGTTTACAAAACACCTTCACACATGTTTGTCTCTAACTGATAAAAAGAGAAATCTATTGAAAAATAAATACATTTAAATACTAATAAAACTATCTATGTTGTATTTGTCTCCTATTTGTTTTCCTATTCATACTCAAACGATTTTCTTATAATAAATATTCCCGCAACCAATATGGATGCATATGGCAACTGTAATATATTTCGTAGGGTCCTACATGGCCTAATGTAAAATTCATAACCTTGATGTCCAAAGTCTGAACCTCACTAGCGTTTTTTTCTTGGGATATCCTTGAGATTTTGAAAGTTTTTAGTCTATTGCTGATGAAAGCAAGCAGTAAAGCAAATGAAATAATGTTGACATTGCTTTTAACCCTTGCAGGATTATGATCCATTTGAATCATGTCATCCAACTTCAGTGCCTTCAGCACTTTGATTTTATTATGGAATAGTCATGACGTCAGACACCCCATTGATTCTTCTCCCTAAAAGAAATGATGCCACCACACTGCTTCTCTTGCTCGTTCATTTCTAGAAACACAAACGGAGAATATTGAAAGGCAATTCTCATAATAGATTGGGTAATCTAGCATTCGGAAGATCGTATGAATTAAGATACGCATGCATAAATTATCAATTGTTTACGAACATATTTATGGACGAACACACTAAATACTGTCACGTATTCAATTCTTACTTTGTATATCGATTAGTTAGTATAAGAATAGACATGTTACGAAAGTGGGCATTATCAAGGAATGTCTACAAATATAAATAAGATCTCGTTGTTTAATCAAACGAATAAGAGATCCTTTAACGAAATGAATGAGTATCAAATTGGTATTGACATGTCAACAAACATAATTAGAATAGTTAAAAATAACATCTTAGCTATGATCATTCACAAGCCTTGGTAGCGTAGTGGTTAACGCTACCGTCTCTCACGAAGGCGCTCCAAGTTCGAATCCCGTGAAGGACGAATCATTTTTTTAAACTTTAGTTTTGTTGTTTAGATATATCTTTTTAATTATTACTGCTCAGCCAAGCAATGATTTATTAAATACTTTGACGAATTACCTTTTACAACCGCTGCCACATTGAACACGACAGTTAAAGTGTATCTTTATTATAGAATAGTCATGACGTCAGACACCCCATTGATTCTTCTCCCTAAAAGAAATGATGCAACCACACTGCTTGTCTTGCTCGTTTATTTCTAGAAACACAAACGGAGAATATTGCAAGGCAATTCTCATAATAGATTCGGTAATCTAGCATTCGGAAGAATATATGAATTAAGATACGCATGCATAAATTATCAATTGTTTACGAACATGTTTATGGACGAATACACTAAATACTGTCACGTATTCCATTCTTACTTTGTATCTCGATAAGTAAGTATAAGAATAGACATGTTGCGAAAGTGGGCATTATCAAGGAAAGTCTACAAATATAAATAAGATCGTTGTTTAATCAAACGAATAAGAGATCCTTTAACGAAATGGATGAGTATCAAAATGGTATTGACATGCCAACAAACATAATCAGAATAGTTCAAGATAACTTCTTAGCTATGATCATGCACAAGCCTCGGTAGCGTAGTGATTAACGCTACCGTCTCTCACGCTGGCGCTCCAAGTTCGAATCCTGTGATGGACGATTCTTTTTCAAAACTATGCTTTTGTTGTTTAGATATTTCTTTATAATCATAACTGCTCAGCCAAGCAATGATTTATTAAATACCTCGACGAATTACCTTTTACAATCGCTGCCCTATTGAACACGACATTTATAGTGTATCTTTATTATGGAATAGTCATGACGTCAGACACCCCATTGATTCTTCTCCCTAAAAGAAATGAAGCCACCACACTGCTTCTCTTGCTCGTTCATTTCTAGAAACACAAACGGAGAATATTGCCAGGCAATTCTCATAATAGATTCGGTAATCTAGCATTCGGAAGATCATATGAATTAAGATACGCATGCATAAATTATCAATTGTTTACGAACATATTTAAGAACGAACACACTAAATACTGTCACGTATTCCATTCTTACTTTGTATATCGATAAGTAAGTATAAGAATAGACATGTTGCGAAAGTGGGCATTAACAAGGAAAGTCTACAAATATAAATAAGATTGTTGTTTAATCAAACGAATAAGAGATCCTTTAACAAAATGGATGAGTATCAAAATGGTATTGACATGCCAACAAACATAATCAGAATAGTTAAAGATAACTTCTTAGCTATGATCATGCACAAGCCTCGGTAGCGTAGTGGTTAACGCTTCCGTCTCTCACTCTGGCGCTCCAAGTTCGAATCCCGTGAAGGACGATTCTTTTTCAAAACTATACTTTTGTTGTTTAAACATTTCTTTTTAATCATAACTGCTCAGCCAAGCTATGATTTTTTAAATACTTGCACGAATAAACTTTTATAATCGCTGCCACATTGAACACGACAATTATAGTGTATCTTTATTATGGAATAGTCATGACGACAGACACCACATTGATTCTTCTCCCTAAAACAAATGATGCCACCACACTGCTTCTCTGGCTCGTTCATTTCTAGAAACACAAACGGAGAATATTGCCTGGCAGTTCTAATAATAGATTCGGTAATCTAGCATTCGGAAGATCATACGAATTAAGATACGCATGCATAAAGCATCACTTGTTTACGAACATATTTATGGACGAACACACTAAATACTGTCACTATTCCATGCTTACTTTGTATATCGATTAGTAAATATAAGAATAGACATGTTGCGAAAGTGGGCATTATCAAGGAATATCTACAAATATAAATAAGATCTCGTTGTTTAATCAAACGAATAAGAGATCCTTTAACGAAATGAAGGAGTGTCAAATTGGTATTGACCTGTCAACAAACATAATCAGAATAGTTAAAGATAACTTCTTAGCTATGATCATGCACAAGACTCGGTAGCGTAATGGATAACGCTACCGTCTCTCACGCTGGGGCTCCAAGTTCGAATCCCGTGAAGGACGATTCTTTTTCAAAACTATAATTGTGTTGTTTAGATATTTTCCTTTTTAATTATTACTGCTCAGCCAAGCAATGATTTATCAAATACTTAGACGAATTAACTTTTACAATCGCTGCCACATTGAACACGACAGTTATATTGTGTCTTTATTATGGAGGAGTCATGACGTCAGACACCCTATTGATTGTTCTCCCTAATTAAAAAAGTACCAACATACTGCTTCTCTTGCTGGTTTATCTTTAGAAACACAAACCAAATATATTACACGGCAGTTTTCACTATAAAACGTGATAAACAGACGCTTAGTCGATGAGCAATGGCCAAATTTCGGACCCAAGACGACAAAAAAGAGGTTGGAAATGTGGATTCTGAGCGATACTCAGTGACCATATTTACGAATTATCGTCAGCTGCTACTTGTGAAAACTAGTTATTATTGTTGACGTTGCTTTGTGTACCTAAGGACTCTATGAAGAAAATAAGATAAGATTTGTTCCGATAGAAGCATTGGCTAGTTGTCAGCAATGGTTCGAGCTATGGTCGGAAAACGGGTTTCGTGATTGTAAAATGTGCAATTCTTGGACGGTTTCTAGGCGTTGAAGCCTTTATTGGATGGCATACCCATGTAATGTTGGTATATATTGTTGGTACATGTCCTAGGTACAATTCTAACCCAAAGACATGATGAACAAACGCTTAGTGAATGAGCAATGGCCAAATTTCGGACCCAAGACGACAAAAAAGAGGTTGGAAATGTGGATTCTGAGCTATACACATTGACCATATTATCGAATTATCGTCAGCTGCTACTTGTGAAACTTAGTCATTATTGTTGACGTTGCTTTGTGTACCTAAGGACTCTATGAAGAAAATGAGATAAGATTTGTTCCGATAGAAGCATTGGCTAGGTGTCAGCAGGGGTTCGAGCTATGGTCGGAAAACCGGTTTCTTGAGTGTAAAATGTTCGATTTCTTTACGGTTTCTAGGCGTTGAAGCCCGCATTGGATGGCATAGCCATGTGTTGTTGGTAGATAATGTAGGTACATGTCCTAGGTACAATCCTAGCTCAAAATCCTGATGAACAGACGCTTAGTCGATGAGCCATGGCCAAGTTTTGGACCCAAAACTGTTAGAAAAAGAGGTTGAAAATGTGCCTTTTGAGCGTTTTTCAGCGGCCATTTTCTCGAGTTATCGTCAGCTGATACTTGTGGTAACTACTTGTTATTGTAGGCATTGTTTTGTGTACATGTAAATATCAAGACAGTTTGGATACGAGCATTGGCTAAGCGCCGTTCGGGGTTCAAACATGGGTTGGTATTGAACGGGAGATAAGCCGTGATTGAATATGAGGAGACAGCAGAAAGTGCATTGGATTGGACTGGTGTCGGATCTTGATGTATGTTGTAGTGACATGTGCTGGGTACAGGGTTCGTTAATGAACATTCGGAATATCAAGGAAAGTCTCCAAATATATATAAGATTGATCCCGCATGTATCACTTTGAGATGTCCAATTTAAGAGCGGTAGCAGACGCCACGTTACCGCAAGTGGTATACAGTGCTTTTTCAAACATTATGGGTAGAAACCAATGTTGGAAAAGGGGAAATTGCTTATAACAACCATTTCATCCTTTAATTACAGTGATCTCTAAAGTGCTCTGCAGCAGATGCGATAAAGTGAGGTGTGATGCAGACTCTCCTTTGCCATAAGGAGGCATATCCATTTAACATCCAATATAAAAAGCATTGAAACATAGAACCATTTTGATACTCAGCCATTTCGTTGAAGGATCTCTTATTCGTTTGATTAAACAACGATTTTATTAATATTATTAGACTAGTGAACACTACTCAGTGAACACTACTCAGTGAACATTACTCAGTGAACATTACTCAGTGAACGTTACTCAGTGATCATTACTCAGTGAACATTACTCAGTGAACATTACTCAGTGAACATTACTCAGTGAAAACTACTCAGTGAACATTACTCAGTGAACATTACTCAGTGAAAACTACTCAGTGAACATTACTCAGTGAACTTTACTCAGTGAACACTACTCAGTGAACATTACTCAGTGAACACTACTCAGTGAACATTACTCAATGAACACTACTCAGTGAACATTACTCAGTGAACACTACTCAGTGAACATTACTCAGTGAACACTACTCAGTGAACATTACTCAGTGAACATTACTCAGTGAACACTACTCAGTGAACACTACTCAGTGAACACTACTCAACAACATACTCAGTGAACATTACTCAGTGAAACACTATTCAGTGAACATTACTCAGTGAACACTACTCAGTGAACACTACTCAGTGAACATTACTCAGTGAACACTACTCAGTGAACATTACTCAGTGAACACTACTTAGTGAACACTACTCCGTGAACACTACTCAGTGAACATTACTCAGTTAACACTACTCAGTGAACATTACTCAGTGAACACTACTCAGTGAACATTACTCAGTGAACACTTCTCAGTGAAAACTACTTAGTGAACATAACTCAGTGAACACTACTCAGTGAACATTACTCAGTGAATACTACTCAGTGAACACTACTCAGCGAACACTACTTAGTGAACATTACTCAGTGAACACTACTCAGTGAACATCACCAAGTGAACATTACTCAGTGAACAAAACTCAGTGAACACTACTCAGTGAACACTACTCAGTTAACATTACTCCGTGAATACTACTCAATGAACACTACTCAGTTAACACTACTCAATGAACATTACTCAGAGAACACTAGTCAGTGAACACTACTCAGTGAACATTACTCAGTGATCACTACTCAGTGAACATTATTCAGTGAACACTACTCAGCGAACACTACTTAGTGAACACTACTCAGTGAACTCTACTCAGTGAACATTACTCAGTTAACATTACTCAGTGAACATTACTCAGTGAACATTACTCAGTGAACATTACTCAGTGAACCCTACTCAGTGAAAACTACTCAGTGAACATTACTCAGTGAACACTACTCAGTGAACATTACTCAGTGAACACTACTGAGTGAACATTACTCAGTGAACATTACTCAGTGAACACTACTTAGTGAACACTACTCAATGAACATTACTCAATGAACATTACTCAGTGAACACTACTCAGTGAACATCACCAAGTGAACATTACTCAGTGAACACTACTCAGTGAACACCTACCCAGTGAACACTACTCAGTAAACATTACTCCGTGAATACTACTCAATGAACACTACTCAGTGAACACTTCTCAATGAACATTACTCTGTGAACATTACTTAGTGAACATTACTTAGTGAACATTACCCAGTGAACATTACTCAGTGAACATTGCCTTCTTTTATCACAATGTTCCGCTTGGGAATGTTTCACACATAAACAATACACGCTGTATACAACCAATCCGGGAGAGACTAATTGCAAATTCTGGGATCAACGGATCCCCTTCATTCCATTCACAAGCATCGATAGCCTAATGGATAACACTCTCGCTTGTCACGCCAGCGATCCAAGTTCGATTCCCGTTAATGACAATATTTTTTTTCCAAACTATACATTTATTGTTTAGTTCTTTCTTTTTAATTATTTAAACTGCTCAGCCAAGCAATAATTTAATAAGTAATTGGACGAATTATATTTGACAATCGCTGCCAAATTGAACACGGCAGTTTAA
Source organism: Cerastoderma edule (assembly GCA_947846245.1). Classification (NCBI taxonomy): domain Eukaryota; kingdom Metazoa; phylum Mollusca; class Bivalvia; order Cardiida; family Cardiidae; genus Cerastoderma; species Cerastoderma edule. The sequence continues at coordinate 828,600 of OX401419.1, forward strand.
GTGTATCGTTATTGTTGGAAGAGTCATGACGTTAGTCAAACTCTTGATTCTTCTCCCTATTGGGGCCATCACGCCGCTTCTCTTGCTCGTTTATCTCTAGAAACACAAACGGAGGATATTGCCAGGCAATTATCAAAATAGATTCGGTTGTCTAGCATTCGGAATAGCATATGAATGAAGATACACATGCATAAATTATCAATTGTTTACGAACATATTTATGCACGAACACATTTAACACTGTCACGTATTGCATTCTAACTTTGTATCTCGATAAGTGAGTATAAGAATAGACATGTTGCGAAAGTGGGCCTTATCAAGGAAAGTCTAATAATATTAATAAAATCGTTGTTTAATCAAACGAATAAGAGATCCTTCAACGAAATGGCTGAGTATCAAAATGGTATTGACCTGAACACATAAAGAGAATAGTTAAAGATAACTTCTTAGCTATAATCATGCACAAGCCTCGGTAGCGTAGTGGATGCAGCTACCGTCTTTCACGCCGGCGCTCCAAGTTCGAATCCCGTGAAGGGCGATTCTTTTTCAAAACTATAGTTTTGTTGTTTAGTTATTTCTTTTTAATTATAACTGCTCAGCCAATCAATGGTTTATTCGATGCTTGGACGAATCACCTTTTACAATCGCTGCCACATTGAACACGACAGTTATAGTGTGTCTTTATTATGGAAGAGTCATGCCGTCAGACACCCTATTGATTGTTTTCCCTAATTAAAAAAGTACCAACATACTGCTTCTCTTGCTGGTATATCTTTAGAAACACAAACCAAATATATTACACGGCTGTTTTCAGTCAAAAACGTGATAAACAGACGCTTAGTCGATGAGCAATGGCCAAATTTCGGACCCAAGACGACAAAAAAGAGGTTGGAAATGTGGATTCTGAGCGATACTCAGTGACCATATTATCGAATTATCGTCAGCGGCTACTTGTGAAAACTACTTATTATTGATGACGTTGCTTTGCGTACCTAAGGACTCTATGAAGAAATTAAGATAAGATTTGTTCCGATAGAAGCATTGGCTAGGTGTCAGCAGGGGTTCGAGCTATGGTCGGAAAACGGGTTTCGTGATTGTAAAATGTGCGATTCTTGGACGGTTTCTAGGCGTTGAAGCCTTTATTGGATGGCATACCCATGTAATGTTGGTATATATTGTTGGTACATGTCCTAGGTACAATTCTAACCCAAAGACATGATGAACAAACGCTTAGTGAATGAGCAATGGCCAAATTTCGGACCCAAGACGACAAAAAAGAGGTTGGAAATGTGGATTCTGAGCTATACACATTGACCATATTATCGAATTATCGTCAGCTGCTACTTGTGAAAACTAGTCATTATTGTTGACGTTGCTTTGTGTACCTAAGGACTCTATGAAGAAAATGAGATAAGATTTGTTCCGATAGAAGCATTGGCTAGGTGTCAGCAGGGGTTCGAGCTATGGTCGGAAAACCGGTTTCTTGAGTGTAAAATGTTCGATTTCTTTTCGGTTTCTAGGCGTTGAAGCCCGCATTGGATGGCATAGCCATGTGATGTTGGTAGATAATGTAGGTAAATGTCCTAGGTACAATTCTAGCCCAAAAACCTGATGAACAGACGCTTAGTCGATGAGCCATGGCCAAGTTTTGGACCCAAAACTGTTAGAAAAAGAGGTTGAAAATGTGCCTTTTGAGCGTTTTTTCAGCGGCCATTTTCTCGAGTTATCGTCAGCTGATACTTGTGGTAACTACTTGTTATTGTAGGCATTATTTTGTGTACATGTAAATATCAAGACAGTTTTGATACGAGCATTGGCTTAGCGCCGTTCGGGGTTCAAACATGGGTGGGTAATGAACGGGAGATAAGCCGTGATTGAATATGAGGAGACAGCAGAAAGTGCATTGGATTGGACTGGTGTCGGATCTTGATGTATGTTGTAGTGACATGTGCTGGGTACAGAGTTCGTTAATGAGCATTCGGAATATCAAGGAAAGTCTCCAAATATATATAAGATTGATCCGCATGTATCACTTTGAGATGTCCAATTTAAGAGCGGTAGCAGACGCCACGTTACCGCAAGTGGTATACAGTGCTTTTTCAAACATTATGGGTAGAAACCAATGTTGGAAAAGGGGAAATTGCTTATAACAACCACTTCATCCTTTAATTACAGTGGTCTCTAAAGTGCTCTGCAGCAGATGCGATAAAGTGAGGTGTGATGCAGACTCTCCTTTACCATAAGGAGGCATATCCATTTAACATCCAATATAAAAAGCATTGAAACATAGAAGCATTGTTTCTCAGGAAAAAAAACATTGCCTTATTTTATCACAATGTTCCGCTTGGGAATGTTCCACACATAAACAATACACGCTGTATACAACCAATCCGGGAGAGACCAATTGCAAATTCTGGGATCAACGGATAGCCTTCTCCAAAGGTCATCCTACACCCGATCGTGTTCTTGTCCGTGCCGATTCTCCTTGTCTTTTGGCCTCAAGTTTCTCAACTTTCTTGATATTTTCTTTGAACATAAATACACGTGGACATGCAGATGCATGATGTTGCAGGTAATGTATAAGAGAAGGAAAGTGGGAAATAGGGGAACCGGTTCATGCAGCTTGTTAGGCGCCTTTTCACGTTCACCGTATTTGTTTACCATTTTACCTGACCACTGCAATACGGCAGTAAGTGCTTCATATTTGTACATGCCTTACTTCAGTTTTGAATCGATCCCTCAATGTGTGGATAAATAGCTGCGGGCATGCTTTTCTCGCTCACTATACATGTGAACGGCCGGGGCGGTGTAGGAAGACAATCTAAAGTAATAAAAGAGCACCAGCACTGCCATTTGCAAACACTATTTCGTAGAGTTCTATTGACTTTGACAAGGGGTTTCATTATGCCAATCGCTTTTTTCTGCTAATTCTCAATCTGTCCGATCAGCGCCGAACTACATTGTCACACGGACGCATAAACTGAAGTGTAGTTCGGTCCTTTGTTCCCAAGAATATTAGATACTTTAACCCTTTACCAAACGCCGAATTTTCCACTGTCCCAAAGTGAAAGAGTTTTCAAACTATGGTTCAAACAGTGATTAAAAAGAAAACACAATCCTCTGATAGGGCAGAGAATATTGCGTTTCACAATTTAAGTGTAAAAGAGTGCAAGTATGGCTTTAAACAATACGTCTTAGTTTTCCTTCATTCCATTCACAAGCCTCGATAGCCTAATGGATAACACTCTCGCTTGTCACGCCAGCGATCCAAGTTCGATTCCCGTTAATGACAATATTTTTTTCCAAACTATACATTTATTGTTTAGTTCTTTCTTTTTAATTATTTAAACTGCTCAGCCAAGCAATAATTTAATAAGTAATTGGACGAATTATATTTGACAATCGCTGCCAAATTGAACACGGCAGTTTAAGTGTATCGTTATTGTTGGAAGAGTCATGACGTTAGTCAAACTCTTGATTCTTCTCCCTATTGGGGCCATCACGCCGCTTCTCTTGCTCGTTTATCTTTAGAAACACAAACGGAGAATATTGCCAGGCAATAATCAAAATAGATTCGGTTATCTAGCATTCGGAATAGCATATGAATGAAGATACACATGCATAAATTATCAATTGTTTACGAACATATTTATGCACGAACACAATTAATGCTGTCACGTATTGCATTCTAACTTTGTATCTCGATTAGTGAGTATAAGAGTAGACATGTTGCGAAAGTGGGCCTTATCAAGGAAAGTCTAATAATATTAATAAAATTGTTGTTTAATCAAACGAATAAGAGATCCTTCAACAAAATGGCTGAGTATCAAAATGGTATTGACCTGAAAACATGAAGAGAATAGTTAAAGATAACTTCTTAGCTATAATCATACACAAGCCTCGGTAGCGTAGTGGTTAACGCTACCGTCTCTCACGCTGGCGCTCCAAGTTCGAAACCCGTGAAGGACGATTCTTTTTCAAAACTATAGTTTTGTTGTTTAGTTATTTCGTTTTAATTATTACTGCTCAGCCAAGCAATGATTTATCAAATACTTGGACGAATTACCTTTTACAATCGCTGCCACATTTAACACGACCATTATAGTGTATCTTTATTATGGAATAGTCATGACGTCAGACACCCCATTGATTCTTCTCCTTAAAAGAAATGATGCCACCACACTGCTTCTCTTGCTCGTTCATTTCTAGAAACACAAACGGAGAATATTGCCAGGCAATTCTCATAATAGATTCGGTAATCTAGCATTCGGAAGACCATATGAATTAAGATACGCATGCATAAAATATCAATTGTTTACGAACATATTTATGGACGAACACACTAAATACTGTCACGTATATCATTCTTACTTTGTATCTCGATAATTAAGTATAAGAATAGACATGTTGCGAAAGTGGGCATTATCAAGGAAAGTCCACAAATATAAATAAGATCGTTCTTTAATCAAACGAGTAAGAGATCATTTAACGAAATGAATGAGTATCAAAATGGTATTGACCTGTCAACAAACATAATCAGAATAGTTAAAGATAACTTCTTAGCTATGATCATGCACAAGCCTCGGTAGCGTAGTGGATAACGCTACCGTCTCTCACGTTGGCGCTCCAAGTTCTGAATCCCGTGAAGGACGATATTTTTTCAAAACTATACTTTTGATCTTTAGATATTTCTTTTTAATCAGAACTACTCAGCCAAGCAATGATTTATTAAATACTTGGACGAATTACCTTTTACAATCGCTGCCACATTGAACACGACAGTTAAAGTGTTTTTTTATTATGGAATAGTCATGACGTCAGACACCCCATTAATTCTTCTCCCTAAAAGAAATGATGCCACCACACTGCTTCCTTTGCTCGTTCATTTCTAGAAACACAAACGGAGAATATTGACTGGCAATTCTCATTATAGATTCGGTAATCTAGCATTCGGAAGACCATGTGAATGAAGATAGGCATGCATAAATTATCAATTGTTTACGAACATATTTATGCACGAACACACTAAATACTGTCACGTATTCCATTGTTACTTTGTATATCGATAAGTAAGTATAAGAATAGAAATGTTGCGAAAGTGGGCATTATCAAGCAAAGTCTACAAATATGAATAAGATCTCGTTGTTTAATCAAACGAATAAGAGATCATTTAACGAAATGAATGAGTGTCAAAATGGTATTGACCTGTCAACAAACATAATCAGATTAGTTAAAGATAACCTTTTAGCTATGATCATGCACAAGCCTGGGTAGCGTAGTGGTTAACGCTACCGTCTCTCACGCTGGCGCTCCAAGTTCGAATCCCGTGAAGGACGATTCTTTTTCAAAACTATACTTGTGTTGTTTAGATATTGCTTTTTAATTATTACTGCTCAGCCAAGCAATGATTTATCAAATACTTGGACGAATTACCTTTTACAATCCCTGCCACATTGAACACGACAATTATAGTGTATCTTTATTATGGAATAGTCATGACGTCAGACACCCCATTGATTCTTCTCTAATGGAAATGATGCCACCACACTGCTTCTCTTCCTCGTTCATTTCTAGAAACACAAACGGAGAATATTGCAAGGCAATTCTCATAATAGATTCGGTAATCTAGCATTCGGAAGATCATATGAATTAAGATACGCATGCATAAAATATCAATTGTTTACGAACATATTTATGGACGAACACACTAAATACTGTCACGTATTCCATTCTTACTTTGTATATCGATTAGTAAGTATAAGAATAGATATGTTGCGAAAGTGGGCATTATCAAGGAATGTCTACAAATATAAATAAGATCTCGTTGTTTAATAAAACGAATAAGAGATCCTTTAACGAAATGAATGAGTATCAAAATGGTATTGACCTGTCAACAAACATAATCAGAATAGTTAAAGATAACTTCTTAGCTATGATCATGCACAAGCCTCGTAGCGTAGTGGTTAACGCTACCGTCTCTCACGCTGGCGCTCCAAGTTCGAATCCCGTGAAGGACGATTCTTTTTCAAAACTATAGTTTTGTTGTTTAAATATTTCTTTTTAATCATTACTGCTCAGCCAAGCAATGATTTATCAAATACTTGGACGAATTACCTTTTACAATCGCTGCCACATTGAACACGACAATTATAGTGTATCTTTATTATGGAATAGTCATGACGTCAGACACCCCATTGATTCTTCTCCCTAAAAGAAATGATGCCACCACACTGCTTCTCTTGCTCGTTCATTTCTAGAAACACAAACGGAGAATATTGACAGGCAATTCTCATATTAGATTCGGTAATCTAGCATTCGGAAGATCATATGAATTAAGATACGCATGCATAAATTATCAATTGTTTACGAACATATTTATGGACGAACACACTAAATACTGTCACGTATTCCATTCTTACTTTGTATATCGATAAATTATTATAACACTAGACATGTTACGAAAGTGGGCATTATCAAGAAATGTCTAAAATATAAATAAGATCTCGTTGTTTAATCAAACGAATAAGAGATCCTTTAACGAAATGGATGAGTATCAAAATGGTATTGACCTGTCAACAAACATAATCAGAATAGTTAAAGATAACTTCTTAGCTATGATCATGCACAAGATTCGGTAGCGTAATGAATAACGCTACCGTCTCTCACGCTGGCGCTCCAAGTTCGAATCCCGTGAAGGCCGATTCTTTTTCAAAACTATGCTTTTGTTGTTTAGATATTTCTTTTAAATTATTACTGCTCAGCCAAGCAATGATTTATTAAATACTTGGACGAATTACGTTTTACAGCCGCTGACACATTGAACACGACAGTTAAAGTGTATCTTTATTATAGAATATTCATGACGTCAGACACCCCATTGATTCTTCTCCCTAAAAGAAATGATGCCACCACACTGCTTGTCTTGCTCCATAATTCTAGAAACACAAACGGAGAATATTGCAAGGCAATTCTCATAATAGATTCGGTAATCTAGCATTCGGAAGAATATATGAATTAAGATACGCATGCATAAATTATCAATTGTTTACGAACATTTTTATGGACGAACACACTAAATACTGTCACGTATTCCATTCTTACTTTGTATCTCGATAAGTAAGTATAAGAATAGACATGTTGCAAAAGTGGGCATTATCAAGGAAAGTCTACAAATATAAATAAGATCGTTGTTTAATCAAACGAATAAGAGATCCTTTAACGAGATGGATGAGTATCAAAATGGTATTGACATGCCAACAAACATAATCAGAATAGTTAAAGATAACTTCTTAGCTATGATCATGCACAAGCCTCGGTAGCGTAGTGGATAACGCTACCGTCTCTCACGCTGGCGCTCCAAGTTCGAATCCCGTGAAGGACGATTCTTTTTCAAAACTATACTTTTGTTGTTTAGATATTTCTTTTTAATCATAACTGCTCAGCCAAGCAATGATTTATAAAATACTTGGACGAATTACCTTTTACAATCGCTGCCACATTGAACACGACAATTATAGTGTATCTTTATTATGGAATAGTCATGACATCAGACACCCCATTGATTCTTCTCCCTAAAAGAAATGATGCCACCACACTGCTTCTCTTGCTCGTTCATTTCTAGAAACACAAACGGAGAATATTGCCAGGCAATTCTCATATTAGATTCGGAAATCTAGCATTCGGAAGATCATATGAATTAAGATACGCATGCATAAAATATCAATTGTTTACGAACATATTTATGGACGAACACACTAAATACTGTCACGTATATCATTCTTACTTTGTATTTCGATAAGTAAGTATAAGAATAGACATGTTGCAAAAGTGGGCATTATCAAGGAAAGTCCACAAATATAAATAAGATCGTTCTTTAATCAAACGAATAAGAGATCCTTTAACGAAATGGATGAGTATCAAAATGGTATTGACCTGTCAACAAACATAATCAGAATAGTTAAAGATAACTTCTTATCTATGATGATGCACAAGCCTCGGTAGCGTAGTGGATAACGCTACCGTCTCTCACGCTGGCGCTCCAAGTTCGAATCCCGTGAAGGACGATTCTTTTTCAAAACTATACTTTTGTTGTTTAGATATTTCCTTTTAATCATAACTGCTCAGCCAAGCAATTATTTATAAAATCCTTGGACGAATTACCTTTTACAATCGCTGTCACATTGAACACGACAGTTAAAGTGTTTTTTTATTATGGAATTGTCATGACGTCAGACACCCCATTGATTTTTCTCCCTAAAAGAAATGATGCCACCACACTGCTTCTCTTGCTCGTTCATTTCTAGAAACACAAACGGAGAATATTGTCAGGCAATTCTCATAACAGATTCGGTAATCTAGCATTCGGAAGATCATATGAATTAAGATACGCATGCATAAGTTATCAATTGTTTACGAACATATTTATGAACGAACACACTAAATACTGATACGTATATCATTCTTACTTTGTATATCGATAAATTAGTATAACACTAGACATGATACGAAAGTGGGCATTATCAAGAAATGTCTACAAATATAAATAAGATCTCGTTGTTTAATCAAACGAATAAGAGATCCTTTAACGAAATGGATGAGTATCAAAATGGTATTGACCTGTCAACAAACATAATCAGAATAGTTAAAGATAACTTCTTAGCTATGATCATCACCAAGCCTCGTTACCGTCTCTCACGCTGGCGCTCCAAGTTCGAATCCCGTGAAGGACGATTCTTTTTCAAAACTATACTTTTGTTGTTTAGATATTTCTTTTTAATTATTACTGATCAGCCAAGCAATGATTTATCAAATACTTGGACGAATTACCTTTTACAATCGCTGCCACATTGAACACGTCAATTATGGTGTATCTTTATTATGGAATAGTCATGACGTCAGACACCCCATTGATTCTTCTCCCTAAAAGAAATGATGCCACCACACTGCTTCTCTTGCTCGTTCATTTCTAGAAACACAAATGGAGAATATTGCCAGGCAATTCTCGTAATAGATTCGGTAATCTAGCATTTGGAAGATCATATGAATTAAGATAGGCATGCATAAATTATCAATTGTTTACGAACACATTTAAGAACGAATACACTAAATACTGTCACGTATTCCATTCTTACTTTGTATCTCGATAAGTAAGTATAAGAATAGACATGTTGCTAAAGTGGGCATTATCAAGGAAAGTCCAAAAATATAAATAAGAGCGTTCTTTAATCAAACGAATAAGAGATCCTTTAACGAAATGGATGAGTATCAAAATGGCATTGACCTGTCAACAAAGATAATCAGAATAGTTAAAGATAACTTCTTAGCTATTATCATCGACAAGCCTCGGTAGCGTAGTGGATAACGCTACCGTCTCTCACGCTGGCGCTCCAAGTTCGAATCCCGTGAAGGACGATTCTTTTTCAAATCTATACTTTTGTTGTTTAGATATTTCTTTTTAATTATTACTGCTCAGCCAAGCAATGATTTATTAAATACTTGGACGAATTACCTTTTACAACCGCTGCCACATTGAACACGACAGTTAAAGTGTATCTTTATTATGGAATAGTCATGATGTCAGACACCCCATTGATTCTTTTCCCTAAAAGAAATGATGCCACCACACTGCTTGTCTTGCTTGTTAATTTCTAGAAACACAAACGGAGAATATTGCAAGGCAATTCTTATAATAGATTTGGTAATCTAGCATTCGGAAGATCATATGAATTAAGATACGCATGCATAAAATATCAATTGTTTACGAACATATTCATGGACGAACACACTAAATACTGTCACGTATTCCATTCTTACTTTGTATCTCGATTAATAAGTATAAGAATAGACATGTTGCGAAAGTGGGCATTATCAAGGAAAGTCTACCAATATAAATAAGATCGTTGTTTAATCAAACGAATAAGAGATCATTTAACGAAATGGATGAGTATCAAAATGGTATTGACATGCCAACAAACATAATCAGAATAGTTAAAGATGACTTCTTAGCTATGATCATGCACAAGCCTCGGTAGCGTAGTGGTTCACGCTACCGTCTCTCACGCTGGCGCTCCAAGTTCGAATCCCGTGAAGGACGATTCTTTTTCAAAACTATACTTTTATTGTTTAGATATTTCTTTTTAATCATAACTGCTCAGCCAAGCAATGATTTATTAAATACTTGGACGAATTACCTTTTACAATCGCTGCCACATTGAACACGACAGTTAAAGTGTTTTTTTATTATGGAATTGTCATTACGTCAGACACCCCATTGATTCTTCTCCCTAAAAGAAATGATGCCACCACACTGCTTCTCTTGCTCGTTCATTTCTAGAAACACAAACGGAGAATATTGCCAGGCAATTCTCATAATAGATTCGGTAATCTAGCATTCGGAAGATCATATGAATTAAGATACGCATGCATAAATTATCAATTGTTTACGAACATATTTATGGACGAACACACTAAAACATGTCACGTATTTCATTCTAACTTTGTATCTCGTTAAGTAAGTATAAGAATAGACATGTTGCGAAAGTGGGCATTATCAAGGAAAGTCTACAAATATAAATAAGATCGTTCTTTAATCAAACAAATAAGAAATCCTTTAACGAAATGAATGAGTATCAAAATGGCATTGACCTGTCAACAAACATAATCAGAATAGTTAAAGATAATTTCTTAGCTATGATCATGCACAAGCCTCGGTAGCGTAGTGGATAACGCTATCGCATCTTACGCTGGCGCTCCAAGTTCGAATACCGTGAAGGACGATTCTTTTTCAAAACTATAGTTGTGTTGATTAAATCTTTCTTTTTATATAACTGCTCAGCCAATTAATGATTTAAAAAATACTTCGACGATTTACCTTTTGCAATTGCTGCCACATTGAACACGACAGTTATAGTGTATCTTTATTATGCAACAGTCATGACGTCAGACACCCTATTGATTCTTCTCCCTAATTGAAATGGTGCCATTACACCGCTTCACTTTATCATTTATTTTCAGAAACACAAACGGAGGGTATTGCCAGGCAATTCTCATAATAGAGTCAGTTATCTGGCATTCAGAATATCATATGAATAAAGATACGCATGCATAAATTATCAATTGTTTACGAACATATTTATGCACGAACATATTAAATACTGTCACGTATTCCATTCTTACTTTGTATCTCGATTAGTGAGTATAAGAATAGACATGTTGTGAAAGTGGGCATTATCAAGGAAAGTTTACAAATATAGATAGAATTAAACGAATAAGAGATCCTTCAACGAAATTGCTGAGTATCAAATTGGTATTAACCTGACAACAAAAATTATCAGAATAGTTAAAGATTCCTTTTTAGCTATGATCATGCACATTCGTCGGTAGCGTAGTGGATACCGCTACAGTCTCTCACGCCGGCGCTCCAAGTTCGAATCCCGTGAATGACGATTCTTTTTCAGAACTATAGTTTAGTTGTTTAAATTTTTCTTTTTAATTATAACTGCTCAGCCAATTAATGATTTAATAAATACTTGGACGAGATACCTTTAACAATCGCTGCCACATTGAACACGACAGTCATAGCGTATCTTTTTTATGAAAGAGTCATGACGTCAGACACCCTATTGATTCTTCTCCTCAATTGAAATATTACCAACATACTGATTCTCTTGCTGGTATATCTTTAGAAACACAAACCAAATATATTACACGGCAGTCTTCACCCTAAAACCTGATAAACAGACGCTTAGTCGATGAGCAATGGCCAAATTTCGGACCCTAGACGGCAAAAAAGAAGTTGGAAATACGAATTTTGTTATAGTTGGCGTTGTTTTATGTACCTGAGAAGAAAATATGATAAGATTTGTTCCGATAGAAGCATTGGCTAGGTGTCACCAGGGGTTCGAGCTATGGTCGGAAAACCGGTTTCGTGAGTATAAAATGTGAGATTCTTTGACGGTTTAGAGGCGTTGAAGCCAGCATTGGATGGCATACCCATGTGATGTTGGTATATTGTAAGTACATGTCCGAGGTACAATTCTAGCCCAAAAACCTGATGAACAGACGGTTAGTCGATGAGCAACGGCCAAATTTCGGACCCAATACGGTAAAAAAGAGGTTGGAAATGCGGATTTTGAGCGATATTCAGTGACCATATTCTTGAATTATCGTCTGCTGCTACTTGTGAAAACCATTTGTTATTGTTGACATTCCTTTGTGTACCTAAGGACTCTATGAAGAAAATAAGGCATACCCATGTGATGTTGGTATATATTGTAGGTACATGTCCTAGGTACAATTCTAGCCCAAAACCCTGATGAACGGACGCTTAATCGATGAGCCATGGCCGAATTTCGGACCCAAGATCGTTAAAAAAAGAGGTTGAAAATGTGAATTTTGAGCGCTTTTCAGCGGCCATTTTCTCGAGTTATCGTCAGCTGCTACTTGTGGTAACTACTTGTTATTGTAGGCATTGTTTTATGTACATGTAAATATGAAGACAGTTTTGATTCGAGCATTGTCAAAGCGCCGTTCGGGGTTCAATCATGGGTGGAAAATGAACGGGAGATAAGCCGTGATTGAATATGAGGAGACAGCAGAAAGTGCATTGGATTGGACTGGTGTCGGATCTTGATGTAAGTTGTAGTTACATGTGGTGGGTACAGGGTTTGTTAATGAGCATTCGGAATATCAAAGAAAGTCTCCAAATATATATAAACTTGTTCCTGCATGTATCACTTTGAGATTCCAATTTAAAAGCAGTAGCAGACGACACGTTACAGCAAGTGGTCTACAGTGCTTTTTCAAACATTATGGGTAGAAACCAATGTTGGAAAAGGGGAAATTGTTTATAACAATCAATTCATCCTTCAATTACAGTGGTCTATAAAGTGCTCTGCAGCAGATGCGATAAAGTGAGGTGTGATGCAGACTCTCCTTTGCCATAAGGAGGTATATCCATTTATCATCCAATATAAAAAGCATTGATAATTAGAAGCATTGTTTCTCAGGAAAAAACATTGCCTTCTTTTATGACAATGTCCGCTTGGGAATGTGCCACAAATAAACAATACAGGCTGTATATAACCAATCCGGGGGAGACTAATTGTAAATTCTGGGATCAACGGATAGCCTTCTCCACAGGTCATCATGCACGCGAGCGTGTTCTTGTCCGTGCCCTTGTCTTTTGGCCTCAAGTTTCTCTACTTTCTTGATATTTTCTTTGAACATAAATACACGTGGACATGCAGATGCATGATGCTGCAGATAATGTATAAGAGAGGAAAGTGGGAAGACCGATTTATGCAGCTTGTTAGGCGCCTTTTCACGTTCACCGTATATGTTTACCATTTTACCTGTCCACTGCAATAAGGCAGTAAGTGCTTCGTATTTGTACATGCCTTATTTCAGTTTTGAATCGATCCCTCAATGTGTGGATAAATAGCCGCGGGCACGCTTTTCTCGCTAACTATACATGTGAAAGGCCGGGGCGGTGTAGGAAGACATTTTGAAGTAATAAAAGAGCACGAGCACTGCCATTTGCAAACACTATTTCGTAGAGTTCTATTGACTTTGACAAGGGGTTTCATTATGCCAATCTCTTTTCTACTAATTCTCAATCTGTCCGATCAGCGCCAAACTACATTGTCACACGCACGCATAGACTGAAGTGTAGTTTGGTCCTTTGTTCCCAAGAATATTAGATACTTTAACCCTTTACCAAACGCCAAATTCTCCAAACTATGGTTCAAACAGTGATGAAAAAGAAAACACAATCCTCTGATAGGGCAGAAAACATTGTGTTTCACAATTTAAGTGTAAAAGAGTGCAAGTATGGCTTTAAACATTAGGTCTTAGTTTTCCATCATTTCGTGTACAAGCCTCGATAGCCTAATGGCTAACGCTATCGCTTGTTACGCCAGCGCTCCAAGTTCGGTTCCCGTTGATGACAATATTTTTTCAAAACTATACATTTATTGTTTAGTTCTTTCTTTTTAATTACTTAAACTGCTAAGCCAAGCAATAATTTAAGCATTTCACTTTACATGGATGAGTGCCTCTCTGCTCGATGGGATAATCCGATTAAACAGCAACGCATCGAATGTTGTAATGAGTATGTATGAGGCTTTAGCAATCTTGTTTTGTTTATCTGACTTCGAATCACATGCTAGCAACTATTATGAGGTAAGGTTTGGTATTGGCGACGATGAATACATTACAATTACATATTCAATGTTATTATTTGCGATATTGTTAGTCGTTGTTGTATTCCATCTTGCACAGTGGTACCAACGCAAGGACCAGCCCTCCTGCTGCGTAGATCGAACCAGCTGAGATTAAAGAAATGTGATAGGACCCTGATACATCATACAGCCAACCTGTTAAACATAAAGAAAATACTAGTACCCGACCAATACAACTCGGTCAGTTTACATGAGATACACAAGGGTAACATATTTGTAATACATTGGCTGGCAAACCTGCAACACATAAAGAAAATAATAGTACCCGACCAATACAACTCGGTCAGTTTACATGAGATACACAAGGGAACCATATTTGTAATACATTGACTGGCAAACCTGCAACACATAAAGAAAATACTAGTACCCGACCAATACAACTCGGTCAGTTTACATAAGATACACAAGGGAACCATATTTGTAATACATTGACTGGCAAACCTGTAACACATAAAGAAAATACTAGTACCCGACCAATACAACTCGGTCAGTTTACATAAGATACACAAGGGTAACATATTTGTAATACATTGGCTGGCAAACCTGTAACGCATAAAGAAAATACTAGAACCCGACCAATACAACTCGGTCAGTTTACATGAGATACACAAGGGTAACATATTTGTAATACATTGGCTGGCAAACCTGTAACGCATAAAGAAAATACTAGTACCCGACCAATACAACTCGGTCAGTTTACATGAGATACACAAGGGTAACATATTTGTAATACATTGGCTGGCAAACCTGCAACACATAAAGAAAATACTAGTACCCGACCAATACAACTCGGTCAGTTTACATGAGATACACAAGGGAAACATACTTGTAATACATTGGCTGGCAAACCTGCAACACATAAAGAAAATACTAGTACCCGACCAATACAACTCGGTCAGTTTACATAAGATACATAAGGGAAACATATTTGTAATACATTGGCTGGCAAACCTGTAGCACATAAAGAAAATACTAGTACCCGACCAATACAACTCGGTCAGTTTACATGTGATACACAAAGGAAACATATTTGCATCACGTTGGCTGGCAAACCTGTAACACATAAAGAAAATACTAGTACCCGACCAATACAAGTCGGTCAGTTTACATGTGGTACACAAAGGAAACATATTTGCATCACGTTGGCAGGCAAACCTGTAACACATAAAGAAAATACTATTACCCGACCAATACAACTCGGTCAGACGACATGTAATTTACAAAGGAAACATATTTGTAACACGTTGGCTGGCAAACCTGCAACACATAAAGAAAATACTATTACCCGACCAATACAACTCGGTCAGACGACATGTAATTCACAAAGGAAACATATTTTGTAACACATTGGTTTAAATTTGTTCACTTTTACATCGATATTGACAGAAGCTTGTCACTTTTTTAATTCTCTCTCTCCCTCTCGACGACTGCTTCCTGGATACTAAACCAATACTCGAGTCGATTTGAGGGCTAGTCCCGGCAATCTACTAACGGGAATCGAACCCGAGAACATCGGTACTAAATGCAGACGATCTATCCCTGTACCACTGTAACCCCAAGTATCCAACCATTTCAACTCGACCAGTTGACATGTGATACAAAGGAAACCTATTTTGTAATCCATTGATTGGCTAACCTGTAATACACGAAAAAAACATGTTCTGTAACAATGCAACTTACTGAATTCTGGACGTTTTTAACTAGGAAGAAAGTACATCAGTTCTTAGAAAAGTGTGTTTTTATTCATATAGTACTACCGTAGTCTATTGATCTATCGTACTTGTACAGATCGAAAGCATCATTGTGAGTTAATCGAATTATATCATGTCAGGGTTAAAACCCCTCCAACATCAGTTTACCCTTTCCTAAACAATAACGACATTCGACCATTTTGTTGCAGACAACTTTAGAAAACATTGTAGGAAAAGAAAAAAATTGCTTTTAACGAGCAATCTCTCCTTTACCCACAATGTTTTCTGCCTTATCAGAAGATTATTTTCCAATTTCATCACATTTTGAAATGTCGTCTGGAAACTCTTTCAATTTGGGACTGGCGAAAATGTATTGTTTGGGAAAGGGTTAAGATACGTGATATGACTAGTCAATTGCAATGAAAACTCCAAGTACAAACTATACATAAAAAGAGAAACAGACGTCTAGTAAAAACAATCGTATATCTTCAAATAGCGAAATGGACACTATCTCGCATGAAAATCGCAAACCGACCAATATAAAACCGGAAGAATAAAGTCACATGATTCGTTGCATAGTTACCAATAAACGGCGGTCCGACCAACGTAACAATTCCCCAGGCACCATTCAATATTCCATACGGCTTCGCCATGTTGTCTTTCCCAACGAAATCTCCAACAAGTACCGGTGACAGTGGTACAGTTCCCCCTGGAAGTAGATAATAGACCATTGGGTAATATTCTTTTTGGGTAATACGTAATACATGATTAAGGTAGAATCCCCATAATCCGCCATTTTGAAACTCATTCTTTCGTCGGATTTATTATGATGTTCTCGGAATATACCCGTTTGCGCCAGAACTGTTTGCATTTAACCGAGTAATTCCGGCCCCGAAATATGTATATCTTGAATGACAGAAGTAATCTGACGAGAGATTGAGTTTCAAAAAATGGGGCTTCTACGTTAAAAGAATTTGATATACTTCAATGGCCAGGTGGTATCGTGCGTTTAAATATCAGCTAAACATGTGACTCCTGTGTCCGGCGGAAGGAATATCAACTTCCGAGTTTCACTTTAAAAAGGCGTTCTACTGTTTTTAAGTTAATTTACAATTTACTATTGGACACCGAATTTGGGATCCATGATATTATAGAGGTAAGCATCGATGATTTAAGACCAGCTGTCCTGCTTTCGATTTCGATAGTCCCTTTATATTTTTAAAGTTACGTGCCTTTGTTAAGAATCGGCTATATGTATATGTGTAACAACGTAATGAAGTTTTCTACACATGCATTAATTACAGAGGCGTTAGCTGCCATATCATAATACATGTATACAATGCACCGTGGCCTTCTTGATCTCGTAAAGAGAAAGTGCAAATTACTCAAATGGATATCAAAAATGCCATTGCATTACACACTTACCTAACGAAAAGCCAAGTACAACACAGCATACAAACAAAGGCACTTCCGTTGTACAAACAGGCAGGAGGGCTATAGACACACCAATAACAATCATGTAAGCGACGTTCAGGAGAACTCTGTCGATACACTTGATGCTTGAGATGAAGCCACAGACAATCCGACCGACCAGACCCGATATACCGAGTGTAGAAATCAACCAGGACGCAACAAAGTCATCGATTCCTGAAATAAACAAAGGGTTGAGGTAAGGCTTGCTTGTGTATTTTGTCACGCCATGATCAACGGTTGTTCAGTTGATATCGTGACGTGTCATTTCTCGAAACCAGTATAAGCCAGTTGTTCTATTACCTGGTAAATAACAAGGAAACAACGAAGTTATCGAGTGAAATGAGCAAATGTATGGGGATGTAGCTTGAACAGTGTGCCACACAGTAATACACAGTTATCAATTGTTATATTGGCGTGTCATTTAACGAAATCGGTATAAACCAGTTGTTCTATTACCTGGTAAATAACCAGGAAGTAACGGAGTTATCGAGTGAAATGAGCAAAGGTATGAGGATGTAGCTTAAACAGTGTGCCACACAGTAATAAACAGTTTTCAATTGTTATATTGGCTGTCATTTATCGAAACCGTTATAAACCAGTTGTTCTATCATCTGGTCAATAAGCATTGTCAAATGTCAAAGACATTGCTACTCAATGTTTTAAGACAAACATTTTTCTGGGGTTCGTTGTTATTCAAGACGACATGGTCAATATTGAAAACAAATGTATCATGTGTTAATTGTCTTTGTTGGTGGGTAAAACTGTACGTCCAAGGTGTCTGTCCCAAGAAGGGCCTTATTTGCCAAGTGGTTAGAGTAGTAAACTTGAAATTATATAACTCCCTCTGTGTGGGCTCAAATTAGGGCAGCTGTATGCTAGAAAGTTCATATGAAATACTCTATCAGGTGACTAACAAAAAGCTAATGTTTCTAGGTAACTCGGATGATCCAAGCTGTAACTGTGTTGGCATGAAATACCTCTGGATCATTTGAACTACCCTAGCACGTTCTGATATAGAAGGCATCAAGACGTAGAATCAAATATCCACGTCTGGATCATTCGGACTAGGTTAATGCGCAGATTCGCCAACCATTATGAGTCCTTACATCATAAATGTCTTCCTCGATTCGTGATGAGCAGTGATTTATACTATTTGGGCGACAGCGTTGCAGCTGTAGCGCGTCGACCTCTTGTACCGAGGGTACTGGGTTCGAATCCCCGTTAGGCGAGGTGAAACTTGCCGGGACTACACCCCCAACCTCGGCGCGGTTATTGATCTAGTATTCAGGAAGCAGTTGTGGAGCGTATCCGCTTAGGCTACAGGAAAAGAACCTTATAAGCTTTTGCTATCGTTCTTATCCAATTCATCTGTGTTGTATAACTTGATGTTTATGTATACATATATTTCGATGAATAAACTATGGTTAAACTAGAGTGAATTTAAACAATCTTCAAGGTACCTACAAAATTTATGTAAAACGAACAGGTAGATAAAACTGAACACTTTCAAATGTTTTTAAGAGCCTCACTGAAAGCATGAAAAAGTGTATATCTAAAGAACTTACCATCTTCTTTCGCCTTATCCGGTATGAAAGCGAATGGTGCCACGTATACGAAACTACCCAGACAGCTTGCAATGAGGAAGATCATATATGGGCGATTCCTGTATAAGGGGACATCCACATTCTCCTGCGATTCTGATCCAGCAGCTCCGTTTAATGGTTGAAGTTCAGCTTGATTAATAGCGTTAAATTTGTTATTAGCTTTATCATCTACATGTAGTAAGTCGGCCATGCGACTACGTTTAATCGCCATTGCCTTGTCTGCGCTTTTACCATTTTGACACGATCGTTCGATGACATTAGCTGTACCATCACCATTTAATTGATCTTTATGACAGCGGTCGTTTTCGAGAATGGAATCATCTTCCACAACGTCCAAGTCAGTCAAGTCATCACAAGGTGTCTTCGTGTGATGATAAGATTCGTCTTGCAGAGCATCGGTGTCTCTTTGCTTTCTTATATAATAGCCATTGGTACCCTGCTCTCCGTTATCGAATAATGCGTCACACTCATCTTGGATACGTTTTGGATATTCAGTACCAACTTTTGCTTTTGAGGTGGCGTTGCCTTTCGCTCTCTCATTACGTTTATTAATACCAATGTGTGGATCGTGTTTAAACGGGAGGTAGATAAGCCCGCACGGCACAGCGTTAAGTATGATTCCAGCATGGATCAAGATGGCTCCCTTCCAAGTGTACGCTTGAATGAGATATCTGGTGAGAGGGCCGAATATAAGCACTCCGAATCCACTTCCGCTTACACACAGTCCCATAGCAAGGGCTCGCCGCTCGTCGAAATAGTTGTTGATGGCCAGGATGGATGGTAAATAGACGCAGCCATAACCGAACCCTTTGGGAAAGAACATATTAGTTAATTTGAATGAATTTGGTTGGAGTTGGTTGGGCTCGAAACGCGTTGAAATGATTGTTGGTGGCAAGAATGGATGGAAATAAACGTGCCCATGTCTTAAGCTGCCTATTTCATTGGTTTTCAAAACACTATTCTTAAGGGTAGCTAATAAAGTAAGATTTGTCATATTACTTTCGATATACTGACTAATAAACAAAACATAGATGTCTCTTTTCACTTTCATCTTTGTCTCTGACGATGTGTTTAAAGCACGATGATCTAGACAAGAGCATCGCAAAGACGTTTCTTACAATAAATACACACTGGTGTTAGTCAGAGAATTCATTTTGGACATAGCAAACATATACATCAGCAAACGGCGACTGAAAGAAATGTAAATATCTTAATATCTGATTTAAATGATACGTTCAAACGCTTTTCAGCTTTCGAATTGCAGCTTACCCTTGTCAATAATAAATATATATCAGTTGTTTTATGGAGATCATTAGTACTTGGCTAGGGTTCTGAAGTGTTTTGAAAAAGGCTAATCCCACGTAACCAGCAGTGCCTCTATAATGTTACATGTACAGGAGCCAACAAAAGTCAGACATGATTTTAATTCACTGATTCAAACTGATATATCATTTGTGTGATTCTTAATTCGAGAATATTGTCACCAAAAAAAGGTTATGTAGTTTTCTTACCCAATAGAAAGACTACGTTTCTATAACTATTGCCTAGAAATTGTGTGTATATGCATACGAATGGTTAAAGAAGAGGAGCTAATTCTCCTTTTGTCAAATGGATGCTTTAAACTTTTTTACTGCTGGTGCGTTTGAACAAGTTAACGTAACCAAACGTCTATTTACCTGCCATTAATCCAAATATTACGCACATAACGTTAACGTAGTACCGTACCTGTTACGGAGTACTTCCGGGTCGTAGTACCAACAAGGGGTCCCATTTAGAAATTTAGAGTTTCAACTTCTGGTGTATTGTTTTGCTAGTAAGAGATAAGCTGGGAGAATACTGATGTGTTTCCTTTATAGAATATAGTCCTGCAATGGTGTGATTGCCTATTGCGGACTATTTGTTTGGGATGTATGAACACAAATGCCGGTACCAAGGCAATATTTCACAGCTTGTGCTCTAAATTGCGGACGGTACCATAACACTTTGCTCCGTAGAAAAGAAAATGAGACGATTACCTGCCATTAATCCAAACGTTATGTACATAACGTAGACGTTCGGTGCAAACATACTGAGTACGAAGGCAGCCGTACTAAGCAGGGCACCAGACACCACAGTGAGGCGGCACCCAAATCGGTCGGCAAGGTACGCATACAACGGGCCTGTGGAAACAAGCAAGTCTCCATTGTCATAAGCAAAACAAAAATACACGTATACAAAGAGGAATGTTGTCTCAACGGAACTTATGATAACTTCCATGTGGTTTATATATTTATTTAGACTTATTCAGTCGGATTCTAGTTTGTGGGAAATGGAGAACTTTGTCGAATATCTATTAAAACATCCTTGAATAACCATGAGCCGTACACACATATGCGTTTTTCATCGCGTCAACATTATACAGTACTAGTTATTTTGGACTGCCCGACGGAGGAGGATAAAATACTCAATAACCCATAACGGCTGATAAAGCCGTGAAGAACCATAGACGTTCTGTAAGTTAGTCTAGAGGCTACCTATTGTGAAAATCCAAGTACTGTCACCGGGATTTGAACCTTGATGCTAACCCACGCGGAGAGAGAGTCCATGTGAATTCAAGTCTTTTATTCTAACCTAATAGAATAGTTCATAAAGATCACTATAACCATAGACCTAGTGTAAGTCCTTTCCAGTTTCAATAGGGAGACTACAGAGAATTTCAAGGTTTTTTTTAAACCTTGAATAACTGGAGAAAAATGACGATCATCGTAACTCATGACTTGAATTAACATGTCTATGTCTATTCATATAAACCGTGTTGAGCTTACTGCTTAAAGCCAAACGGGTAAAAGACGTAAAAGTAACTGAACAAAAAATGAGTTTATCAAAATTAATACTCGAATTATAGCCGAGTAAATGTATTATCAGAGCCGAACTGCGACACTAAGATAACTTACCCAAGAGAAATCCTACGCCAAGACATAAGGACACAATCAGAGCCGTGTCCCTCTTGCTCCGTCCGAAATACTCCAAGAACTCCACGAAGATGACTCCGACCGAGAAGTAGATGCCGTCGAAGATCACATGAATAGCGAAACAAGCAAAACAGACGCCCCAAGCCCAACCATGGTCCTCCACAATGTTAGGATCTGAGCCGAAGATATCCGTGGCGCTGTTGAGATGTTTTCTGCCATTGACCGGTAAACGATGATCATTGGTATGGTCGACAATGGAAGCGTGACCTTTAGTACCTCTATTCATTATTGCGCTTTGGTAGTCACTTTTGTTTCTTTCAGTTGGTGCTTTTAGTCCAAGCAATTCTTTGTAATCATTGCTGTCTATATTATCTACATTCACTGCCAACATGGGGATCTCCTCCAAACCCTTACTCGGGTCCGTACCTTGCGTTACACGGCTTGCCATTCTGGATACAGCTTCTGGATGTTTTCTGGATGTTTTTCCCTAATGTTTTCGTTTTTGTTTTAGTTTGCCCTTTCGCGCTTTGTTGATCTTGCAATTATGACAATTCCTTCCATAAATAGATCAAAGATGCTTCAAATGCAATACCCTATGGAAAAGATTCACAGTAATACTATTGAATCGTTTTTAAATGTCAGAAGAATGTGTGTCCAGAGACAGTATTCGTTGTTAAAACAAATCGGAAAGTTATAACAGGTAAGCTCGATAAGCGACTGTTCTTAATAAGTAAGTTATGATAGAATTTAACAGTTATACATCCCCGTGTTATAATCCGCTACATGTTATAAAGATATCTAAAACTTTAATAAACGTAATAATCATTTTGTTCCAGTAAGTACCATACTAACCTGATATTAAGAAATTTTAAATCCCTTAACCGGCAAAACCTTACTTGGATTATCCAAACTGAAATCATATAACACGTAAAATGAAAAAAAAACTAAGTCTGAATCACCAAGACTAGAAAGTACCTCGCTTTATCGCGCCTGTCAGAAAACGTTAAAAAAAATAAAAGTTCATCGTTTTGTCATCTTGTTTATCATTTCGCGAGTTGTACCTTAAACAGCATCAAAAACTGTCCTGAATTCCATCCATAACAGGTGTTCAAAATGTCTGACGCGCGATTATGCTCAGACACAACTTGTAATGATTTATGAATTAATTATTCCCGGTTCAATAACCCTTCGTGTCAACACGACATTGAAAAAAAACGTACCGTGTTGATTACGTTTGGGTTTTGAGATATGGTAAACCTGAATTTACAGTAGAAACCGACAAAATTCATCAAAGGAAACTTCCTTTTTGAAGCATTCTACAAAAAGAAAAAAGTTTATTGCTTCGGATAGAGTACGTATAAAGTCTTCCCAAAGCGATGTCTTTTTTGTATACTTATGTTAACTCTTTCCCAAACAACACATTTTCGACTGTCCCAAATTGAAAGAGTTTGCAGACGACATTTCAAAATGTGATGAAATTGGGAAATAATCATCTGATAGTGCTAAAAACATTGGGGGAAAAGGAAAAGTTGAAGAGCAATTTCTCCTTTTCCCACAATGTTTTCTAACGTCGTCTGCAACAAAGTGGTCAAATGTCGTTATTGTTTCGGAAAAGGTTAAACGTACTGTATGTCATCTTGACAACGAGTCAACGGCTGTTTGAACTACTGAAGAATTGACCCCGAGTTGTTAGATAAGCGGCAAATGACAAAAATATTTTATCCGTGGCCCAGAAAAGCACGGTGCGTAAAATAAATTAGAACGCATCAAAAACTACAGAAAAACGAAATTGTCCGCTCACTAATGAAAAAGGTGAAGGACAGTAGTCCAGGGGTAGAGCGTCGACTTCTGAACATGAGGGTCGTGGATTAGAATCCTGTTAGTAGCGGGATCTGCCTTGCGACCTTTAATTATTCCGTACTTGGCGCAAGTACTGGTAATGTATCCAGGAAGCATAGTTGAGAGTGATTAAACTTAGTTGAAAGAACTTGTTTCACAATCGATGTGAAATAAATAAGTTAAGACTAAAATAATGAATGACTGTTGAAATGGGTTTCATACCTACGCAAAATAAAATAAATGCTCTATAGAAAAATTGACCTAGACTAGCTTCTTATTTCCACAAAATGTATTTTCATTAAGAGCCAAAAACTGTCTGGACATAAAATATTACTTGATTAATGTTGAATAATTTGGCTAAATTCATCTACTTTGCAGATAGTTAGAACAACTTAAACAAGTAATACATTTTCAAAAGAAACGTCTTACGAATGTGAATCATTAGTAAAAACACAGGTTCTAACAAGTTTTTCCCTTCACCTAACGTCTTTGCTCCTTGGTTCGAGCCCAACTGACGCCTCTTGTTTCGTGGGTGTGACTGTTGACAAGTCACTTCAGAGCCCTATCCTAGTACTGGTGGACCCAGGAAATATGTTAAATAACTGGAAAATTGTTGATACACAGTTAAACACCATACAATAAAAAAGCATGGCAGTCTAGATGGGATTGGCATCGAAACAGGAAATCCAACACCTTGGTAAAACATGACAGTTCCTATTAGTATCTTAGGAACGGTCCGACATAACTGAAATGTTGTTGAGATTTGCATTAAATCATTATCGAAATAATTACAAATAAATGACTAATATGTTCCAATAGGTAGGCCGATATAAATACCTAATACTTTAATTGCCCCAGAGATTAATGATAGGCTAAACAAGTCATTTACTTATAAACGTTTTAGCTCCATTATCCCTCGAGTAAGTAGATGTATGCTACTCAACCCGCCATCGTGTTGGCGTCACACCTTGGTGGATTCTTATTTATAAATGGGCCGCGTCACGCGAAAAGGGGCACTCGGACATAAATAAAAACCGCTGACTCAGCGCTATAATTCCAGCATCTAGTCACGACAGTTATCATTTGTATTTATTTAAAGGTAGAACTTGATGTCCTCTAAGATGGCAAACAGTGTAACCCCAGACCAGCCGCCACGTCAGTGACGTGGCGGCTGGTCTGGGGCTATACTGTTTGCTATATCCGAGTGCCCCTTTTCCCATGACGTGGCCCATATGTGGGCTTTACATCATATCAACATTATTTCAGTTATGTAGCGATGCCCGACTCTTGATGGAGGAAGACCCCATACACAACTGCCCATAAGGTCTGGTCAATGCGGGTAGAACCATCGGCATTCCGTAAGTCAGTCGGGAGACTGCCTCTCATGAAAATCCATATCCCTCTCAGGATTTGAACCCACGCGGAGAGGGGCCATGTTATTTCAAGTTCTGTGTACTCTAACCACTAGGCCACAGAGGCCCCTCATCAAGTATAGTATGTGGTTATACCTCACATTTTATGTGTTCAGTGTCATTATGTAGGTTCCCTGACCAATTTTGTTATGGAGTATCATCATATTCTTTTGGCTTTACCCACTTTTTCATATCCAAGTGGGTACAGATAGCTTTTTAGACTTCTAGTGAGTATGCTCTTGGCTGTAAAGTTAGATGTCTTCCTACATCCATGATGAGACTGGCATTATAATATAACT
This sequence comes from Cerastoderma edule, assembly GCA_947846245.1. Taxonomy (NCBI): domain Eukaryota; kingdom Metazoa; phylum Mollusca; class Bivalvia; order Cardiida; family Cardiidae; genus Cerastoderma; species Cerastoderma edule. Next base: position 854,109 of record OX401419.1, read on the forward strand.
GCCAACAATTATGATAATATCTAATAATATAACGGATGAATTACTACTGCATACTGTAAACCCAATTAAACAAAAATGTTTAGTAACAATTCGAGGGTTCAATGCAAGACTATAGTAAGTGCTTCATAAAGATGAAGCACTTACTATAGTATTGCATTCAACTATCGAATTATGATAATGAAGCACTTACTATAGTATTGCATTGAACTATCGAATTATGATAATGAAGCACTTACTATAGTATTGCATTCAACTATCGAATTATGATAATGAAGCACTTACTATAGTATTGCATTGAACTATCGAATTATGATAATGAAGCACTTACTATAGTATTGCATTGAACTATCGAATTATGATAATGAAGCACTTACTATAGTATTGCATTGAACTATCGAATTATGATAATGAAGCACTTACTATAGTATTGCATTGAACTATCGAATTATGATAATGAAGCACTTACTATAGTATTGCATTCAACTATCGAATTATGATAATGAAGCACTTACTATAGTATTGCATTGAACTATCGAATTATGATAATGAAGCACTTACTATAGTATTGCATTCAACTATCGAATTATGATAATGAAGCACTTACTATAATATTGCATTGAACTATCGAATTATGATATTGAAGCACTTACTATAGTATTGCATTCAACTATCGAATTATGATAATGAAGCACTTACTATAGTATTGCATTGAACCGTCGAATTATGATAATACCTAATAATATAACTGATGAATTACTAATGCATAGTGTAAACCTAATGAAAAAAACGCTGTGTAACAATATGATATTAAGTTATATCTTTTATTTCATTTCAACAGATTACAATTTGTAATTACATGTGACTGAATATCATAAAGAAATCAAAATGCACAGTAACAGTGGGTGATGATCCTGGGGAACATGGATATAAATACAGCATAATTATACAAGTCAAAGTAATTTCAAATCAACAGAAAGAAAACTTTACCACATTAATTATGTGAAGGTTCTGTATACAGAGATGTTTTTTTAACAACATTTATGAGTCTAAATGATTTCAAATCAACATTTGAGCATATCATTTGTGAATATTCTGTTAATATCGATGTTTAAATAACATTTATAAGTCAAAAAAATAATTTTAAATCAACAAATAAACATTTTAGCACATTATCATTGTTAAGATTAAGTTAACCAAGACATTCAAATAGCATCTATAAGTCAAAATAATTTGAGTTAACAGATGAACAACAGTTTCGCAGATTAATACTTTTGAGGATGCTATGGAATGATGTTCAAACAACATCTGTAAGTCAAAATAATTTCAAATCAACAGAAAGAAAATTTACCACATTTCTTTTGAGAAATTTCTGTATATACAAAGATGTTTAAACAACATTTATAAGTCAAAATAATTTCAAATCATCAGATAAACAACATCTAGTCATCTAAATGTTGAAATACCGATGCATAGCGTAAACCCAATAAAACAGTTCATCCATTACCACACAATATTGACATTTAACCACCTTGTTGCAGACGACTCTGGAAAACAATGTGGGAAAAGGAAAAATTGCTAATAAGCAATTTCTCTTTTTTCTAAAATGTTTTGTTCAATCAGAAGATTACATTTCAATATCATCACATTCTGAAATGTCGTCTGCAAACTCAATTTGGGACAGAATTTAGTGTTTAGTAAAGGGTTAACAAAAATAATCATAGTTACCCATAAGGTAATCAAATGAATGGTGGTCTAAGGTGTATTTACAGCTTGTCATTTAGTGCTCATTATGATGATGTGGATCAACATATACAGTGATGTCTCGTTAATCCGAACACGTCCGTTGCCAACAAAATGTCCGGATGACCGAATCATCCGGACTAATGAAGCAGAGCATGTTCTTATACGACATAAGACATAAACAGTCTGTATGCACATGTATACTTACAACCTTTTAGCAAACGCCAAATCGTCGACCGTCCCAAATTGAAAGAGTTTGCAGACGACATTTCAAAACGTGATGAAATTCAAAAATAAGCTTTTGATACGGCAGAAAACATTGTGGGAAAAGGAGAAATTGCTCTTCACGAGCAATTTCTCCTTTACCCACAATGTTTTCAAAAGTCGTCTGCAACAAACTGGTCAAATAAGTCTGTTCCCTTACAATTCATTCGGATTGCGAGACATCCGGATAATTATATATATAATTAATGAACAAAAGTAGATAGAAAATTTGTAAAAAATTAATGATTGTTGATAGATTGTTTGTAATGAATGTGTGATATTAAATAAATAGTGTGTGATGAAAAAATGATATTGATAAATGTATAATATATATTATATATTTTAAAATGTGTAAGGAATCACAATTTATTGTAAATTCCAATTTCTTTGAGAAAGGAAAGAATTCAATCCTGACAGTCTCAAAAAGATCATAAATAGTGTTGACATTGAAATATTTTGCACGAATTCTTTGAAAATCAATGCAATCAAGCAATATATGTTTGATGGTAAAGGGTGCATTGCATGGAATGCATTCAGGTGCATCTTCCTTAGCCAAGAGCTAGGAGTGTGTAATGTGTGAATGACCAATTCGGATTCGTGCAATTGTAACCTCCTCTCTTCGTACAGACCTGTAAGAAGGGTACCATTCTCCAAGATAGGCTTAATTGAATGCAATTTATTAAAAGCATAATCATTCCATTTTGATTGCCAGATGGATGTGATGTAAGTTAAAATAGAGTTTAAAAATGGTGTATGGTACTTTAAAATCTGAAATGGGAAGGTAAAGAGCTGATTTAGCGGATCTATCCGCATGTTCATTACCCATGATACCAGTGTGGCTTGGAAGCCAGTTTATGTCTTAATGTGTATAAGAATGAATGAATGGTGTTTTAAGGCGCATCGACAGCTAAGGTCATTTAGCGCGCATTATGATGATGTGGATGAATGTATATTAAAAATATTAACAGGTTAAAATGTATTTGTTTAAAGAAAACATAAATAAGAATTTGTAATTAATGAACAAAAGTATATAGAAAATTTGTAAAAAATTAATGATTGTTGATAAGATTGTTTGTAATGAATGTGTGATATTAAATAAATAGTGTGTGATGAGAAAATGATATTAATAAATGTATATATATTTAAAATGTGTAAGGAATCATGATTTATTGTAAATTCCAATTTCTTTGAGAAAGGAAATTAATTCAATCCTGACAGTGTCAAAAAGCTCATAAATAGTGTTGACATTGAAATATTTTGCTCGAATTCTTTGAAAATCAATGCAATCGAGCAATATATGTTTGATGGTAAAGGGTGCATTGCATGGAATGCATTCAGGTGCATCTTCCTTAGCCAAGAGCCAGGAGTGTGTAATGTGTGAATGACCAATTCGGATTCGTGCAATTGTAACTTCCTCTCTTCGTACGGACCTGTAAGAAGGGTACCATTCTCCGAGGGTAGGCTTAATTGAATGCAATTTATTAAAAACATCAGCATTCCATTTTGATTGCCAGATGGATGTGATGTAAGTTAAAATAGAGTTTAAAAACGGTGTATGGTACTTTAAAATCTGAAATGGGAAGGTTAAGAGCTGATTTAGCGGATCTATCCGCATGTTCATTACCCATGATACCAGTGTGGCTTGGAAGCCAGTTTATGTCTTAATGTGTATAAGAACATGCTCTGCTTCATTAGACCGGATGATTCGGTAATCCGGACATGTTGTTGGGAACGCACTTGATCGGATTAACGAGACATCACTGTACATCAATGAGAATCATAATATATAAGTTAACTTATGGAGAGCAATCAAAACGGAATGATGTGTATAAGGTTATATGTAAAAAAAAAAAACATATGCACATATATATGTCAGATTAGATATGAATACATCAGTTTAGATATGAATACGTCCTCAGACATTTATCATTTTTACTGCAATTCCTTAAATTAAATGTAATTTGAGACCAGACAAAAGGTTGCATACATAAACAAATACTCATTCAAAAGGTAATAATGCCAACGGCCCGTAATAAACACAACATAAAAATATAACACTTAATTAAGTGATGTATGCTTTCAAACTAACAATAATATATCTATAATATTGACAATTATTTCAATATTTTTTTCGGCAAAATCAGCAAAAACATGCTTTCAGCCATAATAGTTCATTTGACTATGCAAACAAAATAAATATACAATTACAATATACAAGAATATTCAAACATAACACATAAACACTCATATACATATACATGTTAAATCATTATTTCCTCAAAAAATGAAGAATACAAAAGATTACAAAGAAATAACATTATATTGCAAACATATTGGTAGCCAACAGAACACAAGTATGTTTGAAGACAAAATATGAGAGATCCTTTGAATAACCCTACATACAAAAGGGTTCTCCACCATTTGATTCGATAAGCCTTGCTGCACTGAGAGAATCGGAAAATACATTAATTCGGGTGGAATTTGGTGTCCTAATAGGTTAAGAGCTAGATCAATAGCCTTGATCTCTGCAGATAAGATAGAGGACTTCTCCATATACACCTGTAGCTGCAACAGAATTGCCGTCCTTGGATCCATCAGTGTATATAGGTTTGTAGGCAGTATATTGTTCTTTTATCTCTAGATTTACTGTGAAAGATAGCTCTATCCGTTTCTGATTTATTATCAGTTGTTACTTCAAATGAAGAGACGAAAGTTTGTTGAAGAAATAAAAAATGTACTCATCAGCATAAAATTCTATTTAGTAATGGATAAACATTGCTTTAAAGGACTAATCCACCATTGAACACATTTCCTTATTTTCCCCAGGAAATGGCATCACAGCATGAGCAAGAATTTGCCTAAGAGCAGGCCTAGTCCTGTAAGGTTAGTGAATTATTCTTGTTGAGAGTGCTGCATAAGTGGCAAATTTTATTCACTTCTCTAAACCCTATATTGTTGGTACACATGACTATCAACCAGATCTTGTCAGTGTACAGGTTCTGAGACGCAAACATGAAGGTATAGAGAGAATTGTTGCTACTCTCAATGAAAAGGTATTCATTTGAACTGATGACCTAATTCCAGCTATAAATGGTCATTGAATAGTTGCTACTCTCAATGAAAAGGTATTCATTTGAGCAGATGAACTAATTCCAACTATAAATGGTCATTGAATAGTTGCTACTCTCAATGAAAAGGTATTCATTTGGACAGATGAACTAATTCCAACAATAAATGGTCATTGAATAGTTGCTACTCTCAATGAAAAGGTATTCATTTGAACAGATGAACTAATTCCAACTATAAATGGTCATTGAATAGTTGCTACTCTCAATGAAAAGGTATCCATTTGAACTGATGACCTAATTCAAACTATACATGGTCATTGAGTAGTTGCTACTCTAAATGAAAAGGTATTCATTTGAACTGATGAACTAATTCCAACTATAAATGGTCATTGAATAGTTGCTACTCTCAATGAAAATGTATTCATTTGAACAGATGAACTAATTCCAACTATAAATGGTCATTGAATAGTTGCTACTCTCAATGAAAAGGTATTCATTTGAACAGATGAACTAATTCCAACTATAAATGGTCATTGAATAGTTGCTACTCTCAATGAAAAGGTATTCATTTGAACTGATGACCTAATTCCAACTATAAATGGTCATTGAATAGTTGCTACTCTCAATGAAAAGGTATTCATTTGAACAGATGAACTAATTCCAACTATAAATGGTCATTGAATAGTTGCTACTCTCAATGAAAAGGTATTCATTTGAACAGATGAACTAATTCCAACTTTAAATGGTCATTGAATAGTTGCTACTCTCAATGAAAAGGTATTCATTTGAACTGATGAACTAATTCCAACTATAAATGGTCATTGAATAGTTGCTACTCTCAATGAAAAGGTATTCATTTGAACAGATGAACTAATTCCAACTATAAATGGTCATTTGATAGTTGCTACTCTAAATGAAAAGGTATTCATTTGAACTGATGAACTAATTCCAACTATAAATGGTCATTGAATAGTTGCTACTCTAAATGAAAAGGTATTCATTTGAACAGATGAACTAATTCCAACTATAAATGGTCATTGAATAGTTGCTACTCTCAATGAAAAGGTATTCATTTGAACAGATGAACTAATTCCAACTATAAATGGTCATTGAATAGTTGCTACTCTCAATGAAAAGGTATTCATTTGAACAGATGAACTAATTCCAACTGTAAATGGTCATTGAATAGTTGCTACTCTCAATGAAAAGGTATTCATTTGAACAGATGAACTAATTCCAACTATAAATGGTCATTGAATAGTTGCTACTCTCAATGAAAAGGTATTCATTTGAACTGATGAACTAATTCCAACTATAAATGGTCATTGAATAGTTGCTACGCTAAATGAAAAGGTATTCATTTGAACAGATGAACTAATTCCAACAATAAATGGTCATTGAATAGTTGCTACTCTCAATGAAAAGGTATTCATTTGAACAGATGAACTAAGTCCAACTATAAATGGTCATTGAATAGTTGCTACTCTCAATGAAAAGGTATTCATTTGAACAGATGAACTATTTCCAACAATAAATGGTCATTGAATAGTTGCTACTCTCAATGAAAAGGTATTCATTTGAACAGATGAACTAATTCCAACTATAAATGGTCATTGAATAGTTGCTACTCTCAATGAAAAGGTATCCAATGAACTGATGACCTAATTCAAACTATACATGGTCATTGAGTAGTTGCTACTCTCAATGAAAAGGTATTCATTTGAACTGATGAACTAATTCCAACTATAAATGGTCATTGAATAGTTGCTACTCTCAATGAAAAGGTATTCATTTGAACAGATGAACTAATTCCAACTATAAATGGTCATTGAATAGTTGCTACTCTCAATGAAAAGGTATTCATTTGAACAGATGAACTAATTCCAACTATAAATGGTCATTGAATAGTTGCTACTCTCAATGAAAAGGTATTCATTTGAACTGATGAACTAATTCCAACTATAAATGGTCATTGAATAGTTGCTACTCTAAATGAAAAGGTATTCATTTGAACTGATGAACTAATTCCAACAATAAATGGTCATTGAATAGTTGCTACTCTCAATGAAAAGGTATTCATTTGAACAGATGAACTAATTCCAACTATCAATGGTCATTAAAAAGTTATAAGTACGGAACTATGCATATATTGATAATTTTAAGGTTAGGCACAGAGATGTGTTAACTTTTTACTCCTTAATGCCTGATTTGTAGCGCTTCTGATGCTGAAGTCTAGAAACTAGTACAAACAAGTGGAAGACATTATTCCCAAAGAAGCAGACTTGACTGCTGAGAAACTGCAAGAGATAGAGGACCAATACAGCAGACTGATTGAGGAGGTAGCGTATTTACTAGACTGGGAGCTTTTACATATGGAGAAAATGCACTGAATGAGTACTTTATCCTTTAGCTACAATGGTATCTACGCAACAGTATTAAAAGGGAATTATGTCCCTGATAATTGTGTTGTCTGCTTTTGCCAACAATATGGACAAGTCACAAAATCTAGGTATACAACAGCTTTCTATAGAAAGATGGAAACTTATGAAGTTAACTTTAACTTATACTTTAAAAAGACATAAAAATTTTAGTATTGAGGATAATTTGAGATATTTTTTTACTGAAGATCATAACATACATGATTACATCAATGAAAACATCAGATAATATAGTAATCTGTGTCCATTTCTTAGGTCTTAAGTCGATTCCGGTCAATTCCACCATTTTACGTTGATTCTGGTAAAACAAGTGACCCATTATAAATCGATAAATGAAGAGACGAAAGTTTGTTAAAGAAATCAAAAATGTACTCATCAGCATAAAAATCTATTTAGTAATGGATAAACATTGCTTTGAAGAACTTATCCACCATTGAACACATATCCTTATTTTTCCCCAGGAAATGGCTTCACAGGGTGAAGAAGAATTTGCTCAAGAGCAGGCCCAGTCCTGTAAGGTAAGTGAATTATTCTTGGTCAGAGTGCTGCATAAGTGGCAAATTTTATTCATGAATGCTTTAATATTGTGGAAAATTTATAATAATGTGATTCAGCTAGCTTAAGATGACGATTTTAAACTTTCAAGACACACCATCTGAAAACGCAACGAAAAAAGAAATTTTTAATTGTGAGAAAATTATTGTATTGCCTTGTTGTTTTTATCTATATTGAATTGAATATTTTTCAGTCATTTGTTTTCACTTTGATAATTGGTTTTAGTTGCTTTCCTTCATAAAACTGTCATAAATCTTGATATTTTAAGTGTATATATAAAACTGAAAACTGTATTCAGCCTGTAATTTACACCTTTCATGTGTCATCTCTTGGTACAGAGTCCAAACAACTGGAAGACATTCATTGACTTTTGAGAAACGACAAGAGATGGCTTGAGAAAAGGCAAGAGGTGAATTCTGAGAAACAGCAAGGGATGACTTCTAAGAAAAGGCAAAAGATGACTTTTGGGAAACAGCAAGGGATGGCTTCTAAGAAAAGGCAAAAGATGACTTCGAAGAAAAGGCAAAAGATGACATCTGAGAAGCGACAAGGGGTAGAAGACAACTACCGCAGAGCGAATGAGAGGGTTATTGTATTAACTAGACTGGGAACCAGTCTCTTCTCATCTGTCCAATGTAGAGACCAGTACCTGGCAGAGAAAGTGTGCCACATCTGAGGCTGGCCTTTAATCTATGGATATCGGATAAGTGCGCTCCCGGAGAGGTGCCCCGATAAATGTCCAAATGATGAAAAAACCTTCGTTCACGGATCATTATTGAGATTATTCTTGGTGGTGTTTCCCCTCAAATAAAACCCTTCTGCAAGATTTTTTTTCTCATGTGCAGTTACCAAAGACAAAAGATGAAAAAAAAAAGATAATGTTCATCATATGCTCACAAGCCTTTTGCGACTGAATGATATCTTATCCTCTCTTTTTCCCGCAGTTAAGACAAACACCGACAAAATTCAGCAATAAGCAATTTCATGCAATCATATACAAACTTAAAAAACAAAACAAATTGGTTTGCTTGTCCTTGTATATGACTGATCTCGACGCTTAATTGTGATAAAATGTTGCTTGCTCTCTTCAAAGGTGACAAGTAGGCCCACGTACTCAGTAATTAAAATCGAGCCGGTCCCCCAACTAAAGGACGACGGGGTATAATGTTTCTTAAAGTGCCTTTTAGTGTTTGGTTATAAAAGATATTCAACAAACTTTTACCATTAACCGGTATAAAGCCTTTTTGAAAAAAATGAGCTTTTTCGCTTGCACAACAAGACAGATTAGTATGGAGCAAGGTTCCATATTGATTTCACAGGGGGCGGGGTGGCTAATATCCTACCCTCCAGATTTGTCGGGAGAGCATTTCTTCGCCTCCTTGAAATTAGGGGGCACCTCTCCGGATACCATAATATATTTACAGGGAACATCGGTGAACTCATTCTTCAATGTAGTCTTTTGATTGTTCACGGTATATGGAAATTAACACAAGGCAGTTTCTGCTGCACTGTGGCGCTCATACGGGACCAAGGGGGTATTTTTAACGAAGAAAAATCATAACATAACATAATATAATTTTATTTCAACATTAAGCACATAGGCTCATAGTTATTACAATTATATATTTACATGCTTGCTATAAAAATGACATGTACATTTACATCTTATACATATGCATAAAAAGCAAAATTTGATAGACATACAGGATAAGAGTGACGACTTAGATAAAATTAATACAATTCCGGAAACTATTTTCTATTCTATATAGAATAGTAACTTCTTATTCTAAATGCATGTTTGTAGTAAGTAGAAAGTTTAATGAGTAATGATCTTTTATCAGTATTAAGCAGACTTATGCACTTGTACATACTGGGGTGTTCGATGTAATACTTCGGTAAGTAAATGGATCTTAAGTCTCTAAAATATGGACAAATTAATGTAAAATGGTACTCATCTTCAATATCGTATAATGTACATAAATCACAATATCTTTCGTTTCTTGAAATATTACTATGTCGCCCCTTTTCAATTTTCAGATCATGTGATGACAATCTTAATTTACTTAACATACTTCGTTGCGATCTACTCTCTAAAATATAAATGTATCCGGATTTTACATACCTTGGTTTAAGACTTTAAAAAAGTTGCTTTGGTGTTGAAAGTGAAATTTGTTCGTGCCAATTACTTATATGAATATCTTTCATTCGAGGTGAAAACTGCCGGGACTAACCCACAAACCGGCGCGATTACTGGTTTAGTATCCAGGAAGCAATCATCGAAAGTGGCTTTGAACAAGCTTTAAGCTTCCTTCACAATCGATGTAAAACAAATACGGTGAACTACGGGATTCACTCTAATCCTGCATCCAACCGGGACATTGCATTCATCTGTGTTTCTCGCCCTAGAGACCTATCTCCTTGACTGCCAAATGGCTGACAAAATATCAAACTCCGCGCAGGAATACTACCTTTCGCTACACTTCAGTACAGTAGCCCACAACCAATGGAGATAACTGCGTAGGAGAATGACAAACCGTAGGCCACAGAGCACTGTTCACATCAATCGTATCAACTCGGCAATCCCCGTCACAAGTCGGTAGATATACTTTAAGAATTGGCCGAGGTGTTCCGAATGTGTTCACATAGACCGTCTAAATTGCCAAAGCCGCGCCTTTTTAAAAGCGGGGAAATTCAATTTCTCGCCCCATTTATGGGCCCAGCTATATACGCGCGGCGAGGCAGCAGACGATTTTCATTTTCAGTTGGCCCGTCAATATTTATAACGGCACGTGCCAATGTGTGTTTTTTTAGGAGTTACTCTGGTCGATTGCACTACGAGGGTTCAGTGTAAGACTTCAGTAAGTGCTTAACAAACTTGAATCACTTACTATAGTCTTGTATTGAACCCTAAACTACTACATATTTGTTTAACCCTTTGAATCTATTGATTCGAAACCGTCATGACATGCGCATAGCTAGCCCTCCAGATAGGGGGTACGGGGGCATGGCCCCTCGGATTATATTTCATTCATTTCAGTCATGTCCATGTTTTCTGCTGATGGGCATAATGACTTGTGCTTATCTATGTTCTATGTTCTGTGTGTTGTTCTCACAAGCAATTAAAAATACACGTAATTGTGAGTGTGTATATGGTACGCGCAGGTGTAAAAGCGTATGTAAATGTGCGTATGTGTGCGTATGCAGGTGATTGTGTGCGCTACGAGGAATCATTTCTTGTTTGTTTTTTCTACTAGGTTTTCATATTTTAATGTTTATATATACTTTTCATTTCTATATTCTTTTTGTTAACCCTTTCCCAAACAAAAACGACATTTGCCTACTTTGTTGCAGACGACTTTAGAAAACATTGTGTGAAAAGGAGAAATTGCTCGTGACGAGCAATTTCTCCTTTTCCCACAAGGTTTTTTGCTCTATCTGAAAAATATTTTTTCAATTTCATCACATTTTAAAATGTCGTCTGCAAACTCTTTCAATTTGGGACAGTCCAAAATTTGTTGTTTGGGAAAGGGTTAAAAGAAAACTTTATACTTTGATTTATCTTTTACAAAGGAGGCAATGAAGGGGTTGGATTTGGTTTGTACATTAATGAAGTAGATGTTTGTGATATTTTCTTTTGCCAGAATCATGTGGATTTAGCCGCGTACTCGCGTAAGGGCAGCTATGCGCTTGCATAGTTTTACTATGATGGAGTGAATGATAGATTCCTTGGGAAATTCCAACGTCTTAACCCTTTTCCAAACGCCAAATTTTCGACTGTCCCAATTTGAAAGAGTTTGCAGACGACTTTTCAAAATATGATGAAATTTGAAAATAATCTTCTGATCGGGTAGAAAACATCGTTACGAGCAATTCCTCCTTTTCCCATAATGATTTCTAAAGTTGTCTGCAACAAAGTGGTAAAATGTCGTTATTATTTGGGAAAGGGTTAGATTGTAAAATACCTGATATGACAGAATGGGTAAAAGTATTTGTAGTGATAGTCTAAATAGATCGGTTAAAATATAGGCCTACTCATACCTACTTTATATAATAGAAGAAGAAGAATAGAAGAGGAAAAATGAAGGAAAAGAATAAGTAGAAAAGGAAGATAAAGAAGATGTTAATGATGAACAAGGAGGAGGATGGGAGGAGGGGAATGGGAGGAGAATGAGAATGAGGAGGAGGAGGAGGAGGAGGAGGAGGAGGAGGAGGAGGAGGAGGAGGAGGAGGAGGAGGAGGAGGAGGAGGAGGAGGAGGAGGAGGAGGAGGAGGAGGAGGAGGAGGAGGAGGAGGAGGAGGAGGAGGAGGAGGAGGAGGAGGAGAGGAGGAGGAGAGGAGGAGGAGAGGGAAGGAGAAGGAGGAGGAGGAGGAGGAGGAGGAGGAGGAGGAGGAGAGGAGGAGGAGGAGGGAGGAGGAGGAGGAGGAGGAGGAGGAGGAGGGAGGAAGGAGGAGGAGGAGTGGAAGGAGGAGGAGGAGAAGGAGGAGGAGGAGGAGGAGGGAGGAGGGAAGGAGGAGGAGGAGCAGGAGCAGGAGGAGGAGGAGGAGGAGGGGAGGAGGAGGAGGAGGAGGAGGAGGGAGGAGGAGGAGGAGGAGGAGGAGGAGGAGGAGGAGGAGGAGGAGGAGGAGGAGGAGGAGGAGGAGGGAGGAGGAGGAGGAGGAGGAGGAGGAGGAGGAGGAGTGGAAGGAGGAGGAGGAGAAGGAGGAGGAGGAGGAGGAGGAGGTGTGGAAGGAGGAGGAGGAGCAGGAGCAGGAGGAGGAGGAGGAGGAGGAGCAGCAGCAGCAGGAGGAGCAGGATGGAGAGACGGAGGCGGAGGCGGAGGAGAAGTCCTGAGGAGGAGGAGGAGAGGAGGAGGTGGTGGGAGGAAGAGGAGGATTGTCTTTTAACACATATGATTTCGGTTTCCATGGTAATACTTCGGTAAAATCAGTTTTTTAATTAGTTCTATCGGTGATTTTCAAAGCCTGACTTGAAGGCATTTGACTTATTTATAGTACGGCGTCGGATTATTAATCGAACAATATTGTAAAACATGAATAGTCTTATTTTTCCGCATAATTGTTCTGAATTGATGTTTCTCCTGCATATTCACAAGTTATATTAATCCAAGTAAAACATTAAAAATTAGAACTATACAATCGGTAATTAATCTCAAAAAGGAAAAGTTATGTAAGTTATAGAACATTATTATTGAATAATAATCGTTTTATATTTATCTACAAACGTATCTGACCCTACACGAACTGTCGGTCAAAATGAATGTTTTGTGCCGAATTTCGTCATTTACAAGGTTGTTTGTCTATTTTCTTTTTCTAATGCACTTGAAATGGTCGCATAATTTGTTCCTCAAATACATTCATTTCATTTGTTTCACTTCCAGTGGACACTTGTGAAGAGTAGTAGGGTGATTTTGACTGTCGGTCTCGGCATGTCATTCCCTACATCACATAAGAAGCTTTCAAGAACGTGTATTTCTTGCGAACCGTTTTTTGTTGTTGTTATTTAAATCATCACAATCAAAAGTGTGTCAATTTTCTCATCACATATATCATGTAACTAAAATAAACCCCACAATTTCAGGGATTCTTCTATTGGTAATCTCGAAAATTACAGTAAAGCTCTTCATCATGTGACTTTGTCCGTTTTCTTTTGGTTCCAAAAGACCACCAGAAACAATTGGTTGTTAAGATATGTATGGATGAAAATCAATGATAGACTATTCTAGTATGATTATTTATGTTTTGGCAAAGTTGTCATACCCATAAAAGATGGTGAATCTTGCGTAAACTGGAGGAAAGAAATGATTTGCTTACAATGAATAACTATCTGTTTGCCTAAATGATGGTTTAGGAGATAATGAGGAATCGTTCATGAACAACGAGAATAATATGGGGGTATATCAAACACATGGGGTTTATCGAATGATATGAAAATAGGTTAAAAACAACAATTTCATACATTGGTTTTTTGTCGTATTGCTATCCCTATTGATACCCCTCCTGAAGAATTCAATACAATCATTGTGATTTGTTGACTTTTGTTTTGAGTATTTTCGTTGGACAATACACCACTGTAAAAAAAATCTCTTTTCCAACCCTTCGACGAAAATAAGGCGCATGCAAATTTGAAAGGTCAAATATTCAACTTCCAGTGAAAAGTAACGATGTTTTCTTTTTACAAACAATTATGAACTTGAAATATTTATGATGTATAGCACCTTTTTCATTTGATTATTTATTTAAATAAAGGACATATTACTAAAAACAAAAATTTGAATCAAAACATGTCTAGTAGGCTTTATAGTAACGATAATAACTGTGGATAACCAAATACCATAAGTTGCCTGTATACAGAGAGCGGTACAGACCAGAGGTGTCTGATAATCCCCCATATTACTCTATTTCCATGCAATTTTCAAGTTATATAAATTGGATCTGTTAATGATGCCTTCCTAATTATTACTCTCAGACCTGATTCACTGATTTGAGGAAATTTGGAAGTAAACCCTTAGAATACGGCGTAACTTTCTTAAAAAAGTTGTCTGCTTTCCAAAACCCTAAATATCTGCTTAATTTTGTTGAGGAAAGATGCTCAGAGCAGCACGCAGGTAAGCTCACACGCAAGCCACTGATATATCTTGGCGGCTGGCCTGGATCATATCTGTTTGCATAAGCATGAAGTCGGGTCCAGCACTTTAAGAGTTAAAACTTAATTTCTTTAGATCTGTATAACAGCTTTTTTATTGTATGACATGCACTGAAGAATAGCCATTTGAGGAAATATGAAGGGGTCCTGCATGGCCAGTGGGTAAGGTGGCCAACTAATAACATCAAAACCTCATGTTACGTTGGAGTATGGTTTGGCAGGTCACTTTGAACAGACACCTACCAAGTGCTGGTTGATCCAGGAAAGCCACAACATAACAGTAAAATTGTTGAAACGACATTTCTTTCCTCATGATATGTTTTGTACAGTTGAATGGAACCATTCCCAATTAAACAGACTATCTTACCCGATTTCCCATTAAAACTTATGTTTGAATTTAGTTATTTCTGAAAAATATCCAATTTATTAATTAAGGGGAAAGTCTCTCCACATATGAAATACTGAGGCTGGCCTTGAATGTGTATGTACACTGAAGGAGCAATTGGTTTTGACCAACTAAATATACTTATCTCTAATTTTCTATTCTAGGTTTCCAAAATGTCACTTTCAGCAGCACATCCGAGGTTTCAAAGTGAGAAAGTCGGGTAAAGAAGGGAAATTAGACCCTGTACCACAGAACACAACCAGTCCAGAGTTTTCTCCCTTATCTAAGCATATACTCTACACAGCATTTGTAAGTGTCAATCATTGTGAATTTTACTTTCTGTTTGAAAGTAGTCTAGTTTTTTAGCACATGAAGGTGCAGACAAAAAGTATAACATATGAAAAATAATATTTGCTTTGTCATCAAGCTTTAAACGGTAATCGGGGCCCCGTGGCCTGGTGGTTAGAGTACAGAACTTGAAGTCACATGGCCCCTCTCCGTGTGGGTTCAAATCCTAAGAGGGATATGGATTTTCATGAGAGGCAGTCTCCCGACTTACCTACGGAATGTCGATGATTCTTCCCGCCTTGACCAGCCCTTATGGGCAGTTGAGTATGGGGTCTTCCTCCATCATTAAGAGTCTGGCATCGCAACATAACTGAAATAATGTTGATGTGATGTAAAACCCATTTATAAAAAAAAAAAAAAAAAAATTAAACGGTTATTGTTAAAGTAATTTAGTTTGTTAGTGAAACTTTGCAGACAATCAGAATAAAATATGAACAAAAAATGTTTGCTTTGTCACCAAGCTATTAACTGTTATGCTGCAACCTTTTTTCATTGGCATATGATCACATATATCAATGAAGAATACACCTATAAAGTAAGTTATCTTAGCAATTAGATAAGTTTGGCAAGAATACGGATTATGGAATGTAAACTTAGAGATAATTTACATTTACTTTCTTTAGATTGTGCCAACCACATTTACAGGGTGCGTGATCTGGCATTATGAAACAATAAGAAAGAAAAAGATGTCACAAACCCAAATTTTACCTGTACAGCATAGACATCCTAAGGAAGGGAATTTACGAGACCATGTGAGTATTATAATACATAACCCTTTACCAAACGCAAAATTTTTGACTGTCCGAAATTGAAAGATTTTACAAACAACATTTCAAAGGGCAGAAAACTTTGTGGGAAAAGAAAAAAATGCTTGTTTTAGAGCAATTTCTCCTTTTCCTACAATGTTTTCCAGAGTTGTCTGCAACAAAGTGGTTAAATGTCGATATTGTTTGGGAAAGGTTTAAGGGATTTCATTAAGATGTGTGAAGGGGCAGGGTGGTATCTTTGATAAGAATAGCTTTGTAGCTTTGGGCAGTTTCCACTTATTATAGGGAGATACACCCACATTATTAAATACTGGTTAAAACTATTTAGTAGAAAGAAAGAAAATTGTATTCTTTCATCTATTATTGCCTACCAAAGTAAGGAAATACCCGATAACCCAGAAAGTAGAAATTGGTGTAGTAATGTAAAGCACTTACTAGAGTCATCCAGATTTACTGCTATATGGTTATTTCCAGAATCATTGCAGATAGATAAATTCATACCTGTATTCTCATCTCAAATGAAAGATATTCATATAAACAATTGACACGAACAAATTTCACTTTCAACATCAATGCAACTTTTTTATAGTCTTAAACCAAGGTATGCAAAATCCGGATACATTTATATTTTAGAGAGAAGATCGCAACAAAGTATGTTAAGTTAAGTAAGATTGTCTTCACATGATCTAAAAATTGAAAAGGGACGCCATCATAATATTTTAAGAAACGAAAGATTTATGTACATTCTACGATATTGAAGACGAGTACCATTTTACATTAATTTGTCCATATTTAAGAGACTTAAGATCGATTTACTTACCGAAATATTACATCGAACACCCCAGTATGTACAAGCTCATTAGTCTGCTTAACCCTTTACGGTATATAGCGCCGTTCGCCGCCTTATCGATTACCGTATAAAACCCTTTTCGCCGTTATACCTATTACCGTATAAAACCTATTTTGACGTTCTATCGATTACCGCATAGAACGCTTTTTGACAGCTGAAAAATTGATTCAACTTTAGCCCTTAATAACACATCTTTGCACACACATCATTTTCTCCAAAGTTTATTTTCCTCTTAAATAAATATGTCTTCTTTAATTTCAGATGATAAAATCATAGGGTCAAAGTTTAAACTTTTGCTCTAGAGAGAATCCTTTGATAATGGTCTCACGACACGCTTATGGAAATAACGCTATCAAATTGAGATGAAGGGAATCCAAATTACCAACCCAATTAATGAGAAGCCTTCCGGTCATAAAAGATCAAAACACTGCCGATTTGTAAAGACTCGATAAGGATTTCATGCAATTCTTTAGTAACTTAACACATTTCTAAAAATACTATCCAATTAAAACGAGAGCATACGGCACGCGACCTGTAAAGGATGTTTATGACACGGAGCTATTGTTCAAAGTTTAAAGGCGATTGAAAATCGAGCCGTCAAATAATTGACGTTATAAAGACGGCTTTTTTAAAATATTTAGCTAATTTTGTGTTTCCGATCGCAAGTCAGATAAATATAACCAATTCACGGACAAGCGAATTAGATCATTCCTCCGACTTTGACTACAACTACGAGCTTTTGGTAAATTCATCACCCATGGACACGTATTTTACGGAAATATTAGCATGTTTCGTTGCCAAAATGAATCGATTTTTACTGTTTTACATTTATTAGAAGGACCAGGTTTAACTTCTTTACAAAGCAATATTGCGTTGAAAAACATTATTTTCTTCATTTTGGAAACGGTTTGGATGGGAATTGAAGTCAAACGATTCAGCTTTGCTGAGAAATATGCAAAGACAAAGTATGTATCTCGAGTCATGAATCGTATTTTTCGGCAACAAAATTACCTGTAATTGATGACAAAACAGAAAAACAAATTAGGGATCTCTCAGGGAGAACACATAAGTCATATTATTACTTTTGATTTTGTATAATTCACACCGTAATATACTTTTTCATTGTTTGTTTAATTTTCTACAACTTAATCCTGATATGAATGTATCACTTAATAAAGAAAAAAACATCAACTTAAAGGCAATTTTGTTCTCGTCGTCTTTTATTTTTTGAGAAAATCTATTAGATGAATGTAAAATGCATTAATTTGGGTTTGATTAACAGTACCCCAATCAATAACAATTATCGGAAATAATCCTGTGCAAATAGGTACCCAGGGTGACTGATTATGTATGCGTTAATGGTCTTCGATAATCGGATGGTTTATACCTATGGTGTCACTGATAAGCCTTATCTCTATACCTTAAAGGGTTAATACTGATAAAAAATTATTACTTATTAAACTTTCTAGTTACTACAAACATGCATTTAGAATAAGAAGTTACTATTCTATATAGAATAGAAAATAGTTTCCGGAATTGTATTAATTTTATCTAAGTTGTCACTCTCATCCTGTATGTCTATCACATTCTGTTTTTTATGTAAATGTATAAGTTATGGATGTACATGTCTTTTTCATAGCATGCATGTAAATTTAGAACTGTAATTACTCTAAGCCTATGTGCTTAATGTTGAAATAAAATTATGTTATGTTATGTTTGTCAAGAATGTTTTCTCAAAATGACAATAGAAAAGGTTGTAAAACATTACTATGCTGGATGCCTGTTTACGAATGATCATCCCTGTCCTAAATAATCAATGTCCCTTTTGTCACAATAGTTTCTTAAGATCTTGTAAGGATAAGAAATGTTCATTCTTTATAGTTGATTTCTATGTTGCTTTCAATTTAAATAACTCTCACAAATATAAATCATAGAGATAATAATCTTCACTCATGCTTTTTCACTAGGGTATTCAGTTAAAAAACGTTGTGAAGAAAGAATTCATTTCTCATTGTGAGGAATTGACCCATTTGTAACTGTGTTTTCTTAAGATGTCTGCAAGAGATAAAGTAAAGGGTTTTTTTGTGAAGGGAATGGTGTACATGTGTTGATGTTTTCTTTTCTATTTCAGTCAAACTTAATGTGGAATCAACTAGTTTTTCTTTCTGTTTCAGTTAACCCATCACCAAATAATAACATTCGACCACTTTGTTGCAGATAACTCTGGGAAACATTGTGGGAAAAGGAGAAATTGCTCGTGACGAGCAATTTTTCCTTTTCTCATAAGGTTTTCTGCCATATCAGAAGATAACTTTACAATTTCATCACATTTTGAAATGTTGTCTGCAAACTCTTTTAATTCTGGACAGTTGAAAATTTGGTGTTTTGTAAAGGGTTAAACATGACATGGAATGAAACATATTTTGATCTGTTTCAGTTTAACCTGATGTGGAATAAACTAGTTTACTTTCTGTTTCAGTTTACTTGATGTGGAATAATCTAGTTTACTTTCTGTTTCAGTTTAACCTGATGTGGAATAATCTAGTTTACTTTCTGTTTCAGTTTAACTTGATGTGGAATAAACTCTGTCCTGGCAAGAAAGTGGCCCTTGGTATAGCCTCTGTCAACTTTGTGGTATATCTGCTGTGGAAATCTCCCTCCATGGTTCCCTTCCTATCCAGATACTTTACATGTTGCCCCACAAAAGGTAGGTTCCACCTCAGCAGTCTTTTGAATTAGAGAGACTTTAGAAACTGCTGTGATATAAGTAATTATTTATTTAAATTGAGAGATTTCTCCTTTTGTCACAATTGTTTCTGTATAATAAATCAAAGAAAGTGTATTTAGTTTTTAGTATTTTTTCTTCTGTGATCAGATGTTATACAAATCGACAAAATTCCATACAGGGAAATGGTTCAAACATTCTGACTTTTGGTAAGGATTTTTTAGCCCGATGGCTAGAGTACAATGTACTAAAGTTGATATCACAAGGCCTCTGTCTGCCTCTAGGTAAACTTGAATTATAATACAAGTATGTCTTCCAGGAGACTAACAGAATGATTCCATGGTAGATCCCAACTAGACACAAACTAAACATTTTCCATTAAATAAACTATTTGTAACACATTTACAATATTTAGGGTTTTAAAATAAATCAGGGCTGGAGATAGGGGTGACTTTGTTAAAATAATTTATTTCCTTAGTCTGTAAATTCTGTATGATAAGTAACTAAAACATCATCTTGTTATGACACAGTGATGAATACCCATTTAAAAAAAAAAGTTTTAAAAAAGTTGATTGATGTTTTAATGTGCAATCTGTGATGTGCATACTTCTTGACATATTGGTCGTCATAAGTATAGGATTTATTGCTCCTAATATGTTCATGATAAAGGTAATTCTCCATTTGATTGCTTAATTTTAAATGAGATTTTATAATTAAAGAGCAGCGGTATTTGCCATCTTTTCATTGTTCAACTTGCCCTAACCCATTTATAGCAGAGCTGAAATCCCATTTGGGAGTATGCTTATAGGGTCCTGCGTAGCTCAGTGGTAAATTTTGCAGACTTAGAATTGGAGGGTCCCGGGTTTGAGCCCCTATCAACACCTCTGTTTTTGGAGATGGACCCTTGGCAAGTCACTTCAGAGCCCTAGCCTAGTACTGGTTGGTCCAGTAAAGCTCTTACATAATTGAAAAATTGTTGATACAGCATTAAACGCCAAACAAATGGAATTGCTAATGATGTCATATTTCTTTTATTTCAGGACACTCTGTTGTAGCCAGTACATTATCAGCCTTTAGCCACCAAAGTGGAGCCCATTTGTTTGTAAATATGTATGTTTTATGGTCGTTTTCAAGCATCTTGGTGAGCTTGATGGGTAAAGAACAATTCATTGGCATTTACCTCGGTGCAGCTACGTTTTCTGGACTAATGAGTTCGATTCTAAAAGTGGCACGAAGAAGCACAATACCTTCAGTTGGTGCATCAGGGGCTATAATGTGTATGTTGGCTATAGTGTGTAAAAAGTTTCCAGACGCAAACCTGCAAATCGCAATTGTTGGTGACTTTATACCGCATTCATTCAAGGCGTCCAGTGCACTTATTGGTATTGTATCGTTTGACTTGATCGGAGTTCTGATGAAGTGGAGAGTTTTGGACCATGCCGGTCATCTTGGCGGGTCGATGTTTGGACTAGCATACGCTTATTTAGTTGACTCAGGGTGGATTGCAAAGATCAGGTGGAAAATAATGGATGTCTGGCATAGGCTGAGGAAATGATATTAAATCAAATTCAAGTTAGGCTCATAAATAGAGAACTGGAATGAAAATAGAATAGCATTTAGGAAAAAAGCGTACAGTGCCACTTTGGTGAACATGCTTAGCATAAAGCACAGGTTAATAAAGGGAATTAATTAGAGAATCACTTGATTGAAATTCCTAGACTGGTGTGTACTGAAATCAATAGTGGATGACAAATTTTTTACCATGAGAAATGTAATCCCAATATATTTGTATTATTAAACCATTGTGACAGAGTTGTGTTTGTACGCTTTGTTTCTCCTATTATTAAGGTTTTGTAAGTATTTTGCTGCAGATTGGTTAACATTTCTGTAAAGACAAACACCTTACTTCATTTTGAATCACTTTGACACTCCAATAGCAGATAACGTAAAAATATAACAACTGTGACAAAAGGAAAGTATGCTTGTAGAAAGCAACTTCTACATCTACTTGATGGAAGCTTCAAGATTATATAATTCATACTTGATGACAGCTTCATGGATACTAAACCAGTACTCTTGCCAATTTATGGGCTAGTGCCTGCAATTTTCACCTCGACAATAACATGGATCTACAGCATAATAAACTGAACTAACCTAGATACTTTGAGCATTGTTTTCATGTCGCTTTTAATTTTGTTTTGTCTCTGAAAATTGTTTAGAGAAATGAGTCACGCCTGATATTGACATTAGTTATACATAATTAACACATTGAATAATATTCAGGTGCCTACCAATTAGATAAGGATGATGTTAAGCTGGTACTTTTTTAATAGTTCTGCAGCATATGAACATACAATCACTCAATAAGCCTGCCACGCTGAATGACCTTAGCTGTCAATGCGCCTTTAAAAACACCATTCATTCAATAAACCTGCAAGGTTTTATAAATGCAACAAGAGTATATATTTGTCTGAAATATTCTTGAACCACAACATGGGTAATAGTACCTTTAGTTCTGAGGTGCTAGTTAAGGAAGTTTTGAATGATAAGTTTTTATAAGATTTCCTTTAATGTTCCTTTCCATGAACTCAGTTTTTTAAAAACATCGAAATGATTTAATGATGGAGTCATTTGCTGAAGCCAGATGAATGCTCAATTATGTCGCTTGTTCACATTTCTGCATTACTTCCCTTACTTAGTCTTTACTACCTGCAGACAACAGTTTTTTATTATTTAGCAGACGGCTTTAGAAAAACTTTGTAAACATGTGAAAAACCTTTAAGCTCTAGTGTTGTGATATGTGAATAGATTGAAAAGCATTTTGGCAAAAGGAGAAATTGCTTGTGACAAGCAATTTCTCATTTTGCCATAATGCTTTAGGTATTCAATTCAATGCAATAGAATATACATATTTATTCATTATTCCAGGGCCCTGGTTTCTTCCTTTAAATATGTATGATTTTAAATAAGTATGTCGTGTTTAAACACAAAATCATCGTGGAGGAAAATTATCTTGTAAATACCTTGGCTTTTTCAAGGGTGTTCCACAATTCCAAACAAAAACGAATTGAACCAGAATTCAACAAGAATAACTATGTTTTATCGAAACTGAACAAGGTGACAAATTTAGGAACACAAACTTATTACGCTTTACAAATAATTTCTATTCTTTGTACAGTGGCAAATATACCACACAGATATAACTCGTTTGTTGCGGAATTCCTATAACGAATGTGTCAACGGACAAACAATACTGCTGATAAAGCTCGCATAACTTACTCAATTTTTTAATGACTTCCTTACTTTACTTACTCATGGATATGGCTCAGATTTGTGAGGCCTGTCAAGGTGAAGATGTTTACTCAACTGTAAAAAGTGCTGTTTACAGAAGAGAAAATTTGAAATTCAGAATAAAAATTTGAAACAAAACCATTTGTGTATTATTGTTTGATATAGTATTTTAAGTAGCAGATGGAAGCATGATTAAATTAGGAAGCGCCAATTTATTTTAGTATGAATAGTTATATCTCAAAAGCATGGGAAGCGATAAGATGATTCTACAGGCAAGTTTAAGTAGTTTTATTGATGAAATCTTTCAAAACTCAATAAGAAATTACAGTATGAAAACAGACAAAAAGCAAATACAATTATTGCTCAACTTATCACAAAATCGTTTGCTGCAAGTTCAATTGATGCATTCAGTATATATTCCAAAAAATGAGAAAACGTAACGAATGATTTTTCACTTACTCAGAATGATATAATTTGGAAGTTGTCTGCTGTAAGACCCTTAACGTATTTCTTCAATAAAGTTCTTCGTTATTCATTTATGTATTTATTATACTATTTCTTTTTATTTTTTTTTTTATTTTCGAATTCTCTGATTTTTATTTATACGCTTTATGATTGGTCGAAATGTATTGTCGCATTTTGGAATTTTTTCACAACGATGCACCACCGTATCCATTTACTAAAGGATAAAAGCTGCATGATGAAGTATATTGTCTCAATTGCCACGTAAAGCAAATTCTACAAAACCCTTTTTTCTCCTCAGGATGGAATAATCTGGATTTTTTTTTATCTTTTTTTTTCAAATTGAAAACATCAAACCTTATGTTTTGGTCAGTGCAAGAATGAATAATCTTAGGTTAATGTCGACATAATGCTATATAAGGATGGACCTTACATATGCATGATGCAGCATAATGCATTGTTATGTATTTTATGACATTAATCGTGCGGCATAGTTTCTGCCCCCAACAAACTTTAAGAAAACGTATTCTAGCATCAGCCATTGTAAACTGTAATTTTCATAATTGTCAGCTTCACTGACTTACGGAATGCCGATGGTACTACCCAGCTTGACAAGTCCTTATTGTCTGTTACATTAAATGTCTTCCTCCAGTATAATGAGTCGGGCAGCATAACACCGTAAAATGTAATTGATATTTAATGTACATTAAAAAGCATATCCATTTGAGACCAAAAAGTGTTTAATAAAAGGAAATACTGCTGCCCATGAACGAAAGGAAAAACATCTCTAATTTACAGTGCTTTAGTTATATTCCGCCAATATTCCCTTCGTTCATTGTGGATTATGTAGCAGTAGAAGTATTAGAGGCTAGATAGTGAAATTTAAACGATATAGAAACCCCAAGGAAGGAGCGATAGCGCGACTGACGGGGTTTCTATATTGGTTAAATTTCGCTATCTAGACTCTAAATAACTTGGTGTTTAACCTATATTTCCATAGAGCGCTCTATCTTGCACTGGTAAACCACGCCTCTCCGGGTATGATCGGCGAATGGCATAAAACTGCTGCTCAGTATTTTGAAATTCAAAATAAACCACGCATTCCGCGGCTGTCAATTGTATGCCAACAATCTGCCATACCATATTTGGAAGAAGAAAACTTCACTGCCAAGTGATGTAGATGAAAACGTCAATTTTTATATTAGTTAGAGGCTAGATAGTGAAATGTAAACGATATAGAAACCTCAAGGAAGAAGCGATAGCAAATGACGGGGTTTCTATATCGTTTAAATTTCACTATCTAGACCCTAAATAACTTAGTGTTTAACCAACATTTCCATAGAGCGCTCTATCTTGCACTGGTGAACCACGCCTCTCCGGGTATGATCGGCGGATGGCATAAAACTGCTGCTCAGTATTTTGAAATTCGAAATAAACCACGCATTCCGCGGCTGTCAAATTGCATGCCAACAATCTGCCATACCATATTTGGAAGAAGAAAACTGCACTACCCAGTGATGTAAATTAAAACGGCATATTTTTACGTCACATATTAGCTTGCTTTCAATCTGTACCCGTCACATTATTCCTAGTGGGGTATAAGGTTAATAAAGTTCAGTTTCTTTTTTTTTTCACAACGATGTAAGGATAAAGGATTAAACCCTAAAACCAAGTTAATTGTAGTTCCTTATTATTCATTTCTGTGTCATAAAGCTTTTTAAAGCATTGTGACGAAAGGGGAAATTGTCCGCGACAAACGGGATCTCCTTTCATCACATTGTTTTAACATTTCACATGTCATAAGGAGTTCAAAGAACCCTTTATACTCCCACGCGACGTCACAGCGATCTTTCCATCGCTACCGTAGGCTAGGCCAAAGACCTAATAAACACAGATACTGTGTTTATTAGGTCTTTGCCTTGGTCGATAAAAATATGTGTAATGAATCGAATTTGTCTAAATCAACCCATATTTTGTTTTTGTTTCCGAGGAGTTCTATGGCGTATATATTCGAAATTGGCATTTATCATGCATGCATCTGCTTGTCTGAACTAGAGAAATACATGGACTTTTGAGAACATTGTTTAGCTTTTTTCACTGTAAGGAAAGCCTTCCCCTTTAGGTTTCAATTTTTATTGAAAGTAAACCTGAGATCAGTGATCTCAATAGGACGATAATGATTTCTTCTACTACATTAAGATTGAGTTACTGGATGCTGTGAAAAGCATGTATTTGTAAACTGAAAGACAGCTGTATATAAAAAAGCATACAAATAAAAATACCGAAATAATGATGGTCAATAAAACAGTGGATCAGCATATTATGAGAATTTTAGTGCTGATGAGTATGAAAAAAAACTAACTGTTTAAGATGCCATTTTGAGAAATAAAAAAAATGTTCATTTAGGTATTTTTTTCTTTGATAAAAGTAACATTAGGCATAAATTTTGTGAAAATGTTGCCACATAAGAAGGTATTGCTCACCCAAGCATTCCCAAACATTTTCTTAGCTTAGTAACATAGTTTGATAATATGCATATAACAAATTAATCTTGAAAAAACTATTGCTACAAAAAGAGATATTGCTCATTACAAGCTATCCTTCTTAGTATCAAATATTTCCCAATAACTTTTAACATAAATATGGAACAAACAGTTTTCAAAGCACTGCTAATACAAGACAATGTTTGAGACATTTTTTACAAAAGGAATAGGTATGTTTAAGCATTTTTCCATTCTATATCAAAAGTTTTATAAGCTCCATATTATAGTTTGTCTTATTCATATATCATATATTTGGAACCAATTTTTAACAGAGCTTAATGTTATTCCTTAAACAATTGATTTTTGAGAAAACAATGTGAGAAAAAAAGGAAAATGCTCATCCAAGCATTGTCTTATTTAAGCAAACTATTTTCAAAGACCTGTATCATAGGGTTGCCATATGCATGAATAGAGACAAAAGTTAACAAAGCTTGAAATTATTCCAATCATGTGAGTAATTTTATGAACTATTGCTTAAAAAAGAAAAACGCTCATCCAAGCCTTTTCATATTTTGTATCAAGTTCTGTAACAAAGATTTGCCAAATGCATAAATATGGAACCATAAGATTGGTTCTATTCCTGATACAAAGGACTATATAAAACAAGAAATATTGTGACAAAATGAGATATTGCTCATCCAAGCATTGTCTTATTTGTACAAACTATTTTCTAGACCTGTATCATAGGGTTGCCATATGCATGAATAGAAACAAAAGTTAACAAAGCTTGAAAATATTCCTATCATGTGTGAAATTTTATGAACTATTGCTTCAAAAAGAATAATGCTCATCCAAGCATTGTCTTACTTTATAAATTATTTTTTAAGCTCTGCAACATTTGTTTGCTAAATGCATATATATGAAACGAAGTCAACAAAGGATTGGAAAGATCTAAAGTCAGTGGATTTTTCTTTTTCTTTAGAAAATATTGCTAAACAAGAAAAAATAGCACATCCATGTTAATTTGTATCAAACATTTCCTAAGGCTGTAACAAAGATATGCCTAATGCATACATATAGAACTAATGATTAACAATGCATGATAATATTCCCTAACACATGGGAATTTTTGAGAAAATAATGTAACAAAAGGAGAAAATACTAGCAGATTTAAACACGTATACCTATACCGATTTGTGATATAGCGTTGCACAAAATAATTTTGTTTCAGACAGGAATTGGACAAAACAAAATACTTCTTCGAAGTAGAACATGCATATTACCAATCAGTCAGTCAAGTTGAATAGATCTATCTAGTGTACGCTACACTTACCATCAATAGTTCTACGGCGCATATATTCGAAATTGTCATTTATCATGCATGCATCTGCTTGTCTGAACTAGAGAAATACATGGACTTTTGAGAACAATGTTTAGCTTTTTTTCACTGTAAGGAAAGCCTTCCCCCTTAGGTTTCAATTTTATTGCATTTTTCAGCCACTTTATTTTTTCATTTTCTCCAGCCAAGTATACGCCATGGCGTATTGGCGTATGCCTGGCTACGCGCCTGAATTTATTGTTTCTAAAAATACTATTTTGATCGGCAATGGGTGTCATAAGGCACTTCTTTTTCCAGCCATTGCTTTGACGGTCGGCTCGTCAACAAACTACATTATCAAGAGGATGTGGCGTTTCTCACCACGCGTAAATTGGTCTTTTGTTCTCAAAAACAGACCAAATACCTCCACCATATTTACTAGGATTAACCCAAATTGAACGTTACCTGACTATTTGAGACCAAACCATATTGGAAAAAGGAGACATTCTTCAATGCATATATAAGAAAATTGACATATCGTAGTAAAGTAAATGAAAACCGACCTTGACTTCTTCTTGATATAACAGCTGACGTTTGTAATCGAATGATAGATATATGAATTATTTATGAAGATAATTTCTTTAGAATTTATGAATGTCTCCTATTACCACAATTGTTCTCATAGAAGGAAGTTATACGATGCCACATTTAGTCATTTTGGGGTCTTGAAGAGACTAGCACTGGCATACAACCCATTCCTTGATATGGGAATTTGAGTTTAGCAAACTTTTAAAACAACAGCAAAGACGCATGAACAGAGTACTATGTCCATTAGTCCAGAGAACTGATCTCGAAGGCTATTGCTATTTTGACTGACGCCTTCGAAGCACGATACATGTCCAAATGAAGAAAAAAACTTCATTCACGGATCATTATTGAGACTATATGTCCATATGATATTTAGTTGCAATCACTGTACTTAAAGGATAACTTGCTCACAAGAAGCAAGATGGAAACCTCATTGTATGACAATTTTTTACAAAGTAGAAAGGCACAATGCTACCAACATGAGGAGAGGCGTGAAGGTTGAATGACACCTGGTAATCAAACATTTCGCTATGTTATGACCATTTGGACACATCATTTTGTAGTATAAGTTGTTGTTATTATCTCCCTTGTCTTCATTTTCCATAAATTGTTTCTCCTCCTGAAAACTGATTGAATTCATTTCCTCCTAGCTTTAAAATTCTTCCTATGGTGAAGCATGGATTTCCATTTGAAATCTTAATCTGAATGATGTAATGCATCTTTGTACTGAGAGGTTTCTTTACTTAATTCAAAAGTCAAACAGGATTATCACCATGACAGAAATATTTAATTTCCCATAGGCTTAAATATTAAATTTTGCATTGATTATCTCCCCTAAATGAAGTCATAATGGAAAAGCTTCTGGATCAAACCGTTTGATTTGTGAGGTTCTTCAATGTTACAAAGTTTTATAATGTTGCTATTACTCAGCTTTGAGATATACAACATTCTTATCAGGGGTCATAATTTATGAAAACATGAGTTTTTGTCATGATATACATCCTTCTATCTTTAATTGAATTTGTGTTTTGTCCAAATTGTAAACAGTAGCAGACAGCACAAAGAAACATGGGGAAAAAGGGTACAGTTTCATTGTGATGTCTAGTTCAAACCACCATACTGACAGATGAAATTGTTCTTTATGAATAGTGTTTCATTTGTCAAAGTGGTTAGCAAAACTGTCTACATCATATTTATGTCAGTGTCTATATATGGGATAGGGATTTAGACCAAGTGGTCTCCAAGTGGTCAAGTTCTGCGTCAAAAGTAGCATTAGTGAAACTCTTACTTTATGTCAATGGTTGCCGTTCAAAAAAGAAAGCTACACAACTACCAGAATGGGGAGGAGCCGGAAAAGGTTAGTATATGCATGATAACCATTCCTCCATAATGGAACCTGTTTCATGTCCAAAGTGGGATGAAATATCTACGTCTGGATCATTCGGACTATTTTTCAGCCAGAAAATGAATACTTCAAGGGAGTTAACCGTCACGATTTGTTTCTTCCATGGTGAAGAGAGAGTTGTTTCTCTACGATAAGAAAGTTGACAGTTCTGAGTCGCGCATTCGATACATTAAGTGCACATTTTACATTTGTTACCATATGCGCTGAAAATATAGCATCAAAATTGGAGACCAGAAAGGGTCGTCCAGGGTGATCTCTTCAAATGCAACATGGTGTGCGTTTCATTTCACAACGGAAAGCAGAGTATTCCGAATCAAGCCTTCAAGTTTGAGATGTGCATTCTACAAATGGTTCATCCCTTTCCCAAACAACAACTTTTCGACTGTCCCAAATTGAAAGAGTTTGCAGACGACCTTTCAAAATGTGATGGAATTGAAAAATATTGTTTTCAGAAAGAGCAGAAAACCTTGTAGGAAAAGGAAAAATTGCTTGTTACGAGCAATTTCTCCTTTTCCCACAATGTTTTCTAAAGTCATCTGCAACAAGGTAGTCAAATGTCGTTATTGTTTGGGAAAGAGTTATGTAAACGTAAACAGAAAACGCTCAGATGAGATGATGTAGACTTCATTCTATCATACAAGACACCGTATCAGACTGCGAGACGACACTTCAGTTTTGTTATAACATATACTAGCAGGAGAAACGCAATTCGGGACTGGTTAAAATCCACCAATCCCTTACAGATAATCCCTTACAGATAGTCCCTTACAGATAATCCCTTACAGATAATCTCTTACAGATAATCCTTTACAGATAATCCCTTACAGATAATCCCTTACAGATAATCCCTTACAGAAACTTGGTTTTAGTGTGGTTTGGACATTCTTTTATGGGGGTAATTTAAGAGTACGCCAATCGAATTGGAACTTTTCGACATAAGGAGAAAATACTCGTCAAGAGCAAGTTTGATTATTGGTTTTTTTTCACAATGATGTCTGCAATTTTTCCTTTTCTGTAAGCTTTTTGCACCAGTGTAAACGTTTGGCGGGTCGGCTTAACTGTAAGAATGCTGGGAAGTATTCTAAAAGTAGATTTTTGTGTCGCTCTGCTTAATCTTATTGGGTAAAGCTACCCAGAGTAGCAAACAGGTTAGATCACAGGCCAGTCGCTAATTTACTTGTTATTTACATCGTAAGGTTTTAAATGCAAATCTGATGCTGATAATTTGGACAAATATTTACCATTTTCTACATGATTAAAGTTCATACTGAGAAAGAGGGCGTTTAGTTTAAACATGCAGAACTTAACAAATGAATAACACGAATGCAAAAACATAAAATAAACGTATCAATATGTAACCCTGCATGCACACCAAATATTTTGTTTGCAGCATTTGCGACTTGCAAGCAGACATACGGGTTGACAAATGAACGTCACAATTAATACTTGTTTTAGTACGACGCTGCGAAAGATTGTAATTGTTCGTAGAGAGCAACCCAATAGCGTGTTTGAAATAGATATGGTATTGATGTGAAACCTGTTTTACCATTGTCCCAGCCAGTCACAGCATATATAGGTGCAATCGGAACTACTCGGGTATTTCCGTGAGCTGTGAAATACGTTTTCATTGGATAAACCCGATGTATTCAGATTGATATAGATGTCTACTATATAACGCATACTGAGCAAGTACATTTTATCATTGCGTTCGACAGGTGCGAGTTTGCACTTACGTTTGTCTGTCGTTACTGATGGCGTAGACCATGATTAGGCATCGGAACACCTCGGTCATTTCTTAAAATTAACTCGGAGGTAATGGGGAGCCATTTTGAAAGTAGGCATGTCCGTTTGCAATCGTATCTACTCGGAAATCCCCGGCACAAAGTGGTCAAATGTCGTTATTGTTTGGGAAAGGGTTAAAAGCGTTCAAACAGAAGATGAGTCAACAAGATATTGAAGAGATAGAAGAAGAAAAAGTAGAAAAGAACGAAAGGAATAAGTGGTAGAAGAACAGTAACGTCAACAATTCTATATAAACACTACAAGAACAGTGCTTCGGATTGAAAATGGGCTCACACGATTAACAACCGCCCTTAAAATATTTCCACAGAGTTGGACCGGCGGTTGGGTCGTTTTTCCTGTTTTTTGATAAAAAAAAATATCACTTACGGTAAATGATTTGGCTCATCATTTCAGAAAATGGCCCACCCTTTCTGAAAGGAATCTGTACCTCAGCACGAAACAATGCTACAGACCTGTTAAATCATAGATATGGAAGGAATCACATGACAAACGTTAATGAAACAAACTGATCAAATGACGTAGAGCAACACGCGGGACATGTTCATAATGTTTCGTTTTGAATCAAGTTACAGGGATACAACATGCTATCCGTCAACAGCTGCACAAACGTGTGATGTAGTTGTGATGGTTTTATGTCGTGTCAGCAATGCCTCACATATATCACTTACTACCGACTTAAATATTGAAATTCCTTCCAAGAAAGATAATTTGTCTATGAATCAGCAACTTTGATAGTGGAGAACAGTGGTCAAGGGGTAGCGGCCTCCGACACGTGGGTCGTGGGTCCGAATCCCGTGAGAAGTGGTATCTGCCTTGCGACCTCTAGTTCATCCACGTTCGGTGGGAGTACTGGTTATGATCCAGAAAGCAGAATCGAAATTGACTAAAATAAGTTGTAAGAACTGTTCCCCGATCGATGTAAAGTAGATAAGTTTTAACTTTGATGGTAGTTTATACGTATTACTGTTTTTATATGTTTATACGAACCCACATCTTCCAATACAGGCGGTTAGTTGAAATCTTTGTGAATAAAAAGAAATTGACAACGACTAAACAAATTCCAATCTAATCAGAATATTCTCTCGGCCGGGCCAATGGTATATCTAATTATCAACAATGCAAAAAGGGTGTTCAATAGATTTTACACAAATTGGTTGAACATTGTCTGGAGTGACTGCAATTTTGTAGCAGGCGGCAATGATTCTGCACAAAATTGCGTCCCAGCACGCAATGAAACTTTTTAGTATTCCAGATAAGAGCAGGGTTTCAGTTTCTATCTTCTTGAGTTCATCTACAAAAGTTAAAATGTGGCTCTAGATTCAATTCGTATCGATGAATCGTAATTAACAAGCACCACCAAATCGCTTTTTGTAATTCAAAGTAAAAGTATGTTTTAAAGCAACATACACTCATTGGCGCAAGAGCAGTACATGGAATGCTTGTGAGTCCATAGACCATGACGAAATGTTGAAACGTGTAGCTGGCCCAACTTGATTTATCATACATTATTAGCAGGTCACTTTGTTTTTTATTTCATAGTTCAGAAGCAAACCATCGATACAAAAGGAGTTGGTTATCTTCAGAAGCATATTCTCCTCCCGATATTTAACAGAATATTGTAATGTGAGTATTAAGGAAAATAACCATGTAGCCTTTGGTTCATTCACGGGAATGGCAAAATCATTTGTACGTTTTACCCAGCTTATCTTAACGGACTTATCTTATAAGGCCAACAAGTAAATCAAAATTAGATTCGCCCCTAT
This sequence comes from Cerastoderma edule, assembly GCA_947846245.1. Taxonomy (NCBI): domain Eukaryota; kingdom Metazoa; phylum Mollusca; class Bivalvia; order Cardiida; family Cardiidae; genus Cerastoderma; species Cerastoderma edule. The sequence goes on from OX401419.1 coordinate 887,005, forward strand.
GGTGTTCTTTAATTCAGCAATCTTAGTTTTTTTCTAGACCCGCATATGTTTATTTTTCCACCCATGATACTTTCATGTTTCACAAGTTGTATTTTTTTACAAGAGGGTTCTGCTGTGGATATCAAGGAATATAAACATATAGCCTCTGGTCCATGCATATGGTGATCTTTAAATTCAGCGCTCCCGGTTTTTCTCTAGACCCGTATACGTCTTATCGATGGTTACAGTAAGTGCTTCATGAACCCTCGCTATATAGTTTTCCTCCCATAATACGTTCATGAGCCATCAGTGTTAGATATTTATGAGAATATTCTAACGCAGTTATAATGGACAATAACCATATAGCCTCTGGTTCATGCGTATGGTGTTTTCTAGATTCAGCGGTCCTTGTTTTTTCTAGACCCGTATATGTCTTTTATAATAGTGTTTCCCTTACCATGGTGATATGGATTTTCTTTCTCCCAGAAACATACGTCTTACATGTATATTTCTCTAACAAATCAGATCAGGGAATCTAGATTTAAACTTAAACAGGCATATGGCATCTACAAGTGAGATTGTGGTCGGTATTATGGACTCCTGAAGGATACGTGTCGAGTTGAAGTGTATATTTTAGAAGCATAGATTTGTAATGATGCGGCCTGTATTAAATACTATTGAACCATAGATATGTAAGAGTACCTCCCTTATTTGATACAAAAGAACCATATATATAGATTTGTGACGGTGACATCCCATTTTTCATACATGTATCATTATACTCTAGCTCTGTGACGTTGTGTCCATAATCAACTACCATGGAACTCAGTTTATGATGGTGTGGAAATGGAAAATCCCTCAGAACCATAGTTATCGACAGTGGGCCCTTAATCTGATCACAAAATGAAAACCATTTGTAACAGTATGCATTAATTTGAATTTCATAGCCTTATCAACTTGTGACGATATGCCCAAAGCCTGACATCGTAAAGGCATAGCTTTGTTAGATTACGCCAAAAACTGATATAATTAAATCACTAATTCATGATGATGTGCCCAAACTCTGATACCATAGAACGATATATTTATTTGTGACGGTCTGTCTCAATCTTATTACTAGACAGACCTCTATATGAGAAACTTTGTTCAGAATAATACAATCGGCTTGTCGTCTCACATAGAAATAATTGCGCCATCTGGTGTATGGTCCCTGAAAAACACGTTTCCAGACGATATCTGAAAAGAGTGTCTCCATAAAACGTTCTTTTTTCTTTAATCAGTGTTTTATAAAAACAAAAGTGCTTGTACGTACGTTTTTTACATGGGAGAAACCCTTGAGTGGCTTATAAGATAAATGAATTACAGTGTTTATCATTACTCTGAATGTCGTCTGCAAATTGTTTCAATTTGGCTCCGTGAAAAATAAGTCGTTTGGTAAATGGTTACGGCGACATGGTGTTTTCTCTCGAAAAACCATCCTCGATCGCTGATATGGGCGACCTTTTGACACATGCTTACACATGCTAAGCTACCAGCTAACTTTTGTGCATGGGATGACCTTTTCAACAAGCTTGGTGTCAAATGCTTGCCAACTTTTCTAGCTGGCCTTTACGGTGTTTCCCATTTGTCATGCAGCTACAAGGCGCAAACTGATTGACGGTTACCAGGTGCAGTTGGTGATTGATGGCATCATGATTTTCAATAAAGGTTCAGGCGGATTGTCTGATAATTCTGATAGTGCTTATGCAAACAGGCTTTATCCAGGCAAGCCGCCTAGTAAATTGGCGGCTGGCCTGTGGTCTAACCTGTTTGCTACTGAGTATCTATCCTCAGCAGAATTAAGCAGATGTTTAAGGTTTCGTAAAGCAGGCGACACAAAAGGCTGTTTTAAGAAAGTTCCCATGCATTCTAAGGATTAAGAATATCTCCAATGCAACACGTCATCGCAGATGTGGTATTTTGTCGATGAGCGACGCAGATTATTTACTAGTATTGTTTAATCATGTTGAAATGAAGAAGGAAAACGACTGGTGATGGATTGAAATGTGATTGTCTATCGTTGGTTGAAACTTAGAGGCAAAAATGTCAGCCAGAAAAAAAAATAGTTGGCATGTCCCATTTGAGAGTGGTAAAAGTGATGGAGAAAGATGTGAGGATTGGTATATGATCGTCCGGCTACATATTAGCACAGGGGATCTGGCGGGGAGAGATGTTCGGAAGATCTCTGTGTTTATCAACGTATCGAAGAACCATTATTGTTGGGTGTAAACACACCACTTTGACGAAAGGATGAATTGATCTTTATGAGCAGTTTCTCCTTTTGCCACAGTGTTTTGTCGAGGTTTGTTTACACGTGAGCAAAGGCGTATATGGCTGCGAAAGATGTTGAAAGTTTCTTGCAGTACTATTTTTACGCACGAAGTTATCAAACAGCCCTTCTTGGTATAAACAAACACAGTTCGTTTATTGTTTTATCAAGAATAAAAAAGAAAACACTGTGATGAATGGATGAATTGTGATTGCTCTTCATGAGAAAATTCTCCTTTCGTCACAGTATTTTTTAAACCGACCGACTATATTTGAGGACAGGCCACATGACTGCGAGAGATGTTGAAAGATTATTGCAGGACTGTATTTAAGGACAGGCCACATGACTGCGAGAGATGTTGAAAGATTATTGCAGGACTGTATTTAAGGACAGGCCACATGACTGCGAGAGATGTTGAAAGATTATTGCAGGACTGTATTTAAGGACAGGCCACATGACTGCGAGAGATGTTGAAAGATTATTGCAGGACTGTATTTAAGGACAGGCCACATGACTGCGAGAGATGTTGAAAGATTATTGCAGGACTGTATTTAAGGACAGGCCACATGACTGCGAGAGATGTTGAAAGATTATTGCAGGACTGTATTTAAGGACAGGCCACATGACTGCGAGAGATGTTGAAAGATTATTGCAGGACTGTATTTAAGGACAGGCCACATGACTGCGAGAGATGTTGAAAGATTATTGCAGGACTGTATTTAAGGACAGGCCACATGACTGCGAGAGATGTTGAAAGATTATTGCAGGACTGTATTTAAGGACAGGCCACATGACTGCGAGAGATGTTGAAAGATTGTTACAGGACTGTATTTAAGGACAGGCCACATGACTGCGAGAGATGTTGAAAGATTGTTACAGGACTGTATTTAAGGACAGGCCACATGACTGCGAGAGATGTTGAAAGATTGTTACAGGACTGAATTTAAGGACAGGCCACATGACTGCGAGAGATGTTGAAAGATTGTTACAGGACTGTATTTAAGGACAGGCCACATGACTGCGAGAGATGTTGAAATATTGTTACAGGACTGTAGTTAAGGACAGGCCACATGACTGCGAGAGATGTTGAAATATTGTTACAGGACTGTATTTAAGGACAGGCCACATGACTGCGAGAGATGTTGAGATATTGTTAGAGGACTATATTTAAGGACAGGCCACATGACTGCGAGAGATGTTGAAATATTGTTACAGGACTGTATTTAAGGACAGGCCACATGACTGCGAGAGATGTTGAAAGATTGTTACAGGACTGTATTTAAGGACAGGCCACATGACTGCGAGAGATGTTGAAATATTGTTACAGGACTGTATTTAAGGACAGGCCACATGACTGCGAGAGATGTTGAAATATTGTTACAGGACTATATTTAAGGACAGGCCACATGACTGCGAGAGATGTTGAAATATTGTTACAGGACTGTATTTAAGGACAGGCCACATGACTGCGAGAGATGTTGAAATATTGTTACAGGACTGTATTTAAGGACAGGCCACATGACTGCGAGAGATGTTGAAATATTGTTACAGGACTGTATTTAAGGACAGGCCACATGACTGCGAGAGATGTTGAAATATTGTTCCAGGACTATATTTAAGGACAGGCCACATGACTGCGAGAGATGTTGAAAGATTGTTACAGGACTGTATTTAAGGACAGGCCACATGACTGCGAGAGATGTTGAAATATTGTTACAGGACTGTATTTAAGGACAGGCCACATGACTGCGAGAGATGTTGAAATATTGTTACAGGACTGTATTTAAGGACAGGCCACATGACTGCGAGAGATGTTGAAAGATTGTTACAGGACTGTATTTAAGGACAGGCCACATGACTGCGAGAGATGTTGAAAGATTGTTACAGGACTGTATTTAAGGACAGGCCACATGACTGCGAGAGATGTTGAAAGATTGTTACAGGACTATATTTAAGGACAGGCCACATGACTGCGAGAGATGTTGAAATATTGTTACAGGACTGTATTTAAGGACAGGCCACATGACTGCGAGAGATGTTGAAATATTGTTACAGGACTATATTTAAGGACAGGCCACATGACTGCGAGAGATGTTGAAATATTGTTACAGGACTGTATTTAAGGACAGGCCACATGACTGCGAGAGATGTTGAAATATTGTTACAGGACTATATTTAAGGACAGGCCACATGACTGCGAGAGATGTTGAAATATTGTTACAGGACTGTATTTAAGGACAGGCCACATGACTGCGAGAGATGTTGAAAGATTGTTACAGGACTGTATTTAAGGACAGGCCACATGACTGCGAGAGATGTTGAAATATTGTTACAGGACTGTATTTAAGGACAGGCCACATGACTGCGAGAGATGTTGAAATATTGTTACAGGACTATATTTAAGGACAGGCCACATGACTGCGAGAGATGTTGAAATATTGTTACAGGACTGTATTTAAGGACAGGCCACATGACTGCGAGAGATGTTGAAATATTGTTACAGGACTGTATTTAAGGACAGGCCACATGACTGCGAGAGATGTTGAAATATTGTTACAGGACTGAAATATTGAGGACAGGCCACATGACTGCGAGAGATGTTGAAATATTGTTACAGGACTGTATTTAAGGACAGGCCACATGACTGCGAGAGATGTTGAAATATTGTTACAGGACTGTATTTAAGGACAGGCCACATGACTGCGAGAGATGTTGAAAGATTGTTACAGGACTGTATTTAAGGACAGGCCACATGACTGCGAGAGATGTTGAAATATTGTTACAGGACTGTATTTAAGGACAGGCCACATGACTGCGAGAGATGTTGAAATATTGTTACAGGACTGTATTTAAGGACAGGCCACATGACTGCGAGAGATGTTGAAAGATTGTTTGTTAAGGACAGGACTGTATTGTTTATAGGACAGGCCACATGACTGCGAGATGTTGAAATATTGTTACAGGACTGTATTTAAGGACAGGCCATGATGACTGCGAGAGATGTTGAAATATTGTTACAGGACTGTATTTAAGGACAGGCCACATGACTGCGAGAGATGTTGAAAGATTGTTACAGGACTGTATTTAAGGACAGGCCACATGACTGCGAGAGATGTTGAAAGATTGTTACAGGACTGAATTTAAGGACAGGCCACATGACTGCGAGAGATGTTGAAAGATTGTTACAGGACTGTATTTAAGGACAGGCCACATGACTGCGAGAGATATTGAAAGATTGTTACAGGACTGTATTTAAGGACAGGCCACATGACTGCGAGAGATATTGTTACAGGACTGTATTTAAGACCATATCTAACATCGAACAAGAATAGAAGAATCCACTGTGACGTTAGGAGGATTTGTTCTCAATGAGCAATTTCTACTTTGTAACATTAATTATGTTCATATCATTTTATCGTTTACCGTTTTGGTACCGGACAAAGGCCGAAGCCTGTGACTCCTAATGCTTTCATGGATCACCAGTACCAGGCTATGGCTCTAAAGTGACTTGCCAAGGCCATTATTTGTTGTTTTTTTTTGTTTTCTTTTTTTCTTTTTTGTGTGTGTGTGTGGGGGTGTCCATTACGGGTCCATTAAAATGGGTTGATATAATAAGCTAAATTTAAGAATTATTTTCGAAATAATTACGACAAGTATTTTACAGTAATGTGACAAGTGTTAGTTATACAGGCGCCATTATACTCATACTACAAACGCCGAGCCAGCTGACGTGTAAAAGATGTCTCATGTAACCATAGCTACCTGACGACATGAGGTTGTCTGCACCAGGAAATCATTTGAACATTTGAATACGAATGATTCTCCAAATAGGCGCAACATGCCATTTCGTTTGACAAATGTTCTGAGACCTTTAATGCTGTACATTTAGGTAACCGAGAAATATATAGTGCTCATTTCATGATAGAAGTACCTGTAGTTAATAACTATCAAAAATCAAATTACAATTTGAAAAGAATTCCTTGATACTGATAGACATTCTTTCTGGAAATGAACTTGGGTTTTTAAGTTCTTACAAAGTACAATGTGTCATTTTGCCACTATTTTTGGTCGCAAGTACACATAAAGACCTTTTTGTCCTTTTGTCATTAGTGTTGCTCAAGTTCACATGAATAGCAACCTATTCTTTTCCCACTGTGGTTATTTAGTTTTCATGAAGAGCAATATATCCTTTTGCCACTCTGTTTTCACTTATGTTCGATCTAAAAGAGCAGATGCTTCTTATGAGGCACTATTGAATAACCCATTACCAAACAAATACGACATTTGACCAGTGTGTTGCAGACGACTCTAGAAAACATGATGGGAAAAGGGGAAATTGCTCGTTTAGAGCAATTTCTCCTTTTCCCATCATGGTTTCTATCCTATCAGAAGGTTATTTTTCAATTCCATCACATTTTGAAATGTCGTCTGCAAACTCTTTCAATTTTGGACAGTCGAAAAGTTGGCGTTGGGTAAAAGGATAAGGAATTGACGTTGCCGTTTTGTTTCGCGTCCAATTATTGTTTGGCGAATTTGGTCAAATAGAGTAGCGCCCTGTTATTGGCTCTCGCTTAGCTATTCTATAAAAGGCGAGAGAGTAAGGAAGATTCGGCACAGTTCTCGTCTGATCGATCGTACATGACGGCTTATACGCCAGCTTTAAGGAAGTTACGGAAATGAAAGGCATGTTTGTCTTGTAGACAAAATAGTTCCGTGTTTCTCTTGGAATTATTTGTCTTTGGTGTTTGTGAAGATATTCGATAAACGTGTCGGAATTGTGTTCCTTTTATGATTTGATCTATCATAGCTTATGGTGATATATTTGTTGCTTTCGTAAGTATTTCGTTGGAAAATTTGATAAAGGTGTCGAGATTGTGTTACTTAAATGATTTGATCTATCATAGCTTATGACGATACATTTCTAGCTATTCGTAAGTATTTCGATAGAATACATATGCGACAGTCAGTATTTTAAAAAAAAAATCATTGAATAGGTAAACTTTGTTGTGTTGGAAATTAAAGGCTAATCATAGCTTTTATCATATTTATTCGTAATTTTCTCACGGGAATATATGTGCTACTTACACCTTTTATAGTCACCATTTGTCTTTCCGTAATTCAACTGTCACGAATGGCATTGTTGGTAAGAAACGACTTCATGCTTATGCAAACAGGCTGGATCCAGGCCAGTCGCCAAGTAAACTGGCGGCTGGCCTGTGATCTAACCTGTTTGCTACTTTGAGTATTTACCCTTACCAAAATAAGCAGATATTCAAGGATTTGATAAGCAGACGACAAAAAATCTGTTTTTAGAAAATTACCCAGCGTTCTTATGGTTAAAACGTCCTTTCAGACCAACCTAATAATCTCGAAATAATATGATTTAAAACCTTAATTACAAAAGTGATTCGCAAGTATCTAATAGAGATTATATCATGCTTTGGATACGTGTGTGAGTGGTGTGATAGACAACGTTTGACTTTCGACATAGTTATTCTGTATCATCATCTTTCATTTGTGTCCCATTTTTAGTAATCGTTTGAAATCTACGCTCTTGAGCCTCAGAGAAGTATCAGCTATTTTGATGAAATAGGAAGCACTCAAATATGATTTGATTCGCGATTAACATAAAAAGGAGGGGGTAGTATCTTAGTTAGTGTTGAACTGGATGCAAGAATGCTTCCGGGAAAAAAGGTCGTTTATTTAAATAAGTCAATACAAAGCATAGTGCTGAAGACATTCGGGATATACATGTACAATGAAACATATTTTTCATAGTTTCGAGGGGTTTGCTTCTTACGATGTAAAAGACTTTCTTTGTAGCTTATATGAATATGGGGGATGTTCGACGGTTTGCAAAACGACACTTCTTTAACGTCCTTAACATTATAAATATATGTGATCTTTTACGTTTCAAAACGATACTTCAGTCATCGTCCTTAACTAAACAATCTGAAAGGATGGTTTCAAGCAAAACAAGCACATATAAGTTTGAAGATAGCACAACATGAGCAATTAAGTTAGTGGTAAATGGGTACTTCAAGGTTGTCATTGAATGAACAAACTAAATTGTGCTACATGTACATTTGGTTAGTTAGATTCGTTGCCGTACGCCATTTTAACAGTATTTCTGTCAAATCGCGTATATCAATGCACCCATCCATAATCTTGGTATATCCTTACCAGTTTGCAAAGCGAATGTATGCTTTGTCGCAAAAATATGAGAGGCGAATAAATCATGTGGCATCGACCATTTTCAAAAAACATATTGCGCGTTCTGTTACCATGAATGTCGTTACATGATTTAGATTAAAGATTGGTGCCATATTGATAGTATCTCAAACGAATCGTAGCAGACACTTTTTCATATGTATTGACAAGCTATTTCCGTACAAGTACTGCTCACTTTTGTTCAGTCTACCATGTTTTATAAATATGAGGAGGAAAATGCAAATAAATCATGTTACATTGACTTCGTTTATCTTCCGAAAGGATTTTGGCCTAACTAGGCGTTATATTCTAGGGCCTATGTTCTAAATTGATCCTCCTCGCTCCCAAGTTTTCATTGAGGATCACCCGAGTAAATTTGTTATTTATGTATGTGTTATCTATTTACGCTTTCAATTTTTTTTATTCATTTATTCATCTACATATCTTTCTATTTTATTTATGCTTTTATTTATAGATCACTGAAAACGTATTAATCCATTTACTTGTCTATATATATCAATATGTATTTATTTATTCATTCCTCCATCCATTTGTTTATCAATTCATATATTTATACACACATCGGCCTATCCATTCAGTTATCTGTTCATCATTTCCCGTATTCATTCATTTGTTTATCTTGTCATCTTCAACATTTATTGTCATTGTTAAAATGTTAATTACCATCGATTCCGAAAAGCGGTGCCTTTTATTGTCATCTATGATATTGCTCTCTGATATGGCGGCATACGAACTTTTAACGACTGGACATATGTATGACATAACCTACATTTAGATTCAGGCCATCCGTTAACCCTTTCCTAGACAATAACGACATTTGACCACCTTGTTGCAGACGATTTGAGAAAACATTGTGGGAAAAGGAGAAATTGCTCGTGACGAGTAATTTCTCCTTTTCCCACATTGTTTACTGGCCTGTCAGAAGATTATTTTCCAATTTCATCACATTTTGAAATATCGTCTGCAAACTCTTTCAATTTGGGACAGTCGAAAATTTGTGGTTTGGGAAAGGGTTAAGTATGTGATCACTATCAAATGCGATGAGACATTGAATGTTCGCGTTTAATTACTATATCGGTGCCCGAAGCTAACTTCCAGCACATGGTATCATGAGCATTCCCTTCCTTTATTAACTGCTGAGGATGAGATAAATAACGTTAGTTATAGTTATAGTAAGTTTCTTACACAGGTCCCATATGGGTCTTCTACGCCAGTGCCATACCAACATTTTTCAGTTTTGTAACGTTCGATACTCTCCAAATGGTTAGCTAATAACATAAAAAATATATTTAAGAAGCCAATTATCTCAAAACTAATTGTAAATTTCGTGAAGGGCAATGGAACGTTTAGATTTGAACGTTTGATCAACATGACATATAAATTCTCGGCTATAAGCCGCTTTGCACCACCCATTCTGCGTACGATCCAATATATAATCTTGTTTAGCGCAACTACAGCAAAAGGTCTAAAAAAAACATTTTTGGAAATAAAGAAGAATTTGCTTATGGCGGTTTCGGGGATTAATAAACCGAAATACACGACATTACAAACAATGTTTAGCCATGAACGATCGTAATACTTACACACTCCTCATAAACAGTCCAATTCCGGTTATTCGAACTCGACGGGACTGGTTTTACTTTCGAATAAGGCATGGTTTTGAATAATCTGTATTATGGAAATGAATAACAAAGTTTCTTAAAGGCAACCGTTTCTTACCCTAGACCATTTTGGCATCAACGTGACCTGGACGCTAATTCGGATAAGGCATAGTTTTTGGATAACATGTGTTGGAATAATCGGGAATCGACTCTATATTTACATCTGTTTCTCTTTTAATTCTGACCTCTGCTTAAACTTAATATAATTTTTTTTTATACTAAAGTCTGCAACAATACAAGACTGAGCTTGAATGAATATGTATTCAATACTCAACATCCTTGATTTCGCTGATGACCATACCGGAATAAATGCCATTAGTCACAATGGGTTGTTGGGAAAGATCGCAAACCTAATCTTTCTCTCCGTATCTCTCTCAGTTCCGGACCACTGTTCCAGCCAACTGTTCCGCCGACAGATGACATAATATTAACTAATCACTCCGTAAGTATTGCTGGCCAAATTTAAAGGTTTAATATCAGAAAGGAAGAACCAATGATAATAAAAGATAAAACAACATAACTCATGACTTAAATTGAAAACAAACAGTCTACTGTTCCACCAAGTCATGACGGTATATGGACAAATTATCATACATAGAATGCAGTCCAAATTGAAAAGTGTCATATCTGAAAGGAAGGACCTGTGATATTGATAGATAAAACAAAATAACTCACAAGGTATTTTGACACAAATCGAGAGAAAACCTTCTATGTCAATGAAAACAGTTATAAATTTGAACTCGTTTGTTCTTTTTAGCCTAAACTGAATGTAAGGATCAATTGAACCCCTATGGAGTTATTGATTAAATTCAATGATCGAAATAATTTCAGTTTAGAATATTTTAGTACGGAGTTGTAGAAAAGGGAAAAAGTATATACGTACTCATTCCTTCATAAACATATTTTCACACGCCTTTAGCTAAAGTCCTGCACTGAACACACGCTTTATATGGAGAAAAAGAATGAACAATTTGGAAATAAAACATCATGATAAATGGGATAAATCTCGAAATGAGAGCTCTCTACAGTGGTTTTAAAGTGTCTGAACTCAGTTTGTGCAATGCAATAGAATTAATATCTAGTACGTACATCTATTCGGGTGTAATGAAAGCATACACCTGTTGGAAAATTCATTCATATGCAGCTAAACACGTTTTAATCAATTAGGATCAATGGTTTTTACCCCTACCCTCATATGACAATTTGTGTTAGGTCCAAATTAAAAGCAACAAAAGACGCCAAGTTTAAAGTTTGAAAATGTCATTATTTTTTAAATATTATGTAGGAACAAGAACTCATTGTGAATCTAATTAATGAGAAATGCTTCTATGTGAGTCATTGTGGGGTAAAGGTCTCAAATGTACGGTGGTGTGGAAAGAAAAGAAATCCATAGCAATTCGGCAAGATGCATGTATACAGCCAATCTTGTTTTAATCGACCGTTATTAAACAAGGGTCAAACGTCATTCAGTCTAAGGCTATCTTAAAACTAGAGTTTTCTGAATGACTGCCGTACATCCGTAATCAGCCGTAAGTTGTCTTTTTATATTCTGTCTCCTGTGTCTATAGTGGCTTAAAACAAGATTCTTTCTATACATCAGAAAAAGAAAGAACTATTTTACAAAAAGAGAGACAAGTTATAACAGTTTTATTTTCAAGAGTGTGTGTTTACCCTAAAAAAAAAGCCCATTCTAACAAATGACCAATTTGAAGAGACTTGTACTCAGTGTGCTCCATGATCATACAAGACGAGGGTTCGATGCAATACTATAGTAAGGGCTTCATAAATATGAAGCACTTACTATAGTATTGGACTGAACCCTCGAAGAGAGGTTTCGTTGCAATAATAGAAAGATTCAATAAACGAGACACTCGAGCGTCGAAACTACAGTGCCAACAAGGAGAAGCTAGTCGTGACGAACAATTTTCTTCAGAGTAGATTATTTTCTGTTAACCCTTTCCCAAACAACAAATTCTCGACTGTCCCAAATTGAAAGAGTTTGCAAACGACATTTCAAAATGTGATGAAATTGAAAACCATTCTTCAGATAGAGCAGAAGACCTTGTGGGAAAAGGAAAAATTGCTCGTTACGAGCAATTTCTCCTTTTCCCACAATGCTTTCTAAAGTCGCCTGCTAGAAAGTGGTCAAATGTCGTTATTGTTTGGGAAAGGGTTAAGTCTGATTGATATATAATTAAATGAAAATTCCATATAGCCCAGAGTTATATGGATTTGTTAAGAATGCAGAATTAATCGAAAGTATCGAATGAAAACAATGAGAAATGACCTTTTGTATGAAACGGAAATAAATCATTGTTGCAAAATATATGTGTTAAACATTAAGGAAGTGCTGGTGTCTATGCATTCGATGTAAAAAGGTTGGGAAAGGGAGATTTTTTCCACTATGACAGTGTTTCGTGCGAATAATTAAGCAGGCGTATTCTTATCTACTTTAAGCTTTTTTTCTTACGTTACAATACGCATTGCTTTTTTTAATTACATCAATTTTCTTTCTAAATTGACATAACAATTTACATGACAAACACAGTCCTACTAAAACAATGTTCGTTCTGACATTTGAGAAATCCCGAGTGAAATTAAAAGGATTGATTACTCATTGTGAGCAATTTAGTTCTTGCCATTGTGGTTCCTATAATATTCTGTTGCTTTTGTAGTTGTCTTCTGCCGAGTCTCTGTGGAAATAGGCGAAATGCAGACAAGCTCGCGTTGATTTTATTAGCAGACGATAACTAATCCGCTTGTGAATGGTTATTTATATACCACTATACATACCTACTTGATACAACTTCTCATTTACCTGAAACTTGCAACGAGGGGGTTTTCGTACTTTCGCTTTAAACTCCGTCGTTCAAGCTGTTTTATTCCATTTCGCTCGAATCAGCCGAAATAAGTAGCACGGGCGCGAGAATCGTTCACAAGTTCAGGGAGGGCGAAAAGTTTAAATTTTTTCGAATCTTTACTCTCAAATATGCCTTCGAGAAAGACTTCCCCGTGTTTGACATTCAAACTTTATCAATGTCTACCTTTCGCTACATGTTTTACGGAAAAAGGTGTAAATAATTCTATTTTTAGCTTGTCCTATCGGCCGTCACGTGATGAGATAATGTGTACCTCCAAGTTTGGTAGTTGAAGGTATGTCGACGCACTAAGGTTTAAGTCTATATTTGTGTATGTATGCTTAACCAGAGTGTACCACACGTCTCTCTCTCATATTAAAACAGGACAAACTACCAGAAACATGGAAATCAGTGTAGCCTCTGAAAGGCGTTAAGTCCTGATTCATACATAAAAGGATATATAAAGTGTGGTGATTTTACTTTAAACTTTCATCGAGGGAAAATTAAAGTGTTTTATTCGTTGACCTTCACTAGTTATGAGTTTGTTGGATTAAAGTTAGGCTTTAGGACTATCCCGTCTTTCGATGTGCTAGCTTGATCTAACGATGACGTTTCGTAACGGATTACACTTAACTTTTGGAATTATTTTGTGTTTATGGAATATTCGCTCATCGCACACTTGGATGCCGAGTAGCCGTAAGTTAAACTTTCTTTTTTATGATAATTTATTTTTAGATGTCAGTAAGATTTACACGTGCGTGTGACGTAATGTGATGCAGCGCGTGATATTATTCACACGTGCATGGGATTTTATAGATCTAATAGTCGGGTATATTATTTAATGTTTTATTTGTTGTATTTTTTTCAGATGTTAATTCAAAATGTAAAGGAATAACATTTTTGTTTTCTTTTTAAAAACTGAATTAGATTTTAGAATTTTTTATTGCAGTAAAAGTGTAAATGACGTAATGGTCATTTCTCCTTTTGCTGTCATATTTTATCTCCACATTAGGCCTATATGCAAATATGGATAATGCGTATTTAACTTTTTGTAAAGTTTATGATGTGTAATTCGTTTAAGACAAATTTAAATATCTTCGTCATTGGATATGGGAATTAATTTTGATTAAAAACAGATTAGATCTATTTAGAATCACATTTTCAGTTAATAATTGAACTTGTAGTTGTAGATTATTAAGTTAAGAGGGTTCTTCAAATCGGCAATTCATTTACCAAATCTTCTCTGTTATTTAACCCCTAAATCCAAACTTATGTAATGTTTTTGGTTTTTCATATTTTCATAATCATTAATGCACCCCCACCCTACACATACCCCACACATACATAAAAGGGCTATAATCTCTTCTATGTGTGGGATTCAAGGAGGAAATATACCAAATCAGTGTTATAATGGAGTGGTAAGAAGATAAATGGGTGTTTTATTTTTCAAATCTACAGAAGTTTTTGTGTATGAGGAAATCAAATAACATTGTTGCCTGTATTTTTATCCAGGTAAATGACCCTTTGCTTAAAAATGTGATATTTACACATTTGTGCTAGATCTTTATTTCTTATTTAGTTTAAATAACCTAACTGCATTAAGAGTTCTTTCTTACCATTAACATGTTTTATCATGTTGCAATAAATTCTTCTAAGATTAAGATTAAAGACTTGTAAGTAAAAGTAATAGGCTCATTTTCATCATTTATTTTTATGTTATTTACCTGTGACTTCAATGGACGTTTTTCCGATGGTAGTCTAGATCTCATATTGTATAATCCGATCCGCAAAATACTGTTTGAAGGGCTCACCATAATATCATATTTACGATATTTTATACTGGTAAGCCAGCATTCCATGCAGCTAGGTTTCATAAAGTGTGTCGTGTGCAGTTTTCAAAAGTAAAGCATATTTTAGTGGAATACTCACCTGTATATAGGTCGCGTTAAGTTTATATAACTATATGACTCTGGTACACTGGCTATACACATTTATAATACATTTGAACTTTAACAGTATATCAAGGGTTCAATGCAAGACTATAATAAATACTTTACGTTTGTGTAGCACTTACTGTGGTCTTGCATCAGACTGGCTAAACCCATTACAATTACGTCATTTGACCACAGTGTTTCCAGACGACTCTGGAAAACATCGTGGGAAAAGGAGAAATTGCTCTAAACAAGCAATTTCTCCTTTTCCCACAATATTTTCTGGCCTACCAGAAGATTGGTTTTCAATTTCATCACATTTTGATATGTCTTCTGAAAATTCTTTCAGTTTGGGACAGTCGAGAAGTTGGCGTCTTTGTAAAGGGTTTATTTAAAATTGCTTGATACTCTTTCCATGTATGGGAATCTGTGACTTGGCCAAATTAAAAGCAAATTTTTAAGCCAACAAAAAAACAAGAAATGATGTATTTCCTCTATGATATTGCAGGGAAGAAACCATTGTGACAAAAGCATGAATTGCTCAGTGAGATTCATTCATCCTTTTATCTCAGTGCTTTCTATATAAAGTCTTTTGCAGAAGATGCATTGAAGTTGCAATTCGGCATTAAACTATCTCTTTCCCAAACAATAACGACATTTGACTACTTTGTTGCAGACGACTTTAGAAAACATTGTGGCCAAAGGAGAAATTGCTCGTCTTGAGCAATTTCTCCTTTTCTCACAATGTTTTCTGCTCTATCTGAAGAATATTTTTCAATTTTATTACATTTTGAAATGTCGTCTGCAAACTCTTTCAATTTGGGATAGTCCAAAATTTGTTGTTTGGGAAAGGGTTATACAACTTCAGTAATATTTATGACTTTCTATAGACCTTGAGATAAAGACGTGTTCCCTTCCATATTGATAAATATCATGCATGGATCAAAACACAATTTGTTGGTAAACTGGCTATTTGTAATCTTCACTTAGGTTAAGTAAATTTATACATATATTCATTGTGTCCAAGACATGATTAGTAATTCTGATTCATTATTAGATGACAGTTATGATGAGAAAGTAGAAAAAAGTACTTTGCTGAAAATAGTCCGGAAAATGTTTTATTTAGAGAATTTGTGTTGACTCAATCTGATTATAAATAAATCTCCAATCCCGTTGATAAGCATTCGAGGACTAATTGTTGTCATGTGAATCCATAATCAATCGACAAATTAGATTATGTGAGGGCATACCAAAATCAGACCCCGTATATAAAGAGTATACAGTATTTCATAAGTTGGTACATGTAGTAGGTATTCATTAGAAAATAGTAATATCTCACTAATACAATTTTTAACAAGTTCATTAAAGTACCTGAAGATCATGAACACAGTTAAATTCTTGAATCATTCGCAGAAGTAATGTTGCTTGTCTAAACTGAAAGCAAAAACTGACAAAAATTACATTTATTTGTCTGACATTTTTCTTGCATTATTTGGAAGAAACCACTGGGATAAAAAGAGAAATTGCTTGTTCTTATTTACTGAGAGGGTTAAAATTAATGCAGGCCTATAATAAGTCACTCACACATGAGGCACTTTCTGTAGTATTGCTCTGAATGATCCTGCTCAACTTTCTCTTTTTGCTGCAGTGATTTCCCTACTTTCTGCCACAGTTAAAACAAGTGTTTAATTTGTGACAATTAAAAATGTTTTATGTCATTAGCCTGGGGTGATGATCTATGAATGATTTAGTTTATTACTTACAGTATTGGGGGATGGGTACATTTTGCCAGCAGCATTTTTAACCCTTAGAGTGCTTGGTAGGTTTCTTAAAATAGATTTTTGTGTCGTCTGCTTTCCCAAACCATAAATATCTGCTTAATTTTAATGCGGAAAGATACTCAAAGTAGCAAACAGGTGTGATCACAGGCCAGCCTCCAATTTACTTGGGGGCTGGCCTGGATCTAACCTGTTTGCATGAACATGAAGTTGGTTCTAGCGCTATAAGGGTTAAATAGGTATCTCTTGATTTAACATTATTAGTTTTAATTTAACCTGTTGACACAGTAATCAAGTTATTTTCAATTTGTGTATTGCAACCCTTTTACAAAATGGAAAATTTTGGTTTCCCAAGATCTAAAAACTGTATTTTTTTCCTTGTTTTGTTACAATTGTATCTCAGTATATGAATTATAATGATGCTTCAGTTTGGGAAAAAATGTGCCATTATGAAGTTATTATATAAATGGATGTATTTTTAGCATATTTCCCGATTTTTAACAGTTGCAACTTCGACTCATCAACAGTAATTGTCTTGAGAAACCAACCAAAC
Source organism: Cerastoderma edule (assembly GCA_947846245.1). Classification (NCBI taxonomy): domain Eukaryota; kingdom Metazoa; phylum Mollusca; class Bivalvia; order Cardiida; family Cardiidae; genus Cerastoderma; species Cerastoderma edule. Next base: position 904,304 of record OX401419.1, read on the forward strand.
AAAAGGATAGATCCGTTCTGAATGGACATTTTTATCCTTTTGTCACAATGGCTTTAAGCATTATCATAAATAAAAGCTATATCTACTTTTCCTGGTATTTTAACTGTCTGCTGTCTTATTAAATTAGGACGCATCACAAATTTCCATAAGGGGAGAACAAATTTATAAGCCTGTGAACTGTAGTTAATTTACCAAACAGTAACAACATTTGACCAGTTTGTTGCAGACGACTCTGGGAAACATTGTGGGAAAAGGAGATATTGCTCTTAATGAGAAATTTCTCCTTTTCCCACAATGTTTGCTGCCCTATCAGAAGATTATTTTTCAATTTCATCACATTACCAAATGTCATCTGCTTGTAACGAGAATTTCTCATTCTCCCACAATGGTTTTTGCCCTATCAGAAGATTAGTTTTCAATTTCATCACATTATGAAATGTTTTCTGCAAACTCTTTCAAATTGGGACAGTCGAAAGTTTGGCGTATGGTAAAGGGTATAAGATGAGGTAATGGGTTTTTGTAAAGACTAGATGGCAGTCAAGTATATTTGGAAAAGTCATTGAGACAGATTATATCATGGGGGGGGGGGGGGACCTATGGTGGTCTCGATCCTTTCATATTCATATCCCATGTAAACAGACGGCATTTTAAATATCTATGGCATAAGGGAATTTTAGATGTACATGTAGTAGCAAACATACTGCAAGTTTCGTCCTAAAGAATGATTAAATCATACTCTAATCTGTGACTTGGTTTTCACCAAACAATAATGACATTTGACCAGTTTGTTGCAGACCACTCTGGAAAACAATTTCGGAAAAGTAGAAATTGCTTGTGATGAGCAATTTGTCCTTTTCCCACAACCTATTCTGCCCTTTCAGAAGATAAGTCTTTTCAATTTCATCACATTTTGGAATGTGGTCTGCACACTCTTAGACTCTTTCATTTTGGGACAGTTGAAAATTTGATATTGGGTAAAGGATAAAGGATTAAAGACAACCCCCATAAATCCTCACTATATTCAGAACCCTTGATAGATTGGATACAGATGCCTTTTGACATAAAGGATTTTATCAAAAAATAGAAGTATTTTCTTTTTGAAGCAATGTTTTCAAGGTTTATTATACCTATATTGAATACACATATATTTAATGTTGGAAGCTTTCAATTGAAGCTGTAGTAATGGGGAATAATGATGTGGGATTCGATGTTATAGGTGTGGAGCTCAAAGAGCCTATAAATATTGGTTCACATGAGGAAAAGATGTTAAACAGTGAATTTATTGGCATACAAATTTTGAAATCATGGTGTCAAATCTTTTGATACTTGGGCAAGTTTCCCTTTTGTAATGGAAATAACAGATGTTATAAATCCATTAATCTGATGCTTAGGTATACTTGCATACTTTTTCCCCCGTGGTACTTTGATTGATCAATTATTTCGTCAATAACTTCCCCCTCACGATTTCACATACAGAGAGTAACAGGTGCTTCCCAGGGGAAAAGTGCATGTGAGTTTGGGTTTGCATACAATGGTACATCACTGATACAGGTCTAGACAAAAATGGAGGAAATGACATTTAAGTGCAAAATATGATTTTTTTCTCCCAACCCTTTGTTGTTGGTACTCATTAGAATCGTCTTTACAAGAAGATTCTAATGAATACCAGCAACATAGGGTTTAGAAAAAATTGAAAAAAGTTAAGTGTGTTAGAAGAACAATTTCATAATTTAGAGCCATAAATTAAACATGTATAGTATGATAGATCTTGAATGTAACACCAATATGTGTTATCGGCGCGTGATATTTCCACCATGTATTGAATCATCAATGCATCATCTATATATAGGAACCATATTATTGAGGAAATGAAAATGATTAATCAATTTCAATTAATGACTTAGTACTAACACAATGAGTTTTCACAAAGCTTGTATTTACCTGCAGATGACTATATAAGGACATTTTTGGGAAAAGGAGAACTATAAATGTAATATCCCTAAGCAATCTATTTTCAACCTTTGTTGATCATATTTTGAGGGTTCAGCGCAAGACTATAGTAAGTGCTTCATAATTAAGACTCTTTGCTAATATATGTTTTCAGCATGAGAAGAAATTCTTTAGTCTCAATATTTCTCACAAGAGAACTTCTATTAAGGTTTAACTCTTTACCAAATGCCCAAATTTTGACTGTCCCGAATTGAAAGAGTTTGCAGACGACATTTTAAGATGTGATGAAATTGGAAAGGAATCTGCTGATAGGGCAGAAAACATTGTGGGGAAAAGGAGAAATTGCTCGTCACGAGCAATTTCTCCTTTAACCACAATGTTGTCTAGAGTCGTCTGCAACAAAGTGGTTAAAAGTCGTTATTGCTTGGGAAAGGGTTAAAACCAATGTGAGCAAGTGCATTTTGATTTACCCCTTTACTCAAAAATACTTCATTCATTTTGATACATCTGCTGTTCATGGCTCTGTAAGAATAAAGGAATTTGCTCCTAATGAACAATCTATTCTTTTCAATGGTTTCTACCTAATATCAAAAAGAAAATGCATCAATTTTGTTCCTTTCTTTGTTGTCTGCTGCTGCTCTCAATTTGGACAATGCAATCACAAATTCCCATATTAAAAGGGAATGGGTAAATGTAATACAATAGAAGCAGACCAGAAGTCATCATGCATTGTACTCAAAAGATTTGATCTTTTTCCTGATTGAAGTAATTAGCAGCAGAAGATGTTTAAACTAAATGCTTTGTTAACCAAAATTATTATAATAAAAAAATGCATAACTGATATTTAGATATTTTAAACCATGTGACAAAAAGGGAATTTGCTCACAATGAGCAAATTCACTTTTTATCACGTGTTCATAATATTTTCAATCTTAGTCAAGTCTGCTTTGGTAGCTTTCAAGTATTTTCTATAAGGTAAAAGGGTTTAATTTACTGATTGCAACATATCTTTGATTACTATGTTACCATGTTGCATGATAGATTTTTTCTTTAAGAAGAATTGTGAACTCTTTCCCTGTTAAAAATCTGCAGCAGATTGCACTGTCTTGAACTATCCAACATCCAATTCTTTAAAAACATTTAAGGAAAACTATATTATAGATTCGATTGAAGGGTTTCTAGAAGTTCAGAATTTTCTCACTGCATGATAATTGGATCAGTTTCTCCTTTTGTCACAATGCTTTCAAAATTCTGTCTGGTACAGATATGTGTACAGATACTCATCAATGTCTGTCTGTGGTAAGGAGTTATTGAGTGAAGCTGTCTGGCTGTCTGTTATATCCCATTTCGAAACACCAACATTTCGACTGTCCCAAAATTTCGACTGTCCCAAATTGAAAGAGTTTGTAGACGACATTTCAAAATGTGATCTAAATAGATAAAATAATCTTCTGATAGGACCGAAATCATGGTGGGAAAAGGAGAAATTGCTTGTTAAGTCGTCTGCAACCAACTGGTCAAATGTCAGGTAACGGGATATCAGACATCTCAAGTTTGGTTCTGGATAAAAAGGCCATCTTCGCATAGCAATTCTGTTTCTGCTTGACTCAACCCTGATGCAGAATGTGGGCTACAGTGGTGCAGAGATAGAGTGTCTGCCTCTTGTACAGAGGGTCCTTGGTTCGATCCTTGTTAGATGAGGTGAAAATTGCGGAACCACCTCACAAATTGGTGCGAGTACTGGTTAACTATCCAGGAAGCAGTTGAGAGTGAATTTGATAAGCTTCGAGCTTCCATCACAATCAATGTTATATAGATGGATTTAAGCTTAGGAATTAGAATCAAGTGAAGAATCTACATTGTATATATGAACGTGTTTCACAATGAATGTGAAATAGACAAATGTATTGTATTCAATGGGTATATATATATAGACTTTCTTAAACATTACTTGCAGTTTCTTCAACTTTCCCTTCCAAATAACAATTTCAAATCAAGGGTTTCTTGAGTAGACTGGATAAAACAAGGGAATTATGTTTGGTAAAGGATTAAGTATGTATTGATAAATGTTATCTGAAACCAGGGAATTTTGATAGCATATTATTATTTTGTACTTAAAGGTACAGATTTATTTTGATTTATTTGTACTAATACCTTGTTTAACATTACAAATTGTTGTGAGGTAAAACTACTGAAATCTTGTGGCCAGTTTGTTGGTATGTCCCTGCATTTTCAGACTTCCTGATACTCTGAGAGCCCCACTAGGACCAAACTGAACACTTTCTTTTTTGTCTATGTAAAAATCTGTCAGACCAAAGAGGGTCTCTGTCAGACCTCAGTGATTTCTGTCAGTCAAGGGCATTAGGGCCTACGAAGTTTCGTGAAGTCTGCATTTTCATCTTGACTTAAGTAAGGATCATACCAAGAACCCTTGATACCAGAGACTGACATTCCACCACTTTACCACTGCACATATGTTGCAGATAATATTAGAAAGAAACAGTCATGATAAAATGTAAAATTGATCATCATAAGCAATTTCTCCTTTTGACATGATGGTTTCTACTCAATTTCTGAAAAGTTTGATTTTATGATATAACGGAATTGGACAAGTATAAACTGTTACCGGGTACTTTCATTTTGAATATGAATGTCACAGTATTCTAGAAAATAGAATGTGTAAGGAATATCTGTATGCAATATTTTAAAGACAATGAAATGACTCTTATTTTATGACTACTCTTTTAAATTGTTTCGTTGAGAGGGTTCTAATGAATACCCACACTATAGGATTCAAAGAAAAAATGAAGAAGTTGACTAAGAGAAAGTCATGATTTCTGGTCTCGGAGGCTATTGCTATATTGACTGTCACAAAATGTTAAAAAAACTTTGTTCACAGCTTATTTTTTAGATTAGATTAGAGGGAGTATACTTCTTATCTGCATAGACTACTGTCTCTCACAAAAGGGTCGTGCATGACAAAGTGAGGGACATTTGCAATCTGATTGTCCTATGCAAGTAGTCCTTGCCAAGATCATTCAGAGCCCTAGATTTGTACTGGGGAATCCCAGGAAAGCTGTAATGTAACTTAACCCTTATGGAATCGACTTCATGCTTATGCATACGGATAAGATACAGACCAGCCACCAAGTAAATTGGCGGCTGGCCTGTGATCTTACCTGTTTGCTTCTGAGTATCTTTCCCTACAAAATTAGGCAGATATTTAAGGTTTTGGAAAGCATACACCACAAAAATCTATTTTTAGAAAATTGCTCAGCATTCTAAGGGTTAAAAGTCGTTCACAGAGCGCTTAAACCAAGAGATTGACATTTTGAGCCGGAAAACTCAGCATGACAAGGCTTTTCTTACCATCAACTTGGAAGAGGCTTAGGCTTGTCCATTACGGAGGTTTTATCGCTAAAATTGTTGAATTGGGAAACCAAAACACCGGTGGACTTTGATTTTTTTGGAAAACTGCATGATTTAAAAGAAATTTCCAATTGAGAAGGTGCCTTCTAGAGGCCTCTGTTATATTACTAATGGAAAAAACCCTGCATGAAGGAATAGGTTAACCCTGTACCAAACACCAATCTTTTTATTGTCCCAAATTGAAAGAGTTTGCAGACGACATTTCAAAATGTGATGGAATTGAAAAACGATCTTCTGATAGGACAGAAAACATTGATGGAACAGGAGATATTGCTCAGTTTGAGCAAGTTCTCCTTTTCCCACAAAGTTTTCCAGAGTTGTCTGCAACAAACTGGTCAAATATCATTACTGTTTGATAATGGTTAATGGTGACTGTGACACGTCTTGAGACGACTTGCGTTCAGATCACAGCGGGAGAGTGCAAATAATTTGATCAAAATGACAAAGGTGTTAGTCCTATACGCTTCATTTAGGAAGTCCTTTCACTAACTCGTTTCAAATCAAACAGACCCCTGAGGGTTGACCACAATGTGTTTATTGAATTCCATCATCAATGGTAATGACAGGAGGGTCATCCAATAATTTACCGTCAATGATGTAATCAGTAGCCAATATCACCTTTACCCTCAACCCCATTTCTTTCTTATGTATTAGCCACAAATGAAATTGAATTGGCTAGTTGGATTCTTAACCCTTAGAATGCTTGGTAATTTTCTAAAAGTTGATTTCTGTTTTGTCTGCTACCCAAAACCTTAAATATCTGCTTAATTTTGTTGAGGAAAGATACTCAGAGAAGCAAACAGGTTAGATCACAGGCCTGCAGCCAATTTACTTGGTGGCTGGCCTGGATCTAACCTGTTTGCAAAAGCATGATGTTGGTTCCAGCACTTTAAGGATTATATGAGAATTCTTCTTATTCATCATTAATCAGTGCATCGGTAGTAAGCCATCCTAATGTTGAGGCTCAAGTCCCATACTGGGTGCAGTTGTCATATCTGGGCTTTGAGTTTTCTCAGCTGATTCCTCCAATTCCTCCAATATCTCACAAAATATATAGGACCAGCCACTCTGGTAGCTCAATTGGTAAAGAGGTTATATTGAGGTGGTTGTGAGACCAAGCCCCAAACAGGGCGCATGCACTTTGCTCATGTTCACTTTGATATTTCTCAGCCGTTCAGGGGTGGCAAAAATCAAGTCTGTATTTCCCAGCTAGTTCAATAGCTACATTAAACAAGTGAATTATAACTGAAATTGACTATATAACTATTATACTGACAGGTGAAATAAAGAGTTGGTTTTCATGGACAAGTAAACCAAAATCAGATCTCCCCACCCTTGCTTTTGCTTGCAAATTGGACTAATTTCACTTGCTATATGGGGGTATAAAGGCTTAAGTGGTATAGGATCAATTGCCATTAATAAGAACGTTATCTATATTTGCGCAGTTAGGTAATTTGTTTACAATTTGGGAATTAAATCAAACTTAAGGGTTTTAAGCCTTTACAGAATAAAAAGTCTTGATGAAAAGCGGGAGGCATTATTTGTATTAAACCTTACCATTATACCAATACTTATAACACCTATTTTATACCCTTTATCTGTAGAACAAATTTTTTTTGTAATTTTTTGTTGTTGTATGGAGTTATAATGCCAGGATAGCTGTTCAGTTGCATTAACCCTTTCCCAAACAACAAATTTTAAACTGTCCCAAATTGAAAGAGTTTGCAGACATCATTTCAAAATGCGATGAAATTGAACAATATTCTTCAGAAGGGAGCAGAAAACCTTGTGGGAAAAGAAAAAATTGCTCGTTACAAGCAATTTCTCCTTTTCCCATGTTTTCTAAAGTCGTCTGCAACAAATGCTGTTATTGTTTAGGAAAGGGTTAAAGCTTTCCTCGGATTCCACAGTTCTTGTGGCTAGAGCTCTGAAGTGTCTTGCTAAAGGAGACTCTCTCAAAACCAATATCCCGACTTAAGTCATTTGAATTTTCATGACAGTTTCCTGACTTATGAAATGTGGCTGTTTCTACCTGGCTTGACCATGCATCCCTTTATGGCAGTTGAATTATGTTACATAAGAGAAGTCAGAGTGTCAACAATATAGTGTATATAAGATATAAAAGAACAAAAAAAGGGAAATTCTTCTATGGAAAAGACCTCATGAGCAAATTAAGGGTTTCATGCAATACTAAATTGAGAGATTCACAAACATGAAGCATTTACTTTAGCCTTGCAAAGAACCTTCAAAATACACTCTGATATATGAATAGACATTTTTACATGCAAGAATATAGTAAATGCTTCAAAAGTAAATAGCACTTTAATTTTGTCTTGCTATAAACCCTCGAAAAACACTCTGATTTATGAATATACATCTTATGTAGTGCAGAAAATCCCACGACATTTTCAACCTTTTATGGTATTTTCATGAAATTATAGATTTTTTCCCTCTAAATTTCTATGATGGTGAGAAATTGCCACACTTGCGTTTGAGAAAAGGTTGACTATTTACCAAAGGCAAAGTTTTTCATCATTTTGCACAGAAAATGATTAAATGAAGAGTAGATTTATATGAATACTGTGTTACAAAGACACAACAGACTCTGCTCATACTTTCTGTTTTCACTAAATGATGTCCACAACACATTCCACTTTTAAATCTTTCAACTTTTTAACATGAACCCATAACCACCATATGTTTTTGTGTTACAGAACTTGGCTTTTTAGCTGACTTCAGAAATAAACTTGAAAATAAAAATCGGAATAGTTCCTTCCGTGTATTACCGGTAACCCTTTACCAAACGCAAAATTTTTAACTGTCCCAAATTAAAAGAGTTTGCAGACGACATTTCAAAATACAATGTATGATGAAATTGAAAAATAATCTTCTGATAGGGCAGAAAACATTGTGGGAAAAGGAGAAATTGCTCGTTACGAGCACTTTCTTCTTTTCCCATAATGTTTTCTAAAGTCGTCTGCAACAAAGTGGTCAAATTGCGTTATTGGTTGGGAAAGGATTAAGCTGCTGTCGTTTTGAATTTTGGCCCCGCTACAAGATTTAATATGCAAGGGTTGATAAAACAAAATTCAAATTCATGGATAAAAAAAGGTAGAGCATTATTTGGGGTTTTGTGTTTATTCAATATTCTTATCCATATTGTAAGCAACAGCAGATGACAATAACTGTATTAACCCTTTCCCAAACAATAATGGCATTTGACCAATTTGTTGCAGACGGCTTTAGAAAACATTGTGGGAAAAGTAGAAATTGCTCGTGACCAGCAATTTCTCCTTTTCCCACAATGTTTTTGCCCTATCAGAAGATTATTTTTCAATTTCATCACATTTTGAAATGTCGTCTGCAAACCCTTTCAATTTGGGACAGTGGAAAATTGGACGTTTGGTAAAGGGTTAAGTACATCAGGATTTTGTTCAGGGGCTTGGGTGGTTGAAGGGTCAGGGAATAATGTAATGCATTATAGTGAGACTACCCCCTTCCCTTTCAATCTTTTTTGGAATATTCATCCAAAAATGGTAAGTCACTCGGTACATTTTTAAACCAAATGTAATGTATCAACTTATGTCAGAAACCTGTAGGACAAATCTAAAGAGCTTTGGGCAAATTTCAATCACAGTGGAATCAATTAAGGCACTTGAGGAGTGCTAAGTTTGAAACTCATGCGCTGGGGCCCCACAGCACTTAAAAGGTCTCGGGAAGATTGTGTACATGTATTAGAAAATGGTTGTCATGGCTTCCCTCTATGGTACTCAGTACAACTAGGAAAGCATTACATAAAATACCATGGAAAAGCAGTAACAAGGCAAGAAATGGAAATTTTATTTCTTAAATGTAGCTGGAAGAAACTGTTGAAAACAAAATTAAACAATATATATGTGAGAACTCTATGCACTCAAATCAGTTTATATGAGGGAAATGATTAATTTGATCAAACATGGGCTGTTTTTTTTAAAGTTTTGCATAAAAGGTTATATTTTTTCAAAATTTTTAAGGCAAGGCATGTACTTGATATTCAATAATGGTAGGGTGTCTTTAACCGCTCCAATGACAAATGTGGCTTTTTTTTTATCTTTTACCCCATAATACCATGTTTCTGTGCATACTTGACCTGCTGCATGCAGACATTTATAACAAAAATGTGATGAGAAGGCGAATTTTCAAAGGGATTTCTACCAAATGCCATTAAGTCAAATATATTCATGTCTTGGGGACCATGGGGGTTATACTTAAATAAAGCATTACAATACATGTCTTCTGTACTAAATATTACTAGATCATACTTAACCATTCTGTAATATTACACGTCTGCTTTGCTTTTTGAGTAATTGTGGGAAATTGATAAAGCAATTATATATTATTATTTAAATTTTGGCCAATTTGAAACTCACCCTCTGGTTAAGGGTTAATCCTAGACATTTATAAAGTACAAACATGGAAGACTGTCTCCTTAATCCTTTTCCAAACAACAAATTTTCGACTGTCCCAAATTATAAGAGTTTGCAGACGACATTTCAAAATGCGATGAAATTGGAAAATAATCTTCTGGTAGGCCAGAAAACATTGTACGAAAAGGAGAAATTTCTCCTTTTTCCACAATGTTTTTCCCTCAATGTTTTCTAAATTCATCTGCAACAGTGTGGTCAAATATCGTTATTGTTTTGGAAAGGGTTAACAAGTTAAAGGTGCTTGTTCACGGTTGTAAGGCAATTTTGAAGTTAGAAATAAATTTCTTTTAAACTTCACTGCTTTATTATACACACACATACACAGAAGAATAGTTATTGGAAGCAAAAATTAGAACATTTTTAGTTCTTTCAAATGTGAATACAGTGAATTAACATCAGGCTTTTGCTCCTTGAATTGGCAAGATGGCTTGTTGAATTTGGGAAGTTTTATCACTGAAATTGCTGAATTAGGAGGCCAAAGAGCTGGTTGGGAAAACCGCATGCCCTCTAAGAAACTTCCAATTTGGAAGGTGCTGTTTATAGGCCCCTGTCATATAACATGAAATAGCCTTGAACATGTATTTTATTCCAAAAGCATGACAACGCTTTTGAGATCTACCACATTATATACAGTACATACTTAGATAAATTGGTGTGTCTTGAATTAATTATGCTTTCAATAGCTGCTTTTAATTGTATATCAAACAGCAAAACAAAAACTGTACCAGATATTGTTTCATCAACATTTTATTTTGACTTTCAATTTGTCTCTTCTGTCAATAAGCCCCTTTAATATATGATTTACGCCAATTTAACCACAATGCACAGGGTCTTGTGTTAGACCTGCATGTGTACACCGGAACGCGAGATTAAATTGCGCTTCTAACATGGTTTTGTTAATGCTGAAATGTTATCGGTAAATTATACCTCTCATTTTACATAAAACTATTTTGACCCAATACTGCATGAACATTCACCTTGTTAACATTAACCTTTAGAATACCGGGTAATTTTTAAAAAAAATAATATTTTTGTGCTGCTTTCCAAAACCTTAAGAATCTGCTTAGTTTTGTTGAGAAAAGATACTCAAGGTAGCAAATAGGTAACAGATCACAGGCCAGTCGCCAATTTACTTGGCGGCTTGCCTGGATCTAACCTATTTGCATAAGCATGAAGTCTGTTGCAGCACTATAAGGGTTAACATTACTAACACTGCTGTCATTTAAGGAAATTGTTGTGACTAAAACTGGTTGTGATATTATTATGCTTGTAATGAGCAAGATATGTCCTTCGCCACAATGACCTTGATTCTCAATGAGAATTAAAAAAAAATTGATGATTATACTTTTGGATTGTATTCTGATTATCATGTCTGTTTTGAGAGTTCAAATTATCGTTATGAAGTACAGGCAAAACCCTGCCTTAAAATGTTATAGGCTATATTTGATGCTTTTCTAGCTAATGAATTCAGAAATCATTGCAACAAAAACTTGCAAGATCAAAATGATCACTGGTAGCTATTACTTCTTTTGTCTCAATGTTTATTTTAAAAAGAGGGACTTTCGAATGCTAACAGCTTGAATTCTTCGTATACAATTGTGTTTGAATTGTGTCTGCGGCATATATCCTTTATCTTGAAATGAATAGGTTGAGCTATTTTATCTGAACACAAGTTTTTTGCCTTGACACTTCGAATCAGTGTAACTTAATCAAATGAACTGTTCTGACTCTTTCCTGCTCTTTACCCTCTGTTGGTACTTCCATTAACCCATCCCCAAACAATAACCACATTTGACCAGTTTGTTGCAGACGGCTATTGAAAACATTGTTGGCAAAGAAGAAATTGCTCTTAACGAGTAAATATCTCCTTTTTCTACAATGTTTTATGCCCTATCAGAACATAATTTTTCTATTTATCTCATTTTAAAATGTCGTTTGCAAACTCTTTCAATTTGGGACAGTGGAAAATTTGGGCGTTTGGTAAAGGGTTAATTTATACAAGATTTACAAGTCCTCAGTAATCCCAGAATTCATTACAACATCCTCGCTAGTCTGTCCACCATCTGGCCTTTTATTTGCTAATTACCTTATTTAGATGTCGGGAGTAAATAACTGTACAAATCCAGCATTGACCAACCCCAAAATAAACATGGTTGTATGGAATATTAAATCAATAGATTTGTTCAGTAAATGAAGCTCCAAGATAAGTCAGGTGCGTTTACTAATCCCAATGTTGTTGCTTAACCCTTTACCAAACAACAAATTTTCTACTGTCCCAAAATTGAAAGGGTTTGCAGACGACATTTCAAAATGTAATAAAATTAAAGGATAATCTTCTGATAGGGTAGAAAACATTGTGGAAAAAGCAGAAATTGCTCGTTAAGAGCATTTTCTCCTTTTCCCACAATGTTATCCAAAGTCGTCTGCAACAAACAAAGGTTGTTATTGTTTGGTAATGGGTCAACCTGTTTAAGCTCATTCTAAAGAGTACCAACAGTATCATATTTGCTGAATAATAATGATCATAAATTGAATTACTATTTGCGGATTTAATGCATTATGTTAGTAAGTGCATGCTTCCCTTTTGTGAAGTATTTACTGTTGTCTTGCATTGAATCATAGTATTTCGATAAAATGTTTTCATTTGACATTGATCTTTTCCCATGGCTAACTGGCCTGTTACCAGCTATCAGGCTCAAGTAGCAGCCAAAGATTTGCATTTAACCCTTTCCCAAACAACACATTTTTGACTGTCCCAAATTGAAAGAGGATGCAAACGACATTTCAAAATGTGATGAAATTGAAAATATTCCTGAGAAAGAGCAGAAAACCTTGTGGGAAAAGGAGAAATTGCTTGTTATGAGCAATTTCTCCTTTTCCCACAAGGTTTTCCAAAGTCGTCTGCAACATAGTAGTCAGATGTGGTTATCGTTTGGGAAAGGGTTAAAACGTTGGTCTGCCTCACTCTGTCAATTATGTGTATGAACACCCTGAACTTGTTTGAATGATCCCTGAATGGACTGTGAAAATTAACCCATTACCAAACAATATTGACATTTGACCAGTTTTTTTGAGACTAATATGGAATACATTGATGGAAAAGGAGAAAATACTCGTAACAAGCAATTTCTCCTTTTCCTATAATGTTTTCTGCCCTATCAGAAGATTATTTTGCAATTTTTGAAATGTCGTCTGCAAAATCGTTCAATTTGGGACAATCAAATATTTGACGTTTGGTAAAGGGTTAATCCTTTAGCCATTTTCTTAACATCATTTTGCAAAAATCTCTGCCACAAGTCTAAATAAAACATTGTGACAAAAGTTTGTTTAAATTGGGTTTAATACTGTGTTAAACAAATGTTTAGTACTATAATGGCTTTCCTGGATTAACCATTACTAGGCTAGGGATCTGAAGTGCCTTAGAGTTGTTCAATTTAACATTTCTTAAAACGTACTAGAAACGTTCTTGAACAGAGCAGTTTAAGTACAACTCATGAACACTGTTCTTGAACAGTACAAGAACTTTTCTTGAACTGCTCTTGAAATTTTCGCAGGGGCTGTCATAAGAAAATCCCATGAAACCAGAGGTGCAAACAGGGCTTAAATCTGAGACCTGGATATCCACTGGGCCACTCAGTTATAAATAGGGACATAAGAAAAGACTTACCAATATGGTTTCTTCATACCCAAACATGTTCTAGAAAATGTTTCTTTGTTTAGTTCTCTCTATTAATTGTGATTGCTTTCTTTTTACACTTGCTTAAAGTTCCCATTATTGAGGAAATATCCAGACCAGCCGCCAAGTAAATTGGCTGATGGCCTGTGATCTAACCTGTTTACTACTCTGAGTATCTTTCTTCAACAAAATAAAGCAGATATTTAAGGTTTTGGAAAGCAGCCAAGGAAAAAATCTATTTTAAGAAAGGTATCTAGCATTATAAGGGTTAAGACAATGAATTTTCTTTAATCTAGTTTCTAAGATAACACCTGACATGGTTAATTGGACTTTATCATTGCATTGGGAGAAAGAGTAGCCTCTCGTAGATACCATTTACTCATTTTAACCCTTTCCCAAACAATAACGACATTTGAGTACTTTGTTGCAGAGGACCTTAGAAAACATTGTGGGAAAGGAGAATTGACTCGTAATGAGCAATTTCTCCTTTTCCCGCAAGGTTTTCTGCTCTATCTGCAAACTCTTTCAATTTGGGACGGTCCGAAATTTGTTGTTTGGGTTAACCTCTTCTCAGTGAGGGTCATGACAGAGAGTCTAGGGGTGGCAGAATAAATTATCTGTGTTGCCCAACTTGCCCAAAGTGCATTTTTTACTGAAATTTTAATATAAGTATTATATGGACAAGTGCAGAAAAAGATTCGACATTACCGACAAGTCAATCAAAATTAGATTTTACCACCCCTGTACTTCAAAACAAACATGCAGAATGACAATGGTTGTACCTGGCTTGGCCAGTCAATTATGCTTCATGCAGGGTCTGCATGCCCCTATCATTTATAAACTGCAGGTATCTGTAATATGACTGAAATACTATGTATCCAAAACATGATTAACAAACTGTATAAGGAGATTTTTCCTTGACCCATTACTTTAATGTAAGGACACGGAATTCCTATAAAAAAAAGACCCCTAAAGATCATTATTCACAATTCCATAGTTTATATAAGGAGTCAAAAGTCCCGTAATTACCATAAATGAACAGTCAAGGGAAAACCATGTGCAAGGTTGTAACGGAAAAGACTGTAGTCAATCTGCTACTCAATGTGAGAGAAGCAATAAATAGGTTTTTCAGTGAAACTTTTTATTGCTTTGACATTTGATTTCAAGAAATCTAATGAAAATTACACCTTAAAGTGATACAGTCAATACATTTCTCAATTGTGCATTCATCTGAGAAAAGAGCGTCAACTATTCAGGCGAATAAAAGTACAGATTCATCTGAAACAAAAATGTCCACTCTATGAGTAAGATGTTTTTGAAATTGCTTGGAAAATGTTGTAGCAAATTGAGATACATCCTATTGGAAGGATTCCATTTTTTAACACCTATTGGTTAACCCTTATAGTGTTGGAACCGACATGCTTATGTTAACAGGTTAGGTCAAAGTAAATTGGCGGATGGCCTGTGATCTGACCTGTTTGCTTCTCTGAGTATCTTTCCTCATCAAAATTAAGCAAAGATTTGAGGTTTTTGAAAGCAGATGACACAAAAATCTTCCAGCATTGAATTCTAAAAGTTAACGCCTTTTCTGATGACGTGCCATGCATCATCATATAGGAATCTATCACAGCAATAGCAGACGTTACAAAATTAAGCTTGCAAGATCCATATATTCTCTATGATATTTTAGATCAAAATGATCGTGACAGCAGGATAACTTCCCTAACAAGAGACTTTCATTCTTTTGTTCCAACAGAGACAACAGAGAGTTGAGTGCATGTATGTTTTATGCAGTGGGTTAAGTGCAATGCTATAGTAAGTGCTTCATGTTAGTGAAGCACTTACTATAGTATTGCAATGAACCTTCGTAAAGGTTAACATGTTCTTAGAGAAAAGGGTATTCCGCAATAAAGCTAAAAGGAATCTGGCGGGACTCTAGGAATGCAATTAAAACAGGACATCTTCGACAAATGAAAAAGTGATCTCTGACTTTTCTAAGGCTTTTTCGGTGAATATTCCTAGGAACACAGAGAAATTGATACAATCAAGAAAGCAACATCTAATGAAATTCTACTTGGGAGCGGATTTCCTTGAAAACAGAGATTGAAAATCTGTAACAGTATTGCTAGGGAATAGCATTGCAAGGCGTAGTGTGATTTGGTTGTTTTTGAGTGCCATAAAATTCAAGCAAGAAAAGCAGGTTAAGTCCTTAGCAAGCTGGGTAATCTTCTCAAGGGGGCCTCCGTGGCCTAGTGGTTAGAGTACAGAACTTGAAATCACATGGCCCCTCTCTGCGTGGGTTCAAATCCTGAGAGGGATATGGATTTTCATGAGAGGCAGTCTCCCGACTGACTTACGGAATGCCGATGGTTCTACCCGCCTTGACCAGCCCTTGTGGGCAGTTGAGTATGGGGTCTTCCTCCATCATTAAGAGTCGGGCATCGCTACATAACTGAAATAATGTTGATGTGATGTAAAACCCATATTATAATCTTCTCAAAATAGATTTTTGTGTCGCCTGCTTTCCAGAACCTTAAATATTTGCTTTGAGGAGATAATCAGAGTGGCAAACAGGTAAGATGACAGGCCAGCTGCCCAGTAAATTGGCCACTGGCCTGGATTTAACGTGTGTGCATAAAAATAAAGTTGGTTCCAGCACTATAAGGGTTATGCATTGTAGCTCAATGAGAATAAGCTCAACATGGCCAAATTCTCTACTTTTGTTACAATTATTTCAAAATGTTTCCTGCTACAGGAATATAGGAGTCATATGCAGATAATTAACATTAATTAGTATAGACATTGCTATGAAAACCAATTAACAGTAACATCATCAGTATTTCAGTTATTCCCTTTTATCTATTCTAGCCTGTCAGAACGTGTTGGGGTTATCGACTGACTCACAAGTTGTTTTGTGATGCCTTTTAATGGAAGTTTGGTCAATGAAACCTTCAACAAAAATCCATGCTTTACTGTTTTACAAGGTTCTTGTTTAACCCTTTCCCAAACAAAATTTTGGACTGTCCCAAATTGAAAGAGTTTGCAGACGACATTTCAAAATGTGATGAAATTGGAAAATAAACTTCTGATAAGGCAGAAAACATTGTGGGAAAAGGAAAAATTGCTCGTTATGAGCAATTTCTCCTTTTTCCACAATGTTTTCTAAAGTCGTCTGCAACAAAGTGGTCAAATGTTGTTCTCATTTTGGACAATAAAAACCTTGTTGTTTTGTAAGACACTGAAAAATTGGTTAACCCTTATAGTGCTGGAACCATCTTCATTCTTATGCAAACAGGTTAGATCCAGGCCAGCCGCCAAGTAAATTGGCGGCTGGTCTGTGATCTAACCTGTTTGCTACCCTGAGTATCTTAACTCATAAAAAATAAGCAGATTCTTAAGGTTTTGGAAAGCAGATGACATAAAAATCAATTTTTAGAAAATCACTCAGCATTCTAAGGGTTAACGGATTTCTATTATATTTGGCTGAACGGTTAACACACTTGCTCAAACACACAATAAAACCATGGCAGGTTGTTATAGAAACACTTTGAAACTGTTCTTTTTCAATGTTTTAGATTGTAAGAAAGAGATCTGAGATAAAGGAAAATTGCAACAAGTAACAAGTCATGTTGATTTTGTTGATAACGATTAAGAGTTTAATTGCATTTAGACCCATTCCATTCACCGTTCCCCCATAAGTAAAATTGTGATATGTCCTGATATGATATGTTTTCTGTATGATGCCGGATTGAAAACATTTTGACAAATGGATCAATTGCTTTGTATAAGGAGAAATTTATACCTTTTACTCATAGTTATTACTAAATCAAGTCTTATAGAGTCTTATAGAGGAGATATGTGTCAAATTGAGATGAATCATTTTGATGTATTTGCTGCAGAAATAAACTTGAGAAAACTGTAGAAACCTCTGTGACAAAAAGGATCAGTTAGGGGTTACGGTAGCCTATAGGTTACTGAGTACAGAACTTGAAGTAATACGGCCCCTCTTTGTGGCTCCTCTTTGTGTAGGTTCAAACCCCAGTGAACGCATTTAGATTTTCCTTAGAACTTGTCTCTTAGATGACCTACAGAATGCCGATGGTTCTACCCGGCTTTACCAGCCCTTTTTTTCAGTTGAGTATGGGGTCTTCCTCCATCATTAAGAGTCGGGCATCGCTACATAACTGAAATAATGTTGTCGCAATGCAAAACCCATGTAAATACATTGTAAACAAAATGATTAGTTGTTCCTTTTTTGCAATTCTTCCTTTTATTACAATTGTTTCTTTAAAAATCAAATGAAAAAGATGTTTCTTTTTTGTCTGGCTTAAGATGGTTTCAATAAGGATATGTGTTGAGTCTGATGCGATAATATGAGGTTTTATATATGTAGTAAAGGGTTAAGATTCTAATTTAAGTCCATGTGACCTCACACTCTTTTTTACCTAACAACTACCGGGTATATCTAAATAATTTGGCAAGGTCATTAACCTTTTTAAAGTGTTATTTCAATATAGGAGATCATTAATTCATCCCCAGATTGTCAAATACTTTTTTGACATTGCCTGAAGATGATGGATAAATAAATAAATACAATCTGACAAAAGTATCTTTTGTAAGCTGGTAATTGGTTATTTTTTGTAAGTGACTATTATTTATAGCTGCCAGCCTATCCGGAGGGTGGGTGTGGGTATGTAATTTTCTAAGGTTAACGACCCAGGTTGTGGTGTCTATGGTATAATTGATATGTTAGTCTATCTGATACTGTATGGACCATGATCCTTCCACTGACTCCTTCTTTTATATTTTACCTTTTAACCGTTTACCAAAGGTCAATTTTACGACAGTCCAAAATTTAAAAAGTTTGCAGACGACATTTCAAAATGCGCTGCAATTGAGATGAGAATCAATTTTCTGATAGGGCAGAAAACATCTTAACGAGCCATTTTATTTTTCCCACAAGGTTGTCAAGAGCTGTCTGCAACAAACTGGTCAAATGTTGTTATTGTTTGGTAATGTGTTAAACATAATCATACTTCCTTAAAAATTGACAATGAATGAAATTTGAACCAAATCTCACACCTGTGAATAAGCACCTTTAAGCTATTGGTTCCTATACAAATACTTCTTTTAAAAAACACATCTGCAAGAGAAACTTTATCTAAGAAACAACTTTGAGAAAAGGGAGGATTTCGTTACAATGATTTCTTCCTTTTATCACACAGAATCATGGTCTACAATGAATTATCATTTCCAGTGGCTTTACTTAAAACTTCGACTTGTGGTCAAAACGACTGCAAAATGTATCCAGGGATTTGACAGTGTTAAACAGCTAAATTGGGATTTATCTAACAAATGAGGACAACCCACTGGTATTGTAAATAGCCTAGACTTAAGCCTACAGCATGTTATATTACACATTTTTGAAGTTAAAACCTTAAATCAGACTGTATTGTTAGTTAATGTCAAATGTCGTTAAGCTGCTATCCTTACAAACAGACAGAAATTGACCCAACCACTACCCTCATATCGACACCAGTATATGTTGTACTCATTCCTTCACATGGTAATTTACGAATGACTGCATGGGGCAAATTGAAAGCACCAGAGGAACACACAAAATTACATAAAGAAGGGATATATTAAATCAATGATATTGGTTGAAACCGCAGTCCAGTTGAAACAATTTTATTAACCATATTTGCTCCCCATGAGTGGATCTTTCTTTTGTCACAGTTTTTTAGAAAGATTTATTTTCTAAAACTGGTGAAATAATGTGAACAAACAGTCTAATGAACGATGCCTATGTACAAATTTAAAATGACAGAGAAATCTTTTTGACATTTCAAGTAACATTAATTTGAATTACATCAAATCTGATTCATCACTTGCCTTTTTAGTCATCTCACTATTGTATTCAGCTGTCCTATGTCAGGGCTCATGGACTAGTGGGTAAGGTGATTGCCTGATAACCTGGGGGGGGGGGGGGCAAGGGTCCGAGTCCCAGCGGCACAGCGGTTTTGTCAGAGTATCCTTTGGCAAGACACCTCAGAGTCCAGGGCTTATTTGAATTCCATGAAAGCTGCATTATAACTGTATATAAAATTGTTGGCATGGTCATTGACTCTACAAAATGAACATCATGGCCATTCTTTTTTTTTTTTTTTAGCATGTTAATGAAATTAAAGATGTTCATGAACCCTTCCATGGTCATGTTCTTGTCCATGAATACATTTACAAACAGTTTTTGGAAAGTCATGAACATATTCTAGTAAAACTTGATGTGTTTATAAATAGCCATTTTTCATTCATGTCTGTTCACAAAATTCAAGAACACACATTTAGCATCTTTTGCTATGGCTGAATGGTCTCTGGTGGGTAAAACTCTTCTGTTTTGGGTGCTTTAACCCCTAACTCCAATGTGCTTCCCTGGTGTGCTTCTGCAAACTTACTGATCAACTGTGACAGTTACTTTTTACTCGCTAATTTTCCCCTTTTATTGGAACGGCTTCCACCTACAATCAGAAAGAAAATGTAATCTTTTTTACACTTGATGATTGTTGGCTGCAGTTGCTTTCAATTTTGAACTACTCATATTTTCACATATGGGTAAATGGGTAAAGACGGATAAATATGTACCCAAGCTTATGGGATTTGTGATGTGAACTCTACCATTTGGGAAACATCAATATTTACATGAGGCCTCGACAGATCACCCAGTATTTCCATAACAAATCCGACAATTACTTATTTATGTAACCAAATTTATTCCATATTCATGAACATCTATACCATTCTTGTGGTTTCTTGATAGATTCTGACTTTTGTGAATACTGTTCACCCAATAACTTGTTTTTGTGGTTATTTAACCCTTTACCAAAGAGTTTGCAGACGACATTTCAAAATGTGATGGAATTGAAAAACATTCTTCTGCTTGGGCAGAAAACATTGTGGGAAAAGGAGAGATTGCGTGTTAAGAGTAATTTCTCCTTTTCCCACAATGTTTTCCAGATCAAACTAGCCAAATGTAGTAACTGTTTGGTAACGGATTAACATAGTATCAACAATTTTCAGTTATAATATGATACTTGTTTTCCATCATACTTTGAATAGGACTTTCAGAGCTTTCTTTGTATCAATGGCAGACGATGATTAAGTTTGCAAAATGACATTTATACAGAGAAATGATGTAGAAACCATTGACAAAATAGGTGTATTGGTCTGTCAAATGTTATTTTTACTTTTGTTGTTATAATTTTTTTGTATTCAATGCTGCATATGTTTATATAATGAGTTATATACATGTATATGATTGAATTAATAACATTCTGACATTAATTTAACATCTTCACAATTTCAGAACCAGACCGAGTAAATGTTTTTATTATCTCTTTAAAAATCAAACAAGGGTTTAGGAGTTGTGTGAAATGTGTTAATTGACAATTTGGAATGTATGGGGAAGACAAAATTAGCTGTTGTGAACATCTTATGATGGGTTAGAGATTACATGTGCCTGGCTACTTTTATAACACAATTATCAAGCAATGACAAAGGCCATAAAAACTGTCCGGTAGTTTTCTTTTTTATTGTTTGCCGAAAAACTTGGATGAACATTATCAGAAGTTACGATGTTTTTATGACAACACCCTAACAAAAGCATTATGGGAAGGCAGTCAAGTAGTCACCAAGGGGTTTTAACCCTTTATTTTCAATAAAGCTGTTTTTGTCTGAACAAATATTTTCATAATATGCATGCAATAACTCACCTTCAGTCACAAGCATCTTACCAGTATCATTTGAACGGTTTCGTACTAACAATAGTCTTCTATTATTGTTTTGAATTTTGGCAAGTTAAAGTAAGTCAAATGTGTGAATGGAAAAATTATTTCGATACAGCTTATTGGTTTTATGGGTATGTTCTTTGGCAAGAAATGTCAGAACTCTAACCTATTTCTGCATGGTTTATCCTATGAAAGCTGTAAAAAATCTGAAAAAATGTTGATACAGCTTTTAAGCCCAATGCTAAGAAACATTTCAGAGTCAATGGAATAATATTATGTATCCTCTTTACTAGTCATTTTGCTGAAAATGCCCTTGTTCACAATTTAACCCTTTCCAAAACAACAAATTTTCGACTGTCCCAAATTGAAAGAGTTTGCAGACGACATTTCAAAATGTGATGAAATTGAACATTATTCTTCAGAAAGAGCAGAAAACCTTGTGGGAAAATGAGAAATTGCTCGTCATGAGCAATTTCTTCTTTTCCCACAATGTTTTCTAAAGTCGTCTGCAACAAAGTGGTCAAATGTCATTATTGTTTGGTAGTCGGTTAATTTACTTCTTGGATTTGTCAGTATTGTATTTTGGAACCCTTTCTGCAATAGTTTGAATTTTATCAATCAGTCAAACACTTTTTCACACTTATTCATGGAGATAATGATTGGTTTTTAATGTTGTTTGATGTAAATTGTACTAAAGAAGGGTCCTAGGTCTTCTTAACCCTTTCCCAAACAATTAACACATTTGACCACTTTGTTGCAGACGACTTTATAAAACATTGTGGGAAAAGGAGAAATTGGTCGTCACGAGCAATTTCTTCTTTTCCCACAAGGTTTTCGGCTCTATCTGAAGAATGCATTTCAATTTCATCACATTTTGAAATGTGGTCTGCAAACTCTTTCAATTTGGGACAGTCGAGAATTTGTTGTTTGGGAAAGGGTTAATGGATTTCTTCCCTGTAATAGGCCCATAATTACATCTGCCTCCCCACAAATTCATTAGCATTCATAATTCTGCCATTTACCTCATTTTTATCCAATCTTAGAGAATGTATTATTTTTTCATGAGATGTTACCAAATGAATAAGACATGTAAAGTCCTGCATTGCCAGGTGGTTAAGGTGGTGGTGTAATAGACCGGGGGTCCCAGGTTCAAGCCTCACCAGTACCTCTGGCTTCTTGGGAGTGTCCTTTGGCAAGACACTTCAGAGATCTAGCTTACTAATGTTGTATCCAGGAAAGCTGTAACATAACTGAAATGTAGTTGACACAGCATTGAACCCCATATGACAACAATTAAAATAAAGTCCTATATTGTGGGTATTTGACAAAGAGTTCAGAGCTGAACTGGAGCAAATTCTTCTTTTGTTACAATGGTTTTCAAATCCTCTGCAGCAGATGCAGACAAACGAGATATGATTGTGTTAGGTGTTATAAAGAGTCCATGCAATGGTGTTGAGGAAGTGTTAAAGTTAAAGCTGGGTAAAACTGCGCCTTTCCGTTTTTTAGAATGACATTTCCAAATAGCATTTAAATTAAAATTAAATTGCTTGGTGCAAAGAACCAACTTAATCTGTAATTAAGCTCTTTAATAATTAATTACAAGACACTTGGATTTGTGATTATAGAAATTTCCCCAGAAGATGATCGACTTAAAATGTTTTCCCTTCTCATGAAGAAATTATCTTGTAAGGGATCCAAGTCAAAATGGAAGACCATTGACATTTTCCTAATAAAGGCATCTTCAAATATCCTTTTACAACATTTCATTTGATAGATATGTGACCAAAAGAGGATATGAACTTTATTAGCAAGTCATTATTGAACAATGGTTTAAATGTTAATCCATAAGTTTACATTTCATTTGTAATGGGAATAACCATTGCCAACTGCAGGTAACCTTTGACCCTTTCTCAAACAATAACGTCATTTGACCACTTTGTTGCAGATGAATTTAGAAAACATTGGTGGAAAAGGAGAAATTGCTCTTAATGAGCAATTTTTCCTTTTCCCACAATGTTTTCTGCCCTATCAGAAGATTATTTTCCAATTTCATCACATTTTGAAATGACTACCGCAAACTCCTTCAATTTGGGACAGTAGCAAATTAGGAAAAGGGTTAATAGGGAATGGACTTAGTCACACCAGCAAAACAATTTTCAAGAGAAATCCTTATTTTTCATACATTATTAACGGTAAAGTGGTTTTCTCTTTCTTTCAATTTGGACCAGTCTAAAATAAACACATGTGACATGATCTAATCAAGGCCCTTAATAATTCTAAAGCATGAACTGTTATAGAAACACTCCAATGCTCTGAAGAGCCCAGAATAACTACTTGAAGTAACGTACAGCATCTTTTACCAGAAACACTCTGTTTAGAGTCATAATTTATTTTGACAAAATTATAGTGTTTGATTCAATATATTAATGCATGGGAACGACTGTCAGGCCCTGCTGTTCTGATTGCCATTTTAACGTTTAATGACCTGTATTTGACATTTAGGATTTGAACACATCTTACCCATATAGGAATTTGTGACTTGTTTGGATTGAGAGCTTAACCAGACAACATTTATATAATGCTAGCAGGATGTTTTCATTCACCTTTATTGAATTGTCTTAAAACGTGTTTGCTACATAGACCGAAAAATGTCCATTCAACTTCATTCCACTTATATGCAAGCATCAATGAGTAAACAATCAAATGAGCACTGATTAATTTTGCATAAAGAATATCATTTTGAGGATTCAATGTTAGACTATATAGTAAATCCTTCACAAATAGAAGTACCTACCATTAATTGTATTTTACTGAAACCTCACTTTGAAAAGCAACTTTATCCTATCAAAATACCATTTTCTTGTCTCCTACAGACAGCCAGCATAAGATAAAATACTTGAATTATCCCCGAAATACTGAATAGCTTAACCATAATTGCATTCATTGATACAAAAGGAGATTTAATTTATCATGAGCAGACACTTCAATCACATAGACTTAACCCTTTCCCAAAGAACAAATTTTCGACTGTCTCAAATTGAAAGAGTGTGCAGACCGCAGTTCAAAATGTGATGAAATTGAAAAACATTCTTCAGATAGAGCAAAAAACATTGAGGGTAAAGGAGAAATTGCTCGTGATGAGAAATTTCTCCCTTTCCCACAATGTTTTCTAATGGCATCTGCAACAAAGTGGTCAAATGTTGTTATTGTTTGGGAAAGGGTTAAGCTAGTAATAACTGCATCTGTTAGAATAATCATTGTCCTTATGCATCATATTCAACTCGCTGTAGTTGCAGAAATGAAATGAAACTAATTACAATTTACTGTGCCAAAATTATAGTGTTAGGTTCGATGAATTTGTACAGAGCGTCTGTCCAGCACTTCTACTTTGCTTGTCATCTTTGATTTTTTATCACCAATTCTAAACAATCTTTTTGCGTGGTGCAGACCGCATGCATGAGTTGTCAATTAAACTGGGGCATTATGCTGAACGTGTAATTCAAGGGTTCAATGCAAGACTACAGTAAGTGGTTCACAAACATCAAGCACTTACTTTAGTCTTGCGTTGAACCCTCAAATTGCCCGTCTAACTCTGATTGTAACAAATTTGACTTACACATATTGATTTAAAGATAATCATGTTGAGTCATGTTTAGAAGAAGCCCTTTTTTATGCATCTGTAAATGCAAGTCCCATCAAGAAAACAAGAGGTGTTTAAGAAATAACTTCTTTTAAGGTGTTTTTGTGAAAAATGTCAATGGATTTTAAACTTACTTCATTTGACGTCAACGTTGTTAGTAGTGGGTAGAGCGACTCCCTTGATACAAGAGGGTTGTGGGTTTGAATCCCCCGAGTAGCATGATCTTTCTTGAGACCTTTCATTAATCCACATATCTGGCGAGCACTGGTTATGTATCGAGGAAGGAAAATCTGAAGTATTTGATCCAACTTATAGGAACTTTTTTCGAATGCAATGTAAAATAGATAAGTTTAATCTAACTAAATCAAAGACTTTTTTATGTTTAAACTGTGAGCTCAGCTCACAAATCTAAATCACCATCAACCATTTTGTACATATTTTTTTATTTGATCTTTTTTTTATTTTGATTAAGGACTTGAACATATAACAATGTTCATCAATCACAATATATCAACTATACAAATACCTGACTATAAACATACAATTTTACAATAATAGTACATGTCCATGTTTGTATGCATAAACTGTGGAAGTAGATAAATTATGCATTGATGGTTCAGCGCAATACTGTAGTAAGTGCTTTACATTTGTGAAGCACTTGCTATAGTCTTGTGTTGAACCCTCGATATGATACTAAAGCAACCCAGGAGATCATGTGACCAATGTTCACAATCTTTAGTCCCAACAATATGGCTGTGTTCATGATGGAACATGTGTTTTTGCTTTTTTCACCTACATTTGCTAGTGTTAGACACATTGTGTACCCCACATGAGTTGACCATCAAGTTTCTGGTTCTGGTTGTATATAATAACTAATGCATTATAATGGCGGTATGGACATGCGCAACCATCAACAGCGATGGCGGAAAAATCAAAAATACCTGTTCTGTCATGGGCTCGACCATCTTGTTTGGACATAAGATCGTAAACATTGATCATGGTGATTCTCCAACCTGATTTTATTATATGATTAAATAATGTACACTTTTCTCTTTGATAGCACATTCTGATATATCAACTCATGAGGCTTTAGAAACTGTAGAAAAATGAATGATCATTCCTGAGGAGCAATTTAAACCTTTTACAAATTGGTTTCTAACAAATATTACAAAGAAAATTGGTTCTTTTTACTTTTTCTTACATTATATTTTGTTGTCTGCTTTGGATTTGGATCAATTACAAATTCCCGTATAGGGGTGGAGGAATGGTTAAACCAATTACCAAACAATAACGACATTTGACGAGTTTTTGCAGAAGACTCTGGAAAACATGGTGGGAAAAGGAGATATTGCTCTCATGCGCAATTTCCTTTTCCCACAATGTTTTCTGCCCTATCAGACGATTATTTTCCAATTTCACCACATTTTAAAATGCCGTCTGCAAATTCTTTCAATTTGGGACAGTCAAAATCTGGCGTTTGGTAAAGTGTTAAGAAGAAAGGATGATGAGAGACATTTATAAACAACATTCCTTATTGAGAAAGATTTTTTTTAAATAATTTATTCATATAAAATTGGCCCTATAGATAAAAAGTTGAAAAAGTTACGCTTGACAAACCTCAGCTGGAGATATTTGTAAAATATATTATACAAGATAAAATATTAAATTTTTCATGCACTCTATGCCTTTGCTACTTAATGCATTTTAATCATTTCTGAAAAAAAGAAAACCATTATTTTGTTGTTTGTTGTGATACCAATTTTTAGCGTAAACAATTTTATCACGAAAGAGACATGTAATCCAATGTCACTTACGTTTAAATCATTGGTTGATTCAATTTCATTTGAAGATATATGTGCAAAACATTATTGTTCAGTAAGATCAGTAAAAGATACGAAAATTCACCATATATTTAGGATTATTTAAATCAGAACAACTGGCTGAAATCACATGTCCCCTGTCCATGAGGGTTCAAGTTCTGTTAATAATTTTTATGAGAGGTAGTCTCTTGGTTGACTTAACCCTTTACCACACACCAAATTTTCGACCATCCCAAATTGAAAGAGATTGCAGACGACATTCCAAAATTCCAAAAGGCAGAAAACATTGTGGAAAAAAAAAGACATTGCTCGTACAGAGCAATGTCTCCTTTTCCCACAATGTTTTCCAGAGTCGTCTGCGACAAACGCGTCAAATGTCGTAATTGTTTGGGAAAGGGTTAAGGATATGAAAAGAAACTATGTAGGATTTTTTAGTAATATGATGATGGAGGCATGCAATTGAGCTTATTTCTGTCTCCACAATTAACTGTACCGTAATTTCAAAATTGTTATGTATTTTTATTCATGTCCAAATATTTTAAGACGCCAGTGTTTATACTTTTTGTAGGTCATACATTCTGATCAGCTTAAGGTTTGACTCCTCCCATCTTTCTAATGCAAATCGGTTTTAGAACATAAAAGTTACATCAATAATAATGTGATAAATTTAGCAATGAATTTTAGGTATAACAAGCTATGTATGTCATAAGGATTTCATAAATTTCTTGAAATAGTTTTATTGAAAATGTGTGTCTATGGTATAAAAAGGGTTAATCTGTAAGGCTAGAAATAAGAAGTAGGATCTTTAACCCTTATGGTGTTTGAACCGACTTCACTCTTATGCAAACAGGTTAGATCACAGGCCAGCCGCCAAATAAATTGGCTACTGGCCTGTGATCTAACCTGTTAACTACTCTAAGTATCCTTCCTCATCAAAATTAAACAGCTATTTAAGGTTTCGTAAAGCAGAAGACACACAAATCTAATTTAAGAACATTACCCAGCATTCTAAGGGTTAATGTTTAATTTGTTTGAAAAGGGTCCCAATAAAGGTTGGCAGGGGTTACCAAAGAAGGATTTATGTAGGGGTCAATTAGGGTGATTATGGTCGTTATGTTGTCCACTGATCATTTTAATGGATCTGGGATTGAATAGTCAGTAGGGGCTGCCCAGTACTAATCACCCCAAACCCGAAAACTCCCTTTACTTTTAGGGGACTTTACCTGACGCTTTGTATGGATATTAGTGATCTGTCCAAATTGAAATGAGCGGATGAATCATAACATTTTCTATCTCTTTATTATAAAGTGTAAAATGCTAGGTTACGTCTTTTTGTTCTGAATTGAAGACTCTTTGTTACCTCTTTCTATATACTATAGAAGATTTGCTTGTGACAATTGATGAAAAATTTGAAGAAATGTCACTGTGGCAACTTTTAAAAGACTTCTTCTTTTGTTTAACATGGATCAGCTGTAAACTGTACACCGGGTCTAGATCTTCTGTACTTGCATCTTTTGGACAACTCCCATCGGGTGAACATGTCCAAAACAGTTGGTCTTCGACTGCATTTCTCTGCTGAGTGTTAATTTTGAATCCGTTTTAGAGCATGGGTTATTATACACCACCAGAACTGAAAAGTTGATGGTGAACTCATGCGGGATACACAATGTTACTATGTTGGCTAAAATTGGTGAAAAAAGCAAAAATACCTGTTCCGTCATTGGAATGGCCATTTTGTTCGGACATAAGATGGACATAAGATTGTAAACATTGGTCACATGATTCCCCCTGCTTGTTTGACAGACCCCTGCTATAATAATGCTAAAAAGCCCTGCAAAAAGTCAAGGAGTTGCTGTAGTCTTAACAATTATTTATATAATAATTCTGGAACAAATATATCGAGGGTTCAATGCAAGACTAAAACAACGACTTCTTAAATGTGAGGGACTTCGATGTAATCTTGTAGTCATCTCATGGATAACAGGTTTATAAAAAAGTTTTGGGACAAACTGTGTCCAAAGTACCTCTATATGACATTGTTTTTGATCTGCAGATTCTTGGGAAGAGGAACAATGCCAATCAATCAATCCTTCAAGCAACTGATTTATTGAGGGTTCAATGCAAGACTACAGCAACTCCTTCACAAAAGTGGAGGACTCGGCTGTAATTTTGCAGTTATCTCATGGTTCATAGAATAGTTTTTGGAAAAGCAGCATCCAAAGGACTTATAAATGGCTTTGTTCTGATCTGCAGATTCTGGGGGAACAGAAACAATGGTAATCAATCAATCCTTCAAGCGACTGATATATGAAGGATTCAATGCAAGACTATAGCAACTCCTTCACGAAAGTGGAGGAGTTGCTTTAGTCTTGCATTGAACCCTCACTTTGGAATCATGGGTGATGGTAAGGGTGCTGTGAGTTCCCTTAGCAATCAATACAACCTAATCAAAATTCCAAAATCGTCCTGAACACCCCAAGTCCCAAACCGCTTGTGTTTGACAGTTGACAGAGGCCTTGATAAATTCCTTGCTCTTCTTATCGAGCATGCTTCACGATAATTCCTCTGCCTAAGCGCGTCAATACTCTCGAATTTCGTGCCCAATTACAAAGTCCTCGAAGCCTCAATGGGGGCTGTAGCCGTCAGAGGGTTTGTGAAATTTTCTCGAGTGTGGCAGATCATTTTGACAGATCCTTTCATTAGGCATGAGTGTTTCCAATCTCCTAAACTAAAGATTTCTCTAAATATGGAAATGGGGAATCCGCCTTACAAGAATAGCAAGGAGTGTGTTTGACATATAAAGAAAATTTATGCAGCACCATCGAAGATTTCTGCTAATTATAGCTAACCCTTCAAGCAGATGGCTCTAGAAATAATTAGAGACAAAAGATGAATTTTATGTCAAGCAAATTAGCAATTACTCCTTTTGACACATTTGAGTTTTTACCAAATATCACAAATGAAAAATTATTTTCAAATTCACATCTGTCTTAGTACTGCTATACATTGCCTTAAAACTGTTACAATTGTTTTAATACCCAATATGCGAAAATTGTTTAACTGTTGTAGAAAATGACACTGACAATATTCTAAACTCTTGTGGAAAATAAGAGAGTGTCAAATGAAGATCTTCAAATACCATATTTTACTCATCTCTTCATTATTTTGATACACTTGCCTTATACAAGGCCTGCGGGAGGAGACAAAACCAAAGTGTAAAGCGTTTACAATTTCCTTGCAAAATTGTGGAAGTGTGCCAGAGCCTTTACACGCACTATTAGAAAAGAAATTGAGAAAATAATATGCATTTGAATATTGACTCCTGTAATGTTTCATACTTTATTTAATTATGAAATGGAAAATAAAATTTGAATGAAAAATCTTGGATAT
Source organism: Cerastoderma edule (assembly GCA_947846245.1). NCBI lineage: Eukaryota > Metazoa > Mollusca > Bivalvia > Cardiida > Cardiidae > Cerastoderma > Cerastoderma edule. The sequence goes on from OX401419.1 coordinate 934,456, forward strand.
GATGGAAAAGCTTTTGCTTAAGTTTTAAGACAGAAAAAGTGTAAGCTGAAGTGATATCGAGGCTTGACACTAATAAAACTCTTTCCTGTCTGTTTTCATGGTCAAACAATTCTGCTTGGTAGAAAAGTTTACGCAGCACTTTTCAATTAGAGGTAAAGTGTTAACCCATAAATCTATAAAATGAGTGACCAATCTGATAGCAAGAAAGTTTGCTCTGTTGGAAAATATTTGCCTTGCATCACCATGGATCAATCCTGCAACTCATCTCTAAGGAAATGTATTTTTTATGTCGTCTGTTATTGCTTCTGGGTTTGACCAATTAAAATCATGATTTTTATACGAGAGTAAAGTGTTAACCCGAAAATGTCTTGGGTGACCTGTTTATCTAAGTGCCTCCACCTGTTGTAATCCCTAAAACAATAGCCCCGGTGACATAACAAAGGGAGATAAGTGTACTTGAAAAATGTCAAACTTGTCTGATAACACTCTTCTGAACATTACTCACCACAGACAATGGGGGATAGCCTAAGAATGTAGTCGTTGATAATTTCACAGTCTCATTCTTACTGTCAGATAAATCTGATGTTAATTACTTTAACCTTTTTCTTTATATAACATTACTTGTATTTGTACTTGTCATTACTCATCTGAATACCGTTTTACTGAACATTTTATGCTAATAGTGAAAATGTACATTCAAAACAATATTTCCTCTTATTTAAATATTGGACAAAGCAACATTGCACAGTAACACATCATTGGATATCCTTTTGATGACATAAACCATGCTATTATTGTGTTTTCTTTAAAGGTACTATCCATGTTTATCAGTTTTTATTTAATATTTTACTTAAGTCACTAAGTAAAACGGAGAATTATGAAGATTTCATAAGTCATTATGGATAAAGGAGAAGTTGCTTATGATGTCCAATTTTGTATGTCCTCTTTGCTAAATAGCTTTTTTTCAATGTTTATCAGAAAGTACTTGGTTTATTTAATAATTGTTGTTCATCTTTACTTTTAATTAAGACCAATTACAAGTTCCCATGTGGGGGAATGGATCAAGCCACAAGGAGCAATGACCTTCCATGAATAGATGGTTGATTAACTCATTAATAAACAACCTTACATCTATATGGGTCAGTTGAAGAGACCTTTCAAAATTGTTATCAGAAAAAGGGAAATGATTTTTTTCATCTGCTGTATTCCTTTCAATTTGGACCAGATATAAATTCCAAAATGGAGGAAATTGGTTTGGTTTGAACTGACAATTTCATGCCCAAAGGCTATTTAAGTATTTGAATCAGATTATCTTTTTATGCTCACAAGGTAATTCACTTGTCCTGAACTATGAGTGCCTTGCCTTAGGAAACATAACACTGATTGTATTAGCCACATCCCTGGATTGACTTAGGGAAGCAAAATCTAAAATCCTTGGCAACAACCTGTTACAAGTACCAAACTACCACCAATCTATGCAGGCAGTTAACCCTTTCCCAAACAACAAATTTTGGACTGTCCCAAATTGAAAGAGTTCGCAGACGACATTTCAGTTTGTGATGAAATTGGAAAATAATCTTCTAATAGGGCAGAAAACATTGTGGGAAAAGAAAAAATTGCTTGTTACGAGCAATTTCTCCTTTTCCCACAATGTTTTCTAAAGTTGTATGCAACAAAGTGATCAAATGTCGTTATTGTGTGGGAAAGTGTTAATCTATGGGGCGAGGGTGTTTTGTAGGGGATTATATCTTTCAGAGGAAAATGTAATAATAGAAACAATCAGTGTGATAAGAACAATAAGTAATGACGAAATAGTGCATTATAATACTGGGTTATCTGGAGTGTCCGGATAATTTAGGAATGTAATAAATGAAGATAGAGCTGTCTGTCTTTCTTACACAACTGAGTGTTTGATGTCAAACTTCTGGGTCTTTTACCCTTCCCAGGGCTTTTTTTCCTTGGTTTAGGAAGTGGCTCAGGCCTGTTGAATTTAATATTGTTGAAATTGCTAAAATGGGAAGCCAAAATATTGGTCTTACTTTGGATTTTTCGGAACACTGCATGGTTCTAAAAAAGTTCCCGATTGGAAAGCTGCCTTTTATAGGCCCATGTTATATAAAACGAAAAGGCCCTGTTCCCAATACCATTGATTTGGTGCGGGTTTTTTGACGGGTTTATAGCCTTGCTTCACATTATGTTTTACCTAACCCTTTCCCAAACAATAGCGACATTTGATCACTTTGTTGCAGATGACTTTAGAAAACATTGTGCGAAAAGGAGAAATTGCTCATAACAAGCAATTTTTCCTTTTCCCACAAGGTTTTCTGGTCTTTCTGAAGAATATTGTTCAATTGCATCACATTTTGAAATGGCGTCTTCAAACTATTTCAATTTGGGACAGTCAAAAATTTGTTGTTTGGGAAAGGGTTACTGGGTAAAAATTTGCAGGTTTAATCCTCTGTCACATTTTGTTTTAATTACTTCCTTATTGTTTTACATAATAGACCCAGTTAGGTCTGTCTTTTTTGTCTCCTACAAATGTATAATTTTGAGGTCAACAAGGGTTATGTGTATTCAATTGACCAATGACAAATGACAGAGTAAATCAAGGTCAAGATTGCTAATTGCACCTCAGGTTGTAATAACTGTCAAGAATTGCATGTTTATGTAACAGATAATTAGTCATATTGTCAGCTATTGCATTAGTGTTTAGCCTGCCTGTGGTCATTGTGCACCTTTGCTAGTTACCATAGTTTGAGTGTTCAGTGCAAGACGTAAGAAAGAGTTTTATATTTATGCAATCTGAACACATCGGGTTTATCCAATAGAAAACACCTCTGAAATAATAGGGATGACGCCATATTGTTTCCCGTGAGAATGACGTCACTTTCTTTCGTTTCTAAAAATAGATCTTGAATGTAAAATAAAAAAAAGTCGTTAAATTTGATTGAGGAAACAAGTATACATGTCACAACAACAAGTTCGCCATTTGGTATGAGTTACTGATCAAAAGTGATTAAAAAGGATGTCCAACACTTCCATACACATTGAACTACTTAACGTGCACGCTTAGAAAATGGGTTAATTGGCGGATGCCGATTTACCCGAAAAATTGTAACCCTACACTTATATCCGAGGTGTATTTCACAGCTCACGGAAATACCCGAGTAGTTCCGATTGATATTTATGAAAGCTTGACTATACAGTCTTTCAAGTTGAACACAAAATATGAGACTTAGTCACAGCTTTTACATAACTGCAACAGCAGAAGTCATAGATCGGATGGGAAAAGCCATATTTTCATTGGGATATGAGGATGAAGCCACTGGGACAAAGGGAAAAATTATCCTTACAATGAATTTCTGATTTTGTCATAATGTACTCTAAAGGCATCTGTTACAGGTGATTTAAAAGAAGTATTGCCATTACCCCAAATAAACGTAACGACAAATTCCTATGGCCAAACCCAGGCTAAGAAGGATTGAGTGATTGTATTTCAATTACTGTAACAACTAGGCCGTAAAGACTGCTGGTTACAAAATGAATGATAGTGAACTTTTGAGCTGTTGGGCACACTTTGCCGTACAATGTCAAAAAATATCTTTCAAAATGAGATAAGAATCTCATAAATATATCTATGTACTTGGTTGGTAAACATTGAAAATATCATGACAAAAGAAGACTTTAGTGGGCATGATTACAATTGCAACCATGTGAAAGTTTCAATGTATTTTGGGGGGGAAAGAGTCAAAGTTCAAGGTCAAATTTAATAGCCCATCACATGTGGACACTTTCTTGATGTAACATGTTATCCCCAAAAAGATAAACCATTTACTCCATCTTTTTAAAACATGTATGTTTGAAAGCATATTGATAAAAAAATGTTTCTCTTAGATAAATGAATTATTTATTATAAGCTTAACTAGGTTTCTATATAAGATTGATATACAGATCTAGATAAAGAGGTTTTTTCCTCTTGCTAACTTATGTGTTTGTTTTCTAAACCCTAAGTTGTTGGTATCCACAAAATATGATTTATCAAATACTTTAAGAAATACTGTGTTTACAAAACCATATAACACCATTTTATTAAGACTGCTGTTGACTTATCACAAATGGTTATTTGCCAATGCTATCAACTGCACATGCATTGCTTTCAGATTGGAGGGATATGCAATCCCAATGTTCATATTTTGGATGGATGGTAAGGGTTGACAAATTGATGAAGGTCATAAGGTTGGTTTTATTGGCATTTTAGTATGAAAAACCAATTAAGGGTAGATTTTAAAGATGTGTTAAAGTACTTGAGACTTCATTATGTGGTACTCCACGCTCTACTTTACTCTATTCGCGACACAATTCCCGAATTTAGCTTGATTGCTTGAGATAACTAGTAGACCCTCGTGCTTAGTTTTGCTCTGTTCCAAGTGTTGGAGAAGAACAATTGCTGACGCTAAGCTGTCCATTGTGCGTTTTGAAATAAGTTATACATTTACTTTTGTTGTTTTTGTACTGAACTGATGTTTCATATGCTCTTCCAACAATATTCCAATTTAAACCCTTTCCCAAACAATAAGGACATTTGACGACTTTGTTGCAGACGACTTTAGAAAACATTGGGGGAAAAGGAAAAATTGCTCGCAACGAGCAATTTTTCCTTTTCCCACAATGTTTTATGTCCTATCAGAAGATTATTTTCCAATTTTATCACATTTTGATATGTCCTCTGCAAACTCTTGCAATTTGGGACTGTCAAAAATTTGTTGTTTGGGAAAGGGTTAAATCAGAGCAAATGGTATACCTTTTCATATTCCCAGTATTTTCAAACTAAAAGTGCAGAGCATCCCTTCAAAGTCACTTTCTGGCATGAACTTGGTAGATGATGACGATGTGGCGATGACTTTTGTAAATGTCAGTGAGAAAACATTGGTCAATATTGCGCCCCAGATTTCCAACTCAGAGCCCCTTTAATGTTAGATATCAGCTTGCAAGTCAGACTGTAAGCTAAAGTAAGTATTTAAATTGCACATTGAAATTCAGTTTGAAATGTGGGATTTGGTTACCTTTCCTGATAGAAATTAACATAAGGCAATAATCTTCAAATATTATATAACTGAAAATGTTTTTTTCATTGTATTAAATGGTAAAGATCATTTTGTAGATAAGGAATGAATCATATATTTATTTTTGAATTCATTTGTCACATCTATCTATGGACATTTCAACAACCCTTCATTTTATCTAATGTGACAACTCTTGGTTTCAAGGCTTGAACCTCCAACCTTAGACATACAAGGCTAACACCACAGTATCAAATTCTTTACAAACAAGTTTGGTCAACTTTACTACACTGGGGTTCTCTGGTTGTTTCCCCTATCAATATCCTTGGGGGGTGTTGTTTGGCAAGCCACTTATGAACCCTAGCCTAGAATTGTTGAATCCCAGAAAAGCCTAAATACAAATTGTTGACACACTGTTGACCCTCACACTAAAAAAAGAATGTCTACTGTTGCCCCCATGACTGTGGTCTTTTCATCATTTCATAATATATTTGCAACAGAGTGATAACTCAGAAATGAACAGCCAGTTAAATCTGTCTTTAAATAAGGGAAAGTGATAAAAAGCCTGGAATTTGAATTATATCCAATATAATGTCACCAACTCAAATCAAGTTGGTGATAGTGATTTCAACACTTTGAACCCTTTACCTAATAGTGGAATGATTTGATGTTCAACCTATATCCCCCAATATGGAAATTCATACCTGTCCCCAAGTGAAAGCACCATCGGACCAACAGAAAGCCCCTCCCGTCCCCACCCCCTCCGCTAATAAATAAAGAAAAGTAAATTCTGCAGACCCTTAGAATGCTGGGAAATTTTGTAAAAATAGCTTTTTGTGTCATCTGCTTTCCAAAACCTTAAATGTCTGCTAAATTTTGTCGTGGAAAGATACTCAGAGTATATGTAGTAAACAGGTAAGATCAGAGGCCTGTGAGTAGCCAAATTTACTTGGAGGCTGGCCTAGATCTAACCTACTTGGCGGCTGGCCTGGATACAACCTGCATGAAGTCGGTTTCAGCACTGTAAGGGTTAAGATATTTGGTAAGACCCATTGTGAAAAAGGGATTCAGTGCTTATTGGAACAATTTATCCTTTTGTCACAATTTTGTTACATAATAATGCAATACAGTTGCTTTAATGTGAGATTTCATAAGGTATGGGATTGTACCTTATACAACTTAAAGAAATGCAGTAAAAACCCTTATAAAATAGAAGTCTCTGACCATTTGACTTTATAATAATGAAAAGTTATCTTACTAGAGATTTTGCCTTAGATTGTAAAGGGAGAGAGGGTCTTTGAACAATGAGCTATTTTATCTTTTGTCACATTGATTTCATCTCAACACCACTAAGAATAACATATTATTCATATTTTATTATGATTTTCCTTTGCTGCTGCCTTCACTTCGAAACAGTCACAACATCTCTGAATATGTTAAATAAGTGTTCATGGGGAATTGGCTTAATTGTATTATAATTTATGCTGATCATATATAAACATGAGATGTGTTTCAATGTAATCAGAGGAAGCATTTCCCCCTTTATCCCACCTGTTTGGTACATGTATATGGAACAAATTTTATAGGGACTATCTCATTGATTGTGCTTTGTAGGTAATTAGCAAATGGTGATTAGATCAATTGTTATCACTAAACAAAGCACTGTTTTTAAATTCTTCATTCTGATATGGCTGAAAAAATGGCTAGCTTTCATGCCTTTCAGATGGCAAACTCTTACCCATTTCCATGATTTTTTATAATGCAAATCAAGGGTTCAATGCAAGACTATAGTAAGTGCTTCACAAACATGAAGCACTTACTATTGTATTGCATTGAACCCTTGAAAAAAGGTAAACATATTAGACAGTCATATGTTTGTGAGATTCACATGATGATGCTATCTTAGATAGAGTCGCTTGCCTATGGGCAATTGAAATTTAGGTTATTGTCAATAAAATAAACCGTATTTAAGTGTTTGCCGTATCTGCTATATAAATGTGCTATATCTCCACCTCAAAATTATGACAGGATGTGATGGTTGTATCAATAATGTAGATATGTAACTCAACATATCTGTGATGTTGTTTTATTCATAGAAGACATTTAAAAAAGATCTAATCTTCAATCTGTGGTAGTCCTTTTAATTGTCAATTTAGAAGAAAGAACAAAGATTCGGTTGATCAATACTAAGTTATATATTTCATTAGCTTAGTTTCAGGTATTTTGGGTTACTTGGTTGATTTGATCACATTTGGAAAGATCCAGATTGTTGTACTATCAATTTAGCTAAGTTAACCCATTACCAAACGCAAAATCTTCGACTATCCCAAATTGAAAGAGTTGCAGACGAAATTTCAATATGTAATGAAATTGAAAAATGATCTTCCGATAGGGAAGAAAACATTATGAGAAAAGGAGAAATTGCTCATTAAGAGCAATTTCTCCTTTTCCCACAATGTTTTCCAAAATCGTCTGTAACAAACTGGTCAAATGCCGTTATTGTTTGGTAAAGAGTTAAAGCATTTAGGTTGTACTATATATTGAGCTTCAAGTCCCTGATGAAAATTACAATCCACACTTACTTTGGATTTAACTTATCTGAAGAGGACCATTGTAATTATCAGAAGAGAAAATTTCTCCCCTAGCCACAATGGTTCCAGTGGTTCAGGGGTAGAGTGTCGGCTTCAGAGTGGACACGAGGGTTGTGGGTCCGAATCCCGTGAAAAGCGGAATCTGCCTTGCCAACTTTCATTAATCCACATTTGGTGTGATTACTGGTTATGTATCCAGGAAGCAGAATCAAGAGTGATTTATCTATGTTGTAAGAACTTGTCTCACAATCAATGTAAAATAAATAAGTAAATATCTAAAATAATTTATTATTTTTACCATTAATAAGGGTATGAATTGTCTCCTACAATTATTTTCAATTTGAACATGTCACAAAACCCCCTATAATCAAATGGTTAAAACTGATCTGACTGTCTCCTTTAAACTGGGACAAAGTCAACTGTCAAAAATAATTACCACATACAATTCATTCATGGTACATTTAATTCGCAATTACAAATAGCAAACCCTAATGAATTGTAAACCCTTTTCGCCATATTAGAGTTGTGATTGATCCAAGTTTAAAGCATTTTACATTAGATGACAGTATTACAAAGTATTAAAGCTTCATTTTCTTTGGATTTCAATACAAATCATTTTTGCAAGAAGGGACATTTTTCAGATCAGGCAATTAAAGATGTCAATGGTGGTTTCTTAGATCTTTTGCTGCGAGTTTGCCAATATAGGAAAGGTTCAACAGTTAACTGTTGTGGAATATATATCTGTTTCAAGTTAGGTCTTGAAATTATAAAACATGGAAAAAATAATTCTTTATTTGGTAGAAACCTTTGGTGGCTAATGCATAGAGCAGTCAGGTAATTAACAGCAAGAATCTATATTTTAGTTGGTCATTTAAGAGGTAAATGTAATGAGCAATGACACTTTTTGTCTCAATGCTTTCCTTTCATGTCCCAATTTTATTTCACTGCAAATTCATGTTCCCAATCTTTCCCTAGTTCAATAAGAAAATTATGGTTGTGTACAGGGTTAGGTTTGTAAGAGTTAACCCTTAGAATGCTGGGTAATTTTCTAAAAAAATAGATTTTTGTGACGTCTGCTTTCCAAAACCTATTATTGTCTGATTAATTTTGATGAGGAAAGATACTCAGAGTAGCAAGCAGGTTAGATCACAGGCCAGCCACCAATTTACTTGGTGGCTGGCCTGGATCTAACCTATTTACAACTGCATGAAGTCAGTTCCAGCTCTATAAGGGTAGAGTATATAAAAATTAAGCAAGTGTATGTTCTTTCGCACCTGATAGAATAAGAAAGGATCTTTGTGGTTGACAAGTTTCAGTTTACCATTTTATGATGCAGTGATTTGCATTTGAATCTCTAATTTTAACAGAAAATAAATACCCTATTCAGTATTATGTCGGCAGTAAATAAAACATGTTGACAAGGTATGTTAGGTTAAACTTTTTAGATGAAATATGATACATGCATGATGGCATATTGCAAAGGTTACCTTGTCAAATGTTCAGAAACAATAAAGCCACTATCTGAAAAATTTGGTCTAGTCTCAACACACTTATACAGGTTTTTTTTCCCTTAAATTTGGTAAAGGTTTAGCTAAGCCTGTTGATTTTGGGAAATTGCATCAATGAAATAGCTGAATTGGGAAACTAAAAAGCTTATGCGACTTTGAATTTTAGGTGGGAAGGTGCGTTTTATCGGTTCCTGTTATATAACAAGAAAAAAACCTGCTTTATTTTGGGTTTTCCTACGGATCTAAATTCAGGGCCTTAAAACACCATCCATTCATTTATTCTAAATTCAGGGCGACAGAAGATGACAATACCTATGTGTCTGGAAATTGCCGTCCACTCTCAAACAGGGTCATCTAAACATTTAAGGAAAACTTTTGTAGCCTTTGTGAGTTTGACATACAGCAAGATGTTCACAGAAATCTTGAGTTTTATCCCCTGATCGATAAAAATCGAACCTCTTGGGCTTGTTTGCTCTCCATTTCAAAAAGATATCCTACAACCTTTTATACTAACTAAACGTAATGAAAACATTAAATGTTACCTTATTATTTCTTAATTGGATATTCAGTAAATTCGCCTCAAGATATTTACAGTTACAGTGTTTGAATTATAAAAAAAATATATGTTTTATCCTAAAGAAGCAGATGTGTTTCCCAAGTGTAATAAGATGAAAAACCTTATCAATAAATCAAACAATTAACAGTCAATCAATCAATTAAGTTGTTGTTCAATGAGTAGACAAATCTAATGAGTTCAAATCCTCTGAATGAGGATGGCCAACCTGCCAAGGAAACTAAGGTCTGAGTACCTTGATGCCATTTAAGCTTATATTAAGTTAAACTGCATGTTAACCCATTACCAAACAACAACAACATTTCACGACTTTGTTGCAGACGACTTTAGAAAACATTGTGGGAAAAATAGAAATTGCTCGTGACGAGCAATTTTTCCTTTTTCCCACAAGGTTTTCTGCTCTTTCTGAAGAATATTGTTCAATTTCATCACATTTTGAAATGTTGTCTGCAAACTATTTCAATTTGGGACAGTCCAAAATTTGTTGTTTGGGAAAGGGTTAAATAACTATTCCATCGGGTGATCTAGGGCAGCAACAAATCTATCTGGTGATTTAAAGTCCTAAATATATGTGATATTAGTTATCACAGCAAAGTCAATATTTTGACACTATATTATATTTGTTTTTGTCTTTCAGGCCAACGATAACCTAAAAAATAGTTCACTTCAAGGGTTCAGTGTCAGACTATAGTAAGTGCTTCACAAACATGAAGCACTTACTTTAGTCTAACATTGAACCCCATACATGTCAATGAACTTTTCTTGTCAAAGTATAACGTGGTATCTAACTGTGAAATAGTGAACTTTTCAACCCTTTCCCTTATTTTGAATTTTGTGACTGTCCAAATTCAAAGCAACAGCAGATGACAAGTGAAGAGTCTTCACTATAAACAATTTCTTTGTGATGTTACAATAGAATCAATTGCCAAAAAATAGAGTTCTGTTATTGATTTGTTTGAGGAATTTCTTCTTTTTACACTGTGGTTCAGTAGATTAGTGTTCAACAGAGTTTATTATGGATGAAAAAACAACTGCCATGGATTTTAATCAATAAAAGTACCAAAAGGCCATAGCTTATTCCTTATTAAATGACTGTGGCAAAGAATGAATTGGTCTATGATGTTCATAGAACAAAAATTTGATTATTCAAAATGAGATCAATGCAAGACTGGATGCAGCACTTAGTATAGTATTGCTTTCAAGCCTCAATATTAACTCTTATAGTGCTGGAACTGACTTCATGCCTATGCAAACAGGTTAGATCAATACCACAGCGGCCAAGTAAATTGTCAGCTGGCCTGTTATCTAAGCTGTTTGGTACTCTGAGTATGGTATCTTTCCTCAAAAAAAATTAAGCAGATATTTAAGGTTTTGGAAAGCAGACAAAACAAAAATATAGTTTTAGAAAATTATCCCGCGTTCTAAGGGTAAAGTTATCTGTAACCTATATGTGAGACTTGATGGACCTAAGGGTAGTTTGAAAAATGGCTAAAAAAGTGGACACCATTGAATTGTTAATTACAAAATTGCCTCAGTGTCCCATAAATATGATAGATTCAGTAAAGTGTGGGACAGAAATGGTCGGTCAATGTTTTAGACCAGTGGTCCGGGGAAATGGTCATCATTATGCATACCGTTAAATGTTTTTCAAATCCTTTCTCTATTTATAGTAATTTGTGGATGACAAAAATGAAATGAATTATCAAAGAATATCATTCATGAAAAGATGAATGATAGTCATTTAAGCATTGAAATTATTGTAGTGTATTGAAACTTTGAACAGCATGGACCCATTGTTATTTTGTAAAGACAAATTTAAATATTGTTCGCTACAAAGGTCTTCATGCAAAGATGTTAGTATATAGGAACTGACTTTTCTTTATTTCAACAAATGTTGTAGAGACCATTTGGAAATAACTTTCAATACCCAAACATCATTACTCTTTGGACACTTCCAAAAGAAACTTTTTTGATAGCCTAAGGGTAAGATCACCCGGCAAAAAGAACGATCAGCTCAGTATGAATGTTATTACCCTTTATAAGATATATCTAAAAGTCACTTTGCTGTTGGCATGTAAATTAGGTTTATTTGTTTGTCCCCCATGGGAAAGGTGAAATATGAATAAATCCCATAAAACAGTTAGGTTTGCTGGAAGGACTTTAACCCTTATGGTGCTGGAACCAACTTCTTGCTTATGCAAACAGATAAGATCCAGGCCAGCCGCCACGTAAATTGGCGGCTGGTCTGTGATCTAACCTGTATGCTTTTCTGAGTATTTTTCCTCATCAAAATTAAGAAGATATTTAAGGTTTTGGATAGCAGACAACACAAAAATCTATATTTAGAAAATTACCCAGCATTTTAAGGGTTAATGTCACCCCTGAACCCATACATGTTTCTATCAACCCTTTCTTCTAAGATACTCATAGAGATGCAGAATTGTCAAATGAAATGTTCATTTGTAGCATTTCAGATTATTTTCAGAAAAGGCATGGCAAATTGGCAAATTGTCCTTTTGTGTAATGATGGGTCCAAACATATACCATTAGTGAGATCCTTATCATAAATGACCCTCCTGTCCGATCCAATTCTGTAAAGAACTCACTCAGGGACCATAACTTTGATTTTGTGAGTTATTGGTGTGAACTTGCTCAATGCTAAGTCCTGTATTTGTCTTGTTTGTTAGTTGTAAAACACTATTTTCAACAATATTTCAGTAGTATGATGGCATTCATTTTATCCTTTGTAAAAAACCAGTACTAGTTTTCTGGTGATAATGCTTTCCCAATTACCCAGAATGCATCGCAGGGAAGCCATCAGTACCAGGGTTATTTTAGTCTTTGGTATGTCCCATCCTTCATGGCCTGGTTTAAACTACTTTATCTAACATCGATTGTGAAACAAGTTCTTACAACTTAGATAAATCACTCTTGATTCTGCTTTCTGAATTCATAAACAGTACTCCCGCCTAATGTGGATTAATGAAAGGTAGCAAGACAGACTACTATTGACGGGATTCAAACCTACAATCCTCGTGTCCCGAGGCCGACGCTCTACCCCTGGACCACTGTCCTCCACAATGGCCTTGTGGTTAGATTATACTACTTGAAATATCCTGGGTTGTTTTTTTTTGTTGAGGACGAGACAGTCTGGTGCTTGACTTGTGAAATGTGGACACCTGATATTAGTGTTACTTTTCATGATTGCTGTCTGCATTTGCTATCAAACGGACTAGAAAAATATAGTCTCATTATCTCATGATAGGGAATGGGTCAAGCCTTATGCATTCTCGCAAAAAACACGTAAATCACATGTCATCATTAAAGGCCTTTTGTTGTTGGGTAAATAATCATGGTTGCATGGACACAGGTGAATCTTTTCCAAGCTATGAGTAATTACACACCGCACAATGTAAAGGTTGGGTATCATAATTACAAAATCACAAACAATATTCCTATACTAGGAAGCATGACAAATTGACATTGAAATCTATGTGACAAAAGGAGAATTTGCTCATCCTTTTGTCACATGGATTTCAAAAGTTGCCTGCTTCAATTTAGTTATACAAGGTGGTTCGATTCAGGAAAGGGTTAAAAAAAATTGAGTCTAGTCTACAACCTCTGTCTCTCTATGTCAATTCCACATCGCTTCACTCTTTGTTAGATATTTTCGTCTTTGTAGGGTCTTTCTATCTATGTCTGTACTCATGAAAGTATGTGAGTCAACATATTTACTAAATTACAAATTCAAGATTCTCCAAAATAGATAATTGAATAATTGTAATTTTGACTCATACATATCTTAAAATAAGAATTTGATCTGAAAGCAGTTTCTTCATTTAACCCTTTCCCAAACGCCAAATTTTCAACTGTCCCAAATTGAAAGAGTTTGCAGACGCCATTTCAAAATGTGATAGAATTGAAAAATAATCCTCTGATTGGGCAGAAAACACTGTGGGAAAAGGAGAGGTTGCGCGTTAAGAGCAATTTCTCCTTTTTCCACAATGTTTATTAGAGTTGTCTGAAACAAACTGGTCAAATGTCGTTATTGATTGGTAATGGGTTAATGTTTTATATTTTATTTCAAAAAGATTTCGATTAAAAAAATAAGTCGCACTAAGGGTAGAGTACCTGATATAACAATGGTAATTTGTCCACTCGTAAATTGACTCAATGAATTAGCTGATACATTTAAAACTGCCCTATTAGACCATTCAATAAAAACTTTGAAAAATAACCGGAAAGTCATTCACCAGTGGACTGGAGTACGCTTTTATCAGTTTATCAATATTTCACGTTGACTTTTCGCTCTCCGATTTCTATCATCTGGCTCTCGAATCGGAGATCTATACAATTGTTGACATTAATCCCTTGAAACCCTTTCAGACTCTTGGCGGGGACCATACAAACAAAATACTACTTGTATCCTATCAAACCTTCACCCTTTCCTATTTAACCCTTAGAATTCTGGATAATTTTCTAAAATTTGAATTTTGTGTCGTCTGCTTTCCAAAATCTTAATATATCTGCATTATTTTGATGAAAAAAGATGCTCAGAGTAGCAAACAGGTTAATTCCCAATATACTTTGTGGCTGGCCTGTGATCTAATCTGTTTGCATTAGCATGAAGTGGGTTCCAGCACTATAAGGGTTTACCCATTAACTTCATAATTTGAGGGTTCAGTGCAAGACTATAGTAAGTGCTTCATCGTTGTGATGCACTTACTATGGTCTTGAAATGAATCCTTATGTCTACTGACTGTTGTTGATCTAAGGACCTACTATAATAGAAAAAGGAAAGAAAAGAAAAGAACTACTTCAGTTCAATGGACAATGTTTTCTCCCCAAGAGCTAGAAGGAAATGATGTATCTTTTATGCTCTTTCCAACTTCTGTTCGTTTCACTCTAGAACATTTAATAAAATTCCAATGGAAAGAAATTGTTGTTCACATTAACTTGTTTTTCCATAACCAATGCTTGCGCCACATTTGGATAGATGAACCATCACAAAGTGGATTCTGTCATTCACAGGAATCAAGCCAACAACCATAACTCCAGAAGCCAAACCTCTACCCCTCTAACACTGTCCTCCACACTTAACCCTTTACGAAACACCAAATTGACTATCCCAAATTGAAAGGGATTGCAGACGTCACTTCAGAATGTGATGAAATTGAAAAATAATCTTCTGACAGGGCAGGAAACATTATGGGAAAGGAGGAATTGCTCGTTTAGAGCACTTTTTCATTTTCTCACACTGGTTTCCAGAGTCGTCTGCAATAAACTGGTCAAATGTTGGTTTTTGTTTGGTAATGGGTTAAAATTGATTTTGTGGAGTAATGGGTTATAAACAATGGAGTGGTCAGTCCCAGTATGGACAAATAAATGGCTTAGAAGAGTATTGATCACTAATGTTGCAATACCAGTTTTCTATCTTGTTTAGTTTTCTGTGACCTTCACCCTTTGTCCTATGAGCCAATAACAGTGGTCAATTAACAAAACATCGGCCTCTGAACATGAGGGTAATTTGTTTTAAACCCCTTTCCCAAACAACAAATTTTCGACTGTCCTGATTTGAAAGATATTGCAGACGACATTTCAAAATGTTATGAAATTGGAAAATATTCTTCAGATAGAGCAGAAAACCTTGTGGGAAAAGGACAAATTGCTCGTCACGAGCAATTTCTCCTTTTCCCACAATGTTTTCTTAAGTCATCTGCAACAAAGTGGTCAAATGTCTTTATTGTTTGGGAAAGGGCTAAACCCCTTTCCGAACAGGTCCATTCAGTGACCTCTCATGAATCCACATATATAGCGAGTACTGGTTTTGTATTCAATTTTGACCAATCTCAACATTTCAACTGCGGATGATAGGTCTAAATTATCTATTGTTGAAACTTTCAACTTGAAACAAATATTGTGTGACAATGCTGATGATGAACATCGTTTATTTTTTCCACAATTGTTTCTTCCTTATTTTATGAAGAAAAGGTTATGATTATACTACATAAGTGTGGTTTGTCTATTGTTGTTTCCAATAGCGGACTGGTCAAATAGGTCTTTTATGAAGCATTGGGCAAACTATGGAAGAATTCCATTTAAGTGGTGGAGAGTGATTAATTAGTTCATTCTAATTGAGACTGACCAGTTCTGTAGTAGCCTATCTGCTGCAAATGGCTTTTTGGGGATAGTGGATGATATAACCCTTTACCTCATGAAATATTTGGACTGGTCCAAATTCAAAGCAACAGCAGACGACAAAAATTATAAATAGTGCTGGAACCGACTTCATATTTATGCAATCAGGTAAGATCCAGTCCAGCCGCCAAGTTAATTGGCGACTTGCCTGTGATCTAACCTATTTGCTACTCTAGGTATCTTTCCTCGTCAAAATTAAGCAGATATTTAAGGTTTTGGAAAGCAGATGACATGAAAATCTATTTTTAGAAAATTACCCAGCATTCTAAGGGTGAAGGAAAAAGCAATATGGTCTCCAAGATATTTGGTAGAAACCGTTGTGACAAAAGGTCAAATTGCCCAATCTTGTCACGGGTTGTTTTAAGGTTCCACAGCAGATGCAGTAAAGTGAGTTATTACTGGGAAAGGGGTATTTGCAGATAAAACAATTGTTTCCAATGGTCCCCTTGTGAATACACTGACCATTTATTCTTCTCACTTTATCGGAGAATTGGGATGCTGGGTTTGATGGAGTATGTATGTTGCATGAGACATTGGGTCTGTCTGTCTTAACTCTTTTTGTATGCCAACAACTTTAATAAACAGCTCTATAGGTTTTCTTGTACCAACAGCTCTCAAATAAGGTTATTGCAGCATACAATTTTCAGAAACATTGTGCACCTGAAGGCTTAACTCTAGACTGGGTTTTTCATTCTTTATGTTTATATTTATCATCTGCTGTTGCTATCAAAATAGACCAAGTATGATAAAAGAAAAGAAGAAACAAAAGAGAAGAGTGCCTTCTAAGATAATATAGAAGAGCAGCATCATTTTCCTTGGGCATCATTTCCCTTGATAAGTCTAAGTGTGATTCATTAACATGACAAACTGCAAGACTTGGTTGTATCAGATAGTTGGCATTACACAAGCTTAACTTGAATAAGCCCATTATTTGGTTTGTTCTGAATAAAGAAAAAGGAGAGAATGATATTAGTCAGTTGATATAAAAGCAATATTCAGGTTTTTTTATCTATAAAACCAAAGTAAAATATTATACACACTCTATATCCTTCAACAAAGGTATTGAGATAAGACCATTTGGTTACCAAGCAACACAACAGAATTCAGGAGAAATTTCAAGACAAACATTTAATGAAATAAGAAAAAGCTTGAGACTTTTCATAAACTCTCAAATCAAATTGATTCTGCATAAGGAATTGACAAAAATGACAGAAAACTGTATAACAGTCTGAAATGCACGAAAGCTGTTCTCAAAATGATGGCATTTTATTTATCAAACTTCATTCATTTTTATACTCCTGTATAAAGTTAACACCTCACTCAATAACACATCATTTTATTGCATTTCTTGAAGAATACTTTATAAAGCTGTTGTAACCGAAGGATATCTTGCTCCCACTTACCATTTTACAATTTTTGTCACAATAGTCTCT
Source organism: Cerastoderma edule (assembly GCA_947846245.1). NCBI lineage: Eukaryota > Metazoa > Mollusca > Bivalvia > Cardiida > Cardiidae > Cerastoderma > Cerastoderma edule. The sequence continues at coordinate 951,820 of OX401419.1, forward strand.
ACCCAATATCGCAAAAAAGACTATTTACATGTATTTCCATGCTATTTTTTTTCTCCTGCTGTTGCTTTCAATTTGGAGCAGTCACACTTTATCACATGAGGGAATGGGTTAACCCTTTACCAAACCCCATAATTTTTGTCTAACCGAAATTGAAAGAGTTTGCAGACGACATCTCAAAATGAGATGAAATTTGATGATAATCTATAATCTTCTGATAGGGCAGAAAATATTGCGGGAAAAGGAAAAATTGCTCGTTCCGAGCAATTTCTCCTTTTCCCACAATGTTCTCAAGAGTCATCTGCAACAAAGTGGTTAAAGGTCATTATTGTTTGGTAATGGGTTTAGGGCTTTCACACCCCTGTTATAATTCCGTGAAAGCCAGAGTGTTTGTAAAGTCTGCTGAAAGCCCATTGTGGTTCCTTTTACGGAGGAAAAACTTGATTTATTTCAATTGCCAATATGGCTAGTATCTGACACAGTGATATATAATGGATCCCAATTTATATGTCTGATGAAACCAATAGCTTTCTTCTCCTTCAAAATCTTGAACCCTAACTCAAAATTTACAGAAAATATAAACCCATCTACATTCTGTTCCCACAATTACTGGTATAAAAAGGAGACTGTGTTTGCATTCAGCAAATTCGTCTTTTACCACAAAGGTTATGGGCTTTAATGTTACACTGAAATTATTTCAATCTTGTTCTAGTATCTTAAAAGTCTAAAATACTGACAGTTGATAATGTAAAAAAGGAAAAAAATTCAAATTCTTGAAGAATTCCTATCGTTTTCATAAACATGATGGTTAAAGTCACTATAACTTACAATTATCTGCATCCTATGTCATTGATGATACCATCATGTATTATTGTAAAATATAATTAATGCTAACATCATCAACATGATTAATTTTCATCATCTTCATTGTTCTAACTAAATACCCTGCCATCATCTTTCATCGACAACAACATTGTCATATTTACTTTCATCATTGAAATGTACTTCATTGTCATCATCAGCAACAGCATAATTATTTTCATCACCATTATCTCCATATCTATCATTCAGTATTTTTGTAATTTACAAAGCGAAATTTAGAGGCCCTTGAAGAGATTTAAGATTAAATTGAATTTCAATTTTCAAACGGAGCCAGCATAAAGACATTAACATTCCCCATGATAATTATAAACTTTAATATTGTGTCTTCTTTAATGGGATAGAAGGAGACCCTCTTCTTAAAAGATATATTTGGGATAAGCAATAGTCTGGTCGCGCCAGCCCATTATCTTGGGTTATTTACAAAGGGTGCCTTAACCCTTTCTCAAACACCAAATTTTCGAATGTCCCGAATTGAAAGAGTTTGCAGACGGCATTTCAAAATGTGATGAAATTGTAAAACAATCTTTTGATAGGGCAGAAAACATTGTGAGGAAAGGAGAAAATGCTCGTCACAAGCAATTTCTCCTTTTCCCACAATGTTTTCTGAAGCCGTCTGCAACAAAGTGGTCAAATGTCGTTATTGTTTGGGAAAGGGTGCCTTATGTTTACCCATTCCTTCAAATTCGATTTTGTGACAAGACCAAATTTAGAGAGATTGCAGTTGGTACTCCCAAGCTGTGAAAATTATACATTTACTTTGGAATGTTTTGAAGAAACCATTGTGACAAAAGAAGAAATTGCTTTAACAAGCAATTTCTCCTTTTGTAACAATTGTTTCTTAAAATGTTTTACCAGGTTGAAAAAGATGTTATTGATTGAGCAAGTACGAAGGAACGGGAAGAAAACCAACACAATTCTGAAACCTGGGAAATCTGAAATCATTGATCATTGAAAGCATTAAAACGAAGGGAATCAAAACAGTCAAAGTTGAGGAAATGGAGTCAAATACATCGCCTGGATTTTAAGTTCCAAGACAAAATCATGACAAGGCATCAGTGATGCTGTTGAGAAATATTTGCCCGACACTGAATATTTGCCCTCGGTGTTGCTGTTGAAGAATATTCACCCCATGTGGCTTCCTAATTTGGGAAGTTTTGTCTCCGGAATAACTAATAGATTGACAAGATTTGGATTCCGTAGGGAGACGGGAGTGTCATCTGTAAAAACTTGATTACCAGGAAATATTATTGACACGGAGACAGGCCATGTGTGGTCAACACTTTTCCCTGGTTAAATCGTGAAAATGAATTTTTATATGATTTCGCTGGTTGAATTAATATTTATTTATTCTTTTGCTCTTATCCATCTTAACCCTTATAGAGCTGAAACGACTTCATACAGGTAAGATCATAGGCCAGCTGCCAATCTACTCTTAACTTACTCACTACCAAGGAGTGAAGGGATGTAGTATATGGCTCTGATTACCTCGATTGGTCAAGCAGGTTCTCCGGTGGGTAATTAAGGTCTCGGATACTCATGGAATTAATGGCCTATATTCCCTGACCACTGGTCATTTTGTGTCCATTTCATTCCGATCTACTCTCTATCCCTATTCCATCACTATGGGTTTGTCAATCCATTTGTCATTTGTATGTAGTCGTGTAACCATGTTTGCAGGAAAAGATTATAAAAGGAACCATGACAGAAGAGGAAATACCCCAAAAGAGAAATTTCTCTTCTGCCATAGAAGGTTTTACCTGTAAATGGTTTATTGAAATGAATGCCGATTTCTTTTGATACTTTGGAATTTATAACAATGCCTCCTTAACCAAACAACAACGACATTTTACTAGTTTGTTGCAAACGACTCTGGAAAACATTGACAAGCAATTTCTCCTTTTTCCTTCAATGTTTTCTGCCTTATCAGAAGATTGTTTTTCAATTTCATCACATTTTGAAATGACGTCTGCTCCTTCTTTGAATTTTGGACAGTCGAAAATTAGGCATTTGGTAAAGGATTAAGTCATTCCCCCCTATTGAAATTTGTGAACATCAAAATTAAAAGCATCAGAAGACAACCAAAATAATGAAAACATGAAAAGATAATCCCCACACATTTCTCACTTCTACCATTTGGTAAGCACGAATGGGACAAAGCTTCTTTTGATTTTTCTTCAGCAAAATATTTTTTATCATCCAAATAGTGTGCACAAAGTTTGTTTTCCTGTGATAAAAAAAGTATTAACATGGGATAACAAACTTTGATTCTTTCTGTCCGAGTCAGTAATTTTTCATTATTCTACAAAAAAACACTTTGTACAGTAAAATATACGGTTATCTCAGAAAAACAAATTGAAAAAATGAAGGGGAAGCAAACTTTGTATGGTCGATGGAATAAAAGATGTATTTCTCAGGAAAACAAATATAGAAAACAAAGTTTTGCACATGTCACCTCAGTGCAACCGTTGTTGTCCATATTCACAACTCACAATTCATTTGCATGGAACTAGGCCTATGTCAATTTTCTGACAAGAAAATTAATAAAGAAATCATAGAGCTTGAAGACTTTTGAGATTAGATAACATCGGAAAATAGGTTGAACACTTTGAATCAATTCAGATCTCTCCTTAATCTGAATTGAAACCCCATAAAAAGGATATATCTCAATCATTTGGACAGAATGTACTTGATTGATTGTATTAAATATGTTTCTTTAGATTGCTCTTAAGCTGTGAATAAAGAGATTTATTTGACACAACTCCTGCCTTCATACTGTCTGCGAGAAGCCATTGAAGAGACTGGAAGGTTCAATGCAAGACTAGTGTAAGTCCTTCATAAATGTGAAGCACTTACTAGAGTCTTGCACTGAACCCTGAAAATGATACTGTCTGTTAAAGGACATGGTAGATATAGAATGTTCAATGTAAGACTATAGAAAATGCTTCACAAATGTGGAGCACTTATTATTGCTTTGCTCTGAACCTTAAGGAAATGAACAACTGTATGCTGATTTAACCCTTAGAATGCTGGGTAATTTTCTTAACATAGATTTTTGTGTCATTTGCTTTCCAAAGTCTTAAATACCTGCTTGATTTTGATGGGGAAAGATACTCAGAGTAGCAAACAGGTTAAATCACAGCCAGCCGCCAATTTACTTGGCGGCTGACCTATAATCTAACCTGTTTGCACAAGCATGAAGTTGGATCTAGGATTATAAGGGTTAAATGACTTACCATACAATTCTGGCTATTTATATGTCTGCTGCTGATGACTTTTAAATCCTTTTTGGCCTGAAAGGAGAAATTGAACCAAATTGCTTTTCCCATTTCATCATAGCGAGGGTATTATAGTGCAATACTAAAGTAAGAACTTCTTGTTTGTCTGTGTTTGTTTGTTTCTTGTTTGCTAGTAAGTATTTCACAATTGTGAAGGACTTAACTCTTCATAGTGCTAGAACCAACTTCATGCCAGTGCAAACAAGTTAGATCCAGGCCAGCCGCCAAAGAGTTCATACTCAGATTTATGTATACTGAGAATGACAAAAGTAAACCGATGACAGAATGAGTTTTGAAATGGTGGATTATGTGTATTCTACCTTAAGGAACAGGTTGAGGAAGTTGTATTTATATTTACCCTTCACTTAGAAATCCCTGGATTTAATGCGTCTGTTGGTATTAAAGGACTAAGCCTTTTGTTGTATGTTATGATGGCCTTTGTCCGTATTAAAGAAGATAATGGCTTTTCTGTATCTTTATGAAGATTTCAATCTGACTGAGGATTATGGTCAAATAACAAGGATTTTCCCCTTTATTTTTGTTTCATTATCTGGTTTTGACATCTATCTGTAGCAGACAAGTTTTTCCACATTATTTTATTAAACAAAAACATTGCTTATGAGCATTTTCTCTTCATGTACATTTTTTCTCAAAATCAAGATAGCTCTTTCTATATTTTGAAACTAATAAACATAAAAATCAAGATTTGTTTATCCTTGAGAATCCCCCAATGTCAATCATGATACCTTATGTAGTCTGTAGATAAAAGATTGTTTCTACATGTTGATGGTTCAATGCAAGATGAATTTTTTACGGAAGTAATTCAAAAATGTGCAGCATTTACTTTAGTCTTGCGCTGAATCCTTGATATTGTATTAAAGAAAGGAACAAAAAAGGGATGGTCTTTTTACCATCAAACAGTTTCAGGGCTAGGAATGAAATAAAACAAGGAAGCAGAATATTAATGGTGTTTGTAATTGTTTTTTCTCAAAAATAACAAATTACCCTCCATTAAACCTAGCTCATAAAGAAAATAAATGAAACCGATAGTTTGAGAAAATCCAGTGTTTTATTACGTCTAAATTCTGTTTAATGAGAAATTATGGAGACAGGATTTTCACTTATTGTTTTATAATTGATTTTGTATATCCACTGAACTGACTGTTATGGTAAATCTAGTTTTTGATATATGATTAGTTTAGACCATTATTATTTCTTGTTTTCACAAGCCTAAATGGTTTTGTTTATGGTGCATTTAAAATAGTTATTTGAGAATAACAGTCAAATCTTGTTTTAAGTGGCCACTCTTAAGAAGCGCATGAAAGGTAATTATGTTTGAGTCTGCATGACACAAGTCTTTCACGAAGCTCTTATTGAAGCTTTCTGGAAGACTATCATCAGTTATAAAGTCTTTAGTTGTCATATACATAATGATTCTGTCGCCAGTTACTATCATGGCTTAAAGCAAGATTTCGTGTCCTTTTGCAAATAATGCCTATTTTCGAATTATAAAGACACTATGTATGTGCAAATGATTTTATTTTAACATTTATTATGAACAAAAATATTTTCTGAAGCAGGCGTTGTGCCGAAATGGGTTGGAGTAAAATAAGAATTTTCATTGAATTATCACATGTTTTTGTCGATATTTTCTCATCTATGTTACATTTTGAACAAAATAAATCCCTATTTCATATGCTGTCATATTGCTGATGAAGAGAATGTGTTTTCTTTGTTGTCATGGACATACAGAAGCAATAGCTCTGCACATTTATATAAAGTGTGATATATTGTCTGTTTAATTTCATGAATTTTGATGGGGATAAAAAGAAAACCAAGGTGCTTAGCCCATTACCAAACAATAACAGCTTTTAACCACTTTGTGCAGAAGAGTCTGCAAAACATTGTGGGAAAAGGAGAAATTGCTCTTAACAAGCAATTCCTCCTTTTCCCACAATGTTTTCTGCCCCACCAGATAATTATATATATTTCAATTTATTCACATTTTGAAATGTTGTCTGCAAACACTTTCAGTTTGGGACAGTCGAAATTTGGCGTTTGGTAAAGGGTTAAAGGCTGAAAATAGGGTAGTTACTGCTATTTGGTTCACAAAAATACATATTGGTGGGAGGGGAAGGGGGGGTATTACTCCCGGAATTGACTTCCGGGAGATTGAGGTTCCAATCTAATGGAACAGTATCCCATACTGCATCATTACAATAGAAGGAATTTCCTCAAAGTCTCTTTCTGATACTGATCAATAGATATCACAGTGTCTCGAAGAAATTAAAACTTAAGAGATATTTCATTTAGCAGTCCCTTGTACTAGAAACACCTTCTGGTGCTTATTTTTCAATTCGATGACTTATTCTTATTGCTAAAAAAAAGTCCTTTAAGAAATGGAGATATAGTTTATTTTAAAGCGATTTACCTTGATATGGACAGAGTTTTCATATAAGGCTTTATGAGGAAAGGGTGGACGGCTCTTGTTGCGATTTTGGGATAATTACTCCGTCGTCTATTTCCGGTTTTCATCCTTTATGTTCTCCCACAAAACTATACTTGGTCATTTCAACTAAGAATTCCAGATGGCATGAATTATTCATTTTCGTTTTAATTTTTTTTCCAAATGCCCAGGACCAAAGGCAGACGGATGCATGAAAAATACTATCTATCATTTGGTTTACCCTTTCCCAAACAATAACGAAATTTGACCACTTTGTTGCAGACGACTTTCGAAAACATGGTGGGAAAAGGAGGAATTGCTCGTAACAAGATTTTCTGCTCTATCTGAAGAATATTTTTCAATTTCATCACATTTTGAAATGTCGTCTGCAAACTCTTTCAATTTGGGACAGTGGAAAATTTGTTGTTTTGAAAAGGGTTAAAGCGAAAGAAAATTCCTGTTTTGTCTTGTAAATGATGGCAGTATTGAAATTAACCCGTTACCAAAAGCCCAAATTTTGACTGTCCCAAATTGAAAGAGTTCGCAGATCTGTAATTTCAAAATGTGATGATATTGGAAAATGATCTTCTGATAGTGTAGAAAACATTGTGGGAAAGGAGAAATTGCTTGTTATAAAACAATTTCTCCTTTTCCCACAATGATTTCTAAAGTTGTCTGCATCAAAGTGGTCAAATGTCGTTATTGTTTGGAAAAGGAATGATAGATAGTAATTTGAATGTAATTCAGACCAGTCCAAAAAATCTAATTTGAATAATTGGGTTTAATGTTGTTAGTATGAGGGAAATTTTCCTAATGGACCTGTAAGACTCTGTCTCGTACAAATTTGTCCAATTTCATTAGAGAGACTTTCCCCTGGAAAAAAAATATTCCCTGTCACAAATTGGCAATTATTTGGGTCTTTTCCTACTGGCACTAAGGTGGCAGTCGATTTGGCTAAAATTGTAGTGGACTCAACAATGGAAACCATGTTATTATTGGACCTCTCGATAGCAGATGGTTCACCCCATTCCCCCATACAGAGTTATGGAAGGCAATTTACAAAAATATAGAAAAAGCAAACCTTGATTTTGAAAAAGTTTTATAGACAAATCGAGAGTTCAGTGCAATACTATAGTAAGTTCTTCATGTTAATGAAGCACTTACTATAGTTTTGCTCTGAACCCTTGAAATGGAGAAATCGCAATAATTGCTTATATTATCAGTAGTTTCATGCAACTTTTAATTATATTGTGTTGAACAATTATGTATTGGATAGTGCATTTTGGTGTTAACCCTTATGGTGCTGGAATCGACTTCATGCTTATGCAAACACGTCAGAACCAGGCCAGCCTCCAAGTAAATTGGCAACTTGCCTGTGATCTAACCTGTTTGCTACTCTAAGTATGTTTTCTCATCTAAATGAAGCAGATATTTAAGGTTGGGAGAGCAGACAACACTCGAAAAATGATTCAGTGATTATTTTCATGTTAAGCATACAAGACACTTTGTCAGAGATGGATTAACTTACCTGATATTTTATTAAGAGTGCAATAATTTCTTACTTTATACCCTTAGATAACTTCACTTTATAATTAAAATGAAGTCCAAAGAAATTAAGAAAAGAAATGATTCATTGGGTCAGATGATTTTAAGAATTGGCAACTTGCCTGTGATCTAACCTGTTTGCTACTCTAAGTATGTTTTCTCATCTAAATGAAGCAGATATTTAAGGTTGGGAGAGCAGACAACACAAAAATCTATTTTTAGAAAAATTACCAAGCATTCTAAGGGTTAACCCTTTCCCAAACAACAAATTTTCCACTGTCCCAAATTGAAAGAGTTTGCAGACGAATTTCAAAATGTGATGAAATTGGAAAATAATCTTCTGATAGGCCAGAAAACATTGTGGGAAAAGGAGAATTTGCTCATCAAGAGCAATTTCTCCTTTTCTCTCAATTTTTTCTAAAGTCGTCTGCAACAAAGTGGTCAAATGTTGTTATTGTTTGGGAAAAGGTTAAGCAGAGATCACTCGAAAAATGTTTGATTACCATGTGCCAATTGTGTTATGATCAAATGATTGTTAATCAAAGCTATATATGGATATACTTTTTCCACGTGAATTAACTGATTGGATATCTATCACCTGCACCAAGTTTTTGAGAAGAAGTCACCCCTAATTTATAACACCCTTTTAAGTTACATCCCCTGCAGAAGACTTAACACACCACTCTGTCAAAATGATAAGTTGCCCCTAATGAGCAATTATTCTTATGTTACAATGATTTGTACATTATTTCATGTTTATTTGTTCTCCTTTTATTTCTTATCAACTGCCAATGGTTTGAATTTGGTTCAGTCACATTTTTTTCAAATTGGAAAATGGTTAGCGGGAGGGGGGGGGTGATTTGCTTTTACAGTAAATTCTGCTTCCAAAAACAAATATCAATTAATACTTTTTGTCATTATGATTTCTAAATTCTTTTTCGGCAGAATTGACATTTAAGGTATTATGGATTAACACAAATAACTTGATATCAAGTGTTCAGTGTAACAACAATATTCCCTCACATTACCAATCAAAATTATTCAATTAAGAACTGTGCTCATGCCCAATTGTTTATGAATTTGATAAACATGTTCATTAACATCAAGAAAAGGTTCATGAATACATTCATGTACCCGTTCTTGATGTTCATTATCAATTTCAAGAAATGGTTTTTGCTCACAAATGGCTATTTGTCGTTCATGTCTGTTAATGAACACAGTTTTTGAACCGTTTGCTGGGGTTTGCTAAATAGAACTTACTTTGCTCTGAAAATGTACCCTTGATAAATGGACTCAAAAATATATCTAACAAAATATGGCTGACTGATGAAGAAACTACTATTAATCCTTACAATGCTTGGTAATTTTTAAAAATAGATTTTTGTGTTGTCTGCTTTCCAAAACCTTAGATATTTGCTTAATTTTTATGTGGAAAGATACTCAGAGTAGCAAACAGGTTAGATCATAGGCCAGCTGCCAATTTACTTGGCAGCTGGCCTGGATCTAACCCCTGTTTGCATAAGCATGAAGGCGGTTCAAGTACTATAAAAGGGTTAATCGACATAAATGTGCTTGTGACAATCCTAATTTTCCTTAAATTAATCCTTAAAATTTTCTCTCTCAATAAAAGTGATGGACTTGCTATAGTCTTGCATTCAATCCTCAGTATAAGAGTATAAGCTAAAGGAGATGTAATTTGATGTGGGACATGAGATTAAATGATGCAAGCTGACCCCAAAAAGGTCAGATTCAGTGATTATTTTCATGTTAAGCAGAGATGGATTAACTTACCTGATATTTTATTAAGAGTGCAATAATTTCTTACTTTATACCCTTAGATAACTTCACTTTATAATTAAAATGAAGTCCAAAGAAATTAAGAAAAGAAATAATTCATTGGGTCAGATGATTTTAAGAAATCAGTTTGACAATGAGACATTGTTCATGGTAAACTGTCTTTACATTTGTCCCTGTAGTTTTGGTATTATTTGATTAGAACATGCTATTATGTGTCATTTATACTTTGGTTGCCTGGTGGTTAGAAATCACATGGTCTCTCTCCACTTGGGTTCAAATCCCGGAGAAGACATTTGGATTTTCATGAGAGGTAGACTCTTGACTGACATCACCAGTCCTTATGACCAATTGAGTATGGGTATTCCTCCATCATTAAGAGTCAGGCATTGCAACATAATAAAATATTGTTGATGCCATTTAAATCCCATATAAAAACAAATGAAATATAAGGGATGAATTTTATTTCTGTACCCACATTCCCCATGATACCTCACTCTGCAACACCTGATGTGGAAATTTTAGTTTAGAAACATACTATAGGGGATAAATGATTTATCCTTTTGTCACAATGGTTGTAAGCCATCATCTTAAAGAAATCTTATCTTGTTTTCTTGCCTTTGGTTGATTGTGGACTGCTGTTGATTTCAGTTTGGGCCAGTCACAACTTTCCATTAGAGGGAACTGTTTAACCAATTACCAAACAATAATGACAATTAACCAGTGGGGGAAAGGAGAAATTGCTCGTAACAAGCAATTTTTCTTCATATTCCCACAATTTTTTCTGCCCTATTGTTTTTCAATTTCATCACATTTTGAAATGTTGTCTGCAAACTCTTTCAATTTGGGCCAGTCGAAAATTTGCCGTTTGGTAAAGGGTTAAGAAACCCTTTATGTAGCAGGAAAAACCTGTTTAAAATAACCATAAGTCACTCATTGCATGTGGTTTCTTACAGTCAAACCTGCTGATTAACCTCTTACAAAAAGATGTTACTCAGAATCAATTAGCATTGTAAAAAAAGTGCCACAAATAGAGTTAATTCCTTTCATTTGTTGCTAAAAAGCTTTAGTGTCATATAAACTAGAGGAAAACAAAATTAACCCTCAGAATACTGGGTATTTTTCTAAAGATTTGTCATCTGCTTTCCAAAACCTTAAATATGGACTTAATTTCAATGAGGCCAGAGTCCTGGAGTAGCAAACAGTTTAAATCACAGGCCAGCCGCCAATCTACTTGGATCTATCCTGATTGTATAAGCATGAAGTTTGGTCCAGCACTGTAAGGGTGACCCTTTACCTCACATTTATGTGTCTGCTGCAGAGAACTATAGAGACCACTGTGACAAATGGATGAGTTTTTGTCACAATGGTTTCCTCTGAATATCAGTAAATTTAGTTGGATTGTCTATGTATTTTGTGATCTGATGCTCTTTGGACCATTTTCCCATACTCCGGAATTGGTTAACATAGGGATAGTCTGTATAACCCATTACCAAACAATAACGCGTTTTAACACTGTTGCATATGTCTCTGGAAAACGTTGTGGGAAAGGAAGAAATTGCTCTAGACAAACAATTTATTCTTTTCCCACAATGTTTTCTGCCCTATAAGGGAGTACTTTTCAATTTCATCACATCAACATCGTCTGCAAACTCTTTCAATTTGGTACAGTCGAAAATTTAAGGTTCGGTAAAGGGTTAACTAGGGATAGTCTCCTTAAAAACTGAATAATAATTTCACAGGTGCGAGACATGCAAGGGGAGTGTTCTATTTGCATAGAAAGAGATCCAATGTTTTTGTGTGGTTATCACTCTTGCATCTTCTTTAATTGCTAAAATTTCATTCACAATATCCAGCTGATCTCTCCATTGATAAAATAACAATGTGGCATTCGATGTAGTTTTGAGTTCTCTCCCTTCCTATTTATGAATCAGTGCATCAAGAGTTGTTTCCCTTTGATTTTTATTTTTTTTTAATTCTTTCCAAAAGATGCCAGGCTTAATGTGCCTGCTATAAAGTTTCGTCACTTATTTCCAGTGTGTTCTATAGAATCAAAGTTTGACTTTCCATGCCCCAGTATAATACAATATGAATTGTTACCCAAAGTTCTTTTGCTATATTCAGTGTATCCTACTAAATCCCATGCCCATTTGCGATACAATATAAATTGTGACCCAAAGTATTTTATCTATTTATAGTGTGTTTTATAGAATCTAAATTTGACTTCCAATGCCCCATTACAATACAATATGAATTGTGACCTAAAATTTTTTATCTTTTTTACACTCTGTTCAGCAGGATCCCATTTATAATACAATATGAATTGTGACCCAAAGTATTTTATCTATCTCCAGTGTGCCCTATTGGATCCAAGTTTGACTTTCCATGCCCCAGTACAATAGACCATGGTGAACAGGCACAGTGTATACCCAGTTCCTGGCTGTGCGATGAAGAACCAGATTGTCCCGAAGGAGAGGACGAGGGGAAAGGCCCTGATGAACCTTGCCATAACATAACATGTAAGTTAAAAAGGTCCAGCTTAACCCTTTACCAAACGCAAAATTTTCAACTGTCCCAAATTGAAAGAGTTTGTAGACGACATTTCAATTTGTAATGGAATTGGAAAATAATCTTCTGAAAGGGCAGAAAATATTGTGGGAAAAGGAGAAATTGCTCGTTTAGAGCAATTTCTCCTTTTCCCACAAAGTTTTCCAGAGTCGTCTGCAGTAAACTGGTCAAGTGTTGTTATTGTTTGGTAATGGATGAAACATTTGTTTTGATTAAACTTTGTCCCATAAGGTAGCATGCCTAAAAGGTCCAGCGTAAATGTTTTCATGACATAATGTAACATGTAAGGCAGAGGGTCTGGCTGAACCATTTGTTAATCTTGGTAACGGCATTTTGATTTTCATGAGAGGCTGTTTACTGACTGACTTTAGGAGTGTCAATTTTCCTACCTGGGTTAACCAGCCTTTAACAGCAGTTGACTACATAATTTCTAATTTCAAAGTTTTTTTTTTTTTATTTAACTTGATCACACCCATACAAGAAACGGAATTATTATACCATTGAATTCATGGCAGTTAATTTATCTGTTTATCATATGACCTTTATGTGCAAACACATCAGACTTTACTATATGCTCTAGTTGAAGATGAGTGGAGACATTGAAAGAAATACATATCACTAACATGCTTGAATACACAAAATTGGCAAGAAATGCAAACATGCGGTTTAAAATACAGAGCGATAAAGAAGGTGAAACTTTCAAAATAGTCATTATTAGAAATCCCAAACTGTCACATATAGGAATGTAATAAAGGATTGTTTTCTATTTCAGCCGATGTGTGTGAAGCAGACCAGTTTCTATGTAAATCGGAGAGACTGTGTATCTCAAGCGTGTGGAAATGTGACGGAGACCTCGACTGTGATGATGGCTCCGACGAACACGCTGACAACTGTAAGGGTTCTCTTTTTGTCTTTGATAATTTCACAATTTTATAATTTGCAATTAGCAATATGTGGGATCATTGGAAGTCTATAGTAAGTCCTTCACATTTGTGAAGAACTAATATAGTCTTCCCTTGACCCCTCGTTTATTATGATTTAATACTCATTGTAAACAATATTTAACTTTTTTGTTTTTAGGGGTGGCAAAAGCAATAATCTGTGTTGCCCAACTTGTCATAGAGCCTCAACTTAAATGTTGATATTTACTGAAATTTACTATGTGACTATTATATGGACAAGCGCATTAAAGGATTGAATTTGGAGCTTTTTAAACAAATTCTACTTTTGTCTCAATATTTCAATGATTATCATTCAGCAATGCAGTATTCCTTGAGTATTTGTATTATTTAAGTTTGTTAACAGCTCTTAATGCCTGTGGGCCAATTATTTCAAAATAACTGTAAGATAAATGATATATTCAAAAAGATAATATAACTAACCCACAAATCGGCTTTTTTACTGGTTTAGTATCCAGGAAGATAGTACTGGTTTAGTATCCAGGAAGCAGCATCAAGAGTGACTTGAACAAGCTTCAAGCTTCCTTCACAATCAATGTAAAACAAAAGGTAAATAAGAAGACATAATTGTTCTTATCAAATCATTGTTCTATCAATCAATCTCTCGATCAATAGTTCTGTCAATTAATAATCAATTAATGAAAAGATGCTCTGTTGGCTAGGTTTAGGAATACATGTGGACCAGATAAGACTGACAGGTAGATATGGGAAATTGAGTGTGATTGTGTGTGGTACATTCAACCAAACCATCAATCAATTCATTAACCAATCAATCAATCACTCAATTCACCATGCAATTTCTAACATGTTTAGGGATACACATGAATCACACAAATCTCACAGATATGTATGAAAAGTATCTTTGGTTACTATTGTATATTTGGTTTAAAGTGCAGTCTTATTTTGATGAATCAATAAATTGATCAATCAATTACGCAATTAATCAACCACTGTCATGTTTAATGGGTTTGAATACATATAATCAGGTAGAACATGCTTCTTTATGTGGGAATGAAGTGAATGTATGTATGTATGTATGTATGTATGTATGTATGTATGTATGTATGTATGTATGTATGTATGTATGTATGTATGTATGTATGTATGTATGTATGTATGTATTTGTGTTTATCGATCGATCGATCGATCGATCGATCGATCGATCGATTGATCGATCAATCAATCAATCAATCAATCAATCAATCAATCAATCAATCAATCAATCAATCAATCAATCAATCAATCAATCAATCAATCAATCAATCAATCAATCAGTCAGTCAATCAGTCAGTCAATCAGTCAATCAATTTATCAATGTTTTATCAAATAGGTGTATCAGACATACAAGGGGATCAACCAGGTATAGTTTGTACTGGACGATTTTCAATGTTTGTGCACATTTGAATTTTACATCCCTTCTTTTATGGTCATTCTTTTTGCATTATTACCCATACTCAAACACCCAGCCCCATGGACATGACTAAAACAGACATTGTGACAAAATGAGAAATTCCTCTTTTTATCACAAGGGTCTTAATCTTGTTAAAAATATGTTGTTGTTGTTTTTTTTGTCTTGAATGTATCTTAATGCTTTCATTTGCTGGAAATGGTGAATCTATTTTGTGAATGCTTTGTATCATTTTATGATTGAGTTTTAGCTTGTTTTAGTTTTTTTCATTTGTATGTCTTTGTTTCACTTTTGAATGCATTTTTCACTAAGATTTGTAATCCATAGCCATTATTCATTCATCTATTCAATTTAACAGATCATTTGTAATCATATA
Source organism: Cerastoderma edule (assembly GCA_947846245.1). Taxonomy (NCBI): domain Eukaryota; kingdom Metazoa; phylum Mollusca; class Bivalvia; order Cardiida; family Cardiidae; genus Cerastoderma; species Cerastoderma edule. The sequence goes on from OX401419.1 coordinate 967,070, forward strand.
TGGGAATGATTGTGAAGAAAGGGAAATTTCTTTAAATAGTAATCTAGTGCATGTAGTTTGTCCTTTTAAAAGAGTGATTACTGTTCAGTTTGAAAAATTTTGACACACCTATCTTAATTGGATCATTGCTCATAAGGAACAATTAAGGGTTTCCCAACAGTTTCTAAAGTCTCCTAGAGCATCAAAGGGATGTACTATGGAGATAGGCATGGTTTAAGTCACTTTACATAAGATTTATTGTAATCCAACTTCTCTACATTAGAATTATTGTTTATGCCAGTAAATTTGTGAACACCAGGGTACCGTTTTACTTAACAACTTACAGAAAGTATTTGCGTAAGTCATAACTGATACACATGGATAGTATCTTCAATGAAAATACAATATTGTAATGTAACAAGTCATTGGAAGCGCGATTCCAATGATGGGTTACTTTGCAATTTTGCTTCACCCAATATTGAAGTAAGATTAAATTGTTGTTTTAGACTTACGCAAATCTTAAACGTAAAACGGAACCCTGAACCACTGTGCCACACAGAAACTATGGACACATTTAACATTGTATATTCTTGTTTTGAAGCATTTGTTGCAGAAGAATTGATACACAATTTCTCAAAAGAAGCAACATCAACTTATTGACAAGTAACCGTTCCACAGAGACCTAAGATATGTTGACACCGGGTCTCTGAGGAATTTAAACACCACTGCTGTCTGTCAATCTATCAGACTGACACTCTTATATCAGATTTCATAATTTCAATTTTTTTTTCAATTGACATAAAAAAAGCACTCTGAAATCGCTCAGTTGTGTTTTGGCATGTATTTGAGGGCACAGAAATATATTTTGTTTAACTTTCCCAAACACCAAATTTTCGACTGTCCCAATTTGGAAGAGTTTGCAGATGACATTTCAAAATGTGATGAAATTGGAAAATTATCTTCTGATAGGGCAGAAAACATTGTGGGAAAAGGAAAAATTGCTTGTTACAAACAATTTCTCCTTTTCCCACAATTTTTTCTAAAGTGGTCTGCAACAAAGTGGTCAAATGTTGTTATTTTTTGGAAAAGAGTTAAGCAGGAAATAGAGGCCCTTTCTGTTGGGTTTTTTTTTTTCTTTCCTAAAATTAAAGTTGAGACACATGCCTTACTGTATTGTTTCAACAACACTTTATTTTGACTTTCAAGTATATTCGACAAACATAACTTTTAGCCATTTACAAAATTATTAAATTGAAAAATAAAATATGGCTTGGAAAAATATATTCATATGTAATTACATAATAATTTTAACAAGACAGAGATGCTAGCATTAGTACTGCATACTAAATGTCAATCACCTTACTCCATGATACACACTTCCTGTGTGGCCCAGTGGTTAAGTTTGCGGACTTAGAACTTGGGGGTCCTTGGTTTGAGCACCAACATCACCTCTGGTTTAGCAGGAGTGACCTTTGGCAAGTCACTCCAGAGCCCCAGCCTGGTAGCGGTGGATCCAAGAAAGCTGTTAGATAACTGCAAAATTGTTGATACACAGTTAAACACTTAAAACAAACAAACAAACAAGCATGATACAAAACATTGAAGCATCTTCAGCATAAGACTTCATAGAAACCATGTAATATGTGTAATGTATCTAATCCTGTACCAAACAACAGATTTTCAACTGTCCAAAATTGAAAGAGTTTGCAGACGACATTTCAAAATGTGATGAAATCGAAAAATATTCTTCAGATAGAGCAGAAAACCTTGTGGGAAAAGGATAAATTGCTCGTTACAAGCAATTTCTGCTTTTCCCACAATGTTTTCTAAAGTCGTCTGCAACAAAGAAGTCAAATGTCGTTATTGTTTGGGAAAGAGTTAAAGAAATGCATGTTTTTGTTGATTTTATTTGTTGTTAAATGTGCTTTAGCTATGAACCCCAGACACATATTTCTTATTGTTTAAAAATTGAAGAATACTGTAATACATTGTATGTGACAAAATGTTGGTCAAGCTGTTTACTCTATAAAAACAACAATGGTATTAATCTAATATCGCAAAGGCCATTTAGTTTGTAATATATTGTAATTTTTGTATGCTATTCTGTTTAAGATTTCAGCATTTATGAATTCCATGAAAGGAAATTGGCTTACATTGCATTTCTTTTTTTATCAACAAAACAAAGCCCCATTGACGTATATGGAGTCTCAAGGATTAAAAACATCATTACTAATAGAGTTGAAGGCAAGACTATAGTACAGCCAAACTTGTGCTTGTGCGGCCACTTTTGATCAGCAGTCCTCTTCATTCAACAGCCATTTTTAAGTACTTCGGAACAATTTGCCTCTTTAAATTGCTTGACAAGCGGCCTTCTCTCTGATGCGGTCAGCAGCCAGGCTAATTAATCCCAATTAACCTTTAATCAATAGTCAATTGATGAATTTTTACGACTAATTGTTGTATATGTAAAGGGGCATGTAGGTCCTTTATATATTGAGTTTTCAATGCAAGTGCTTCAAGTCTGTTTCTATCCAATACCAAGAAAAGGTCACCTATCATTGATGTGTCTTTGTCATCTGCGTAGCTTTCATTTTAGACTGGTCAAAAACTCCATGCGAGGGATATGAGTTATGATATCAGTAATCGTGTCGAATGTGGATTAATGAATGTGGATCTGCCTTGCGAACTTGCATTAATCCAGATTCGGCATGATTACTGGTTATGTATCCAGGAAGCAGAATCGAGAGTGAATAATCTAAGTTGTAAGAACTTGTTTCACAATTGATGTAAAATAAATAAGTTTAAACTAATCTATGGGTTAGGGAAGGAGAACAAGGCATTAAAGGTTAAAGCATGCTTATCAAGTGTATGCTCTATTTCATACAGGTCCCCATTTACAACACATTTTTCCATGTACCCCGAACCAGTACCAGTGTCCCGGTTCCCACAAATGCATTCCATATTCTCAAGTCTGTGATAACCATTTTGACTGTGATTCCGGCACCGACGAGTACCAATGTAGTCGGCCATGTAAAGAAAGTAAGTTTTTACGGTTGTGTAATAAAATGGAGATTTACATGTACTGATATTTATATGTTGTAAGAACTTGTTTCACAATTAGCATAAAGTAGATGAGTTTTACTTTAGTATGTAGGTTCTGAATCTGGCACTGATGAATGTAGTCGGATGTGTAAAGAAAGTTTTCATGGTTATGTATCCACGTAATAGAATCAGAGTGATTACGCTAAGACGTAAAAACTTGTTTCAAAATCTATGTTAAATGAAAAAGTCTTAACAAAACTTTTTTCAACCCTTCTGTCATCATCAGGTGCTCATTTTTATTTTTAACCTTTTCTGTTATGCAAACAAACTTTGCAATAGACCCAGTTTAGAATAATATAAAAGGATGATTTCTATTTTAACTTAAGAAAAAAATGTTAGTTCCTTTGTTTGCAGTGATGCTTATCTGGGTGATGTTATTTGTTATCAATATCAGAAATCATGCACTTCCAATGGGTATTTGAATGCTATTTTTCATATCTTTATTATTTTGCATCTGTAACTTGGGTTTAACATCATTTCAACATTGTTCCAGTTATATATGACTTTTTGGGTAATCTATCAGTTACAAGCAATTCCTCCTTTTCCAACAATGTTTTCCAAAGTGGTCTGCAAAAACCTGGTCAAATGTTGTTATTGTTTGGTAATGGGTTAACCTATTTTACAAGACAAGTTCACCTTTGTTTGTTTTCTAATTCCAGATGTTGGGTGTTTACAATGTGTAGATAGGGACGGAGCAGTATGTTACTGCGATGACGGGTATCAATGGGACGGAAAGGATTGTGTAGGTAAGGGAAGAGTCCACACAACAGACTTTTATGATCATCAAACTTGAAATCAATAGCAGACAACAATCATGGAGTATGAAACAAAATTATCTTGTGGAAATTTGGAAGAACCCATTGTCAGGCATGACCAATGTTTATTGTTTACGAAAAAATGGCCAAACAAGATGGCCACGCCACAGGTATATATGCCTTTTTCAGCAGATTACTGTTGTTTTCCACTATTTCATAAAATTATACACCATGTTCCGATCATCATCTTTCTGGTTCTGGTGGTACAGTCTTACTTGTGTTAAGCAACCACCCTTTTAAGCAGCCAACCTGCATCAAACAACCTCTACAGAAAGTCCGATTGTTAGATTTATAGTATACACCAATTTGTGTTAAGCAGCCAACCTGTCTTAAACAGCCAATATACTCTGTCCCATAGGCCGGCATCTTAACACAAGTTTGACTGTTTATGATAACTCATGGTTTATAATGGCGTTACGTCTTTTGGTGGAGAAATTGCAGCCACTCGGTGATGTTTTTGGTCATTCACATCCCTAGACTCAAAATTCTCTGCAAGGGCTTTGAGCATGACAAAAATGGAAACAACATGCATTGGCATTACGGAAAATTTATTGTTGGAACAGGCGCATATAAAATAGTGGAAAACAAAAGTAATCTGCTGAAAAAATGCATAAATACCGGCTCATTCATGGGCAACCACCATATGCAATCTGTTTATGGTAAACATTGATCATATGATCACACTGTCTGATTGTAATCAAAAGGGAAATGACTTGTTTGAGCTATTTGTCCTTTTGTTACAGTGATTTTTAAAGACTTGCAGCAGATTCATATTATCGATCAAGGAATAATGGTGGTTCTTTAATGGTACCTGAAAATATTCTGAGAGATAGAAATAAAAAACTTTCCAATTTACATTTGATAGATATTGATACATTTGATGAATATTGATATATTTGATAAATATTGATACATTTGATAGATATTGATACATTTTTATTTCCAGATTTGAATGAGTGTGACTATGACCAATACTGTGACCAGATGAAAAGATGTGCAAACAGTGAAGGCAGTTTTACATGCACATGCGCTGATGGTTATACATTACTCAACAAGACCAGGTGTATTGCTGTCAATGGTATGATAAAAAGTCTTATAACTATCAAATTGAGATAATTCAAAATGTAAATAACAAGAATTACAATAGATTTAGTTTCTTTGAATATGTACTAACTATTTCATCATAGGAGCAAAAGGCTTTCAAGTTGATTTTTTTTCTGATCTGGGTTAGATTTTTTTTTTGTAAAGTTAGAGCAGAGTTAACCCAATTCAATCTTATACGACTTTGACAGTTGCTCAAATTGGAAGCAACAGCAGACGACAACCTTTTCATTTGTGTTATAAGCAACAAACCTGTGTTACAAAGAAAGGAATTCCTCAACAAGAGTAACTTCTCTTTTTGCCATACTTAATTTTTTAAAATCTTTAACTGCAGGTTGTAATGAAAATTAAACCCTTACAGTGCTGGAACTGACTTCATGTGTATGCAAACATGTTAGATCCAGGCCAGCCGCTAAGTAAATTGGCAGCTGGCCTGTATTCTAACCTCTTTGCTACTCTAAGTATTATATGTTTCCTCATCAAAATAGAATTTACTTAAGGTTTTTGAAAGCATACAACACAAAAATCTATTTTTAGAAAATTATTCAGCATTCTAACGATTAATTCAAACTCTTTTTTCCAGATCCAGTTAACAAGCAAGGGACACTAATTATAGCCAATAACAAGGATTTCCAACATGTTGGAATGGATGGTAAAGCCATGACGCCGTCCTTCAGCAGACAGGGACAAAGGATAACAACTATCGACTTTGATTTCAAGAACAAGAAAATATGTTTGGTGTGTAGACCTTTATCATGATTTGGACATTTGATAGTGCTTTTTCACAGAATAGAAATTTTGAAAGTCAAAATAGAATGTCATTGAAATAATACAACATTTGTAGTAGCTATTCAAAGCATAACGAATTCAGGAAGCGGCAACTCATCTAAGTATGTACAGTTTATATGCAGTATATCTCAAAAGCGATGCCATACTTTTGGACCAAGATACATGTCAATTCACTGTAAATACATTTTAAAGAACCAAAAATGATTTAATTTTGTTTTCGATGAATATTTTTCTGAATTCCTTTGATGGTACCATTGTTTGTATTTTGTTGTGTATTTCAGATAAATTAAGATGGAAACATTGTAAATATTTTGCTGTGTATTTAAGACCAATGATGATGGTAACATTGTATGATGGTGTTGTGTATTTCAGATAAATTATGATGGTAACACTGGCCACTCATCCTTGTTATGCTCCTCATCAGATGACCTTGAAGCTCCAGTAGAAGAGATAGAGGTCAAAGTTCATCTAAGCAGTAAGTTCACTTTATTTGACTATTTAACTCAAGAAAATGACAAAGGCTATTTGAACAAAATGTTTCAGTTCAGATTTCAGTTCAGAATCAGAAGGATTGTGTTCATTATTTCCAAATTTTCAAAGCAACATAACCAAGTTTCTTCCAACTATCATATAGCCATTATTTCTATATCCACCTCTTATGAAAATACTATCACCACTACCATGGTATGAAACTGCTGGCCATGTGGTTTCAAGTTTTGTACTATAAATGCTAGGCCACAGTTGCCCTCTCATTGTAAACCACAGAAATTCCTCAAATGAGCAAAATTTTAATTACAAATACTGACTGCTGTAAGAAGCAGATAAAGTTAATTGTTTGGTTAAGACTTAAAACATTTCTCAATGTTAATTGGTTTAAAATCATTTTGACAAAGAGATGAATTGCTAATTAGGACCTGCTTATCCTTTTGTCACTGTTGTTTCTTAAGTTTTCATAAGCATATGTGGTAAAGTTGGGTATCATGTAGTAAGTGCTTAACCCTTTCCCAAACAACAAATTCTCGACTGTCCCAAATTGAAAGAGGTTGCAGACGACATTTCAAAATGTGATGAAATTGAAAATTATTCCTCAGAATGAGCAGAAATCCTTGTGGGAAAAGGAGAAATTTCTCGTTAAGAGCAATTTCTTCTTTTCCCACAATGTTTTCTAAAGTCGTCTGCAACAAAGTAGTCAAATGTCGTTATTGTTTGGGAAAGGGTTAACATAAAATTCTGTTTTACTACAGCCGTTGACAGTTTTGCCTATGACTGGATCCACGGCAACTGGTACTTTACTGATCCTGTCCTCAAGCGAATTGTCGTCTGCTCACACACTGGGGAATACTGCAGTGTTATCCTGGGTGGTGAACAGGCCAATCAATTACTGTTTGGTCCAAGGGACCTGGTATTAGATCCCATTAATGGGTAAGTATTCTGAAGGACAGATGTATGGATTAAAGAAGTATTTTCTTTCCTAAAACTTTTCATTTCTTATCTAAACCATATAATGGGGGTACTCATTTCAATTAATTTCATTCCTAATTGTTTTATTTCTTATCTAAACAACACACTTTGGGTGCTCATTCCAAGACAACTGTCTTACATAGATAATGATCATATACACCAACAAAATAGGAAACAATACAAAATTCTCGAAGTGTTAAATGCAGAATTTCTAAAAGACTCTTCCAATCATGCAACATTATGCTTTCATTTTAAGATACTTTCTAATTGTATCAGTTTTGACAGATATTTACGCAAATATTTTCGGTAAGTTTTTAAATAAAACAGTACCCTGTAGTCTGGCTGTTATTCCTTTACATGTATCTTTTTTTATGTTCTAGCTACCTCTACTTTTCTGATGTTAGTGTTGACGAGGATCATCCAAATTACATCATGAAATGCAGCCTCGATGGGTCCCAATTAGAAAAATTTATTTCCAAGAAGATTTTGAAGCCTGCTGGATTGGCCATTGACCATGCTAATGGTCATTTCTACTGGTCAGACACGGAGCTTAACATGATAGAACGCATTAACCTGGACGGGAATGAAACATCGAAAGTTGTCATTGCCATTGGGACAAAGGTATGATATGCAAGTCTCAATGGTTTTTACCCCAATTTTAATATTTGTGACTGACTTGATTTGGAAACAACAGCAGAAGATAAAAATGACAATGGAGTAAATGCATTTTCTTGATATTGAGTAGAAACCACTGTGTGCAAACAGATAACCACTGTAACAAAATGATAAATTGTTCCTAAGGAACGATATTGTTTTAAGCAGTTTGACTTGTTCAATGGGGGTTTAATGTTTATTGTCCAACATGGAATAAGGATGGATAATATTTCCTCCTTCATACAACACTTTGACGCACCTAGACCAAAAGACTTAAGAAACTATCATCACTAAAAGAGAAATTGCTTGTGACAATCAATTTATCTAATAGTCACAATAGTTTTCTAGGCAATATACTTTATTGATCATCTGCTGTTGCCTTATTTAATGTTCCAGCTGTACTTCTCACAATTTGAGTCTATAATCACACATTTACCTTTTCCCACTCTCTCAACCACATGGAAGTTTATTTTTTATTTTAAGAAAAAAGGTACAATCACAAAGACTCATCAAAGGGACATAATAAGATATTTCAGATTGATACATTTCACACATTTCTCTGTTTCAGGTTGAGCATATCCACAGTTTGGACATCCTGGATAATTACCTGTATCTAAGTGATGCCCATGAGCATCAGATATTGAAAATGCATCGCTATGACTATGGGGTACCGGCTCAGCCTCTGGTAGGGAACCTGAAAAGGCCTGGCCAGATTCGTATTCTCCATAAACAGAAACAACCACAGAGTATGTTTTTGTTTTTATTCAAAATGACATTAAGTTAAAAATAGTTTCTTTTTAAAAAAAAGTTTCAAACCTTTTTTTGATAATGGGAACTCTATGTTTATAAATATTTTTTCTGAATTTCAACATAAGTAAAAACTATCAAAAATACATGATTGGTATATGGCAAACAGATGGATTTGAAATAGTAAAAGTAAAATTGTTCTAATTCTTTCTGTTTCATTTCAGTTGAAAAGAATCCATGTGAGAATGCTGGTTGCCAGCATATTTGTACATCATTCTTTCTAGAGGGAACCAGAAAGCCTTCCTGCTTATGTGGAGCTGGATTCCAAATGGAGAAAGATACATGTCAAGGTAGGCAGTTCTTTCAGGAAAGGAAACAAAATAATAGGAATGTGTCAAGTTAGGCAATACTCCAAGGAAATGAAAGGAAATGATAAAAATGTATCAAGTAAGGCAATACTTACTGGAAAGGAAACAAAAAATAGGAATGTATCAAGTAAGGCAATACTTACTGGAAAGGAAACAAAAAATAGGAATGTATCAAGTAAGGCAATACTTACTGGAAAGGAAACAAAAAATAGGAATGTATCAAGTAAGGCAATACTTACTGGAAAGGAAACAAAAAATAGGAATGTGTCATGTAAGGCAATACTTACTGGAAAGGAAACAAAAAATAGGAATGTGTCATGTAAGGCAATACTTACTGGAAAGGAAACAAAAAATAGGAATGTATCAAGTAAGGCAATACTTACTGGAAAGGAAACAAAAGATAGAAATGTATCAAGTAAGGCAATACTTACTGGAAAGGAAACAAAAAATAGGAATGTGTCATGTTAGGCAATACTTCAAGGAAAGGAAACAACATGTAGAAATGAATACAAAGTGTAGTATCTTTCCCGAGATTTGTGTTTGCTTCAAGTTGTTTGAGAAAATATGTATCTAGCAAGACCACAGTAATGTTATTCATCACTAATGAAGCAATAGAGAAGTTGGCAAAGGGAATAGACCTATTATATCTGCTCCATGTCTTGTATGCAACTTAACACAATATCAAATACAGATAATTGATTCAGCCAAAAACAATGATAGGATGACAAATATAGCTCATATTGATATGATGGTGCTTTAGATATTTTTTGTTGTTGTCATCCTTCAGTCTAAAAGACTATGGATTAGTGTCGCGAAATGATAAACACAGTCTTTTGTGAATGTAGAGTCCGATTATTTGATAGGGAAACATCAGTGACAAAACCAGCAAAACCAATTTTCAAAGTACTGAAAGTGCAGTGATACAAAAAATATATATCTGAGACAATTTGGACCTCTGTAATAATTTCTCGCCCTAAATGACCTTGGCTGTCGATGCACCTTCAAACTCAATTCATTCATTGTAATGATTTTTAAATATTGTGATTTTGTTTTAGCTGTTGACGCTTGCACAGACATTTGTGATGGAACAACAGACTGTGATGGGAAAGATTTGGAAACCATGCCTGAAATCTGTACACTTGGTATGATTTAATTCAAAGTTTCACATCTCTTGTCTTGAATTGAAGCAAATTATGCGTCCTTTTATACTTAGAAAATCTTGTTTAAGCTTTTAGATGCAAGTTTGTTTCTCATGAACTATTGTATGGAATGAAATGATACATCACACATTTGTTCTATGTGATTATGTAGGGTCTCTGACCAAGTTTCATATCTCTTGTTTTGAATTTAAGCAAAAAATGCTTAAACAATTTCTTTTTAAAATCTTGATTGAAGTTTTGCATGGCTGTGCGTATCTTAACAACTATTGTAAAGAATCATTGTGTGCATCCTCATATTTTAGAAACAAATAATACTTCACTGATATTATCAAATAGTCAAGCATGCTGTCTTATGGACGGCTTTTGTTTGACATGGTGTCAAACCCCATAAATACAAACAAAAATGTTCTAAATAATAACGTTTTTATTTTTTGTTCAGATTTGTGTCCAAAGAACAGATCGTTTTGTGCAGTCAGCATGCAATGTCTACCCACAACATGGTGGTGTGACGGGAAAGTTGATTGTCCGGGGGGAGAAGACGAGGGACACTTCTGTATTTACAAAGAATGCTCCCTCGGCACTGAATTCCAATGTGGGAATGGGAAATGTGTGGATTTTGGTCTGCGCTGTAACAGATTTGATAATTGCGGTGACGGAACAGATGAGGTTTGTTCCCATTTCTTGTCGAATTTAATGGGTTTTTTTCTCAGCTTTCATAACTCCCTCCCTAACAGATGAGGTTTGTTTAAGATTTCAAGTAAAATTTAATCATTCTTTTGTCAGCTTTCATAACTCTTTCCCTCTTTTATGATCAAGTGTCCTGCATTCCATTTCTAGCATGGTTTATCATTTGATCTTGATGTAACCTCAAGCAAGTCGCTATTTTTAAGCCTAGAATTGGATGATTACCAAGGAATCATGTTCTGAGTGAACCATTGTTGTGATAAAACTGAAGTAATGTTAAAAATTGCCTCAAATTCCATAAAAAAATATAATTTAAAGAAATGGTGGTGTTTTTAGTTTAAGCTTATTTCATTGCAAAATAAAAAAAAATACAAATGAATTAGGGAGAATGATTTAACCCTTTACCAAATGTCAAAGTTTTGTCTGTCCCAATTTGAAAGAGTTTGCAGACGACATTTCAACATGTGATGAAATTGAAAAATGTTCTTCAGATAGAGCAGAAAACCTTGTTGGATTTCTCCTTTTCCCACAATGTTTCCAGAGTCGTCTGCAACACAGTGGTTAAATATCATCATTGTTTGGTAATGGATTAAGCTTATTGAATGTTGTCAATAATGTGTTGATATTTTCCCTCCCACCTATTTTACAGATTGGTTGTGAGTACCCGTGTGATGGAGAGAACCAGTTCCAATGTCCAGAAGATTCTAGCCACTGTATACACGAGATGTTTGTGTGTGACGGTCATCCAGACTGCCACAATGGCAGTGATGAGGATCCCAATCATTGTAGTGAGTAACCTCCCTTTTCTTTTCAACATGGGATTATCTCCCTTGTGTGAGTAACCTCCCTTGTCTTTTCTTTTCAACATGGGATTATCTCCCCTGTTTGGTAGTGTTTACAGAGATTCATTGTGAAATATTATTGGCTTCAAGTTGAAATATTTATCCTCCCAAATATAAACATGTATACAGTAAGGCAAATGACTGACCTATACAATTTACCAGTTGTTTCATACATTTTGAAAAAAACAAGTCTTTAATTCAAATATCTATTGAAGATTAGAATGAAAATAAGAGCTTGACCATTTCATCTGTTCAAATTCACTATTTACATAATTCAGTGATTGGATAAGCAGTGATTGAATAAACATATGACAATGTTTGCACTAAAAAAACATGGGTCTAGGCTTATATACAAATGTGAAGCACTTACTATAGTCATGCATTGAACCCTTGATATACCATGTGTATAAACAATGGGGTTGAATTCTAGATATAACATGCCTTTTACTTATCCATTGTTGTTTTATCCCATGTGTGTTGAATATGATAGAAATCTAGATTAACATATCTTTCTTAATTTAGGTCATGGCCCGCAGTTTGACTGTCAGCCGGAATTGGAGTATACATGTCGTAATGGAGATTGTATCACGATGGCGTGGAAATGTGACGGAGATGAAGATTGCTCCGACGGGTCCGATGAGTGGGAAGGAGATGTGTGCAGTAAGTCGGTGCTAATTGTCTGCAAATTTTAAATAAGCATATGTATTCTTTCATGGAATTCTGCTTTTGACACAATGTATTAAAAGTCTTGAGACGTAAATTAATAACATACTACTTCTATTGAATTTGTAATATAATTTTTCCCTTATTTGTATGTGTTCTCCCTTAAAATCACTATCTCAGAGATTTGTGCTATGGGAGTAATAAACATCAAACATTTTTTATTAACAATCATTTTCACTAAACTAAGGACCATTTTCAATTTCTTCTGTGTTAGTGAAATCCTGTGATTTCCTTGAATAATGTGAAGTGAGCCTTTCTTTGCCTCTATGGGATTTGGAAATACAGTAAGAAATTCTGACATCACATGACAAGAACAGTCAAACGGTTTCAGAGACCCAATGATGGCAATGGTATCTAAAAAATAGCACCAGTTTTTTAAAGATTTCCTTGTCTTTTGGGAAATAAATATGTTTAAATGGTTTACAATACAGTCTAACTTGTGTTAAGCAGCAACCCTTTTAAGCAGCCAACCTGCCTTAAACAGCCACTACAAAAATTCCCATTGTTAGATTTATAGAGTAAATCAATTTGTGTTAAGCAGCCAACCTGTCTTAAACAGCCAATTTACTCTGTCCCATAGGCTGGCCTCTTAACACAAGTTTGACTGACAAAATGCAATACAAAACTAATGATCTATTTCTTTTTTGTTTGGTTATGTTAGTATGCTGTCAATAGTCTAGTCTTATGTTACTTCAAAAAACTTTGATGTAAATGTATCTTATAAACTTTATTTTCTTCAGAAAAGAACGGGAGTAGCTTGTGCCAATCAAACGAGAGACCATGTGATACAGGCAAGAGATGTATCCCGTCTCAGTGGTTTTGCGATGGGGAACCAGACTGCTTAGATCGGTCAGACGAAGCTGAGAAATATTGCTCCAGTAAGTCATATCTATACAGCTATGTAATGTTTGACTATTTCATTTAGCAGGGATTGATGAAAAAGTTCTTAAAACATAACTTACAAAGTAAGCCTCCTGTTGAAGGTTGTGCACAATTCAACTGAAGATACAGTCAATAGTGTTTTCAGCAACCATAGTAAATGGAGGTAGAATCGTAGTAATTAAGACAACTTTTTGCTTAAGATGTATGCCAGGCATTCAGAAAGTTCAAGTTCCATTTCTACTTGGGATTAAAGATATAATTAAAGATCATTTATACTTCTTTAAAAAAAAAAACATATTAGCAGCTGCATATCCTAAGGGAATTAAGTTACATATTAAGAGTGATTTGAAACTTGTTACTTTTCAAAATCACAAAAAGAAATGATGTTCTTTGCTTGTGCTTTCCATAAAGATAGGGTCACAAAATGCTTTGAAAACATGAACCTTGTTAAGTGGGTAGCATATTTCAGTTGTAATAAAATGTATCTTATTAATTCAAAAAAAAAAATTGTCATTGACAGCAAATATAGAATTTACTTTATTGAACTTGTTTATCCTCATATACAGTGTCAAAGGGAGGGATGTATTAAATCTTTACCAAACGCCAAATTTTAGGGCAGAAAACATTGTTGAAAAAGAAGAAATTCCTTGTAAAAGCAATTTCTCCTTTTCCCACAATGTTTTCCAGACTCGTCTGCAACAAACTGGTCAAATGTCGTTATTGTTTGGTAATGGATTAAAGAAGGTGGATCAATCTAAACAAGTAATTGTTATTAATAAGTCCTTTTTATTTCCTTACTCAGACGAGACAGTGTACAGATGTCCACACCCAAATGTACAATGTGTGAAGGACACTGTGATTCGACTCTGCCTCAAACCACAACAACTTTGTGATGGGATAAACGATTGTGACGGGAAAACAGACGAGGGAGGAATGTGCGAAGGTGTGAAGAGTTATAATTACTTCAAGCATAAGAAATACTAATAAATCCTTTTAGAGTTAAAACTCCTTCCAGCATAAGAAATACTAATAAATCCTTTTACTTATCTTATTATTTTTACATTGATTATGTAGGAAGCTTGAAGCTTGTTAGATCCACTCTTGATGACTGTTTCCTGGATACTAAACCAGTACTCCTGTGAGTTTTTGTGAGTTAGTCCCGGCAATTTTCATCGAACCTAAAAGGGATTAAACCTGGTACCCTCGGTACAAGAGGCCAATGCTCTACCACTTCCCTTACTTCATAATACTTCAAGTTTATTCACCTGTTACAGGCAGCAAATATTTACTGACAAAATGATGAATTTCTAATTATAAGCAATTTTTTTATCCATTTGTCGCAATGGTTTCTACCTAATATCAAAGAGAAAATGCATTTGGTTATGCTTTCATTGGGTGTCATGTTCATAACCATCAACCCTTTACCAAATGCCAAATTTGCAACTGTCCCAAATTGAAAGAGTTTGCAGACAACATTTCAAAATGTGATGAAATTGAAAAATGATCTTCTGATATGACAAAATCATTGTGGGAAAAGGAGAAATTCCTTGTTACAAACAATTTCTCCTTTTCCCACAATGTTTTCAAAGTTGTCTGCAACAAAGTGGTAAAATGTCGTTATCGTTTAGACCCCATATAAACACATCAAAACCTTTTGAAACTTGGACAATCTAAGATGTTGATTATTTTCTAGATAATGTCTGCGAAGCCAACAACCCATGTAAAAATGGAGAATGCCACAACACCCCTGTTAGCCCGGGTTATGTTTGCACATGCCCTACTAACAAGAAGCTGGATTCTGACAATGTGACCTGTGTTAACGCAGTACCATTTGACAAACTGTGCGACCAGTGGGGTATATGCGGACAGAACTGTATTCTAACAAACAAAACGGCCGGGTACCAGTGTACTTGTTTTGATGGATTCTTCCTGGAACCAGACAAGTTCACATGTAAACCATTAGGTGAGTTGTGTGTATGTTTGATTTAAATTTGTTTGTTTTAACTGTTAGAATTCTCAGTAATTTTCTAAAAAAAGATTTTTGTGTCTTCTGCTTTCCAAAACCTTATAATCTGCTTAATTTTAACAAGGAAAGATACTCACAGTAACAAATAGGTTAGATCATAGGCCAGCCGCCAATTTACTTGGCGACCGGCCTGGATCTTATCTGTTTGCATAGGCATGAAGTCGGTTCCAGCCCTAAATGGGCTCATATAAGACAGAGTAATACATTTCTGATATTTTCTCATCTTTACCATCTAAATCAATATGGTTTATCATATAACCTCACTTATATTTTCACATTTTTACTATGTACCGGTAATTTGATATAAATAATGTTTTTCTTTTCAGAGAGTGAACCTATCCACATCGTCTTCTCCAATAGACATGAACTGAGACTGGTTGACATTATGTCCAGTAATGCCATTTCTCTGGTATCGGGATTAAAGAACACTATAGCCCTTGATTTCTACTATAAGGATGGTTACGCTGTGCTGTTTTGGACAGATGTCATGGAAGATAAGATTTACACTGGGACCATAAAGGGGAACAGTAAGATATTGTGTATCATTTGTATCTTTAATCATTTTGCTACATAATTTGATAGGCATACATATGACGAGAAGCCATTTTTGTTTTCATTCTGTAACATTTTATCTCATTTCATATTTTCCATAACCATTTTATTTTGAGCAAATGACATAAAAAATCTATTAATAAGGTGACTGAGAAGAGTTACACAAAAAGAGGAATTTGAAAAGATATTCATATTGGAGGTCCTACTGCATGGAGGAGTTTATTCATGAATAATCTTTTCATATGTTGACTGATCTAAATACATGTATGTTTAAAGTTACCTTATTCAAGAAATCATACTCAACTCAGTATTTTTGATTTGATATGAATCAACAGCAATCAATAAAACCAGCAAGTCTTGTCGAGCAACCATTGTTAAAAGGAGACAAAATCTTGATGTGTACGACAAAGCATGACTTGACAACTCATTACTTGATTGCGTCATTCAGAAATTTCCTTGAGGACGTAGAAACCATGATGAAATCCTGGCTTAGTTCATGCCTTAACAAAATATTCCATGTTTATACTTTCCTTACAGATTTAGTAGACGTAGAGCCAATTGTAATGTTAGGCTTTGCAACCACGGAGGGTGTGGCAGTAGACTGGGTCAACAAAATATTCCATGTTTATACTTTCCTTACAGATTAAGTAGACGTAGAGCCAATTGTAACATTAGGCTTTGCAACCACGGAGGGTGTGGCCGTAGACTGGGTCAACAAATTATTCCATGTTTATACTTTCCTTACAGATTTAGTAGATGTAGAACCAATTGTAATGTTAGGCTTTGCAACCACGGAGGGTGTGGCCGTAGACTGGGTCAACAAATTATTTCATGTTTATACTTTCTTTTCAGATTTAGTAGATGTAGAACCCATAATAACCTCGGGCTTGGCAACCACAGAGGGTGTGGCCGTAGACTGGGTTGCAGAAAACATTTATTGGGTGGAGAGCAGCCTTGATCAGATAGAGGTCGCGAAGTTAGACGGCACGAATCGAACAACCTTGATCGCTGGCAGTATGAGGTCACCGCGGGCAATAGTCCTGGATCCGAGAGATGGGTATGTTAAATTATCTACCTAACAATTTGTTTAGTTTTTATTGTTGTCTTAAATCATGTTTTAATTTCCTTTGAAATATTTCTTATTTAGTCAGGAATTGTGATAGGTATTTGAATCATTTATTGAACAATTTGTTGAATTGAAACAAGATCAGATAGCAATAATAGAATATTAAAAGAAAGACTTTTTGTGTTGAAGGTAGAAATCACCATGCTTGAAGGAAAAGTTGTTTGTTACAGTTGGTTTTAAATATTCCTTCCGTCTATCCAAGTCTTTATAATGTTATATAAGTAAATTATTCATTTAATTATTTGTAGAAAATTGCTTTGGACTTACTGGGATTAAAAGTTAATTATTCATTTGATTTTTTCCAGGAAATTGTTTTGGACGGACTGGGATGATAAGAACCCGCGTATTGAAGGTTGCTCCATGAGTGGTGATAAGCGAAAAGTCATTCATGAAATAAAACTGTCAGAAGGCGGAGGATGGCCCAACGGTCTCACTGTAGATTATGACTTTAGGAGGCTTTACTGGATAGATGCCAAGTGAGACACGATTTTAGTTGACACTTTTATTCAATAATTTTTAAACTCATTACCAAACTATAACAGTGTTTGACAAGTTTGTTGCAGACGACTCTGGAAAACATTGTGGGAAAAGGAGAAATTGCTCTTAACGAGCAATTTCTCCTTTTCCCACAATTTTTTCTGCCCTATCAAAAGATTGTATTTTTAATTTCATCACATTTTGAAATGTCTTCTGCAAACTCTTTCAATTTGGGACAGTCCTTGAACCAAAGCCAATGATTGTGCCAAATGTTGATTAATGCAAATATGATACTTATGGGATTCAAACCTAAAAGTCTTGTTTTCTAAGTATGAAACTCTTATCATGGATACGCTTCTTCCACAAAGGGTGGGATTTACGGGTTAAGTTGTAAACTTTTACTATTAACATGGAACTTTACATGCCTTTAAAAATTCTAATATGCGAAACTGGTGCAGAGGTAGAGCGTGGGCCTATTGTTCCAAGGGAGGGTCCTGGGTTTGATCCCCATAAGGGTCGGTGAAAATCGTTGGACCTTACACACAGTTCTGAGCGAGAACTGGTTTAGTGTCCAGAAATTAGTCATTGAGAGTGGATTTAACAAGCTTCAAGATTCCACACCAAAGGAAACAAATAAGATAAGAAATATGCAGTATTTTATTCAAATTATTTTTTGTTTTGAAATATATACCCATACTCCATGGTAGGAAATTGTCAAGAAAGCCATTTACTACCCATTTACCCATGGATGCTATCTTATTACGTTAAAATTGTTGACACAATGGCAAACCCTATAAAATGATTAATAATTATTAAAGATAAGGTATCCTTGGAGAATTTAAGCAGTGTGAATCCAGATTCTAATACAAATGATCTCACATAACTCTTGAAAACTTTATTTATAAAACAAATACCAAGTTGTTGTCTTAGAACGTGAACACATGCAAAAGCATTTACAATATATTTGTTTTTCAGATCTGAATCCATTCATACAATCAATTATGATGGGGATGATTTACGGCTAGTGTTAAAGGGCCACAAGGACATGACACATCCATTTGCTATGTCACTGTTTGGTAACTACGTGTATTGGACGGACTGGAGCACCAACTCTGTAGTCAGGGTAAGGCTTAACTGGTTACCAAACAAAAGCGACATTTGACAAGGTTGTTGCAGACGATTCTGGAAAACATTGTGGGAAAAGGAGAAATTGCTCAATTTCTCCTTTCCCACAATGTTTTTTGTCCTATCGAAAGATTATCTTTTAATATCATCACATTTGCAAATGTTGTCTGCAATCTCTTTCAATTTGGGACAGTTGAAAATTGGTAAAGTGTTAAATGGTTATTCCAATCCTTTATTTTATTATTTTTTGACTGGTCCAAATTGAAAGCATCTGCAGATGGCAGTCAAGAAGAATAGATTTTTTTTATTTCAATTGAGATGTTGAAAAGAAGCCATTGTGATAAGGGATGAATTGCTTGTTACAAACAATTTATCTATAGTTACTCTATTGTTTGTTGAATCCTTATCTGTGACTGCAAAAGACCTAAATAGAAATCTTGGAAACCAACCAAATTTAATGTGTGTCAATATGGAGCAAGAAATTAACTTAACAAAATCAATGTGAGTTAATATTGAGTTATGTCTTAACCAATCAAACTCAATGTGAGTCAATTTGAAAGAAGGAATTAAACAATCAAATTTTATGTGAGTCAATATGGAGTAATGTATTAACCAATCAAATTTAATGTAAGTCAATATGGTGTAATTAATTAACCAATCAAATTCAATGTGAGTCAGTAGGGAGGAAGGAATTAACCAATCAGATTTGATTGCAGGCTAACAAGTTCAATGGTTCGGGTGTTGAAGCCGTTCAGAAGACAATCACGCAGCCATTTGACCTGCAAGTGATCCATCCGAAACGTCAACCAGTGGCGACAAATCCATGTGCCAACAACAACGGGGGCTGCTCTGACCTCTGTCTGATCAACATCGGTGGTACGGTGGGCTGTAGGTGTCCCCACAGAAAACGGTTAAATAGCGACAATAAAACCTGTGTTGGTATGTGTTTTTCTCTGTGTTCATAATGACCAATACCATCAGCAGCCATTTGTATAAACAGTTTAACCCACGGTTAAAACTTACCATGGGTTAAATTCCTGGTTAAAACGCGGTAAGCGTTTGTATAAAACTCGCAGGTAACTTTAACCGCGAATTAACCCAGGTATAAGTAACCAACCTCTAGGACCAAGGTAAGTTGTTTAACCAGCAAAGTTACCACTTTAAATATGGCCGCCATCTTGTAAATTCGGCCCCGCTTCAAACGAATTTTTGACGAAATGACCGCCAACTGACCAGCTATGGGAAAACAAAATTACGGAAACCCTCCAGATTTTCATCGAGAAGCTTACGAGACATGTAAGACCACTGTTTATTGTTTAATTCAACGAAATTTGTGTGTCGAAAAACTAACGTGACATGACCACTGTTTGGCATGTAGACATCAACAAAAGATCTCGTATAATGGGGCCTATTAAGCACCCTGCATTAACAGTAACAACTTCATTTGCGTTTTCTCTTTAGTTTAAAGTTCTACTTTCACATTTGATAAAAGCTATTCGATTATCAATCCGGTACATTTTATTGGGTGGGATTATCCTCTACCTTTCGAGGACTTCCTGCTGAAAACGAAACAATAACAAACAAAAACATTTCTTCGCAACGCCGTTCATGTACAATCATGTGAAGGTAGGGATTTGCAGTTCAGTTATAATTTAGAAAAAAGCACATATCAGTGTTTATATCACCAGTTTCCCCATGGGATTTTGAGGAATGTCGAAATTCAAAGCACACCAAGAACACAAAATTATGAGATTATGCAAAGTCACATTATGTTTGTTTTAGATTGACATAGTGGCAAAGAATTTGAGTTTTGTTGTGAGTTATGGTTATTAACAGATGGAGAAAGACCACAACCTTAACTGCCCTTAAGGAAGAACCATCTCCATTCCGTATATCAGTCAAGAAATAATCTGTTTGAAAATCCATATGCCTTCATTGATCTAAACCCAGACAGAGATGACAGGGATCTTAGTAACATACCATTTTGATAAAAGGAGAAATTGGTCTTGAAGGAAAGACCTTTAAATAAAATTGTTTTCTTTTGCTTTCAAAGATCCAGTATGGCAGAGTTATCACTTTGACCATTCTTTAAACATTTGTACATGTTGCCTGAGTTCTGTTCTAGGCTAGTAAGTGAGTCTTGCCCAAAGACACTCCACACAAATATATGCGAATATCAGGTTTTGAACCGATTGTTGAACCTGTTGTCCAATTTAAAGTCCATGACACTAACTGTTACTCACCAGCAGTTTATTAGGTCTTCTGCTGAAGGTACATTACTTGTGTTCATATGAAGAAATGAGTTAACAGTATTAACCCTCTTCCTCAATTTGGATTTTGAGTGTTGCCAAAAATGATCACATGAGGACACATCAATTACGAGAAATGCCCTTTGACTATGATATTGGGAATTAAATGTAACATTAAAGCAGCTCATGCTGAGCAATTTCACTTATTGTCACAATGGTTTCTTTTGTCTTCTGCTTCAAGTGCATTTAAAGGTAAAACAATGAAAGGAAGGGTTTAATCTTATATGAGTATATCTGACATCAATTACTTTAGGTATTCCACTTTTGAAATTAAAATATATATTTGCTTTTTTATGAATTGATGTTTGTAATTTATATGGCAGACAATTTCCTCAAAAGCTTATATAGTAGATCAAAGACATAGTATTTACCTGTTTTTTTTGTTTGTTTCCTCACATGTTACATATGTTTAAGATAGATCAAATGACTGATGGAAAAAGGTTTCTTATTTTCAGACTGACAAAGGTGTTATCTCTGGAGATAGTTGGTACACATACAGACCATTCCTTCATATTCAATACTCAAAGCCAGGTAAGGCTGATTCTATGAATTTGTCATAAGTTCTAGTGAAACTTAGATAAGCTGTAATATAACTGAAAAAATGTTGACACAGCAATAAACACTAAACAATACTGTGCAGTTAAAACATTGAGAAAAAAAAACAGTATGTATTGATTATAATATTTATTATAGGTCCTTTTATACAAAACACAACTTTCCACTGTATACATGAAACTAAATGACAGACTCAAATATGATTATACTTCACTACTCCTGCTCACTTTTGTTATACCAAATATAACTAACAATTGAAAATATGGCATGTTTTCATGATGATTTTTAAATCTTTATACTATGTTTGAAAGTTTTAAACTAAATTTTCAATGAACATGCTTCTTTTTTTCCAGATGCAGCACAATATGCAGTGTCCAGAAGATTACAAAGACCTACATTTATCAAATTTGCTTGTACAATATAATTTATGATAAATTTTACAGAAAGGATTTGTGTTTAGCATGGTTTATTTATTTATATGGACTTGACATTGTGTCAATATTTCTAAAGTGTTGTGATGCCCAGTACACTTAAAGGAAGAAATACCCCAAACTTGAATGCCCATAAAGTTTGAACAAGCAAGATAGAACCATCCACATTCTTCTTGTCAGTCAGAAGATTATCTCATGAAGATCCAAATGCGGTCACCCGGGATTTGAACCCATGCTGAGAAGGGTCATGCAATTTCAAGTTTGTTACTCTTAAGCCACAGAGGCTCCTAGCATGCATTATATTCCCTCTATTTAACACACAATGTAGTCTTGCAGGAAAATATTGAAGTATGTTGTCTTCAAATATTTCATAAATGGATATTGAAATAACTTGGAAATGTTGTCCACTTTAATACACTCTTAGAATAGTTTTCCATATCTACTCTAGTTTCTGCTGTCCTGGAATATCTGCTTTCTGCAAAATCAAAAATATAAGTAGATAATAGAGTACATTTGACATGCTTAGAGGGAGTGATACAGACAACATGGTTAAATACCAGCTGACCTTATATATAAGGAGGAATCCCAATATTTCTTTAGACTTAATGAAGCTCAGGCCCAATTAAGAAATGATCTTTGTAATGAAACTGTTTCATATGATACCAAGCAAAGAGACCTTCCAAAGACACAATAACATTTCATCATAGAAACCATTGTCAGTCACTGAAATAGTTAGATGTCTTTAGAAATACATGTACATGTATGTTTGTTCTCATATTTGGGTATCTCCCACAATCTTTTCATATGACAAAAAGGAACAATTATTAATCATGATGAGCATTTATCACATTGTTAAAATGGCTATTTCCTGAAGATTCGTTTTACCCTTTTGTTGAATTGGGAACAGAGTTGTATTTAAGGCATTATGAAGAATAATAAATGAACAAATCAAAGCAAAGAAAAATAGGTGTAGAAAAAAATAACAATTAAGAAGTACAACTGATTAAGTATAGGGAGATTTTCTCATTCAAACTGTCTCATTGATAAAAAAATCCATATTGCCATGCATTTCTATATTTCAATCATACATATATCAAAGTGTATTTCCTATATGTACCATGACCTATAGTACATGTATACTTAAAATAATATATTAAAATACATTTACTATACCTGAGAATTACAGAGGGACTTGTGTTCTGAGCCGACATTCATGTATGGTCTATTTCAGTGACTGAAAAGCTGAAATTATATAAAAACAACTTCTGAAAAATGTAAAAGATGAATTGTTTGGAGAATGCTTTCATTTACTACTTTATGCTAAACTCCTTTGTCACAACTGCAGCAGAAAAGTATAGAAGATAGTGTGACAAATTAAGAAATGTATTTCCATGAGCTATAATGGTGTTCACTTTTGTTCTAATAGTTTCAATGCAACATCTCCGTGGCATCACAAATAAAATGCAGAACTTATACTCTTCAATTGCCTTGTAAAATCCTGTTTTAGTTTGAACCATTCATAAACTCCCTAATGGAGTAATAAGATGTACATTGACACTCATGGTTTTCAAAGCTGTGTCAAAATTGTTTTATTACCCCTTCCTGGGATGCAACTATACTAGGACTCTGAAGTGTTTTGTAAAAGGATATTCGTACAAAACCAGTGGGCTTGAACCCAGAACCCTTGGGTAACAAGTCCATCACCTTGTCCACTTACACAGATCCCCCTGTGGCTCATGAATCGTGTTCTGAACACATATATACTGTAACCAAGGACAGTTTTTCACATTTAAAATCCACATTTCATACTTAGTATATCATTTGACATACATTGTACATGTATAAACATGTACAGGTGATCGTTTGTTGAAGGAAGTGTGGCGTGCGTGGAAAGACAAATTACTTCATACCTCATTTGTTAGATAGCTTTCACAGTGATGATGTGGAGCTTAGCTTCCTTACCTAGCTAACACACTAATTCCGAATAGTTTTCTGTTGCAATATTGTCTTCCCCATTCACTATTTGACGACGAGCATGTTTTGACAATTGTTATTTCATCTCTTGTAGGGCTGTTTTCGATAACTTAATAAGTACAGTTGTGTACCTACTCGAATTGTTATTTAGGCAAACCATAATGAACACTAACTTGGATGATCCAAGCTGTAACTGTTTTGCGGAGAATGAAATATCTATGTCTGGATCATTCAAACTAAATAAACAATCAATATTTACCTTTCACATGACAGCTTTGCGGGAAAATGACGTCACGATCATGTTGCATTTTGGGATTTTTGGTAACTTTAACCGTGGGTTAAAACATACCATTTCTGGTAAGGTTACCGTTGAGTAAAACGCATTTATACAAACGATGTAACCGTCATGGTTACCTAACCGCGAATTTAACCGTCGGTTAATTTAAACCGAGGGTATGTTTTACCATCGTTTATACAAATGGCTGCAGATGGGACTTTGTGGCTATTTCAAATTGATTTTAAGTTAAGGTACATTTGGACACTTTCATTATTGATTGGTATGAAATTTAGCATTGTAATCACTTGCCACTCTTGATCCAGGTCTGACTATCAGTTTGTTTGTGAATGGATTTTTGTTAAGGCCAGCTTTTATCACAGACATGCATAAAGTCAATGAATTTTCATTTTGATATCTTATTCTTACTAAGATTACCCGAATAATATGGTGTTGATCAAAACCTTACGTAGGAACTTCCCATCATGCTATTTATTTAAAGTACTATTTAAAGTAAAGTTCATCATTTGTCATTTTTATCCAATGAACTATATTTCAATTTTATTGGTACATTATAGTAAAAAGAATCTCTTATATTTTTTACGATATAAACTAGAGCTTTTTGCAATACTATAGCTAGTTTTTCATTTTACTCTGGTCTGTCTTCCATTAGTGGTTTTGGTAAGAAGTTATAGGTCTAAGATTCATGCTACATACATCCTGTTGTTGGGGAAGTACTCTAAGATTCATACTACATACATCCTGTTGTTGGGGAAGTACTCTAAGATTCATGCTACATACATCCTGTTGTTGGGGAAGTACTCTAAGATTCATGCTACATACATCCTGTTGTTGGGGAAGTACTCTAAGATTCATACTACATACATCCTGTTGTTGGGGAAGTACTCTAAGATTCATGCTACATACATCCTGTTGTTGGGGAAGTACTCTAAGATTCATACTACATACATCCTGTTGTTGGGGAAGTACTCTAAGATTCATACTACATACATCCTGTTGTTGGGGAAGTACTCTATGATTCATGCTACATACATCCTGTTGTTGGGGAAGTACTCTAAGATTCATACTACATACATCCTGTTGTTGGGGAAGTACTCTATGACTTGTTTTTCTACTTCAGATGATGTTAAATTCATGTTGTTTGTGAAGAACCAAGAGATCCGAGGTGTTGATATTGAGAAGGCAGATTTTAACGTGATTCCGGTGATAACCATTCCAAATATTGATCAACCTCAGGCCATCGACTATGACCCTGACAACGATAAACTGTACTGGATCGACAACGGTTTGAAGGTCATTAATCGTGCAAACTTTGATGGCACTGTGGAGACGTTAATTGATAAAGGTAAATAATTTATGCTTGTAATACTTGTATAATGAGCTGGATGACTGGAATTACTGGAAATAAAAATTATTGTATTATTATTATGCTCAAATATAATTGATATTGAATCAAATATATACCTCAACCTCAAATATCTCATATTCTCGTTTTAGCCTCTTTAGTCATATATAGTATTTGGATGGTTAACTGATCATGTGAAGAGATGTCCAGAAGTCATTCATTACTAAGTAACTATGGTCATTTAAAACAATAACCTGGGTCTCCGTGGCCCAGAGGTTAGAGTACAGGGCTTGGCATAGATAACATAGCCCCCCTGTGTGGGGGTTAAGCCCATTACCAAACAATAACGATATTTTACCACTTTGTTGCAGACGACTCAAGAAAACACTTTGGGAAAAGAAGAAATTGCTCATAACAAGGAATTTCTCCTTTTCCCACATTGTATTCTTCCCTATTAGAAGATAATATTTCAATTTCATCTGATTTTGAAATGTCGTCTACAAACATTTTCAATTTGGGACCGTCGAAAATTTGGTGTTTGGTAAAGGGTTAAGTTGTATGTTATGGTTAAAATTTATTAAGATATTTAATTGATCATTTGCAGAGATGTCCAGAAATCATTAACTTCTATTAGTTCTTGTAGCCTAAGTTTATATGGTATTACAAAACAATGATCAAACAGAGTTGGTCTTTTTTGCAGCAGATAACAATAAACCGGATTGTAAAATGACCCTCAAAACATATACTTGAGGAAAGCTTAAATGAGAACTTGGAATAAATAAAAGTATAATGATAAAAGGTTTCTTTGCTCATGATGAACAATTCATCATAACATTCTTAAACTAATAATGGCATCTTCTGGAAAAAGCAGTAACTTGAATGAATGAAGTATAATTTAATTTTCTATAGATATATGTATATAACAATTATATTTATTTTCTATAGATATATGTTTATAACAATTATATTTATTTTCTATAGATATATGTATATAACAATTATATTTATTTTCTATAGATATATGTATATAATAATTATATTTATTTTCTATAGATATATGTATATAACAATTATATTTATTTTCTATAGATATATGTATATAACAATTATATTTATTTTCTATAGATATATGTATATAACAATCATATTTATTTTCTATAGATATATGTATATAACAATCATATTTATTTTCTATAGATATATGTATATAACAATTATATTTATTTTCTATAGATATATGTATATAACAATTATATTTATTTTCTATAGATATATGTATATAACAATTATATTTATTTTCTATAGATATATGTTTATAATAATTATATTTATTTTCTATAGATATATGTATATAACAATTATATTTATTTTCTATAGATATATGTATATAACAATTATATTTTAGATATATGTATATAACAATTATATTTATTTTCTATAGATATATGTATATAACAATTATATTTATTTTCTATAGAAACATGTATGTAACATTTATGTTAATTTTCTATAGAAATATGTATACTGTATAAGAATTATGTTAGTTTTCTGTAGAAATATGTATGTAACTTTTATATTAATTTTCTATAGAATTATTTGTATATAACATTTATATTAACTTTCAGGATTGGACAACGCAGAAGCATTAGCCATTGACTGGCTATCAAGGAACATGTATTTTTCATCGTATAACAGTGACACAAACACGGCCTCCATATCCGTGGCAACGCTTCAGGGTACCTACAGAACAGAGCTCATCAAAACAAATATATCGAAACCCAACTCCCTAGCCTTAGATCCGCACGGAGGGTAAGTATATAAGGCTTAATCCTTAACCAAACGCAATTATCGACCGTCCCAAATTGAAAGAGTTTGCAGGCAACATTTCAAAATGTGATCAATTTGGAAAATATTCTTCTGATAGGGCAGAAAACATTGTTGGAAATTGCTCGTTCAGAGCAATTTCTCCTTTTCCCACAATGATTTCCAGAGTTGTCTGCTACAAACTGGTCAAATTTTATTATTGTTTGGTAATGGGTTAAAGAAACTATTCTAAAGCTTCCTTTTATGTGTTTGTGTTCTATTGGTTTGATATATTTCGACTTTGAGCCATAAATCCCATAATTGAAAGCAGTTTAACAAAGGGATGACTTGCTTGTGGGGATTAAACTTTGTCACATTACTTTCAGCTTTAAAAGTGATACCTTTAATCAGTATATTTTCTACATTGGAAACATGTATGTCATTTCACTAGCTTCAGATATCTATGCTATGTATATCAGGAGAATATTGCTAATATATTGTGAAATAGAAGTATTGGTGGTGATTAATTGGAGAAAGCGAAAATACTGGTACAGTGAATCTTGTTTTTAGACTCATGACCAAACTTCCCTTTCATAGTGGGCAGGACATAATTAACATACTTGAATTTAAACATGCCCTTCATGGATTTCCATTTTAAGTTTTATAATCAATCTGACATTTTCGTATTACATGATTGTCTTCTACAGTGCAAGTTACAGAGTTCATATTATTGTTTAATCTGATGGTGTTTTCATTCAAGATAATCAAACAATATTAAACAATACAATAGTTTTATTTCCAATGCTATACAAAGTCATTTGAATATTACAAAATAACAGAATTGATTTGAAATACTAATGATGTTATGAAAGGACAAGATATAAGTGCTGAGTAACATATAGTGAAGTTATAATGGGTTCAGAATATATACCAGTACATGTATTACAAAATCCCATTTTTTAAAAAAATATAAAATATTTTTCAGTACCATGTATTTCACTGACAAGGGTGGTGATGGTGGCAGCCACAGACTGTTAAGGGCACAACTAGACGGTGGACTGCCTGTGGTACTATTGAACAACCTTAACCAGCCAAAAAGTAAGGCATTCCTTAACCATCTCCATCATATATGCTACATTAATCTTAATTACCCATATGGAATTTGGTAGACTTGATTTTTTATAAGACAGCAGTAGCCTGGAAGGGCCGAATTCCGGTAATATAGGATTTTAACTCTTTAAAAAAAGACTAAATACAAATGCAGCACTTGGTTTTCATGCCTTATGTAATACAGCAATATTTTACCTTTGTTTCCAAGCTATTTTTTAATACAAAAATTCTAATGTGAGAGAGAAAGGGTAGTTTGAACAAACCCTGGTTAAACCTAGTCGCTGTTTGAAAAAGTGACCTAATTTCGGTGACGTCATTCAAGGGAAGCTACCCATACAAATTTTCAAGGGAAACTACCCAAACAAACACAATAAGGCAAAGGAATTTAATACTGATAGTTCTGGGTTTTTTGAGAAGTTTTACACTTTTTATTTGTTTTTACTTGCACTGTACAACAAACATATGTATATCAAACTTATTTCCAATTCATATGCACATTTATGCTTTTAAAAAGTCTTAGGTTTTTCTTCTCTATAACAATATTGAAGACAGAAAATTCCCTCTTCCTTCCAAGAACGATTAAATACGGAACAGAACACCATATAGCATCAATGGTTGCAAACATTTTCCTTAATTGATTTGTAGAAGTAGTGTAAAAGATGGCAAAATATCAGGCTAAGTTTTGCTTGTCATTTGAAAAAATGTGGAAAAAATTGTGTAAGGGATAGGACTTAAAATTGTTTAAAAATCTTTGGATGGCCTTCGAAAGAAAACTATACTTCCGATATACGTTTAGAGGGGAAAGGTTGACTGACACTTCAGACGATCTGAAATTGCCAAAATATTTGTTTTTGGCCAAAAGAACGAATTCGAAGATGGTCATAATTTGGTAATAGTAGAAAACATGAAAAAACACATATGCAAACAATTTTAAAAGAGCTTTAGCAATCTATGTCTCATATTTAGCTTTTCTGGGTGTTAAAAGTTGCGTTCAGGACCTGGTAATATTTACTGAAATTTTGGCATGTGAGATTAAACCAACTCTTGCGAT
This sequence comes from Cerastoderma edule, assembly GCA_947846245.1. NCBI lineage: Eukaryota > Metazoa > Mollusca > Bivalvia > Cardiida > Cardiidae > Cerastoderma > Cerastoderma edule. Next base: position 996,556 of record OX401419.1, read on the forward strand.
ATGAGATAAAACAAAGGTCACCGGAATTAGGACTCTCACGAAATTAAGGCCTTCGACGATACATAAAACAAAGTCTAGGTCTCCAGTAGGGGTTTGACCTAAAGGCAAAAAGATAGAACACTAAATAAATCAATGAAATATTAATTTGCAGTACATAACACATGACAACTACATCATAAATTAATGAAATATTAACATGAAAAAATGCATTGCACAACATAAATCTTTTTTTTTTATTTTACCGTACATAGTATGACATAAGTCAAAGAAACATCAATGTACAGTACATAGTATGACATAAGTCAAAGAAATATCAATATACCGTACATAGTATGACATAAGTCAAAGAAATATCAATATACAGTACATAGCACCACTTTTATCAATATACAGTACATAGCACCACTTTTATCAATATACAGTACATAGCACCACTTTTATTTATGAAGTATTAAGCATGCAACATCCCATACATCTATGAAATACTGATGTGCTTTTGATTACATCTCATAATTCATTTTACCATGCAATACAAATATATTAATGTTGACTATATAACACTACATACTACATTTATCAAAGAAACATCAATGTACAGTACATAACATCACATTTATCATAATCTTACATAGTTCAACGATTTTAATGTGCAGTACAAAACACAACACAAATTAATGAAAAAGTTACATGCAGTACATAATATATATACATCATATATCAATAGATATATATCATAGATCAAGGCCAGCTGCCAAGCAAATCGGTGACTGGCCTCTGATCTAACCTGTTTGGTTCTCATAGTATCTTTCCTTAACAAAATTAAGCAGATATTTAAGGTTTTGGAAAGCAGACATCACAAAAATCTATTTTTAGAAAATTACCCAGCATTCTAAGGGTTAAATAATTATTGGTTAATACAAATCTTTCAGGTCTCACATTTGACCATGGACGTCTTTACTTCATCAATATGGGAGACAATACTATCGTTACCTGCGACACAGATGGGAAGGATAGAAAAATAATAACAAATCCCAGCTTAGTAAAACCAACCTCTTTGACAGTGTACCTGGATTTTATCTTTGTGTCAGACGATGATAAAATTGTGACAATCAACAAGGTTGAGGGTGGTAACTATACTGTGATCAGAGAGGCCACACCCAATGTCAATGCTCTACTTATCTACGATGAACAACAGAGGGCACAAAGTAAGTATTTTATTATCTCTTTTTTTTTATTGTTTGTTTGTTTTACATCGGTGGTGAAGGAAGCTTAGTAAAGCCTATCAAGTATCTCTTGATCCTCTCTTTACGTTATGATCCTTTAACCAATTACCAATTAGGCGACAGTGGTGCAGTGGTAGGGCGTCGGCCTCTTGTACTGAGGGTCCCGGCTTCGAATCCTCGTAAGACGAGGTGAGAATCGCCGGGGCTAACCCACAAATCGGCGCGAGTACTGATGCAGTATCCAGGAAGCAGTCATCGGGAGTGAATGTACCATTAATAAGCTTCAAGCTTCCGTCACAATCAATGTAAAATAAATAAGTTTACTTCTAACCAATTACCAAACAGTAATGACACTTTACCATTTTGTTGCAGACACCTCTGGAAAACAGAGGAAAGGGAGAGGAAGAAATTCTTTTGACGAATTGCAAATATATTACAAAAATAACTACCTTTATTTGATATTTTAAAAAAACAAATATGAAAAAAGAAGAAATTGGTGTTTACAGCAAAATCTTCTTTTTTTCACAATTGTTTCTTGAGTGGTCCATTTCGAATATGTTAAAACAAATATGTATAATAAAGGTGTATAATCAATACTTCATTTCTATTCTTAACAGGAGGGGAAAACCCATGTCACAACAACAAGAGTGGGTGCTCCCAGCTTTGTTTACCAACCTCTAAAAGTCTCAACATGTGTAAATGTACAGCTGGATATGATCTTACAGGAACAGATAACAAAATATGTCAAGGTGAGTCCAAGGTCACAAGGTCATACCACCTTAAGGATACGACTTTACAGGAACAGATAACAAAATATGTCAAGGTGAGTCCAAGGTTACAAGGTCATACAAACTTAAGGATACGACCTTACAGGAACAGATAACAAAATATTTCAAGGTGAGTCCAACGTCCCAAGGTCATACAACCTTAAGGATACGACTTTACAGGAAGAGATAACAAAATATGTCAAGGTGAGTCCAAGGTTACAAGGTCATACAAACTTAAGGATACGACCTTACAGGAACAGATGACGAAATATGTCAAGGTGGGTCGAAGGTCACAAGGTCATACCACCTTAAGGATACGACCTTACAGGAACAGATAACAAAATATGTCAAGGTGAGTCCAACGTCCCAAGGTCATACAACCTTAAGGATACGATTTTACAGGAACAGATAACAAAATATGTCAAGGTGAGTCCAAGGTCACAATATTAGCACCAGATAAGTCATGAGGGAAGAAACCCACATCAATTGATTCAAACATTCAATGTTGTTTCAACAAGTATCTAGTTTTTTTGCAATGAAATGCTGGCTTATTATCAATGGAGGAAAACACGAAACTTGAAAGCTCCCAAGAACTTGGTCAAGCTGGATAAAACATCAGCCTTTACTAATAATGCTAGGAGGAGGAGTCGTTGCGTGGCCCAGCGGTTAAGTTGGCGGACTTAGAACTCAGGGGTCCTGGGTTTGAGCCCCACCACCACCTCTGGTTTTGTGGGAGTTACCTTTGGCAAGTCGCTTCAGAGGTCTAGCCTAGTACTGATTGATACAGAGCCATTACAAAACTGAAAAATTGTTGATACTGTGGTAAACATGATACAAAAAAAATGCCAGGAATCTATCTGAATAAACTAAATCTACTAGTAACAGGATTCAACCATATTCATTGAGAACTTAGACATCTCACACATATGAGCATTTTGCTCATATAATCTGCAAAGTGGTTGTAGAGGGATCTCTCATAAGGGTATTTTTATCTTTATTTTTTCAGGAATTCAGAAGTTCCTGCTTTATGCCAAAGAGACAGAGATTCGAGGACAGAAGTTTACACAATCTTCAACAGAAGCATTGGTACCAATTTCTCAAATACAGTCAGCATCGGCCATTGACTTTCTAGCTGGTAAATTTTCTTTATGCCACTTAGAAGAAATATAATTATCATGTTTTATTAATTTTTCCCCAAAATAAGTGACTTTTATACTCACATTTTATAATTCTTTTTTAAAGCCATACTTGTGCCCATTAACACTTAAATTATGAGAGTATTCGAATAATTGAAAGTCATCTTAAAAGTACTTTAAATTCCCCTTTACAGACAAGTTGAGACTGTAACATGTTCATGTGATGCTTTTAAAAGTGTCAATACTTAAGGTTTGTTTACAATTAGTGATAAAACAAGGCCAGCTGCGAAACCTTGGGAACCAATAAAACCAAAGAATTTCTCCATTTTTAATGTTCATGTTGTTAATATTGGATAAATGACAGTATTCAATGTGATTTTTCTAACCAGGTGATCGCCAATCATTAATCTGAGAGCTCCTTGCGATTTTAGATGTTACTCGAATGTAAACAATGAAGTTATATTGGTGGGCACCAAATTTATGAAAATAGCACTTTGAAAAATAGATAATAAATAGTTCAGGCGTTATATTGTCACGATCTTGTGTTTTTTCACTATGTTTCAACATATTCTATCATGATTTATATCTCATATTACCCAATTTTGCAGTTTTTCTGAGCACTAGTATGCTTTTAAGGATCATGTCTTAATTTGAAGTACTGCAAGAAGTTTGATATATTGATCAAATTGAAAGCATCACTAGAGCATTTATAAAACCTTTCTTAACTGTATTGCATTATTGTATTCCAGCCCATGACTATATATACTGGGTCGACCAGAAGACTAACTCTATCTCGCGTATCAAGAGAGATTCCACTGAGCGGGCCGTCATCATCAAAGATGGCATCAACAGTGTGGAGGGACTGGCACTGGACTGGATTGCTGGTAATATACTTGTTACAGAAAAGGCCTGATAAATGTTCCCTCCTATTGGATTTTATAACTGAGACAAATTGAAAGCAACATCAGAATATGAAAATTGAACATATTTTTTGTGATGGTTGATAAAAGCCATGGTGGCAAAAGCAAAATGTTGCTAAATGTAATGAAATAAGGTTTTTATGTGGAGTATGGGCGGTTAAGATGTATCATTTTTTCCAATTGGAGCTAATGATCTCAATTACTTAACCCATTACCAAACAATAACGACATTTTTTTTACTAGTAAATTGCAGACGACTCTGGAAAAAATTGTGGTAAAAGGAGAAATTGCTCTTAATGAGCAATTTCTCCTTTTCCCGCAAATTTTTCTGCTCCATTAGAAAATCATTTTTCAATTTCATCACATCTTGAAATGTCGTCTGCAAACTCTTTCAATTTAGGACAGTCAAAAATTTGGCGTTTTGTAAAGGGCTAAGCAATTTCTCCCTTTCCCACAATCGTTTCTGCCCTATCAGAAGATTATTTTTCAATTTTATGAAATTTCCATCACATTTTGAAATATCGTCTGCAGACTCTTTCAATTTTGGACCGTCCAAATTTGGCGTTGGGTTAAGGGTTTATCCAATGTGAATGTAATTGGAGAGGTCCTTAGCGCGCAATAGGCACCTCATGTACCTGCACTCAGTCACTGCTACAAAAACTACCTCTCACTGGATTAGAGTGCAATATACAAGTGACGTTATGCAGCAGAAGTTCATGTCTTTTATCACTGTGCTTTCTTGCATATTTGGCCGCAGTTTTGATATATGGATGGGAACGATATTAAGTATGAGGTACATGTTTTCTCTGTTTAAGATAATTGACCGATCACCAAAACACCTCGAAAAGAATATTCACTACAGCTACACAAATAAAATTGTAAAGAAATCCCTGGTTAACAAATGTTTTTTGACATTGCTTTTATTAGTTTCTTTTTTAGGATTCAGTACAATACTGTTGCAAGTATCGGTACTTCACAAAAGTGAAGGACTTATTATAGTCTTGCATTGAACCCTTGTATTATGAAATAACCTTCTGACAAACATGGGGAACAGATATGGGGTTTTATTGAAAAGTCACTTAGCAGCCAACACCATAAAAACCAACTTGGGAAAACAGAACTTTAATGAATTGATGATATACTCCATTACAAAGGAGGACAGTAGTAAATTAGAATAGGCTATAACGAAACCATTACAAAAAAATAGTAAAAAATAAGATCATTAACATTTTCTCATGTTGTCCCAATTGTATTTTTCAAGCCATTTGCGAGATTGAATACTACCAATTGAATCATAGAGCCGTTACATAACAGGGGCCCGTTTTACTAAACAGTTTACGCTTAAGATTTGCGTAAGTCTAAAACAACAAGTCCTTTTATTTCAATATTTGGCAAAGCAATATTGCAAAGTAACACATCATTGGAATCGTCTCTCCGAGACGCTTCCAATGATGTGTCACATTGCAATATTGTACTTTCATTGAAGATATTATCCATGTTTATCAATTATGACTTACGCAAACATTTTCCGTAAGTTGTTTAGTAAAACGGGCCCCAGAACAGTTGTTGATATGGCATTAAACTCCAAACACATTGAATCATATGTTAATACTTATATACTTTCAGGTCATATTTATTGGACAGACGCTGGTCACAGCACCATTGAGGTTGCTAAGGTTGATGGAAGTAACAGATATGTCATTGCTAGCGGGTCAATGGAGAAACCACGGTCTATTGTTGTACATCCAGAACTTGGGTAACGGATTTTTTAGACAGGGATCAAAATTGACATTAAAAGCTATATTTTGGAAAGACAAATTTTCCAGACACAAATCTTATTTCACAGACAATTTGCCATTCATGACTTAACCATTACCAAACAATAATAGCATTTGACTGGTTTGTTGCAGACGACTCTGGAAAACATTGTAGGAAAATGAGAAATTGCTCTTACCAAGCACTTTCTCCTTTACCCACAATGTTTTCAGACATATTAGAAGATTATTTTTCAATTTCATCGTATTTTGAAATGTTGTCTGCAAACTCTTTCAATTTGGGACAGTGGAAAATTTGGCGTTTGGTAAAGGGTTAAGATACATTATGTTTTTGAACATGAAATAGATTTACATTTGCTGACAATAAAGTAAAGAACAGCTAGTTAATCCATCTTGTATTCACTTTATGCTGTACATTTTGATTGAATGAGATAAATCATGAACACAATTAACTAACTGCTACAAACAATTTAAGAGAAATTATTCATTTATTACTAAACTAAAAGTCAACATCATTTTTTGTTAAAGGAAAATTTGCTATCTATCAGAAAATTTGTTTTTAACTGCATCACAACAAAGGTGCATTTCTCATTTCTTTTGAAGTCCAATATAGGTTTAAAATGGTTTAATCCCTTATTCCATAATACGTTAGTTTACAGCTCTGGCTGCACAAGATGTAAGAAACCACAGACAAATGATCAATTGCTTATACTGAGTAATTTTCTTATGTCAAATGATTTTTTCCCTATTCCATAAAGAAATGTTTTCTTTTATGTTATCTTAGTTGTCTGTTGTTGGTTTCAATTTGGTCCAATCACAAGTATCATTTGGGAGAATGGTTAAAATCCTCAGAGGTTTGTATTGATACCCCTATATTGTAGGTACCTGTACTGGAGTGATTGGGGAGCAGAGCCCAAGATTGAGAGAGCCCATCTGGATGGATCTAACCGTCACCTGTATATCTACTCGGACATGTTGTCCCCCTGGGGACTCACTATAGATTATGAGACCCATGTACTCTACTGGTGTGATTCAGGTCTAAAGGTAAGCTGTGAGACCCATAAATATTTGTGGGCAACAATGATGCAATGGTAGAACATCATCCTCTGGTCCCTGGTTTAATCCTGGTTAGCAGCAGCAAGGTGAAACTGATGGGAATAACTTACCCATAAATCAGGTTTACTATAGGTCTTGAAGCAGCTTTCGGAATTAAATTTTATAAGCTTTTAGCTTCCATCACAATTAATATGATCGAATAACTTAGGTTTAAACTAAGACCCATATACCAAAAAGAAAAGCGTTGTTGCTCAGTTGATAACAGTAACTGTTACCATTCAGACTTAAAATGCAGTACAGTCAGTCTTGTTTCAAGCATGCACTCTAAAACTGTGCTTAAAAGGTTATTTAGTCTGAGGCCATCGTATTGCACATCAAAAGTCATTCAGAAAGCTGTTAATTTATCGTTTTAATAAACCATTCTTTAACAGGATGTGAAAGATTATTTAGTACTGGGCTATCTTGATATAAAAGTGTGAGTTGTTCAGAAAGCCCCTAAATGGGTTTTCACCTACATCATTATGATTCCAGGACTCATTCATTAATGATGCTCTATTTATATTTGTTTGTGTTACTTTGATATATTACCGGCATGCAAATGTCTGCAAAAATGTATCATAATATGAAATGGGTTGAACGTTTAGGTTTGAGTTTTTGACTTTAGAAACTTACATAGTCTTGCACTGAACACTCGATATTGATATGTATATTGACTATATTCCCTTTTTCAAATGAAGGTTTTCTTAAAAAGAATTCACCAGCTGTATGCATGAGACACAGGAAACTTAAAGGATTGTTTGTTTAAGAAAAGGTTAACACTTATTGCTTTTCATAACAGACAATTGAGAGGGTTGATTTACTAACCAGTGGCTCCTATGACAGACAGATACTTATTGATCTCAAAAAGGATGGTAAAGTACACAAGCCAGTTTCCCTGTCGGTTTTCGGTGACAACATTTATTGGATAGATAGGTATATCTAAATCACTATTATTACACATATTCCACTTTCATATAAGTTGCTGATTCATTATTATCATTGTCATTATCCAGGAAGGAAATTGAGAGTGATTAATGTAAGTTGTAAGAACTCGTTTCCCACACACTTGATGTCAGATGATTAAGTTTAAACTAAACTTTCATAATGATTATGACCCCTTTGTCAATAATTCCTTGTTATTGCATATCTGCTACGGAAGTCTTCTAAGCAACCACTGTGATAATTCTAATGAGCAATTCATCCTTTTGTCACAATGGTCCTTACCAAATATTATAAAGTATTTATGTATGGTTTTACTGTTGTCTAATGTTGCTTTGAATTTGAACAAGTTACAAATACCCACATAGGGCATTGATTATTAGTCTCCTGCAAATATTTAAAATGAGGAAAGTCACGTTGCTTGGAGAATAATAACTTAACCCTTTCCCAAACAATAACGACATTTGACCACTTTGTTGCAGATGACTTTGGAAAACATTGAGGGAATAGGAGAAATTGCTTGTGACATGAAATTTTTCCTTTTCCCACAATGTTTTCTGGCCTATCAGAAGATTATTTTCCAATTTCATTACATTTTGAAATGTCGTCTGCAAACTCTTTCAATTTGGGACAGTTGAAAATTTGTTGTTTGGGAAAAGGTTAACCCAATCCATTATCAAATGCCACAGCAGACGACATAAGTAGAATATAGACACAAAAAAAAATCAGTAAAACATTTAGTTTGTGACATTGAGAAGAAAGCATTAACCCTTTCCAAAACACCAAATTTTCCACTGTCCCAAATTGAAAGAGTTTGCAGGCGACATTTCAAAATGGGATGAAATTGAAAAACAATCTTCTGATAGGGCAGAAAACATTATGGGAAAAGGAGAAATTGCTCATTATGAGCAATTTCTCCTTTTCCCACATTATTTTCAAAAGTCGTCTACAACAAAGTGGCCAAATAAAGGACCTATTGTGTAGCAGTTATTTGAAATGTTCTTCAAATGGTCCTGGTTAAGGGGATATACTTTCAGTCTTAGGTTAAAGCCTTACCTGCACCACTGGTTTCATGGGAGTGTCCTTTGACAAGTAACTTCAGAGCCCCAGCTTAATACTGGTGAATCACACTCTCTGGTTGTCTCATTTTAGCCTTGATGGTGGGTCCATATACAGTGCAAATAAAAGAACCGGAGCCAACATAACAAAACTTCGTGGAAAGCTAGGCATGGATCTGAAAGACATCAAATCATATGATGTCTCAAGGCAAAGTGGTAAGTTTTCCTTTATTTTCCTATTTGACAAAGTTTTGATGCTTGCTATGATAATTCTTTTCTGTAAAGCTAGGACACCTTGGATGAAATTTTTAAAAGGAGAAAATCTGTTAAATTTCTTCTTGTTTTCAATGAAGTTTCATTTATATAAAAGAATTCTTGTTTTCAATGAAGTTTCATTTATATAAAAGAAATAATCTTGACAGTTTCTTTTGTTCCAAACATATTCATATCAGAAGTTTTATTCATAATTAGTTACTTGTGCTTATCCTTTGTTCATACCTTTATTTTTCGTAAGTTGCTGGTTTATCCCTAAATGATTTTTTCATGACTTGTTTTTTTTTTATTATTCTAAGCAATGTTACAGAACCACTATTTTTTCAAAACTTTTCTTTTACCTTTGATTAATTAAAAAAAATGTAATTTATTACAGGTACCAACATGTGTCGAATTAACAATGGTGGCTGTAAAGAACTGTGTTTTTATCTGGGAAATCAGAAGGTTCGCTGTGCATGTTCCTATGGTAAATTGGATACAGACAATAAATCTTGCAAAGGTTAGACATTTATTCATTTCTTAGTTTCATCTTTTTTGAGATATTGTATAAATCTTAAAGGTGCTTGTTCACAGAAAAGAAAATTTGAAAATCAAAATACAATGTCATTGAATCAATACAGTTTTTTTTATTGTTGTTTGATATACAAATAAAAGATGCCATTGGAAGTGTTACTACTTATTCAGGTAGTGTCAATTTATCTAGGTATGTACAGTCTATATGCTGTAGATTTCAAAAGCAATGTCAGCAAAAGGATAAACTTTGTATGTTTTTCAATCTATTTTGCTGTTATTAATTACCCATTAAAACATTCCTGCAGATAAAAACATCAGTAACCATTGTAACAAAAAGAAACATTGCCTCTAGTGAGCAACTTTTATTGCTATCACAATCCTTTTTATCCAACTTCGCAATGAAAATGCTTTTTTTTATATGTTATAATTATTTATCTGCTTTTCCTTCATTTTGATCAAGAGAAAAGGTTTCACATATTAAGTAAAGGAGTCAAAACATCATTTTTCTTTCATTTATTTCAAGAGCACAGAAGTTTCCTCATGTTATTTGCGTTTTTTTTCAATTTCAAGTGCACTAAGGTTTCCTCATGTTATTTGCGTTTTTTTCAATTTCAAGTGCACTAAGGTTTCCTCATGTTATTTGCCTTTTTTTCAATTTCAAGTGCACTAAGGTTTCCTCATGTTATTTGCGTTTTTTTTTCAATTTCAAGTGCACTAAGGTTTCCTCATGTTATTTGCGTTTTTTTTTTCAGTTTCAAGTGCACTAAGGTTTTCTCATGTTATTTGCGTTTTTTTCAATTTCAAGTGCACTAAGATTTCCTCATGTTAAGTGGCCTTATTTTTAATTCCAGAGCACAGAAATTTTCTAATGTTTTCTTGGCTTCTTTTTTCAGCATGGAGGTTTCTCATGGTTTGTCATTTTTTTTATTTCCAGAGCACGGGGGTTTTCTCATGTTCTCTAAGGTTACAGGAATGGAGAGCATCAATATATATGAAGCCGACAACAAAAACCACCCTGTCATGCCAATCAAGAACGACACCTTCCTCAGAAACGTCATCGGCTTAACATTCGACTATAAAACAGAACGCATATTCTACAGCGATATTCAACGTGGCGATATTCAATTTGTAAGCTTTGATGGGACAAATATAACCGTGGTTGTCGATGGAATAGGTTCTGCCGAAGGACTGGCGTTTGCCAAAGGGAAGCTGTATTGGACGAGTTATACAAACTCGTGTATAAGTAGTATTGACGTGAAGGAAGTGTTGACAGATCGTAGCATCAAGCCACAGGTTGTTATACAGATGAGTAAAATGGACCACCCCCGAGCCATTGTTGCGGACAGCTGTTGGGAGTAAGTTCTTTTTTTATTGTAACCCTAATAGTGATGGAATCGACTTCATGCTAATGCAAACATGTTAGATCCAGGCCAGGCACCAAGTAAATTGGTGGCTGGCATGATTGTGATCTAACCTGTGTGCTTCTTAATGGTTTTCATGAGTTGTCTGGCTTTGTTAGTCTTAACCCATTACCAATTATTAACGACATCTGACAAGTTTGTTACAGACGACTTTGGAAAACATTGTGGGAAAAGGAGAAATTGCCCTTAATGAACAATTTCTCCTTTTACCACAATGTTTTCTGCCCTATCAGAATATTGTTTTTAAATTCATCAAATTTTGAGATGTTGTCTGCAAACTCGGACAGTCAAATTTAGGACAGTTGAAAATTTGGCGTTTGGTAAAGGGTTAAATAGATGCAATAGTATTGAGTTGTGAATTGAGCCAGTTCAGTCTTTTAGAATTTTGAAAGATTCACTCTGACTTATATTGAAAATAACTGCAGGTAACAAGAATTCCAAGGAAGATATTAGTTTCTTTAAGATATTGGATACTAGCTAATGTGACAAAAGGATTAATTGCTCATCAGGAACAATCAATTCTTTTGTCACAGTGGTTTTTTTTAAAACTTATACAGGAGATGTATGGTAAATTTAGGTACCTTGGAGCGATTAAACTAAAGATGAAAAGCTTTTTGGTGTGAAATTTATCATTACTGTCAAGGTAACTTATAAACTTATTTTAATTTTCTATTTCTAGACTGATATACTGGACGAATTGGAACAGTGAAAAACCGCGAATTCAGCGCTCCACATTGGAGGGCGTTGACCCAACAGACGTTATCACAAAGGACATCGTCACTCCGAATGGTCTGGCGATCGATCATATCGGAAAGAAGCTTTACTGGTCTGACGCAAGACTAGATAAGATCGAACGTTGTGATATGGATGGAAGCAACAGAGTGGTAAGTATTTTTAATGACATTTATAGAATTAAAGAAATATTGGTTTATAGACTATTTTGAATGAACCTCACTTAAATACAGATGACATTTGGTACATTTTACAATGATATCAATGTTTATTGATTATTTATGAAGTTTTCTGTTATCTGTTTATTAGTTTGGGTAATAGCCTCATAGGAAAATGGCTATTGGGCTTCTTTTCACTTTGTATGACAGAACTGGTGTTTTAAATGGGGTGCCTTAGATGCCTGGCTAAGTATATGTGTTAATAGTTAAACCCCTTATTCCATATTATCTCACTTGTCAAATCTACTAGAGAAGACTTTAGAAAGTAATGTGTCCAGAGGATAAATTGCTCCTAATTAGCATTTTCATTTTTGTTTTCAACAGTTTCCAACTGATTTTATACAGAAAATTCAATTTTTCATCCTATATATTTTCATCATTGTTTTTTTTCTCCTCAATATGACAGTTTTCAAATTCCCATAAAAGAAGTGATTAACCTTTGAGTACTATCAATGTTATTTATTTTTACGCAGGTCATTATAACAGCCATACCCCATCATTCCTTTGGGCTCGCCATCTATGGTAACTATCTCTACTGGACGGACTGGATGTTACGTGCCGTGGTTCGCGCAAACAAATACGATGGAACTGGAATCATTTGGCTTCGAAAAAATCTTGAACGCCAGCCGATGGGTATTATTGCAGTTGCTAACGACAGTAACGATTGTACCATTAACCGTTGTCACAACAGCGAATGCATGGACAAGTGCTACACAGATGAGATGGGGCAGCCATTTTGTCAGTGTACATACGGAAGGTTAAAATCAGATGGCAAATCGTGTGCACGTAAGTTTGAGTTTTATTTCATGTCTTGTTGGTTTACCATCAAAGGATTGGAATATCTTTTCCTGGTAAACTCTGTAATTGCTTGCTTTAACCCTTGACCTTAACACATGACCTTGACCTTTGATTGTTGACCTTGGCATGAATAGAATTTGTTCATAGTGAACATATTACCACCGGTAACTCATTATGCAATGGATTGTACTTGACTTAAGTCAAAATCTTACAGGAACAGGCAGAAAAATTGCTAGCAACAACCAAGTTTCCCATTTTGTCTTATGTTCATTTTATTATTGAGAAAGGTTTTCATTTTTCTTTAAAAGTGATTAAATTATTTTTTTCAGGTTATGTTGCTTTTTTGATAGTAAATCATAATGCATGTTTTTATATTGCGGAACTTACTGTGACAGGTTAAAGGAGTATAAGGCTGTATTTAAGCTTTTTGTTGTTCTTTTACTTAGCATGAATATTTTTTTTATCTGGTTAAAACCATTCCAGCAAATTGATGAATTGTTCATTTAGAGCAATTTATCATTTTGTCACAGAAGGATCTAAAGACTCTTAGCTTTATACTGGTAAAATATCTAGGCACAGAATATAAATGAAATGTGTTGAAACTGTGAATAAACCTGATTTAGTAATCATAGGTTTATATCTTCAGTAAATCAACTGTTTTTCACTGATTGGATGTGGTTGTCTTTTGAAAGGTCTCTTTGCTTGGTTTGTTACATTTTTTAGGTACAGTTCCTCTTTTTGCCACTTTATTTTATTAACCCTTCCCCAAACAATAACGACATTTGACCAGTTTGTTGCAGACAACTCTGGAAACCATTGTAGGAAAAGGTGAAATTGCTCTTATCGAGCAATTTCTACTTTGCCCACATTTTCTGCTCTATCAGAGGATTGTTTTTCAATTACATCACATTTTGAAATGTCGTCTGCGACTCTTTCAATTTAGGACAGTCGAAAATTTGGTGTTTGGTAAAGGGTAAAGGATTTTTATGAAGAAATCAGTTGATGTATTGTGAATATGTATTGCATGTCATTACAGGCATTAACAATGACAATAAACTTTGTGATTTATTATGCACTTTCTGTGTTGCTAAAAAAGTATCAAAAAATTATTTTTCAATTTCATCACATTTTGAAATGTCGTCTGCAAACTCTTTCAATTTGGGACAGTCGAAAATTTGGTGTTTGGTAAAAGGTTAAGGATTTTTATGAAGAAATCAGTTGATGTATGGTAAATATGTATTGCATGTCATTACAGGCGTTAACAATGACAATAAACTTTGTGATTTATTATGTACTTTCTGAGCTGCTAAAAAAGTTAAAGTAAAAGTTTAAAATAATCAGAAATATCGTAAATCAGTACAGTTTGTGTGGCCGAATTTCCTTAACCTTGGATTTTTAGAGCAACTACAGCATAATCTTGTCTGGGTTTTAACCCTTTACCAAGCACCAAATTTGCGACTGTCCAAAATTGAAAGAGTTTGCAGACAACATTTTAAAATGTGATGAAAGAGGAAAATAATCTTCTGATAAGAGCAGAAAACATTGTGGGAAATGGAAAAATTGCTTGTTACGAGCAATTTCTCCTTTTCCCACAATGTCTTTAAAGTCGTCTGCAACAAAGTGGTCAAGTGTAGTAATTGTTTGGTAATGGGTTAAAGTCACATCGTATTGGTTATATCACAATTTGTGATTGGTCTGAATTGTAAGCAATAAACAGAAGAAAAGAATATTTTGAAAAAAACTAAAGTTTCTTTATGGTATAAGGTTAGTCAAACTAATTTGAAGAGATATTAACAAGATATTGAGATGTGTTTGCATTGGGCAATATCTCCATTAGAACGCCCCCATCAGAAAATAAAGGACAATCTTTACGTTTGAATTATTTTGACTAGGTATTAGGTGGAAACCATTGTGACAAAAGGAGAACAATTTGTGCTTTTGTCTCAATGGTTTCTGTCAGAATTATTCTGCAGCTGACACATTATACACATTACCAAACAATAACTACATTTGACCAGTCTGTTGCAGACGTATCTGGAAAAGATTCTGAATAAGGGAGCAATTGCTCTTAATGTGCAATTTCCCCTTTTCCCACATTATTTTCAGCCCTATAAGAAGCTCATTATCTAATTTCATCACATTTTTGAAATGTATTCTGCAAACTCTTTCAATTTGGGACAATTGAAAATTTGGCGTTTGGTAAAGGGTTAAGAGAGGTGTTTTTGAGTAAGGGGTTAAATTATAGAAAGGTGATCATTTATGAGAACTGCTGTTGTGCAGTTTTAAAGAAATTAATTTTTGCCTTCGTAATTTCCTCACAAATGAATTTATAAACCTCTGTGACTACATAAGAAGTTGGTTGGTAGGAGAAAGAGGAATTTCTCCATTGGATGCAATGCCTTCCCGTCCCAAATCAAAATATAGATGGTCATCATTTATACAGTCATGTGAATATCATTTAAATTCGCTTTTAATTTTAACAAGTCACAAAGTACAGGTGGGGGAGTGCATGAGTTGAATATTCCCAGAAAGAGGCTATATAGAAGAAATAAACCCTTAGAATACTGGGTAATTTACTACAATAAAGATCTTTGTATCGTCTGCTATCCAAGACTAAAATTTCTGCTCAATTTTGATGAGAAATACTCTGAGTAGCAAACAGGTTAGATCACAGGCCAGCTGCCAATTTTCTTGGCAGCTGGCCTGGATCCAACCTGTTTGCAAAAGCATGAAGCTGGTTCCAGCACTATAAGGGTTGAGGTAAACATGCACATTGAAAATGTCATGGTAATCAAGCAATGCTGATCACATGCTTATTGTGAGAGGGGGGGGATGTATAATGGTTATTTATGAAGGGAACATTATGTAAGGATTGAGTTATTATATGATGAGAACTCAATTACACCCTTTCTCTGTCCTGGGTAATAAAGCAGAAAGGGCTGTAACACATCAACAGCAATGTGCCCAGATTTATATGACGTCAAATTGATCTGTTTTCAACATTGAAATAATAATGAAGAAAGGAAATTTTTGTGAATGGTTGAGAATCGTCCCATTATCAAATTGTTTTAACACTTTCCCAAACGCCAAATTTTTCAACTGTCCTAAATTGAAAGAGTTTGCAAACAACATTTCAAAATGTGATGAAATTGAACAATATTCTTCAGAAAGAGCAGAAAACCCTGTGGGAAAAGGAAAAATTGCTTGTTACAAGCAATTTCTCCTTTTCTCACAAGGTTTTCTAAAGTCGTCTGCAACAAAGTGGTCAAATGTAGTTATTGTTTGGGAAAGGGTTAAAGTGGCTGCAGGATTGATTGAAATTGTTGGTATAAAAACAAAGGGAGTTAACCAGTAATTGGACATTTTTATCATCTCTATTGATGACAAAACCAGACAATTTGTTTATGAGTAATTTGCCATCTTGTTTTGTATTTTTTAGGAATTCAACTTTTCTTTCTTACTAAAATGACAAATATCATTTGGCATCTAAGGGTCCTGAGTTCAAAACCTGTCTCAGCCAGCTTTCAGGTCCTGTCTTTGTCAGCATTCCTTCCAATGTTGAAGTCAATAGAACACAATGAATTCCTGTCTCAGCCAGCTTTCAGGTCCTGTCTTTGTCAGCATTCCTTCCAATGTTGAAGTCAATAGGACACAATGAATTCCTGTCTCAGCCAGCTTTCAGGTCCTGTCTTTGTCAGCATTCCTTCCAATGTTGAAGTCAATAGGACACAATGAATTCCTGTCTCAGCCAGCTTTCAGGTCCTATCTTTGTCAGCATTCCTTCCCATGTTGAAGTCAATAGGACACAATGAATTCCTGTCTCAGCCAGCTTTCAGGTCCTGTCTTTGTCAGCATTCCTTCCCATGTTGAAGTCAATAGAACACAATGAATTCCTGTCTCAGCCAGCTTTCAGGTCCTGTCTTTGTCAGCATTCCTTCCCATGTTGAAGTCAATAGGACACAATGAATTCCTGTCTCAGCCAGCTTTCAGGTCCTATCTTTGTCAGCATTCCTTCCAATGTTGAAGTCAATAGGACACAATGAATTCCTGTCTCAGCCAGCTTTCAGGTCCTATCTTTGTCAGCATTCCTTCCCATGTTGAAGTCAATAGGACACAATGAATTCCTGTCTCAGCCAGCTTTCAGGTCCTGTCTTTGTCAGCATTCCTTCCCATGTTGAAGTCAATAGAACACAATGAATTCCTGTCTCAGCCAGCTTTCAGGTCCTGTCTTTGTCAGCATTCCTTCCAATGTTGAAGTCAATAGGACACAATGAATTCCTGTCTCAGCCAGTTTTCAGGTCCTGTCTTTGTCAGCATTCCTTCCAATGTTGAAGTCAATAGGACACAATGAATTTCTGTCTCAGCCAGCTTTCAGGTCCTGTCTTTGTCAGCATTCCTTCCAATGTTGAAGTCAATAGGACCCAATGAATTCCTGTCTCAGCCAGCTTTCAGGTCCTGTCTTTGTCAGCATTCCTTCCAATGTTGAAGTCAATAGGACTCAATGAATTCCTGTCTCAGCCAGCTTTCAGGTCCTGTCTTTGTCAGCATTCCTTCCAATGTTGAAGTCAATAGGACACAATGAATTTCTGTCTCAGCCAGCTTTCAGGTCCTGTCTTTGTCAGCATTCCTTCCAATGTTGAAGTCAATAGGACACAATGAATTCCTGTCTCAGCCAGCTTTCAGGTCCTATCTTTGTCAGCATTCCTTCCAATGTTGAAGTTAATAGGACACAATGAATTCCTGTCTCAGCCAGCTTTCAGGTCCTGTCTTTGTCAGCATTCCTTCCAATGTTGAAGTTAATAGAACACAATGAATTCCTGTCTCAGCCAGCTTTCAGGTCCTGTCTTTGTCAGCATTCCTTCCCATGTTGAAGTCAATAGGACACAATGAATTCCTGTCTCAGCCAGCTTTCAGGTCCTGTCTTTATCAGCATTCCTTCCAATGTTGAAGTCAATAGGACACAATGAATTTCTGTCTCAGCCAGCTTTCAGGTCCTGTCTTTGTCAGCATTCCTTCCAATGTTGAAGTCAATAGGACACAATGAATTCCTGTCTCAGCCAGCTTTCAGGTCCTGTCTTTGTCAGCATTCCTTCCAATGTTGAAGTCAATATGACACAATGAATTCCTGTCTCAGCCAGCTTTCAGGTCCTGTCTTTGTCAGCATTCCTTCCAATGTTGAAGTCAATAGGACACAATGAATTCCTGTCTCAGCCAGCTTTCAGGTCCTGTCTTTGTCAGCATTCCTTCCAATGTTGAAGTCAATAGGACACAATGAATTCCTGTCTCAGCCAGCTTTCAGGTCCTGTCTTTGTCAGCATTCCTTCCAATGTTGAAGTCAATAGGACACAATGAATTTCTGTCTCAGCCAGCTTTCAGGTCCTGTCTTTGTCAGCATTCCTTCCAATGTTGAAGTCAATAGGACACAATGAATTCCTGTCTCAGCCAGCTTTCAGGTCCTGTCTTTGTCAGCATTCCTTCCCATGTTGAAGTCAATAGGACACAATGAATTCCTGTCTCAGCCAGCTTTCAGGTCCTGTCTTTGTCAGCATTCCTTCCAATGTTGAAGTCAATAGGACACAATGAATTCCTGTCTCAGCCAGCTTTCAGGTCCTGTCTTTGTCAGCATTCCTTCCAATGTTGAAGTCAATAGGACACAATGAATTCCTGTCTCAGCCAGCTTTCAGGTCCTGTCTTTGTCAGCATTCCTTC
This sequence comes from Cerastoderma edule, assembly GCA_947846245.1. Classification (NCBI taxonomy): domain Eukaryota; kingdom Metazoa; phylum Mollusca; class Bivalvia; order Cardiida; family Cardiidae; genus Cerastoderma; species Cerastoderma edule. The sequence continues at coordinate 1,015,133 of OX401419.1, forward strand.
CAATGTTGAAGTCAATAGGACACAATGAATTCCTGTCTCAGCCAGCTTTCAGGTCCTGTCTTTGTCAGCATTCCTTCCAATGTTGAAGTCAATAGGACACAATGAATTCCTGTCTCAGCCAGCTTTCAGGTCCTGTCTTTGTCAGCATTCCTTCCAATGTTGAAGTCAATAGGACATAATGAATTCCTGTCTCAGCCAGCTTTCAGGTCCTGTCTTTGTCAGCATTCCTTCCAATGTTGAAGTTAATAGGACTCAACGAATTCCTGTCTCAGCCAGCTTTCAGGTCCTGTCTTTGTCAGCATTCCTTCCAATGTTGAAGTCAATAGGACACAATGAATTCCTGTCTCAGCCAGCTTTCAGGTCCTGTCTTTGTCAGCATTCCTTCCAATGTTGAAGTCAATAGGACACAATGAATTCCTGTCTCAGCCAGCTTTCAGGTCCTGTCTTTGTCAGCATTCCTTCCAATGTTGAAGTCAATAGGACACAATGAATTCCTGTCTCAGCCAGCTTTCAGGTCCTGTCTTTGTCAGCATTCCTTCCAATGTTGAAGTTAATAGAACACAATGAATTCCTGTCTCAGCCAGCTTTCAGGTCCTGTCTTTGTCAGCATTCCTTCCCATGTTGAAGTCAATAGGACACAATGAATTCCTGTCTCAGCCAGCTTTCAGGTCCTGTCTTTATCAGCATTCCTTCCAATGTTGAAGTCAATAGGACACAATGAATTTCTGTCTCAGCCAGCTTTCAGGTCCTGTCTTTGTCAGCATTCCTTCCAATGTTGAAGTCAATAGGACACAATGAATTCCTGTCTCAGCCAGCTTTCAGGTCCTATCTTTGTCAGCATTCCTTCCAATGTTGAAGTTAATAGGACACAATGAATTCCTGTCTCAGCCAGCTTTCAGGTCCTGTCTTTGTCAGCATTCCTTCCAATGTTGAAGTCAATAGGACACAACGAATTCCTGTCTCAGCCAGCTTTAAGGTCCTGTCTTTGTCAGCATTCCTTCCAATGTTGAAGTCAATAGGACACAACGAATTCCTGTCTCACCACTTATTAATATTCATCAAACTCCTCACAGTAATCTCCCCTTGCTACACTGCATTGATCACTGCCACCACAAGATTTTTCATCCAGATTTGGATGAAATTCAAATGATGCTGTTTTGTTAAGATATTACCGGATATCTTAGTTAATTTAGTAACAATATCTTGTTGTATTGATTTCTGACCAGTTAAATTTGGTTTTGTTTATAAATAAAGCACTAATGGATTACAATTTTTTTGTTTCGCCGCCATCTTGTTATGCCATTTTCGTTTCTAAGTAGTTGGTCATGTGACATTTGTGATGGCAGTGATCATTCCCATAAAGGGAGATCACTGTGAGGAGTTTGGATATTCGTATGAGACAGCATTCAGCAGCTAAAAAGCCAAAAAGAAAAATGTGCAGTGCTGGTGGTGTATAAATTCAGAAGGATTGATAGTTGTGCTGACTGTAGGCTATAACTGAAATACTGTTGAAATCATGTTAAACACCAATTAAACCATTTTGCTCTGACTTTTGTTTAGATTCTGTCACAAAAACCTGTATAAGGGAATGAGTTAGACAATAATATGGAGGAAATAAAGTGGGTTAATGGAGTCTGTGTGATGGCGATTAACCCTTAGATTGCTGTGTAAAAAGCAATTTCTATAAAAAGATTTTTGTGTCATCTGCTTTCCAAAACCTTTAATATCTGCTTAATTTTGTTTGAGGAAAGATATTCAGAGAAGCAAACAGGTTAGATCACAGGCCAGCCGCCAATTTACTTGGCGGCTGGCCTGGATCTAACCTGTTTGCATCAGGATGAAGTAGGCTCCAGCACTTAAGCCTTTCCCACACAATAACAACATTTGACCACTTTGTTGCAGACGACTCTAAAAAACATTGTGGGAAAGGAGAAATTGCCCATAACGAGTAATTTCTCCTTTTCCCACAATGTTTTCTGCCCAATCAGAAGATTATTTTTCAATTTCATCACATTTTGAAATGTCGTCTGCAAACTCTTTCAATTCGGGACAGTCGAAAATTTGGTGTTTGGGAAAGGATTTAAGGGTTTTAAATGGTTAATTGTAGTATAAAATTTAATTTATGAATTAAAAAACCCCATGATCATTGCCACAGGCTCACTTTATCACATGGGATGGTTTATGATGACGATCAATATGTTGTAAATGTTTTATTGATTGCAGCGTAAACTGCTGATTGTACTAAAACACAATTTTGAGAATGTCCCATGACTAAACCACCTGTACCACCCTTTACTCAATGTGGACCGGTTTTAACCCTTAGAATGCTGGGTAATTTTCTAAAAGAGTTTTTTTTGTTGTCTGCTTTCCAAAACCTTAAATATCTGCTTAATTTATATGAGGAGAGATACCCAGAGTAGCGAACAGGTAAGATTCACTTGGTGGCTGGCATGGATCTAACCTGTTTGTATAAGCATGGCGTTGGTTCAAGCACTTTAAGTTTAAAAGTTCTTGTTAAGAGGTGGAACAGTTTGCAAGTCAAAATGATATGTGTTTGAAACTCATGCAGATTTAGCATTTAGATTTAAAGAAAAATAGCTACCGACCGCGTATTTGATTCTGAATGTTTTAGAATAAACAGATGGTATGTTGTGAATTTCAAAACGGTTGCAATGCTTTTGAATCTAAATACAGGTTACTGGTCAACTCGTACCCTGGTCAACTTGTACCCTTTTTGGTTAGCTCGTACCCAAATCTTTGGTTAACTCATATTTTCTAGGTCAACTCATACCTACCTTATATTTACATATGTGATTCAATACACAGTACACAAGTACAAACGAAGAAAGTTTCATAGATACGTAATAATTTCCTCAAATGGTATGTAAATGGCATAGCATTAAACGTTAATAGATTGCTTTGCTTTATTGTCTATTTTCAACTGTTTGTGAGGAGAGATAAAAATGATGTAAGCGTGAAAACTTCAATGAAAGCGATCGCCCTTTATTAGTATAACCATCGTATAATTAAAGGCACGTAATTAAAGAAAGTCGGCAATTAATGATATCACATTGTTCAATGTCATTAAGGTAATACCATAATCTTAAAGGCCCATTAAAGGAGATAAATGCTTTATCAAACTATATTATTTGGTAATTTTTAAGACTGATTCAAATAGTTATCCCCAGAAAACACCATCGGAACAACTACAATGTGAAAGTAAACCAGAAATAATCCAGATTAGCAAGTTTTATAATTCAGATTTCCTGATTCTTCACCTCTGACCTTGACAATTGATACACACATTTTTTGAACTGACCAATCAGAATTCGTTATTTTGAATATGTAAACAAACAGATTGTTGATAAACATGATTGAATTGGAGACAACTTTATTTCAAGCACAAAATAACTTATATTAAATGAGTCTATTTAATAGGGTCTCAATGCATTCGTAAATTAATTCTCATGACTTTTATGAATATAATAAAAAACCTCCATAGATCTTTTCACTATTTTATTTGGTCTCCTCTCCTTTGATGTGCCTTTAATGGCAGTTTTTTTGTGCGATTAATTGATTACTTAGCCGACTTTTATTAATTAAAACATCAAAAAGTAAATCAGGCTGTTTGGCGACCGGTCCAGGTATGTAACTATATGATAAACAACAACATGTCTATAATATTACAATTACCTAATGTTCACTTTTACATTTTTCTTGGCATTTGATGAGCTGATCACAGCTAATGGGATTAACGTATCTCAAGTACACCTTTCCGCATCAGTCCTTTGTTTTATTTGGTTCCATATAATCAGATGACTTTCTACACATTTATTTAGTAATAGATTGAGTAAGAAATTGGTGAAAAAAATTGATAGAAGTATGATACATTATATATTAGGTACGAGTTGACTACAGTACGAGTTGACCAGGGGTACGAGTTAACAAGGGTATGAGTTGACTAGAAAACTAAATACATACCTGTTTATTGATTGACCTTCATCAAATGCAGGATACAAGGCTGTGTTAAGTCTTTAACATACATGAAGCACTTGCTAAGGAATTAGTTAACACTTCGACTGTCACAAAATGAAAGAGTTAACTGACGACATTTCAAAATGTGATTAATTGAAAATTACCTTCTGATAGGGCAGAAAACATTGTGGGAAAAAAGAGAAATTGCTCGTTTAGAGCAATTTCTCTTTTTCCCACAGTGTTTTCTAGAGTTGTCTGCAACAAATTGGTCAAATGTCGTTATTGTTTGGAAATGGGTTAAGTTGATTCAAGATTTGTTTCTGACACAGGTCCCATATGAGTTCTCTTTGCCATTGATGCATCAACAATTATTCAGTTATGTAACGGCTTTCCTGGATCAACCAGTACTAGGCTAGGGTTCTGAGGTGACTTGGCAAAGGCCAATAAAATGAAACCAGAGGTGTGGGTGGGGCTTGAACCCAGGACTCCTGAGTTCTGAGTCCAACCCCTTAACGACTGAGCCATGCAGGACCGGAATTGCACTTGATCCTTGATATAGAATTTAGTGACTCGTCCAAAGTGAAAGCAAGGGAGATAACAAAAAATGGAATGAAACATTAGCAGGCAGCAACAAAAAGGAAGTATAACATAAACCTTTTTTTAATGAATTTAGTAGAAGCCGTTGTGACAAAAGGATAAAAATGTTCTACTTGAGGAATTTATATTTTTGTCAAACTTGATTCTTAAAATGTTTGAAGCAGACGTGTAAAGAAACGGCATTTTAAGGAGTAAAGGGTTAACCTTCATTCTCAAAGCTATTGATTAGTCGTTCTTGAATTGAGACCCACAGCAGACAACAGTGATTTCTAATATTGATGGCCGCCAGCAGTACACTGGTAGAGCATCGGCTACTTGTACTGAGGGTCCTATGTTTGATCCAAATGAGTAGCGAGGTAAAATTACTCTGACTAGCCCACGAATCGGTGCATGTACCTTTTAAGTACCAGTTTGAAGCAGTCATCAAGAGTGAATTGAATAAGCTTTAACCTTCCGTCATAATCGATTTTAAAATGAATAAGTTTCATTGTGCCAAAAAGAGAAATTGCTTAACGCTAGTGATTGCTATATCATTTTATTTATTAAAGGCAGATGGTTTTGAAATCTCTGTTGAAAGGTTAACAAAGAAATGTAAGAAATATTGATTGCCTTATTTCTAACAATGCCATTTTTGTCGTCTGCTTGTGCCTGCAATCTGGGTCTGACCAGGAAAAACCCCAAAAAATGAACTGTGAGCCTGCAAGAATAGGATTAAGAGAAATGTCTGAGGGTCAGTTTTATAATGTGTCAATGATCAAGATTGAGAACAGCAACAGACGACAGAAAAGTAATTAAAACTTATTTTACACAATGTTGGATAAAAACCATTGTGACAAATGGAGAATTTACTTATCAGAAGCATAAATTCTAATTACAATGGTTACTTGAGAATTTTGATTAAGGTATGTCTAAGAGTGGTATATATTTGAAAATCGACAACTATCAATCCTATTTGTATACATGGGTTTGCATCACATCATGATCATTTCAATTATGATGCAATGCCCGACCCTTATTGTTTGAGGAATAGCCAATACTCAATTTCCTCTAAGGGCTGGTGAAGCCTGAACAACCATCAGCATTCCTTAACCCTTTACCAAACGCCAAATTTTCGACTGTCCCAAATTGAAAGAGTCTGTAGACGACATTTAAAAATGTGATGGAATTGGAAAACAATCTTCTGATTGGGCAGAAAACATTGCTGGAAAAGGAAAAAATGCTCTTTAAGAGCAATTTCTCCTTTTTACACAATGTTTTCCAGATTCGTCTGCAACAAAGTGGTTAAATGTCATTGTTGGTTGGTAAAGGGTTAAGACAGTCAGGCAAGTACCTCTTATGAAAATCCTTTTGCCATTATATACATAGGCGTAGGAGCGTTTTCAACATTGGGGGAGCCAACTTCAGATGAGGACCGGTCTAAGAATAAATGTTCCTAAACTTTTCATGACTATTCATGCATGTACAAATTCAATAACATTATAAGAATTAAAAGAAAGCGTATGAAAACATGTATCTTTAATAAAAAAAAAAAGAACATACCAGGTCTCGATCTCACGCGGAAATCAATTGTATTGAATTAAACAAATAGTGGCAGCGACCAGGCTGTCACAGCCACGGATACAACTATATGATATAGTCAAACAATTATATTATTCTTTAAGCTTTAGCTAACGACACCTTTTAAAGAACATGTTTTACACCACTGTTTTCGTAGATCAAAACTACCCGGGTATTTTAGTGAGCTGAGTTTTCATTAGTCCGAATGATCCAGACGTAGATATTTCACTCTACGTCTGGATGCGTTCGATATAAAAGCGCGTCAAGCGGATATCGATTTTTTGAGGTAGTGCATGTCGGGAAATCTGTAGAAAGGGGCGGAGTTAAAATTACAGGTAAAGTCTGGCTGGAATATAATATCGGCTCCTTTTCGTTTGGTAGAATATATATACATGTATATCTATTTACATTAAATCCGAGATGCCCTTTCCCTCATATGAATTTTGTCAATTGCCAAAGTATTGCAACAGTTGATTTCAATTGAATACGTAGATATTCATTCATTGAGTAAAGATATTTGTGACTCTATTGCGAGAATCTAGAAAACACTCAAACCATCAGGGAATTTTTTTATGGAAACTTTAGCCACAAAAAAACCCTTTAGCTTATCATTTCTGATGGCCGATTCTATGGGAAAATGGACTCTCAATTTGATATTTTCTTGAATTATAGAAATCTGCAGTATGGGTCTAATCTGAAGTATAAATCTTGAAACTATTTCAAAGTATACTGTTTGCAGGTTGGGCGAGCACGAATGGAAACAAATCAGAGACATAGATAACAGCTATGTCTTTTAAACGAAGTATTCAAAAAGCTTAAATAAGCTATATAAACAGCTTTGGGCATGTTATATAGGGGGAGTATCGAATATTACATCTTTCGGGTTGTTGGTCTACTATTTATGAAACGCCAAGTTTTATTACCCCAGACGGGAGCGACGCGCGTAACACAGAGACACTATTCCAGACACCGCCGTACATCACACAACACGTGCCTTACCCTTTATCCTGTTAATAGCATCATAGTTTTGTCCTCAAAGAATACGCATTTGACATAGATTTTTATTTCTAAAGTACATTGATATTAATCAAATTTACAGATTTAAGAGCAAGTTTCTTCTGAATATCATCTATGTTTGCAGCGAAATGGTAGTCGTCAAAACCAAATCCTTTTTACCAATACAATATCGATTACTTTCTTGATATAGTTAATAGTTTGTATTTTACCTAATCGATAAGTTTGTGTGTTTAATTGCAGTTTGAATTTTAGAATGGTAACGACCTTGTCTGGGAAACTGAAGGGTAACTAAATGTTGAAAGCTTACAAAACTGATGATGTTAGATCGGTCGTTATTGCAGCTTGATACCTTACCTTTGGATTCAATATTTTTTGAAAATTAAAATGGTACGAGAAAAGGTATTGCCCAATGCTTTCATGCATGGAATGAGTCGGACAAACCGATTTTATTTTGATTATGAATATATTGGTTAATGAACTATTTGTTTGTTAAATTGGACCAGTAAAACATTTAGAAAAAAAGATAAAAAGAAAAATTCAAAATATGCACTACAACCATAACCCAATGTATCATTTCATAAGTATAGATATGAACATAAGAATATACGCGTTCAAATTGAGACCGTTTTGGGTGCCATATCACAACTGATTCAAGTGTAGGTACTCATAAATGTTATGAATGTTTCGTCACTTTTAAACCTACTTAAATTTTCAATTTGCCACTTATGAATTGTGTTTATGACGGAAAATATTAGGACATTCGTATTGATCAGACGGAAAATATTAGGACATTCGTATTGATCAAACCAAGAACAAGCTTCCCTGTCCCTCTTCAAATCTTGAAATATGTGCGGAAAATAAATGAATTTTAATTAAAAACGTTTAAGTGGCTATCCAAGTTCAACAACATTTATAGTGGCATTTCAGTGAACAATTACGGTTTCAAGTAGCTAAGAATTAGATTCAAGGAAATAGACTGGAGAAAGACTTCTTGACAAATCGATGACCCAAACGGCCTAGTTTTGTCTACTTCTTTGTGGCCTTGATCGTTATTCAAATGTATCACAATTTTCGGGTTGTTTCTCTCAGTATATAAAGAAATCTACGTGAACCAATGATGAATTTACTTTCAACACAATTAGAAATCTTAAGGTATCACACATTAAATGGTTCCGAAATACTTCGGACGTACCTGTATATCTTTCACGATGACTGTAATTCTATTCGGATTCTATTCGGACACCTTTACAGTCATCGTGAAAGATTACGTCCGAAAATTTTGTTTTGTTTTTTTCCTTTGAATTGTCATACAACAACCCATTTATTCAAATTAAATTACAATAACATTTACATCATATAAATATATATATACAGTATAGTGTTTTCTAAAATTGGCATTTGACATAATCAAATTTGTTCTCAAGTCTAAAATAGCACTTAGAAGGAGTTGAGTAGACGAAGCAGAAGAGAATGGGAATATAACACAAATATTCACAAAGGATTGTTTTCGAAATAAGTGTGGCGAAGCAAATCGCTTCAAACCAAAAATGTTGATTTTGTTTTTATCAATTTAATCAGGGAGGTGTTGATGTTCAATTTTTAGCATCGTGATATGGAGTTGACGAACAGTCCGAATGAATGTTGAGTTTACCTATTTTATGTAAGGGATGCTTTATCAAAATTGAATCTAAAGTGTCTTTTCCTTCGACAATGGATTTCATCAAATGACTCTGCTTTGGTTTAAAAATGAATTCATATTTCCCGTCGATCAAATGTTAACAATCGTTCAGGTTTTTGTTTTTTCTGTAAATCACCGGAAATGGAAGCAATAACCAATCTTATTGGTCAATCCCACCTTCTTTCTGATTGGTGCCCATATTTTTCCTCGACGCCGATTGGACCCCTCACACACAGAGGGGGGAATGCTGACGCGTTTTTATCGCAGGGCGCCTCCAAGCTGTCACGCAGTTACAGCTTGGATCATCCGAGTTAAGTTTTCATTGGATAAAACCGATGTGTTCAGATTGCCATTTGCGATGATGACGTCAAAAAAATTTTGGTTATTGTTCGTAACAAAAGGCGATTTGGTATTACATAGAGCACAAAAATGCACATTTATTTTTATTCTGCTGTTAAATTTCATTTCTTTTATTTTTCTATACAAATAACTTCATTTGCCACTGTGAATATTGGGGGGCCAAAGTATACTCTGGCCCCCCCAGTCTGGATATTGGGGGGGCCGGGCCCCCCCTGGCCCCCCCTGCTCCTACGCCTATGATATAGGGATTTGAACCCAATTTGAGAGGGCCATGTGGTTTCAAGTTCTGTACTGTAACCTCATAGCCACAAATAGATCCCTTTTTATCAAAAATAAATTATCATTATGTGGTAAAAAAGTCAAAGTTCTGTAATCAATGAGTTAAAGAAAAAGGGAAATTTATGTTATCAACAAAACTTTTGTAAGTCTTCTTTTTTGCAAATGATTTGCTCTAAACTCTCAAAAACTACTTCGTATAAAGACTAACAGAATACAAAATATAAATGAAAAGTACAATAAAAAAAAATCAAGGGAGGTAATCGTTAAGGAGTCCGTTTATTATTATAAATGGTGTAAGCATTGGTTAATGATGCGGGTCCATCCTATCACTAATTACATATTCCATCAAATAAAACTGAAAACCTTCATAATTTGGTTCAAAGACTTCATAATGAAAAATCAACAGAGAAAAAGACATTTTCTTTGATTAATTTAACCTGTTATATAATTTCCAGCACGTTTGCGTATTTTTATTTTTAAATGCTTCAAGCGACGTTGTCAATTCTATAGTTTGAGTCACGGAGACCTCATGCTTGAAAGATAAACACAAAACTGGCAACTCATTCACTCAGTGAGTCTGTCTGCATACGGCATGACAGCTGAACACACCAATTAGACAGACTTTAAAGCTGTAGATAGGTGAATTATCAACCCAAGTAAACCTGTCGGACATCATTAAGGATGACTTACAAACGGACTACGTTTAAGGAGTTTGGGTTGCTGATGCTGGCATCTTTATTTATGCACACGGGGAGTGTTGATTGTTATTCACCACCAGTACTGGAACCCGAAGTTAACATAACTGGTTCAGGTAATGTCTATACTTAGTTGAGTTCGTTTTTTGTCAACTTGTAGTCAATGTATTGCATGTGTCTATCACCAACAAGTTATGCAATCATTTTTGTTGAAAAGACTAAGAACAGTTGAATGAGAAAGTTCTCCCTTACAAATTATAATCTTTATCACATTATAGCAGTAATATCTCCGTTATTTACCATTTAAATATTGTCTGCATAGTCTTTTGAACTAAATATATCAAATAAAAAGTGTATTATAATGTTAAAGACATAGTTTTCTGAACATTCTCCCTTAATTGCCAATTAAAAAGTAACTCCTATACAGATGCACCAACAGAAAAGAGGTGATTTTATAGATTTGATTGACAAATCATGATAACTACTTTCAAGGAAAAGAACTGTATTATTGATGAAGGCATAAAACTGTCTACATTTACAATATTTCATTTAACATTCAATTTCTTCAGAATCAATTATATTCAATTAGTTGACCCATCGTCAATCACTGTTAAATAAACTGCTATATTTCTAGTTTAACCAATTTTATGGTAAAATATTACTCATTCTTTAACTGTGAATTTGTGCTATTCCAAATTTGAAACAAGAGCAAACAACCAAATTAGCTGGAATACATAATTTTCACAATGGCATTTCGTATAATTGTTGTGATCAAAGGATGAACTACCCATTTGGAGCAACTTGTACTTTTGTCACAACAGTCTGCAGCAGATGCATGTTATGGAATAAGGGGTTATATAACCCTTGTAGCGCTAGAACCGAGTTATGCAAACCGGTTAGATCCAGGCCAGCCGCCAAGTAAATTGGCAACTGGCCTGTAATCTAAACTTGTTGGTATTTGGTGTATTATTCCTCATCAAAATTAAGCAGATGTATAAGGTTTTGGAAAGCAGACAACACAGAAATCTATTTTAGAAAATTACCCAGGTAAAGGTTAATGTGATAAAGGTAAAGGAACTCTAACTTTCATTCGAAACTCCTCTCAAGATCATGGCCTCTTTGTCCTGAAGCACAAGCTGCTTCCATCAGTGAAAAAACATTCTCTGTTAATCAGATGTCTCATTTTCCACCATTAACCCATTACCAAACAAAAACCACATTTGACCAGTATTTTATAGACGACTCTGGAAAAAATTGGGGGTAAAGGAGAAATTGCTCATAATGAGCAATTTCTCCCCTCCCACAATGTATCAATTTGGGACAGTGAAATATTTGGCGTTTGGTAAAGGGTTAAACACTGTGGGGACAATGGAGGAAGAGACAAACCTGCATCATTATTTTTAAAAATAGATTTATTTGTCATCTGCTTTCCCAAACCTTAAATATCTGCTTAGTTTTGATGAGGATAGATACTCATCGAAGCAAACAGGTTAGATCACAGGCCAGCTGCCAATTTACTTGATCCAACCTGTTTGCATAAGCATGAATTTGATTCCAGCACTATAAGGGTCAGAATTCCTTTTGAAATTCTAAAAGCAATTCCAAATATCATTGCTTCCATTTTCATCAATAATTTTCAAAAACTTTCATACCAAACAATTCAAAATCAGAGACCATTTGACAAAGTGGCTGATATTGATCAATACTGAAAAAATAAATAATGCATGGATTAAGCACACTGGCTCAATGGATGCAGAGAGAGAGGTGGTGATATTATGCGGCAGCTGTTTTTTTCTTTCTCTTTTTGTTTGTTTTGTGGTTAAACTTCTCTTTTTTAAGGCTTTCCCTTTATCAAATAAAATTGGATGAATCTGTTGTCACAAAGTACTCAAAGTATGGTGGCAAAAGGAAAATACAGCAATGGTGTGGACAGGCTTTTTTAATCATTTTCCTTTCAACCTTTTGTATTATGATATGAATTAGGTATTATATTTATGTCACCACTTATTGTGTTTTTTTCTCCATTTAAATAAAAAATAAAAAAAGAATAATTTTTTTCATTTTCAATATTTCTTTGTACTCATTCAACCTGAATTGTCAAATGATATTTGGGAAGACAAGAGTTTAATTAAAGGTATGAAAAAGTCTTTCAAATGTAAACATGATGCACTTACCATATATAGTATTGCACTGAACCCTAGCATAGGTGCTTATTGAAAGAAAGGTCAATTCCAATATGAGATAAAGTATTGGAAAACACTTTTTTGTTTTAAATGTTAAAAGGACTATCTCACACATTGGCATTTTAACATTTTAGAATAGAATTGTCTTCTACCGATCGAATGACATCATAGACTCTTAAAGTAGCTATTGCAAACTGTTTAAATGTTGTTGGTTTTTCGTAAACATAGATCTTATCTTAGAATAAAAGGGTCTCTTTTAGATACCATTGTCACAGATTTTTTGAAATGTTTGAGAGCTTTTATCGTGTGACGCTAGCAAAGTGCGCAAGAAGAATTTCTGCATCTATTTTTTAACAGGCTTTCTTTCCCATAGAAGCACTGTCAGGTGCAGAACCTCACTTCACTTTTTTTTTTATTGAAAACCCGGATTTCAGCAACTAAGAAGTAAAGAAAATGAAAATAGTAATTGTTTGTGTAACAGTGGTTGTACATATCAAATTTTTAGTGACAGAAAAAGGGCCATGGACGATTACTTTATAGGTAGATATTTATACAAAGAAAATAGTTTTGTGTAAAGCAGGATTTGTTCATGTTGAGACATTTTCCTTCTGTTGCAATGATTTTAAGAGTGATCTACTCCAAAAGTAATCTATGTCACAGCCACAAATTATTTCACCCTTTCCCAAACAACAAATTTTAGACTATCCCAAATTGATGGAGTTTGCAGACGACATTTCAAAATGTAATGAAATTGAACAATATTCTTTGGAGAGGGGAGAAAACCTTATGGGAAAAGGAATAATTGCTCGTCATGAGCAATTTCTCCTTTTCCCACAATGTTTTCTAAAGTCGTCTGCAACAAAGTTGTCAAATGTGGTAATTGTTTGGGAAAGGGTTAAGCACCTTTGATGAACTAGAACAGAGCAATAAATAGAGAATAGATGGTTGGTGTCGTGAATCGGAAATGCTATCGGGCAAGGCGTAGGAATATTATCCGGTTAGCCGAAGGCGAAACGGATAATATTCCGATGCCGAGCATGATAATTTTTCCTATTCAAAGACACCAATCATCTATTCTATTTATCCTGTGACCTTTATGTATTCTTTCAAACAAACAAGATGTATATGAAACACGAGAAAAAAGAAAAAAATAAGTAGAGAATGATGTAAACATGACGTCATTTCGTTCTTATGACGTCATGATTCGTCACATGCATGTGTTGTATGGTTAGTGCCGGATATCACAAATGTTATACGGTACCTAGTTATTGGTTCCAAAATGGCACTAGTGACATGATAAATTGCTTTTTCTCCTCAATGAGGAAGAGTCAGAGTGTAGCCTGTTTATTTGGAGAAGAAAAAATGTGTGGATTCATGGTTTTGGAAACCAAAAAGCTGGTGTGTTTGAATTTCTATTTTTGGCAATCTGAATGATTTTAAAGAGATTGGCCTGTGATACATATTGAGGAAAAAAGCCTCAAGGGGACATTTGATAACATGAAATGAGGAAATAGGGTTAACCCTTATAGTGCTGGAATCAACATCATGCTTATGCAAACAGGTAAGATCTAGGCCAGCCGCCAAGTAAATTGGCGGGTGGCCTGTGATCTTACCAGTCCTGTTTTCTACTCTGAGTATCTATCCTTATCAAAATTAGGCAGATGTTTGGAGGTTTTAGATAGCAGGAAACATACACATCTATTTGGAAAAAGAAGAAACAGTTTTCTAAAGGTTAAGTATTAAAGTAAACTCAAGTGCATGTGAACTGATGTTTCAGGTTAAGTTTACAGGGTTAGGGGATCAGGGTTTGTGTAAGGGTTTACTCTGCTGTACTGATGTTTCAGCTTAAGTTTACAAGGGTAGGGGATCAGGGTTTGTCTAAGGGTTTACTCCGCTGTTTAAAACCATTAAAAGCATTGATTTTTCCCCCCTTGCAACCATATGGGTCATTTAATTACTCATGCATAACGGTGGCCCCTTTTGTTGTTTTCACTCATTGCCCCAGTTAAAAGTATAAATGCAGGTTCCTTTTTCAGTCCTTTTTTTTTTAGCGGGTATATATTAGTAATCAAAACCAGGGAAAACTCTTCATTTGAGATTGAAGTGTTTCAGTGATTCTAGGTATCCAAGATGGTTACAATGATAGTGTGCTAAATGACTCTAGCTGTCAATGCGCCTTAAAACACCATTCATTCCAAAATGATTGGACAAAAAGAGACTGTTTTAGTTAATTCAATAAACATGACATCATACTGTCCCATTTTATTGTCTGTTGAAGAGTTATTAAAAAATATCTGTAATAAGAAAAAGGGGGCTGATAAAGAATATTTTTGTAACCAAACTAATTGACACCTACTGACCTAATGACAAAGTACAAGATACTTTATATATGCTATATTTTGCTTGTCATTGGTAAGTAAAGTGCTCAGGACCTCTCATCAGAATTTGTCCTTTTGCATCAAGTCATAAACACTTATCTCATTTCCCCATAGGTTTAGTCCTATGTGTGACTTGTCCAAATTGAAAGAAAAAGCAGACGACAAAACTTTTCTGAATTATGTACATTTCTTTTGGTGCTTTTTGGTAGAAGTCATCGTGACAAAAGGATGAGCAATTTATCCTTTTTTCACAATAGTTTCTAATGTAGCCTGCAGAAGTGTCAAAGTGAGGTTTTGTGGATCAACCCATCACCAAACAATAACGACATTTGACCAGATTGTTGCAGACAACTCTTGAAAACATTGTGGAAAAAGGAGAAAATGCTCTTAAAGAGCAATTTCTCCTTTTCCCACAATGTTTTCTACCTTATCAGGAGATTGTTTTTTTTATTTCATCACATTTTGAAATATTGTCTGCAATTCCTTTCAATTTGGGACAGTCGAACATTTGGCGTTTGGTTAAGGGTTAGGGGTTAGATAAACCTATCAGAGTTGTCATCAAATTATTTCATTATCATTACAGAAATACGGCTCTGTAATACATGGACCTGCAGTTATGTATAGGGCTTGTAACATGGGGGGCGGGAGGGTCTTGGGTTTAAGCCTCACAAGAAACACTGAAATTTCCTGTGGCAGTGTTTTTGGGCAAGGCAATGAAGAGCCAACACTCAATACCTTTAAAATCAAGGAAAGATGTAATACAAAAGGAAAGAAGTAATACAAATGAAATACTGCTGACACTGTGACAACTAATACCCAAAGACGACAATCATTTAAATTTCATTATTGAATTCAATGTATTGCTTATTTAAGATGCATGTGCTGTTGATTATTGTCTTGTTGCTCAATATTGAAAGGAACCTATCTATCTGTCTACTTAACACGAAATGTGAAAGGTGTTCTTACAACTTAAAACTTATCACTCTCAACTCTGTTTCCTGGAAAACATATTAACCAGTTGTCGAGTCAGATGTGGATTAATGAGATGTCGCAAAGTAGATCTGCAAACTGAGTCAGATGTGGATTAATTGGATGTCACAAAGTAGATCTGCAAAGGAAAAACGACTTCTCACATGATTCAAAATGACAGACCCTTGTCTCCAGAAGCCAATATGCTCTTTTTTTCTGGATAAATTTCCTCCACAAAGGGGCATTTTATAGGTCCCTGTTATCCCTTTACCAAATGCAAAATTTTCGACTGCCCCGAATTGAAAGAGTTTGCAGGCGACGATTCAAAACGTGATGAAATTGAAAAGTAATCTTCTGATAGAGTAGAAAACAATGTGGGCAAAGGAGAAATTGCTTGTTACGAACAATTCCTCCTTTACCCACAGTGTTTTCCAAAGTCGTCTGCAACAAAGTGGTTAAATGTCCTAATTGTTTGGTAATGGGTTATAAGCCCAGAAAAGGTCCTTGCTTGAGCTGAAGTGTTCATTTATTACTGACAAGATATGACATGCTGACCATGTATGCCAATAAAATGTGTGTGAATGATGTACATATTGTGTATTAATTGTAACAGGTGATTATGAAATACTAATTAACCTGTCTTGTGCTGAAACCGTGGGATATTTTACCTCCATACTCCATACCTTTACATGTATACTGCTGAAGACTTATGAAACAACTTTGACCAAAACATAATTTGTTCATTATAGGAGACCTCTTATCATAACAAGGCTTTTTTTCCTTCAATTGGGAAGAGGCCCAAGCCTGTTGAATTTGGGAAATTTTATCGATGAATTGCTTGATTGGGAAGCCAAAAAGCTGGTATGACTTTGAATTTTTTGGGAAAACTGCATGATTTTAAAGAAATTTCCAATTTGGAAGGTGTCTTTTATGGGCCTCTGTTATAAAATGTGAAAAAACCCTGCCTATAGAAGGAGTGTTTTTCATTGGTTTTTATGGGGGTCTGTTGTATACTGTAAAAAAGCCCTGCATGTTGAGCAATGTATGTTTTTGTCACAATGATTTTTATTCATTATCTTAGAGGGAAAAAAATGCTGTTTCTTCTGGTCTGCTGGGGTGCTTTCGGTTTTGAACAGTTTTGGTTAAACCCATTACCAAACAATAACAACCTTTGACCAGTTTGTTCCAGACGACTCTGGAAAAATTATGGGAAAATGAGAAGTTGCTCGTAAAACTCACTAATTGCTTTGATTTCCTTGATGATAGGATAATTTGTGATGAAAATAAACACTCAGGTGCCATTCAGTTAGCAAAATTCACTATCTTATAGATTTTTGGACTTTGAGAAAATGTCCAGAAGAGAGAATAGCATGGGATGTTTTGTCCATCATATGAAAAATTTATGAACTCTTTCATAATTGTATCCCTGCGGTCTTTTTGTTTGTTAATCTTTCTTCGTACACTTTTTCACAATTAATGTGGTATGTCATGTGAGAAAGAATTAAATGCATGCTTGCACTTTTCCCCAATTTGCCTCAGCTTGATGCATTTGCACTAGAAAAGTACAAGGCATGCTTTTATATGAAGTTAATAGTTGCTGATAAATTCCTCCATGTATATATACACAACATTACATAGATTCAATTCGGAGCAGTCACAACTTCGAATAGGAAGAATTGCGGGCCTTTTTTGTGATATACAATAGGGGCCTATAAAAGGTATCTTCCAGATTGGAAATTTCATCAAATTCATGCAGTTTTCCCAAGAAATCAAACCACACCAGGATTTGGTTTCCCAACTCAGCAATTAAAACTTCCCAAATTACCAGGCCTAGGCCTCTTTCCATTTAAAGTAAAAAAAAAAAGCACTGAATTGGGATTACAGATGGACAACTACAGGATACTAGTTATTAAGGAAATGAAATGTACTCTCTCTCTCTCTCTCTCTAACATAGACACAATCCACTTATAGTCTTATGTCCACTTTAAGTGCCACTTCAGTGTATTGTTACTTATAAGTGATAAACACTAACTGATTCATACAGAACACTCCTACACTTTACTATTCCTTAACTCTTTTATTTACACCCAAATATGTGTAAAAGTACTTGTTGAAAGAAGAGAAAATAAGAAAGTCGAAAGAAAATGTTGATAAAACAATACAGTTGTTGTATTGCTGTTTAATATACAAATAAGGGTAGCTATTGAAAGCATAATTAATTTAAAAATTGTCAATTTATGGAAGTATGTACAGTTAATATGTTGTGTATCTAAAAAATGATGTCGCACTGTTGGATTAAGATACATTTTGATTTACTGTATTGACACTTAAAAGCATTATAAACAATCAAACTTTGCCTTCAATGACTATTCTTCAGTGTGTATCATATAACTGTACAGCTGTTGTGCTGTTTTAAAGAAATAAATATTAAACTTCCTTCCCAATGTCCTCACATCTGTGAATAAGCACCTTTTAACTCGCTCACTGACACAATACCGCAGTTTCTTCTTCTACAGAACTACACAAAAAAAAAATAATTTTGTTTAGTGCAGTATTCAATTTTCAGAAACACTTATTCAAATTTTACCATTCTCATCACCACTTTTCATCTTTCCCTACCATACGTTGTTCTTGTTTATTTAGTGTAAATACAATGTTTTCTTTGTGTTATTTGTCAGAAATTCTTGTAACTAAAGAATTTAGGCCTATTGCTTGTAAGCATTTTTTTATCCCTCTGTGAGATTTTTTTTTTTCGAATTACTTCTTCAGAAAATTTTGTAAAATGAGGGGTATGGGGTAGAAAGTGTTAGAATTCTGCATCCACAAAAGTGTGATATACCCAGTGCTGTCTCTAAAAGGCTCATGAAAGGAGATTAATGCTGTATCAAACAATATCATTTGGTAAACTTTTGATCTGAGATTCAAATAGTTATCACCAAAATACACCATCAGCACAACTTAAACATGAAAGGCAACGAAAAATAACTCGGATCAGCCAGTTTGATCATTTAGATTGCCTGATTCTTCACCTTTACCTGGTCACATGTTACACAAATGTTTTAACTGACCAATCAGAATTCATTATTTTAAATATGGCAACAAACAGATTGTTGATGAACATGATTGAATTGGATACATCTATACTTCAAGCACAAAATATTGTTTGTTAAAGGAGTTTATCTAATAGGGTCTCACAGCATTCAGAAATTATTTTCATGACTTTTATGAACATAAAAAAAGAACTCCTTATATTTTTTCAGTAATTTATTTGTACTCCCACCTCTCATGTGCCTTTAACTAATTGAATTATAGAATTGTGCATGTTGTTTATGGGAGGGGCAACTTCATCTTGTTGAATTAGCATATCTGTCTGCACTGTAAAGCTTAGAGAGCTCTTAACCCTTATAGTGCTGGAAACATCTCATTCTTATGTAAACAGGTAAGATCCAGGTCAGCCCCCAAGTAAACTGTGATCTAACCTGCTTGCCATGCTGAGCATCTTTCCTCATCAAAATTAAGCAGATATATAAGTTTTTGGAAAGCAAACGACACGAAAAAATATATTTACAGAAAACTACCCAGCATTCTAAGGGTTGAATGAGATCTTCATCAAAAGAGATGCCAGATTTAGATACTTGGAGAGATCTAAAAATACCCAAGATATCTTGTGTTCAGGTGTGATTTGTGCAGAGAGTAAAAACAGTAACGAATTTACTGTTACATTGCAACATTGTGGATCAGAAAGACCTTCCAGCATTATATCATGTTACCCTTTACTTAACTATGTGTCTGTGGTTTCCATGTTTCCAACGAAGACGGCTTTATAAAAAGTGCAAAGATGGAAGGGGATATTCCTCATTTCAATAATTGCTATCCTTCTATGGGGTATTGCTTGAAGTTAATTTACTTTCAAAATTTTATTCTGGCTCAATCAATTGTTTGATTGCTTTTACCTATACCTTTAGTCAATATCAAACAATAACATTTTACCAGTTTGTTGCAGACGACTCTTGTAAACATTGTGGGGAAAAGGAGAAATTGCTCATAACAATTTCTCCTTTTCCCCGATTTCTTTCTGCACTATAAGAATATAATTTTTCAATTTCATAGCATTTTGAAATGTCGTCTGCAAACTCTTTTAATTTGTGACAGCTGAAAATTTGGCTTTTGGTAAGGGGTTATGGGTTATTTGTTAGACTTGATTGTAAGTGCTGCTCTGTTTGTGGGGGAACTTACTAAACAGTTTTACTCTTTTATTTCTTCTCTCAATATGCTTGGGAAGGTTGCTGCAGACCATATCTAAAACAATTTATAAGAAATTGACAAATTTTTCTGGTCAAATATCAAATATATGATGATAAAACCACAGGTTATGGGCAAATGATGGGCCCCCCTCAAGTCCATATTAAATAGTCAAAATGTGATTTATGTGCATCTGACAATGTTGGTTATTTGTGCTTCATTGACATGTCTGTCTCAAATTGAAAGAGTTTACAGACGACATTTCAAATGTGATAACATAGGAAAATAATTTTCTGAAGGGGCAGAAAACATCATGACCAATTTATCCTTTTCCCACAATTTCTTTTCCAGAGTCTTCTGCAACAAAGTGGTTAAATGTTGTTATTGTTTGGTAATGGGTTTAATGTTTTTATAGTCATGTTTTTAAAGAAAAAAAAGAAGGGGGTAATATTGTAGGGGTGGGGGTGCAGAAGGGGGGGGGGGGGGGGTCATTATTTGCCCTATACAGTGAAACTTGTGTTAAAAAGCCAGCCTATGACACTGAGAAAAATGGCTGTTTAAGACAGGTTGGCTGCTTAACACAAATTGATGCTCACTATAAATCCAACAATGGGACTTTCTGTAGTGGTTTAAAAGAATGCTTAAAAGAATGGTTGCTTAACACAAATTGGACTGTACCTGTGATGTGAGTAGGTGTCTAGTTCAAATTGAAAAAGTAGCATTTAACAAAACATTAAGAAAAGAAAACAAATCAAGATATTGGGTAGAAATCTTAAGGACTTCACCTTCACAGTGCTGGAACTGACTTCATGTCTATGCAAACAGGTTTGATCAAGGCCAGCTACCAAGTTAATTGGCAGCTGGCCTGGGATCTAACCTGTTTGCTACTCTATGTATCTTTCTGCAAAATTAAGCAGATATTAAAGGTTTTGGCAAGCAGACAACACGAAAAATCAATTTTTAGAAAATTACCATTCATTCTAAGGGTTTAAGAGAAATTGCTTATTAGGGACAATTAAGCATTTTGTCACAATGGTTTCTAGGGTGCTATGCAGAAGATACTTTTACACAGGGTATTATGGAATATAGGGTTGATGTATTACATTATGATAGCCCATTATTCATAAATGTGCCCATTATATAATGTAATAGAGCTAAATTTAGATCTGTTGTTTTCATGAATTCTACTCAGAATAATGTGAAACTTGGAAGAAGTCCCTTTACCCGTTGATATGATGTAGAACTCCTTAATAATGTAGCAGTTTATCAAGAACAATTCGAAAGGGATAGGGTTAAACAGTTGCAGATGGGTATTATCCTATTACCGAACAGTAACAACTTTTAACCACTTTGTTGACGACTCTGGAAAACATTGTGGGAAAAGGAGGAATTGCTCGCTAAGAGTAATTTCTCCTTTTCCCACAAGGTTTTATTTGCTCTGTCTGAAGAATATCTATCAATTTCATCACATTTTGAAATGTCATCTGAAAAGTCTTTCAATTCGGGACAGTCGAAAATTTGTCGTTTGGGAAAGGGTCAAAAGGAAATTAAGATATGAATTTCTTACAATAAATAAAGATAAGTATGTCATCAAGGGCACAAGGAAGATTCAAGTGCTCTGTTCATGAATTTCATGAACGGACATTAACAGCAAATGGTCATTCATGAACACAAAGCTGTTCATGAATTTTAAAAACATGTTTCATGAACATGAAGAACAAGATCCTGAATTTAACACATTTTGATAAGATCAAGGGTTTAATGCAAGACTATAGCAAGTGCTTCACGTTTGTGAAGCACTTGCTATAGTATGCGCTGAACCATCAAAGTGTTATTTCCTGCCATTTCAAGGAAAATCTTTGTTACAAACAATCCCTCCTTATATCTCAATGGATACTTAGGACAATACAGTATATCAAAACAAAAGTGATACATTTTGTACTCTGTAAATGTTGTCGAATGTTGCTTTCATATTAGACTAGCCATGGACACCCCCCTACCCCACCCCCACCCCCAACTCCCATTATGACCCTTGGGATTGTTTAACCCATTACCAAACGCCAAATTTTCGACTGTCCAAAATTAAGAGTTTGCAGACGACATTTCAAAATTCGATGAAATCTTAGAAAACATTGTGGGAAAAGGAGAAATTGCTTGTCACAAGCAATTTCTCCTGTTCCGAAAGTGTTTTCCAGAGTCGTCTGCAACAAAGTGGTAAAATGTCGTTATTGTTTGGTATTGGGTTAAATGAGCTTGTCTTCTATCAAGGGCCTCCATGGCTTAGATGTTAGAGTACAGAACTTGAAATCATATGTCCCCTCTCTGCATGGATTCAAATCAGGGATGCAGTCTCCCGACTGACTTACGGAATGCCGATGGTTCTACCCGCCTTGACCAGCCCTTATGGGCAGTTGAGTGTGGGGTCTTCCTCCATCATTAATAGTCGGGCATCGCTACATAACTGAAATAATGTTGATGTGATGTAAAACCCATATAAAAAAAAAAATCAGGGATAATTTTAAAAGACCCATTGTTTCATTTCCTATGCATCCCCCAGGACCCATTGAATGAAAGAAAACATAAACTTGTGTCAATAGCTGGAATCACTTGTAAAGCTTTTACTTTCATGCTTTTAATTACCTACCTATTTGGAGAGGTTCTTTTTCCTTTTATGAGACAAAAAGGGTAAAACAAGAGTATTTTATCAATTATTGGTCAAAGAAGTTTGAATCATTGAGTTAAGTTTTGTCCAAATGAAGTTAGAAAAAATAGAACTCATTGTTTTCCAGAAATACTCATTTTTTCAAATCAGATGCATCCCCAAAACCCATTGTTATAGTTTAAAAGAAATATCCCTGTCAAATCCCCAAGAAAATGAAAGGACTAAAAGGATTTTGACCCGATGAAAAAACCCATTTATATATGTTTCCCCATTAGGTACCCATTATGCTGTCAGACCACACATGAAATTGCATATCAAGTCACATAATACTTCACACTTTATGATCTATTTAAAATCCATAAAACACTGTGTTGAACATTAGTTCATTGCACCTATCCATGCCTTTATGGTTTCAATGAACTCATGGTTTGACGCCATAGCACTAGTACAAGTCAGACCGGATAGCTGTCGAGTTAACCCTTTACAAAACAGCAAATTTTCGACTGTCCCAATTTGAAAGAGTTTGCAGACGACATTTCAAAACGTGATGAAATTGAAAAATAATCTTCTGGTAGGGCAGAAAACATTGTGGGAAAAGGAGATATTGCTCATTATGAGCAATTTCTCCTTTTTCCACAGTGTTTTCCAAAGTTGTCTGCTACAAACATGTCAAATGTCGTTATTGTTTGGGAAAGGGTTAACCATTAGGATGCTGGGTAAATTTCTAAAAATAGTTCAATGTTTATTCAATGCAAGACCATGATAAGTCCTTTACAACAAAGAAGCAGGGACCTCTGCAGCAAAGTGGTAGAGTACAAGAACTTGAAATCACATGGTCCCTCCATGCGTGGGTTCAAATCCCGGTGACAGCATTTGGATTTTCATGAGAGGCATTCTTCCAATTAACTAAAAGAATACTGCTGGTTGTACCTGGCTTGGCCAGGCATTATGGCCAGTTGAGTATGCAGTCATCCCCCATCTTATTGAGTCTGGCTCCGCAACATAACTGAAATAATGTTAACGCAATATTAAACTCATATAAATATAAAAATTAACAAAAGTGAAATACTAACCATAGCAATGCACTGAATCCTCATACTATTTTATACAATAGTGGTTCCCATCAGTTTAGATGTTGTATTTCATCATTTCTCCCATCCATTTAGATGTTGTATTTCATCATTTCTCCCATCCATTTAGATGTTGTATTTCATCATTTCTCCCATCCATTTAGATGTTGTATTTCACCATCCATTTAGATGTTGTATTTCATCATTTCTCCCATCCATTTAGATGTTGTATTTCATCATTTCTCCCATCCATTTAGATGTTGTATTTCATCATTTCTCCCATCCATTTAGATGTTGTATTTCATCATTTCTCCCATCCATTTAGATGTTGTATTTCACCATCCATTTAGATGTTGTATTTCATCATTTCTCCCATCCATTTAGATGTTGTATTTCATCATTTCTCCCATCCATTTAGATGTTGTATTTCATCATTTCAGTGAACCGAGAGTGTGACCCCCGTACCCTTGGTTATATACCATTCACCTGCCAGAACAACAGTTTCTGTATCCATTACTACCAGAGTTGTAACGGGGTACCAGACTGCGCAGATGGCTCTGACGAATCACCCGCCATTTGTGGTAAGTCCAGAGATAGATATTTTCTTGTTACGTTTAACCCTTAGAATGCTGGGTAATTTGCTAAAAATAGATTTTTGTGAAATCACATGACCCCTATTTGCGTGGGTTCAAATTCCAGCGAGGGATATGGATTTTCATGAGAGGTAGGCTCCTGACTAACTTAGGGAATTCGATGGTTCTATCCTGCTTGACCGGTCCTTATGGGCAGTTGAGTATGGGGTCTTCCTCCATCATTAAGAGTCGGGCATCGCAACCTAACTGAAATAATGTTCTCCTAATATGTCTCCAGAGTCGTCTGCACCGATTTGGTCAAATGTCGATATTGTCTGGTAATGGATTAATTGACTTATTTCAGCCAATCGGGAATGCCCCCCAACTATGTTCAGCTGCTCTAACCGGACTCAAGGCCAATGTATACCTAATTCGAAGAAATGCGATTTGACGTTAGATTGTAAGGACGGGTCTGATGAGTCGTACGAGTTTTGCCAGTGTCCGCCGGGTCATTTCCTGTGTAAGAGTAAAGAGTGTATCCCAAAGACCTACAGATGTGACGGCAACGGAGATTGCGAGGACAATAGCGATGAAGTTGGATGTGGTGAGTTTTTAGTTTGGAGAAAAAAAACATTTCTGTGTAATGTTCTGCACATTTTGTTTTAAGTGACCATTGTAATAGGAGATTGAATCATGGTGTAAAACCTAAATTACAGGATGATGCGGATGCCAGTTGTGTCCAGGATTAAGGATGCCTCAGCTTAAATGACTTTTCATTTGCAGTTTAAGAGTAGGGGCTTAAAACAAGACTGACTGTTTTGGTATTTGTGCTTAACCCTTAGAATGCTGGGTAATGTTCTAAAAATAGATTTGTTGTCGTCTGCAATATTAAACCTTAAACATTTGCTTACTTTTGTTTAGGAAAGGTACTCAAGATTAGTAAATAGACTAGACACAGGCCAGCCACCAATTTACTTAGTGGTTTGCGTGGATCTAACCTGTTTGCATAAGCATGTCATTGGTTCCAGCACTATAAGATTACAATCTGATAAAAGTAGCTTAGTTACGTCACTGTAATGTGAAATAGGCCCACAAATCATGGTAATAATTAACTATTCTTGTCTAGTCACAAATAAACCCATTTTGAACATTGATGAAAGTTTTGTTGAAGTAAAAGATGGGCAGAAATCCGAGTGGTTGACATAGGTACAATTATAAGAACTTGCTTAACAATCAATATAAAACTAAATAGGTTTATAACTAGTTTTGTTTATGCAGTCAACATTTTTTGCAGACTCGTTTACATGTAAAGAGGGAGAGCTTAAATG
Source organism: Cerastoderma edule (assembly GCA_947846245.1). NCBI lineage: Eukaryota > Metazoa > Mollusca > Bivalvia > Cardiida > Cardiidae > Cerastoderma > Cerastoderma edule. Next base: position 1,040,695 of record OX401419.1, read on the forward strand.
TAAGACGTACAATGACTGTATCCCGAAGGATAAATGGTGTGACGGAAACGCAGATTGTTTTGATAGGAGTGATGAGGATAATTCTACATGTCAACGAACAGGTATTGCTCTTACCAGCATTAAAATGCTTATATCATAGTGTAAAGCATTTTACTGTATGCAAGATTTTGTGATTGGTTCATATTGAAAATACCAGCAGACAACAATTTTAGATTATCGGAAACCTTTTTTTTTTATTTATTTATATTTTTTGGGGAGGGGGAGAAGGGAGGTGTCAGATTGAGAGTGATTTGGTTAAAAGACAAGTTGCTCTCATTGAATAAGTTGTTATTTAGTAGCGAAAGTATCTTAAATCGTTAGCAGTAGGTGCGTTCAGTTGGACCCACTACTCAATCACAACTCACTTCTACACACATTCACTGTTGAGGATTTTAGAAATCACTATGATTAAAGGATAAACTGATAAAGGAGTTTCTCCATTGGTTCTAAGCCAAGTGCTTAACCAAGAACCACAACCTACTGAAGTACTTTTGATAAGATTAAAAATTTTATCGAAACAATTATCAGTGATGAAATATTGGGAATAACTTTGTTCATGTGATGACAACATTACTCAGGGTTGTCATTACTTTTTTGAGTAAGAAGCCGACTTTCAATTTGAGGAGGCCAAAGGTAAAAACACCAGACACAAATAAGGTGTAACTTATGACCAGCTATCATAATTTTTGTTATTTGAGTCGACCAAAACGTTATTTGAAGCAGTCAAATTGTCCGGCTGCAGGCTCTAAATGACAACCCTGATTACAAATATGTATGTTATCATGCTTCATTCAAACATTATATTTGTAGAACCGTTGACATGTGATGAAAACTCATTTCAATATAACCATGCTTCATTTAAATATTATCTTTTTAGAACCATTGACATGTGATGAAAACATTTCTAATATAGATATAACCATGGTTCATTTAAATATTATCTTTTTAGAAATGTTGACATGTGATGAAAACTCATTTCAATATAACCATGCTTCATTTAAATATCATCTTTTAAGAACCATTGACATGTGATGAAAACATTTCTAATATAGATATAACCATGGTTCATTTAAATATCATCTTTTTAGAACCATTGACATGTAATGAAAACATTTCTAATATAGATATAACCATGGTTCATTTAAATATCATCTTTTTAGAACCATTGACATGTGATGAAAACATTTCTAATATAGATATAACCATGGTTCATTTAAATATCATCTTTTTAGAACCATTGACATGTGATGAAAACATTTCTAATATAGATATAACCATGGTTCATTTAAATATCATCTTTTTAGAACCATTGACATGTGATGAAAACATTTCTAATATAGATATAACCATGGTTCATTTAAATATCATCTTTTTAGAAATGTTGACATGTGATGAAAACTCATTTCAATTTAACCATGCTTCATTCAAACTTTATCTTTTTAGAACCATCGGCATGTGATGGTAACTCGTTCCAATGTCATGATGGCCACTGTATCTACAAGGCCTGGTATTGTGACACAGACGAAGACTGTGCTGATGGGAGTGATGAAGTGAATTGCAGTAAGTCTTTATTAACTCTTTGGCTTTACCAAACGCCAAATTTTCGACTGTCCCAAATTGAAAGAGAGTTTTAAAGCCTTTACCAAACTTTTATCTTCTGTCCCAAATTGAAAAAGTTTGCTGACCACGTTTTAAAATGTGATGAAATTGAAAAATAATCTTCTGATAGGGCAGAAAATACTTCTTTTTTTTTCTGATTTCAGGCTTTGAGATTTTAAATTTTCCTTCTTTGTTCATATTGAAGACGTTTATATTCAGGCTTCAAATAATGTTTATTAGGCTTGAGCATTCCTTAATATTGAGCAGGGGTTTAGCCATGTACATATAAATTAAACGCCTTTCCTTCATTATCCTTGCATTAGCTCATACCTGTAAAGATGGATTCATCATGTGTCAAGATGACAAACAGTGTATCTCCTTTGTCACATTGGTTTTTAAAACAGATACTTCAAAGACACATATTATGGATCAAGGATTAAATGGTGTAAATACAAATTAATTGCCTTTCGTTTATTTTCCTTGATTTAGCTCATACCTGTAAAGATGGATTAATCATGTGTCAAGATGACAAACAGTGTATATCTACTCACTGGAAGTGTGATGGAAACGCAGACTGCGAGGATGGATCTGACGAACTGGACTGTGGTAAGTCTTTTTTTTAATAAAGGTCAAGGTCATGGCATTGACTCACAATGATTAGTAATTTTTTTAAATTCTATGTGACATTTTACCTATATCAAATTTTCTATTTCTGAAAAAGTCTTCAGAACTACTGCGACAAATGTCGCACTGTTTTCGGATTAATAACAAGAAGTAAATGTATGTTTCTTTAATGCTTCTAATGTTGTTGTTATTGTGTGTTGTTTCTTTTAATTTTGACCTGTCATAAATACATATTATCTTAAAAAAATTGTGGCCAAATAGGATAGAAAAAATAGAGAATTTTGTGACTATTGAAGGGACTTGGCCCATTAACCCTTTCCCAAACAACCAATTTTCGACTGTCCCAAATTGAAAGATTTTGCAGACAACATTTCAAAATGTGATGAAATTGAACAATATTCTTCAGAAAACCTTGTAGGAAAAGGAAAAATTCCTCGTTACGAGCAATTTCTCCTTTTCCCACTATGTTTTCTAAAGTCGTTTGCAACAAAGTGGTCAAATGTCGTTATTGTTTGGGAAAGGGTTAAAGGGACTTGCCCCAATAGTATATGTATGTATGAGACAACTATCAGCTTTACCCTTTCACCTAGTCGATAGCCCAGTTGACTGTCGTAGGCGACTTTTGTCGACATACGGTGGTATCCTACATATAACAGTAATAAATAGTCCAACTTGCGTTAAGCAACCACCCTTATAAGCAGCCAACCTGTCTTAGACAACCACTTCAGAAAGTCTCATTGTTAGATTTATAGTGTACATCAATTTGTGTTAAGCAGCCAACCTGTCTTTAAAAGCCAATTTCTCATTTCCCTAGGCTGAGCTCTTAACACAAGTTTGACGGTACAGCGTGCAACTTTGTTCCTAGAAAGCGCTAAATATATTTGGTGCTGAGATGAACTTTATGCTATACTAGTATATTTGGCGGCAAAAAGGGTTAATGAGGGCGCTAGTCATTCATGAGACTCCAGCAGGATCTTTCTGAATTACTCAAATCCAAAAAAAGATCGCTTCAAACTAAAAAACTTTCACAAACACTGTTTAATTGTGGTTTCTTAACACAAGATTGACTGTGAAGGGAGACATTAGTTAAATGAATGTTTTTAAGTTGTGTATACATGTATGTTAATTGCTTTTCCCATCTAGTTTACCCCTCAACACCTAAGCCAGGTAACGTTAAATGAGCACACCTTTCTAAGAATAATGCTTATAAGCTCACCTTCTTTCACTGGATATGAAGAAATTTGATAAGAGAAAAAATTGCTTGTTATAAGCACTTTTTTCTTGTTAAGTTAAAAACGTTTCCTTCATCTAAGGCATCTACCATAGACATGGTTAAACTGATTATATGATGAAGGTTTTTATAAGCAAGTATTTACAGGTCTTACTTTTTAAAAAAAAAGTGGAGGTATTCATATGAATTCACATTCAAAGTACTTTGTCAACAATCTCCTCTCAAATTATTTTCTATTTATATAATTGATTTCTTTATTTCAAATTGGATGCATGTCAGAAACACTTTTCCATAAGCCTAAACATAGTATAAAGTTGTGAAATATAGCAAACAGTGGCCTTTTCTTAATTGGAAACAATTGCAAATGGTTATTCTAGAATACACAAATGTATGCAAAAGGCATTATACAGTACCTGTAATGTGTTTAACTTCAAGTCATACACTTTGTATAGTCACTGCTTTCTTTGCTTTCCTAATTAATTAGCAGTAAATGACAATAAAAGCAATAATGCAATATTTGAACAGAATTCTTCTTAGATCAAAATCATTGTGGCAAAATGAAGATTTTATGATGAAAAAATGTTAATGTTGTCTAAATGTTTATAACGATATCTGAAGATGAGTTAAACTAAAATGATGTCTGTACAAGTTGATAGTTTGTTGCCTATTAGCCATACTCCACAATACTTCACATAAATACAAATGCTGAAGATGTCTGAATAGACCACAGTGACAAAAGGATAAATTGTTACTTCTCCTGTAAGCAATTCCTCCTTTTGTCACAATGGTTTCTACCCAATACCATAAAGATAACGTCTTTCTTCATATTGGTGTTGCTTTCAATATGGATTAATTACAAAGTTCTATACAAGGAGAGCATCTTAAAGCAAATCATAAGTTATCAGACTTAAAGCAATAGAGTTGTTCAGATATATCAAGATCTCTTGTTTGATTCTTCTTTTTTTGTTGAAAAAAGTTTATTCCAAACTTCTTTTGTATTAAGACATGGTTTAAACGCATATTCGCAATAACTTCACTTTATGAATCACTTCACCTGTCTCAGGTGTGCACATTTTAATAAGCATGTCTTTGATTCATCATGTTAATTGGATGTGGTTAGACACTGGATAGGTTTAGATTTCCTTGTACAAGGAGGAAAAGGTATTAAGTCAAGAATGGGGATTAGTCACTGAAAGTTCTCACAGCATGCAGTTTGTTTTTACATGAATAATTGATTATTAGGACTGTAATATTTCTGGCCAAAGGTACTTTATGAAGTTGTACGTCGCTAAAGGCAAATGTTTTGCCAATTCTGCAAATAAAAGTTTGATTATTGACCAAATCTTTATTGAAACTCAGTAATATGAGTTCTTAAATTCTCTTATTCATAAATTTATATGTATTAATATACCTGATTTGTATGGTTTCTTTGTAGTGTTTAAGAACCACTGTGACAAAAGGAAAAAGATGATTGTAACGATATTGTTTACTGTAATGATAGAAACTGTGATAGGAAGTGTTACTTAGTTATTCAAACCAGGTTATGATAAAATTGAATTGATGATGGTTATTGTTTTAAGCATGCAATCTATTTGGTTACTTTTAGAGGGAGTGGTTGATGTTTTATAAAAGGATAGGGTTAGTATGACATCTCTTTGTCATTTACAGTTTACTTGGTGTTTTTGTACAAGCATTATTTTAGATTCAATGTTGGAAACTGATGATTTTTATTCATGTTTTAACCCATTCCCAAACAATAACGACATCTAACCACTTACCACTTTGTTCCAGACAAGTCTGGAATACATTGTGGGAAAAGGAGAATTTGCTTGTAACGAGCAATTTCTGCTTTGCCCTCAATGTTTTCTGCCCTATCAGAAGATTATTTTCCAATTTTGTCACATTTTGAAATGTCTTCTGCAAACTCTTTCAATTTGGGACAGTCGAAAAATTGGCGTTTGGGAAAAGGTTAAGACTGTATGGAAGAATACAAAATTATGAATAACCAAGGTCCAAGATACGAGACATGCAGAAAACACCTTTCAGCGCTCTCTATATGTATAGCATGTGTCAAGTTGGTATCTTTCTTACAAATCAAGCTTGTGATGGTCTTGTTAGAATTTGATTCTACTCAAAAGATTGTAAATATTTGTAAGAAATAAGTATTTTTTACCTCTGCTGCAAGATAGTTTACTGTAAATAGTTCTCTGTTAAACTGAATGTTGTAAATTTCATTTCTCTGTCTATTATAAGATTAAGATTATTAAAGTCGTTGCATTGCATTACAACTGTGCAGAAGATCAACAATTATAAAAGTGTAGCACTGATCAATTTATCTCTAAGTGGTGTATTTATCAATTTGCCCACAGATCAGCACGACTGTAGAGAAAAGTTAGTATAACTGAAGCACAAGTTGATTTATCTTTAAAATCTGTGATTTTGATTTGTCCACAGAGCAGCACAACTGTACAGATGATCAATATAACTGCAGCACAGGTCGATGTATCTCTAAAAGCTGGCTTTGTGATGGGGAACTGGATTGTCCGAATGGAGAAGATGAGAGCAGTGTAGTGGGCTGTGGTATGTACATTTTCTTTGGTTGTAGGTTTGATACCTTTACAAGGATCCTTCGTGACCCAGTGGTTGAGTTGTTAGACTTGTGGCATTCAGGGTTCAATTTCAATCACTGGCACTTGGATTTTTTTTGTAGTTTTTTTAGGCAAGACACTGTAGAGCCCTGCCTTATTCTGGTAAAATCCAGGAAAGCTGTAAAATGACTGGACTACTGTTGAAACACCATTGAGCACTAATAAGCAAAGATACAAGGTCTTTGCAAGATCGTAGCAAGCCTAAAATGAATGGTGTAGTTTGGCACAATTATTCTCATTGAAATTCCAATGATGTTATACTTAATTTTTTTGTTTTGACTATTGTTTTCAACTATTCACAATGCTTCTGCTAAAGAGCAACCCCATAAAAGTATGAATTGGGCATTACATAATTGAAATAATATTGACGCAATGTAAAAACCATATAAATAAATAAATTATTTAATCGATAATCTTATAAAAACATGTTTTTGATGTGATAATTTTATTTTGAATCTAACCTGATTAAATCTTGTCCTAAAATTTGATTTTTCAATTCATCCTATAATTACATATTCTATTTTGAATTTATCGATACTATTTCAGATCCTGTAACATGTTACCAGGACGAGTTTGAATGTGCCAATTTCCAGTGTATAGACAAGGAGTATTATTGTGACAACGACGATGATTGTGGTGATAGAAGTGATGAACCTGATACTTGTGGTACTTTGATATTTTGACTTTAGTCTGAACCTGATACTTGTGGTACTTTGACTTACTTAGTCTGAACCTGATACTTGTGGTACTTTGACTTACTTAGTCTGAACCTGATACTTGTGGTACTTTGACTTACTTAGTCTGAACCTGATACTTGTGGTACTTTGACTTGCTTAGTCTGAACCTGATACTTGTGGTACTTTGACTTACTTAGTCTGAACCTGATACTTGTGGTACTTTGACTTACTTAGTCTGAACCTGATACTTGTGGTACTTTGACTTATTTAGTCTGAACCTGATACTTGTGGTACTTTGACTTACTAAGTCTGAACCTGATACTTGTGGTACTTTGACTTACTTTGTTCCTTAGCGGGAAGTTAACCCATTACCAAACAATAATGACATTCGACCAGTTTGTGGCAGACTTATTTTGAAAACATTGTGGGAAAAGGAGAAATTGCTCCTTTTAAAATTGGTGGCTGGCCTGTGATTTTACCTGTATTGTACTCTGGAGTATCCTTTCTAATCAAAATTAAGCAGATATTTAAGGTTTGAAAATCAGACGATGCAAAAATCTTTTTTAGAAAATCATCCAGCCTTCAAATAAATTGGGGGCTGGCCTGGATCAAACCTGTTTGCATAATCATGAAGTTGGTTCAAGCACTATAAGGTTTAAATCAATTGTATGTTGATGCTACGAAAATAAAATGATTAACTCATTCTCCTTTCAGATTACACCCATAAATGCCTGGAGACCCAGTTTAATTGTGAAGAGGGTTACTGTATAGATAAGGAGCTGAGATGCAACGGGGAACCAGATTGTGCAGACGGCTCTGATGAGAAAGACTGTGACGCTGGGCCCATACCCTGCAACAATAGCGCCCTGTTTAAATGTGCCAACGGAGTCTGTCTGATCGATGATCTCGTCTGTAATGGAAGGAATGATTGTGGAGATAACAGTGACGAGCCAGGAAACTGTGGTATGTATCGCTGATTCTGATTGGTGGATAATGACTCAATGCTGCATTTGATTGACTGCCATATGAGTCAGTCTAGATTTAGATTGATTGGCTGATTGTTTTAAGATGATATAGTTATTCACTATGTTACTGTCATCATTTTCAAATTTGGATACTCTTTTATTTGCACATCATTAATTATTAACTAAACAATCACTTGTTTCGTGTCCATGATTTCGGACCCTAGAATTGTGAACCTCTCTCATTTGAGGCATGTCTTATTTTAGCTTGAAGATTGAATTAAATAAATGACAAGTTTATTATAGGTTGTTTTTAGTCTGAAATGTCTGGCATTATTGAATTTTGTTTTTCAGGTATTGATGAGTGTTCACAACTATTGTTACATGCCTGTTCACAAGTTTGTGACGATAAGAAGATCGGATACGAGTGTAGCTGTCAGGAGGGGTTCAAGCTAGATACAGACAACACAACATGTATAGGTAAAATGTATTTTCATTCTAGAATCTTATAAATCAAATCTATTTATGAGACTGTAAAAACAAAATGAAATTTAATCCATACATGCACTTTTTGTCCCATTTGAAATCAAATATTGACTGGATTTATAAGTCACCTCTGGTTTTGTTAAGTCACTACAAAGCCCTAGCCTAGTATTGGTGGATCTAGGAAAGCTGTTACATAACTGAAAACTTGTTGATACTGTGTTAACCCTATACTAAACAATAACTACATTTGGCCATTTTGTTGCAGACGACTCTGGAAAACATTGTGGAAAAAGGAGAAATTTCTCGGAATGAGCCATTTCTCCTTTTCCCACAATGTCTTCTACCGTACCAGAAGATTGTTTTCCAATTTCATCTCATTTTGAAATGTCGTCTGCAAACTCTTTCAATTTGGGACAGTCGAAAATTTGCCGTTTGGGAAAGGGTTGAACACCATGCAAAAAATATACATAAAACCATAGATGAATGGTGTTTGTATTGTAGATCTGGATGAATGCAGTACAACCTACCCATGTGACCAGTATTGTTACAATCTACATGGATCGTACTACTGTGGATGTGCTGAACACTATGAACTAGCCATGGATCAGCATCATTGTCACCTTACTAACGACGGTATGTATCACTTCAGACAGCATTACTGGCAGAGTCCTTTGGGGCCCAGTGGTTAACCCTTTGAATACTGGGTTATTTTCTATAAATGTATTTTTTTGCCGTCTGCTTTTCAATACCTTTAATGTCTGCTTAATTTTGATGAGGAAAGATACTCAGAGAAGGGAAAAGGTAATATCACAGGCCAGACGCCAATTTACTTGGCGGATGGCCTAGATCCAACCTGTTTGTATAAGCATGAACTCTGTTCCAGCACTATAAGGGTTAAGGTCAAGACTCTCCCAAGACAACTTAAAGGTGCTTGTTCACAGCAGACAAAAATTTGAATATCATGATAAAATGTTTCTGAAACAATACTGTTTTTGTATTATTATTTGATATACAATTAAAAGTGGCTTATGAAAGCATAACTAATTATAGAAGTGTCAATTTGTCTAAGTATGTACAGTTTGCATGTGCTAGATCTGAAAAGCAATGCCACGCTTTGGGATTAAAATGCATGTTATATGTAATCTTATTTTGCTCCCAATGACTATTTTTCAGTAGGTATCATATAAAAGTATAGCTGCCATGCAAAGAAAGAAATTCTTAACTTCAAAGTTTCCTCACTACAAGAACTCTTTACCAAACGCCAAATTTTTCGACTGTCCCAAATCGAAAGAGTTTGCAGACAACATTTCAAAATGGGATGAAATTGAAAAATAATCTTCTGATGGGCAGAAAACATTGTGGGAAAAGGAGTAATTGCTCATTAGAGCAATTTCTCCTTTTCTCAAATTGTTTTCCAGTCACCTGCAACAAACTGGTCAAATTGGCGTTATTGTCTGGTAATGGGTAAAGCGCTGTGGGGTCCTAGTTATGGATTTCAAAATGAGCACAATATATCGTGTTTGTCTATTCAAGCTCTGCAGTTGAGCATTACTTTGACATATCATGGTGATACATTGTATTCACTTTTTATCAAAAAGAAATTGTCGTCTTTCATTCCTTGCACTTTAAATCTGCTTTTACTTTCAATTTGGACCACCCAAACAATCTTGTTCGCAGGTGGTTAAAAATCAAATTTTATTTGTAAAATTTCAACAAAATATGCTTATGTAACAACTGCTGACTTGGCAAGAAACAAGATTGGGGCAATTATTCCACTTAAATAATGATATGGAAATAAAGCAAAAAGGTAAAATTATCCTTTTTTTACAATTTCATGACGCAAAATTAAGAAAAAATAGGTATTTGACAGAATTTTATGGATCATTTGCTGCCATTTGCTTATTTAATTTCTTTATTTGGGTGCGGGATCAAACAGTAATATCAGTAATATTGTGTTTGTTGTGAGTTATTTTCAAATGTTTAAGCATGCGGATCTTTAAATTGCACCCTAAATTTTGTTATGTGCTTAATAATCTTTTATTGCATCACTATATCTTGTTTATACTGTATCAAATTGCATTTTAAATTTACGCAATTTTATGGTTTGAACTTGTAAGCGTTAAACTTATGAGATACAAGTTGGGGGGCCCCTAAGATTTATTGTTCCAATATGTTGTATTGACTGATTTATGGATTAGGGGAAAATGAAACATGCCTAACCCAGAAACCTTATTTTTGTTGCAAATAAATGCATATATTTAGCCTACATTATTTAAATCAGTTACCAAACTGAGTTTGATTTTGGCAGGAAATTAAGCAACTGATTTAGAAATATAGAGTCATTGTAACAAAAGAAGAATTTACTTAACAAGCAATTTCTCCTTTCCCCCCAATGTTTTCTGCCCTATAAAAAGATTATTTATCAATTTCATTACATTTCGAAATGTAGTCTGCAAAATCTTTCAATTTAGGACGGTCGAAAATTTGGTGTTTGGTAAAGAGTTAAGACTGGTCGCTATAACAAGATTGACTGTACATTGGCATTAAATGTAGAGTAAACGTTTTATCATCTTTTCAGTGGGCTAGTTGTTCAAGAACAGAACTTGAAATCACATCACCCCTCTCCATGTGGGTTTAAATTCCATTGATGGCAGTTAAATTCACATGAGAGACAGCTTTCAGTTGACTTACGAAATGCGAATGGTTCTTATTTGGCTTGACCAGCCCTTATGGGCAGTAGAGTATGGGGTCCTCCTCCACCAGTTTGAGTTTATTCAGTAAATTCAGGCCTCTGGCCCATAAAACAATACATATGTCATGCATTGCAACATAACTGAAATAATGTTAATGTGATGTTAAATCTCATATAAATAAATTTGTTGTTGTTTTTTTCAGCTGGTAAACCATACCTGTTGGTATCTAACCGATTTTACATTCGGAAGGTCGACCTTGATGGAAATGACACGATTCTTGTGAAGGACCTCACACACTCTGTCGCCATCGACTTTGACTACCAGACAAAGACGCTGTTCTGGACAGACATTCATAGTCAGAGTAGTACTATAAATAGCATTGTGATGGGTTCTGACGATGCTAAACCCAAGGTAAAGTTGTACATGGTGCATGTTGAAATGTGGGGGCATATAAGTGACATTTACATGTAAATTTTACCTGGACTGTTTTAAAAATAAGGAGAGCTATACTGTTCATACAGGCATCAATATCACGTCCAGATAAGCCTTAAAGTTGATTTAATTTTAGATACTGCAGGGAATGAATTTAAACTTCTCATAATTATGTCCTCTTGGTCATCATAGTAGGCCATTTACCAAGTGGCATATCTCTGGCTTGGATTTAAAGTAAGACACACACTTTTTTATTTCTTCTTAACTCTTGATGAAGTTCAAGTGTGCAAGTAAGTATCTTGTTAACTACTGATTAAAATGGATTTCCCGTTCACATATGAAACTAGAGGTCTTTATTGGAGGTTCCTTAGCTCTCTCTGCCTTGAGCAATAAGCATGTAAGCAATGTGCATGCAAGTTGGTATCTCATTAATATCTGAGGGGAGCTGCTTAACATTTTCTTTGTGTACTACAGATCATTATGTGAGGTCAGCATCAAAGCCAATAATTCTAGCTATGATGATTATTCCTGTGTGTGTAATTGGTTAAAGTATTGTGTGTGGCCTCAAGACAATTCTAAGTCAGCTTCAAAGCCAATAATTTTAGCTATGATGATTATTCCTGTGTGTGTAATTGGTTAAAGTATTGTGTGTGGCCTCAAGACAATTCTAAGTTATCATGAAAGCCAATAATTCTAGCTATGATGATTATTCCTGTGTGTGTAATTGGTTAAAGTATTGTGTGTGGCCTCAAGACAATTCTAAGTTATCATGAAAGCCAATAATTCTAGCTATGATGATTATTCCTGTGTGTGTAATTGGTTAAAGTATTGTGTGTGGCTTCAAGACAATTCTAAGTTATCATGAAAGCCAATAATTCTAGCTATGATGATTATTCCTGTGTGTGTAATTGGTTAAAGTATTGTGTGTGGCCTCAAGACAATTCTAAGTCAGCTTCAAAGCCAATAAGTCTAGCCATGATGATTATTCCTGTGTGTGTAATTGGTTAAAGTATTGTGTGTGGCCTCAAGACAATTCTAATGATTATTTCTGTGTGTGTAATTGGTTAAAGTATTGTGTGTGGCCTCAAGACAATTCTAATGCTTATTTCTGTGTGTGTAATTGGTTAAAGTATTGTGTGTGGCCTCAAGACAATTCTAAGTCAGCATGAAAGCCAATAATTCTAGCTATGATGATTATTCCTGTGTGTGTAATTGGTTAAAGTATTGTGTGTGGCCTCAAGACAGCTCTAATGATTACTAACACTATAGGGTTGGGGCGGGGACTCTATGACCTAGTGGTTGGAGTCCAGGGTACCGTTTTACTAAATAAATTACGGAAAATATTTGTGTAAGTCATTACTGATTAACATGGATAGTATCTTTAATGACAGTACAATATTGCTCGGAGAGACGATTCCAATGATGTGTTACTTTGCAATATTGCTTAGCCCAATAATAACAAAAAAGGAATTGTTGTTTTAGACTTACGCAAATCTTAAGCGTAAACTGTTTAGTAAAACGGTACCCAGATCTTAAAATCATATGGCTCCTCTTAGCGTGTGTTCAAATCCAAGTGAGGGATATGGATTTTCATGAGAGGTAGTCCCCCCGACTGACTTACGGAGTGCCCATTGGTTCCACAGCGTGACAAGCCCTTATGGGCAGTTGGGAATGGGGTCTTCCTTAATCATTAAGAGTTTGGCATAGAAACATAAATAAGAGAATGCTGGGGTAATGAAAAACCCATATGAATAAATATCTAGGTTTTAAAGGTTGTTACTAGATGTATGCATTCATCTTGTATGGAGCACAATTCTGCGTCTGCATACCAGTTTATCCTAAACTTAAGCTAATTTTAACCCGTTTCTAGGAGCTCCATAGTTCAACAGTACTAAATCCCGATGGTATAGCCGTAGACTGGGTGGGACGTAATCTATACTGGTGTGATCGAAACACGGACACAGTCGAGGTCTCGAAACTGGACGGGAGATACAGAAAAATCATCGTCCGTAATAAATCCTTCCTCAGGGAGCCGAGAGCACTGGAAATCTTTCCGAAATACGGTTACCTGTATCTGACAGATTGGGGAAATGAGCCACACATCAGTCGAATCTCCATGGATGGTTCTATGTTCGAACATATTATCACGGAGGAAATAGCCTGGCCAAACGCTCTTACAATCGACTACGTCTCTGAGAAGCTTTTCTGGGCAGATGCCAACTTTGATTATATAGCAATGGCTGATCTTGACGGAAAGAATCGTCATGTGATTGTGCACGATGATCTCCCCCATACATTCGCCATTACGACATTTATGGAAAGGTTGTATTGGACGGATTGGGAAACAAACTCGATCTTCAGTGTGGAGAAATTCTCTGGGAAGAAGCGAACAAAGTTGATTACAATGACGCATCGACCAATGGATTTAGTTGTCTATCATAACATGCGACAACCCCCTTGTAAGTAAACAGAGGTCTAGATATAAGGCCTTTTCACTTGCTAGATCTTGATTTCTATAAGAGATCAAGGATGTGAATTAACAAGAACATACTGTTAACAATAGTAATTCTATCAATGGCAGGCTGAACATAACTCTATTATGGCAACTAAACATAATTATAATTGTTGCCAAACATAATTCTATCATGGCAAGCTAAATGGCTACATCAGGTTCACTTTTACATGTATTTATCAATGACATGCTAATCATGGTTATATCAGTGGCGAATAAAACTTGATTGTTTTAATGGCAAACTTAACATGATTATACTACAGTCTAACTTGTGTTAAGCAGCCACCCTTTTAAGCAGCCAACCTGCCTTAAACAGCCACTACAGGAAGTCTCATTGTTAGATTTATAGTGTAAATCAATTTGTGTTAAGCAGCCAACCTGTCTTAAACAGCCAATTTACTCTGTCCCATGGGCTGGCCTCTTAACACAAGTTTGACTGTAATGATGAACTAAACATGATTACATTATGGTCAACTAAACATCCTTATATTGATGGTAAACTAAACATGATTTTATAAATGGCATATTAAATATGATCATGCTAATGGCAAACTTAACTTGATTATATTAATGGCAAACTGATTATGATTTATATCAGTGGTAAACTTTATGTGATTATTTTGATGTCATTCTTAATATAGTTTAATCGTGAGCAAACTTAAGACGATTACATCTTGGGAAGATAAACATAATTAATCATATCACAGCCAGCTATTTATAATTGTAACAATGGCAAGTAAAGCATACTCAATTTACCTTTATTCCAGTGTCACCTAACCCCTGTGATGCGCTGAACTGTTCCCATCTCTGTTTACTCCGCCCCAGCAATGTGACGGGTAAGGTGGAGGCTATTTGTGCCTGTCCAGAACATCACACCATGGACGAGGTCAACAAGAACTGTACTGCAGAGTGTAGCAAGTATGTCTTATCCCTTTACCAAACGCCAAATTTTTTACTGTCCCAAATTGAAAGAGTTTGCAGACGACTTTTAAAAAAAATGATGAAATTGAAAAATAATCTTCTTGATAGGGCAGAAAACATTGAGGGAAAAGGAGAAATTGCTCGCATATGAATCTATAGTCTATATGATATGTGTTTTTAGCTTGCTATTGAATATTTTCTTCTCCATACCTTCTTTTTAAGGTACCCATAAGAATTGTCTCAATGTGTCTTGTCAAGGCAACTCTTAGGAGTAAACTTTGAATTAGATTTTTTTTTTAAATGCTTTGCTTAGAGCCTCCTATCTGAGCATGTGTAGTTGAATATGTTTACAAGGCTATCTCTCTCTCTGTTCACAGATCCCAGTTTCTGTGTGTCAGCAGTTCTAAATGTATCCCCTCCTGGTGGGTTTGTGATAACCATACAGACTGTGACGACGGCAGTGATGAACATGATCAATGTGGTGAGTACCATCCTAATTGTTTGTTAATTGATCAGTGTGGTGAGTATGGTCTTAATTGGTTGTTAATTAGTTGATCAAAGTGGTAAGTATTGTCCTCATTATTTGTTTATTATTAAGAGCTGTTGAGTATTGCGTCTTCCTCCATCATTAAGAGTTGGACAAATCAACATATCTTAGGTAATATTGATGCCATGTAAAATTTTACTTAACTTTATACCTATCCTGAGTTTATTTGTAGTCTGCTGTTGGGGTCCTAGTCCCATGAGTGGGCAAGAGACAGCCAGAAACTTTAACACAGGATCTCTAATTGTTTCTATTCATTGGACTCACACTGACAAAATTGCAATCCTACCTGTCAGAAACAATGCATTCTGACCAGGACTTTCTGGGTCTTCCTTTTCCTTACACACCAGGAATAGGTGTGTTAACCCTTTCCCAAACAATAACCACATTTGACCACTTTGTTGCAGACGACTCTGGAAAATATTGTGCGAAAAGGAAAAATTGCTCGTGATGAGCAATTTTTCCTTTTCCAACAATGTTTTCTGCCCTATCATAAGATTATTTTACAATTTCATCACATTTTGAAATGTGTTCTGTAAACTCTTTCAATTCGGGATAGTCGAAAATTTGTTGTTTGGGAAAGGGTTTAATACTTGGTATGACTGAGATAAATGTTTTTTATTATGACCAAGTCATTATGATCAGAATTGAGAAGCAAATCAATTACCTAGTTTAATGTAACCATATAGATCTGTGTTGACATTTTATCTGCAGAAAATAATTTATTTTAAACATTAAAATCTTTATCTGTGAGATGATCCCTATGTGATATGATAAAAAAATGATTTTCATGCTTTATGATGGTTGCATTGAAAACCAGTGATTCAGATTGGACTTGTTATCCTTAGGACACATGTCCTAAATGCTTATTTTTCTTCAGGTCATTTGTCCTAATTTGCCAGAAAACATCGGACACTACATTTTATCTTCATAAATTAAATTTTTGTGTCACATCATGGCAAAAAAAACCAATCTGCACATTATAATTTCAATCGTCTGCTGATTTTATTATTGCGCATGTTTCAAAGAGTGCCCATCGATTCTGATTGGCATGCACTATGAAAGCTCTAGATTGGAGTCTCATTTCAAGTAAGAATGGTAAGAATTGGAGTCTCTCGTTTATTTGCGACAACATTAGCGGCACAGTATTTTTTGGATTTGGATGTGTTAAGGGCGAAATTAAAGACTCAGCATGGTCAAAAATGCAACAGAAAACAATAAAAAAGATAAATAATTGAAATATAAACAAATTTTAACAGTAGTTCTAATAATGTCAAATTTGTCTCCAATGTATGTTAATGCCCTTTACCCGCAGAGTCTAGTTAATCTGTCTCCATGGTTCAAAATTGTCAAATAACTTTCAGATGTATCATTCTAGTTGTATATATAACCAGTCTCCATGGTATTTTGATGACCACTATCCCTTGTAGCCGGTTTACGATCGTTTTGAAATTGATCTCTAAATTATCCCCATATCGGTCTCCAATTCTAGTTTGACGAAAACATATTTCAGAGAGATATCCGAATATCACCGAATGTAACGATTTCTACAACAACAACTATGAACCAAAACAACTCGTTAAGCAAAGATTATTTCAATTATTTGTCGATTTTTAGTTTCCCCTCTGTGATTGACCTATCCATACTTTTAAGTGTTGGTCATTTTGTCTGACGAATATATTTTTTATCAGTCCTGTGGGCCTACTGACTTTTTATTTGTCGGTCAAATTGAGATTTTATCGGCCCTGGGCCGAAGGGCCGATCCAATCTGAATCGCTGGAAACCATTTCAAATATCCATGGTAACTAACACTGATTCCCCTCTATTTCAGGCCCCCATTATTGTTCACACCCTGGGTTGTTCCAGTGCCACAATGCAACAAGTGAGAAGGATTGTATACCCCCCATAGGAATCTGTGATGGAACACCTCAATGTGCCGATGCTTCAGACGAAACCTACATGAACAACTGCTGTATGTGAACCTTATCTCTCATTCAGTTTATGAGCTGCTTATTAACGAAGGCAAAGAAATATATTTTTAGATGAGTTAAATGTCATTTTCATCAGTTCTCAGTTATAGCGTTGGTTTATTACCTTCATAGATTTGCTGGCTGAATAGGGTCACCATTCAATAAAGGTACAATGTACCTGAGATGCTTTCTTTATAGACCAAGTAAATAAGCTGCTTATTTGACAATTCTGTTTCAAGTTACAAAAAGATAAATAAGGGTCACCATTCTACAAAGATACAATATACGAGGGGTGCTCCTGTTTTAATATAATTTCCAATTTTATGAATACAGCTGACTACACCTGTATGACACACCAGTTCCAGTGCCCGGGAAACAATATCTGTATAGGAGAGAGTAAGCGCTGTGATAACAACCCGGATTGCCCCGGAGGAGAGGACGAGGCAAACTGCAGTAAGTTGGGGCACTATTGAGGAAAATGGAAAGATAATTAAACAACAATTTAACATTTTCACTGCTAAGTTCGACTAGAGTCCAATTACCCATACACAGCAGATCACGACTATAGTCGAATGAATGTTGAAGCCAAAAGGAGAAATTATATATTTTATCCAAAAATCCAAGATGGTCATGTGACTTTAAAAAAAGTTAAGAAATTAATACATAAAGGCTTTGTAATCATGTATGTGAAGTCTAATAGAGATCCATTGATAAATTAAGTCCACAGTATTCATTTTGTGAGAACACATAATGCCTGGCACTAGGCAGAAATGTGTCTAAAGAGTGTCTGGCAGTCCTCATCGTTGGCCCTTGCCCCTTTATGTGATTTAGCTATTGATCCAAGAAATGAAAAGGTTGAAAACAGTAATGAAATAAGAAAACTTCTCTGGAGATGTTAGGAGAGATTTGGGTCTATATAAGTGAATGGTTATTGTTTTGGACCATGCCATATAACAGAAAACAAAGAAAGGAAGATATAAATGTCAAACGTTGGCCCGAACAGCCCTTATGGGGAGTTAAGTATGGGATCTTCCTCCATTTTTTATAGTTGGTCATTGCTATATAACTAAAATAATTTTGATGCAATGTAAAACCCCTATAAATATATAAAACTACAATGTAAACCCATTTCCCTATATTGGGTTTAGCTGCTGATCCAAAGAAAGGAAAATGTAGAAAATGATATGAAATGTACCTTTTCTTCTCTGGTGATGGTAGAAATAGTGTTGGCTATTATGATTATAGATGCATATATTTGTATTTGTTATAAATGAATTGTTCTTGTTTAGATTAATCCTTAATCAAACATCAAATTTTCAACTGCCCCAAAAAGAAAGAGTCTCATAATGTGACATAATTGAAAAATAATTTTCCGAAAGGACAGAAATCATTGTGTCATTGCATTGTAAGGAGAAATTTCTCATTTTCCAACAATGTTTTCAAGAGAAATCTTCAACCAACTGGTCAAATGTCGTTATTGTGTGGTAATGGGTTAAGGGTCCATGTGATACATCAGAAAACAAACTAAGAAAGAAAGAAATGTCTAAAGTTGTCTGCTGCTATTACAGATGTAAAAGAAAAGGAACAAAGAAAAATATAAATGTCAAATTTCTCATCCATATTACAGATGCCACCAAATGTCAAGACACCCATTTTAAGTGTAACAGCACAAGTAATTGTATTCCGTATCTATGGCAATGTGACGGGGACAACGATTGCCCCGACGGGTCTGATGAGGCCAGCTGTGACAATCGGACGTGTAAAGCGGACTTTATCAAGTGTGAGAAAACACGTAAGTGTTCATCTGATTATCAAAATTGACGAAAAAGCAGTCATCCTAAAAGCCAAATGGTTAAGAGGTTTTTATCAAGTGTGAGAAAACATGAAGTGTCAACCTGATTATCAAAATAGTGAAAAAGTAGTCATCTGAAATATTGAATTGTTATGAGGACTTTTATCAAGTGTGAAAAAAAACATGAATGTTCATAATAATATCAAAATAGGAAAAAAAATATATTTATCTGGTCAAAATTGTTAAGAGAACTTAATCAACTGCGAGAAAGCTCATATTTTGTGATTGTGTTATTAATGGGGAATTTGAATAACATTTCGCTTTTATTTAAAGATTATCATATCAGAAAATTTTGGTTTATCTTCAGGTTTTTATATGTAATGGTCATCCTAAAAATAACTCCTAGAAATCTTACACAAATATTTCTATTTTGACACCACAATATTTTGTTTACTTTTTTGAAAGCATCAGGCATTATTATCTTTAGCCTTTGTTAAAAAATTGGCCTTCCTTAGCTTCAGTTCAAATGCGGGTGAAGGCATTTCGACTTTCATGAGAGTCTTAACATGCTAACCAAATGCTGATGGTTTTATCTAGCCTGACCAGCCAAGTTGAGTTTGGGATCATCCGCCATCATTATGAATAAGGGCATCGTGACCTAACTGAAATGATGTTGACATAGATGCAGATGCCCATATTTTAGTTTTATCTCTGTCTTAATTGAATATCCCCAGATAAGTGTATACCAGCAGCATGGAAATGTGATGGGGAACACGATTGTGGCGCCAACGATGACACCGATGAAAAACAAGAACAGTGTGGTATGTACACATATTAATCAAAGTACACTTTCTTTTGAGCTGAGATTCCTATTTTAAAATTCCTGATGAAGTGATTGGTTTTTAAACATTTGTAACCCTCCTGGCTTACAAATCATTATATTGCTTGATACAGTTTTTTGGGACATTTGACTATCATTGTAGACAACCTACTGTTCTTCTCGTATATTTTGACGCTTGCCATGTTATGCAAAGTGATGCTCATTTCCTCCCTTTTCTTGATCTATTGTGTAAAGTGAAAGTTACTGCCCACTTTTCTTGATTTCCTCATTAATTTGAAAAGTGCCGGTTACCTTAACATTTTACCAAACAGTCACGACATTTGATCACTTTGTTGCAGACGACTCTGGAAAACAGTGTGGGAAAAGGAGAAATTGCTCCTTTTTCCAAATTGTTTTCTACCCTATTAGAAAATTACTTTCCAATTTCATCACATTTTGAAATGTCATCTGCAAACTCTTTCAATTTGAGACAGTTGGAAATTGGGTGTTTGGTAAAGGGTTAAATGATATGGAGTTTCCCATTGCTATTCATAGCGAAGGTGACCTGTGGCAGTACCCAATTTAGATGTGGGAATTCCCACTGCGTGCCTGGGAGATGGCACTGTGATGACGACGAAGATTGTAGTGACGGCTCTGATGAACTCGGCTGTGGTAAGCCCTAAAGTTTTGTGATTTGAAAGACCTTTTTTTCTGGTAATGGCTAATACTTACTCATATCAACTAAGGGTCTGGCATAGTGATGGAAGTTGGGAGGTACCTGGTATAGTCAGTGAAAAATGTCTCATAAGCCAGAACTTGCTGGCCCTTTCAATAGGGGTGACACTATCATAAAAAAAACTTTTTTTTTAGGTAAGCATTACTTAATAAAGGTTTTCCAGCAGGTGTCAAAATTAGATTGAGTAAGTTGATTGTTCGCAAGATTGACTTAAGTTTGATAGATATGACAACAGGGGAACTCAGAAAGCCAAAAATAAGAATCTAACACTTTTCCTGTTTCTCTCATTTTTTCAGCAGATAACCAATGTTCATCCAATGATACAATGGTTATTCACAGTGCCCATATAAGAGTAATGAGCAGTTGAGGCTCAAATTTGCAAACACGCTTTCTTATATTATATGAATTCAATGCAACATATTTCACTTGTAGTACTAAAAAGATTGTGTAGTACTTAAAAAGAAATGAGCACAAGTATGGATAGGTGCACTGAGTCCGGCAATATGTCTGAAATACTGTTGAAAACTGAATAAAGCCTCAATCATACTAAGTGTTAACCCATTACCAAACAATATCGACATTTTACCACTTCGTTGCAGACGACCTTGGAAAACACTGTGGGAAAAGGAGAAATTGCTTAGAACAAGCAATTTCTCCATTTCCCACAATGTTTTCTACCCTATCAGAAGATCGTTTTCTAACTTCATTCATTATATTTTTGAAATGTCATCTGCAAACTTATTCAATTTGGGACAGTAGAAAAGTTTGACTTTGGTAAAGGGTTAAGATAAGGAACTGTTACAATGATATTCCCCTGTTTTTTGACAGAATTGTTTCATAATATATTAAAATTTTGTACTTTCATTTACATTTGAAGATCCCAAGAACTGCACAGACGCAGAGTTTAAGTGTACAAACAACAACCGCTGTGTCCCGAATTCTGCGGTCTGTGACGGGAAGTATGATTGTAGAGACAACTCGGACGAGGATCAGAACTGTCAACATGGTACGAATGTTTAACCCTTTACCAAACACCAAATTTTGGACTGTCCAAAATTGAAAGTATATGCAGACATCTCAAAATGTGATGAAATTTGAAAATATCTTCTGATAGAGCAAAAAACATTGTGGGAAAAGGAAAAATTGCTTGTGATGAGCAATTTCTCCTTTTCCCACAATGTGTTCCAGAATTGTCTGCAACAAAGTGGTAAAATGTCGTTACTGTTTTGTAATGGGTTAACCCCAACTGCCCATATCAATTAACAGTTTTAATTGGGGTGAAGTATCAAGTGATATTATTTTTTTATTTGATTTTATGATGGGGTTTTTTTCGTTGAAATTACTGGCTTTTATCATCATTAATGGAATTTGTTCCTCAAGTTCTTGTTCAAATTTTTGTTAAATCAATTCTTTTTAATTACGTCCTTTTTCATTAAGACTTACCTTAACATATCTGCTGCAGACAGTTAAAGAATTGATTGTTATTGTTAAGTTAAAAAAAAACCTGCTCTTAACTAGCAATTCTCCTTTGTCTCAATGATTTATACCAGATACCTCCAAAGTCTATTAGAAAAATGCTTATTTTCTATAAAATAGCAATATATGACTGTTGTTAGTACAGATTTGGAGAAAATACGAATTGCTCTTGAGGAGCAGTTTATCCCTACCTCTGGCAGTTTGTTAAGTATTGGGCAGTAGTTGAACTGAAAGTGAGTTATAATGAGGTAATAGACAGGGATAATTTTTGCTATGGGTTTTGCATTTTTTACTCATAAAAATCTCAAAATACCCATTGTTTCATTTCCTATGCATCCCTCAGGACCCATTGAATGAAAGAAAACATAAACTCGTGTCAATGGCTGAATCACTTCTATACCTTAACTTTCATGCTTTTAATCACCTTTCTATTTAGAGAGGTTCATTTTCCTTTTATGAGCCAAAAACAGTAAAACAAATGAAAAAAAAGGACCCTTTTTTTTTCCAAAAATACTCTTTGTTTCAAATCAGATGCATCCAAAAACCCATTGTCATAATTTGAAAAAATATCCCTGAAGAGGTTGATTCTTTTAGTTTGTATTCTGTTTGTGCAATCTTGTACTTAATTATTAGTTTGTGTTTTGTTTATTTTCAGTAACCCAATGTACAAAGGATCAGTTTCAGTGTTTGCAGGGTTCAATAACATGTGTACCAAGTACATGGAAGTGTGATGGTGAAGAAGACTGCATGGACGGCTCTGATGAAACTGACTGTGCAGGTAATGTTAACCCATTACCAAGGAATAACGACATTTGACCAATTGTTGCAGACTACTCTGGAAAACATTGTGGGATAAAGAGAAATGGGTTTTAACGAGCAATATCTCTTTTTTTTTTAACACAATATTTTCTGCACTATCAGAAGATTATTTTTCAATTTCATCACATTTTGAAATGTTGTCTGCGAACTCTTTCAATTTGGGACAGTCGAAAATTTGGTCTGTGGTGAAGGACTAAAACTCTACTTCATATCAGTATATTTATCCATACAAATTTGCTTGTGTTTCACCACTGATCAGTAAATAGACTGAAATGTACATTGTGCCCTGTTGATGAAAATGTTTGATAGGTACATTCATTTAGATGATCTGGCAGTAGTATTGGTGAAAGCATGGGAAAACAAATAGGAGAATAAAGCCTCGTATCCAATTATTTCAGTAGTCTTTTTAAAAGTTCCTAGAACTTTACTACTTAAACATTATATGGACAAGTATAAAAAAAAAGATTTGGCATTTTGGGATAAGAAAATCAAAATGTATAATTTGTTTCTTGTGCAAAGTTATTTGATACCAAACCAATAATACAATGCAAATATCGTTATTTCCAGTTATTTAGGCAGGATGCCAATTAACTAATTAATTGGATTGTGTTTAATTGGTTGTTCTAGCTGATTGTCATCCAAGTGAGTTCCGATGTAAAAACAGCACCAAGTGTCTACCAGCCCAGTGGAGGTGTGACAGTGAACGTGATTGTGCCGACGGAAGCGACGAGACAGGGTGTAGTGAGTATACTGGAAACACTTCTCTCCCAACAAGTGCATTGGTCAACTTTCTAATAGGAATTGATTAGGGTGTCAATGGTTAACTTGGCTTGACCAGCCTTTAGTTAAGCCTGGTGTCTTTCTCTATTGATAATGAACTGTACATCGCAATAAAAATAACATGTTGTTGAGTTAGTTGAAGCACCAGCAAACAAACCAAACATTTGAGTGAAGAATTGACATGATGATGAATTGTTGACTGTTTACTAGATATCCTCAACAAATACCGACCATTATAGTGCTGGAACCTAATTCATGCTTATGCAAACAGGATAGATCCAGGCCAGCTGCCAAGGCAGCTGTCCTGTGATCTAACCTGTTTGCTACTGTGAGTATCTTTTCTCATCAAAATTAAGCAGATATTTAAGGTTTTGGAAAGCAGATGGTACACAAATTTATTTCTAGAAAATGACCCAGCATTCTAGAGTTAAGGCATGTTTATTAATTGCAGAGAACTATGCATGTTTGACTGGGCGGTTTAGATGTCGGGATCATACCTGCATACCCATGCATAAGAGATGTGATGGGGTACAGGATTGTGCGGATGGTTACGATGAGAAACAATCAATGTGTGGTAGGTCTCCTATTTTTAATCAGCTCAGCTCATTAACTCATTGTGAAGAAGGGAAAGGCTTATAGTGTATACGAAGGAGAAAATAAGAATTCAGATCATTATTTGACTGATGAGATACATTGAAAACGTTTGTACTTATTAAAAATTTTTTGACTAGTCCAAGGTGAAAGTTACAACAGGCAACAAAATTACCATGCAAGATATGCAAAATTTGTATATGATAGTAGGTAGAAACAATTGAGACAGAAGGAAAAGATAGCATTATATTAAAACAACACTCATCATATTTCTCAAAAAGTATTATCGGAGAAAGAGTTAAAGTGTTTTTAACCCTTATAGTGCTGGAACCAACTTAATGCTTATGCAAGGGGCCTCCGTGGCCTAGTGGTTAGAGTACAGAACTTGAAATCACATGGCCCCTCTCCGCGTGGGTTCAAATCCTGAGAGGGATATGGATTTTCATGAGAGGCAGTCTCCCGACTGACTTACGGAATGCCGATGGTTCTACCCGCCTTGACCAGCCCTTATGGGCAGTTGAGTATGGGGTCTTCCTCCATCATTAAGGGTCAGGCATCGCTACATGACTGAAATAATGTTGATGTGATGTAAAACCCATATAAAAAAAAATGCTTATGCAAACATGTAAGATCAAGGCCATCGGACAAATAATCGGTGGCTTGCTTGTGATCTAACCTGTTTGCTACTCATGTATCTTTCCTCATTAAAATCAAGGAGATATTTAGGGTTTTGGAAAGCAGAGAACACAAAAATCAATATTTAGAAATTATCCAAGCATTCTAAGGGATACTTTTTGTTGGAGTATGTTTGATTATTTCATATGATCAAGATATGTGTTCTGAAAACCAATATGTTTCTAGTTCCATTTTCTCTTCTTTCATTAGTTAAGAGCACACTGAACTGTGATGGTTATCGCTGTAAGAGTAATCAGACTTGCATCAAAACAAGCCAGGTGTGTGACGGGACTCCAGACTGTGAGGGCGTGGACGATGAACTTCAGGCTGTTTGTGGTAAGGATCAGGGTACCATTTTGGTAAACAACTACAGTCTTACTTGTGCTAAGCAACCACCCTTTTAAGCAGCCAACCTGCCTTTAACAACCACTACAGAAAGTCCTATTGTTAGATTTATAGTGTACATCAATTTGTGTTAAGCAGCCAACCTGTCTTTAACAGCCAATTTACTTTGTCCCATAAGCTGGCCTCTTGACACAAGTTTGACTGTATAGATAATTGTGTATGTCAAAACTGATAAACGCGGATAATATCTTAGATAAAAGTGCAATAATTGCAATGTGACATATCTTGTTGAGACAATGCCAATTATGTGCTACTTTGCAATATTGCTTAACCCATTATTGAAATAAGAGGAATGTTGTTATGAACTTGCATAAATTTTTATCATAAAATGTTTACTAAAACGGTATCCAGGGTAGCAATTTACTATATTGTTGTTACCCTAAGAATTTGCTTGATGTTCAAAACTACATTTACTCTTATTTCAATATTTAGAAACCAAATATTGCAAAGTTACATGCCATTGGAGTCATCTCACTGAGACACTAGCATTGACATGTTACTTCAATATCAAATATTGTTCTTTCAATATTGTACTTTGTATATACAATCCACCTTTATAAATAGACAAACACAACTGATTGTGTCTTTGAGAGATTAATTTGCTTGGTTTGTTACATTGGTAGTTGTGGGATGAAGACTTAGCTGCCTTTCCAACATTTCACATAAGGGCCAAGACTCTGGACAAGTCCTATTAGGGGTGAAAGTTATGTAATGTTCTCGAAACATTTATGCAAATTAGAGAACCTTATGCATTGTTAAAAACAATAGCGGGTATATGAACGGACAATACAACTGATCAGTCGATGACAATGTTTTTACTTATTGGATGTCATTGTGTCTTTAAGAGGTTAATTTGCTCGGTTTGTTACAACACTAAATATTTGTAAGGTGCTAAACCATGTGAATTATTTTTTTTTTTACAGAGAGTGGATTAAATTGCAGCTTCTACCAGAATATATGTGGAATGAACAGTTTCTGTGTCTACTACCAGAATATCAGTCTGACTAGCTGTAGATGTGAGGTTGGATATAAGATGTCAGACAACAATGAGTGTGTTCGTAAGTACATGTATATCTTTGTTTCTATATTCTTTCATACCTGTTATCAATGAGTGTGTCCATTTATATAACTATATGTTATCTTTATCCTTTTTCAACCCATTAATGGCTTTCCTTCATGGCACTCTGGGGAATGGGGATACTTACCTACTAGAATAGCCAATTCCATGTCTGTTAAAAGTATTACTAAGTTTTTAACTAGGAGAGCCATGCTTTGACCTTAAAATTCAAGATAAATGATGTCTAACACATACAACAATGATTAATTATTTAAACCTTTAGAATGCTGGGTAATTTTCTAAAAATGTTTTGTTTTGGGTCGCCTGCTTTCAAAAACCGTAAACATTTTCCTTATTTTGATGAGGAATGATAACCAGAGTAGCAAACAGGTTAGATCACAGGCCAGCCGCCAATTTACTTTGCGGCTGGCCTTGATCCAACCTGTTTGCATAAGCATGAAGTCGGTTCCAGCACTATAAGGGTTACACACTTTGTTAATCATTTGTGTATATTTACTGTGACAGGTCATGACCCCTGCAAGGATTGGAGTTCTTGTTCCCAGCACTGTGAGCAGATTAAGGGCTCTGACTATCATTGCTCTTGCCAGGAGAAGGGGTACAAATACAGTGCTAACATGAATACTTGTCTTGCCAATGGTATGATTTTTTTTCTTTCATTTACTTACTGTTATAGTGGTGTAGAGATAGAGGAGGGGCCTCTGTGGCTGTGTTGTTAGAGAACAGAACTTGAAATCACATCGTCCCTTTCAATGTTGGGTCTAGTCCTGATGAGGAGGGTGATTTTCATGAGAGTCATGACTTACAGAATGCCAATGGTTTTAACCCGGCTTGACAAACCCTCATTGGCAGCTGAGTATGGGATCTTCCTCCACCAATTAGGGTTGGGTGTTGTTACATAACTGCTTTATGTAGCAGAGTATCCCACCTTGCTAAGGAAAGTTGTGGGTTTGCTACCCAGGCCAGGTCATACCAAAGACCAATATCCTTACGTGGCACCATAGGTATATAGGATTGCATTACAACTGAAATCCAGAGATCAAAATCTGGACAACCAGTGAGAGATACTTGATGCTTCACACTTCATTCCTGTGATTTCAGCTCATTGATTATTACAAATATACTGTTTCAGGTGACAGTAAGCCTATCCTGATGGTGCTAGAAGAAGACCAGATTGTAGAACAAGCCACAACCTACAGCTGGGAGGAGGAAGGAAATAGATCAGTGTGTACAGCCTTCAATGGCTTCTCTACCCATTTCCCGAAATTTTAATGTTAATGTTTAGTTGAAACTTATTTTATTATACAGCAATTCGAGGGTTCAGTGCAAGACTATAGTAAGTGCTTCTTGTTTATGAAGCACTTACTATAGTCTTCCATTGAATCCTCGAATTATGAAACAAGTTCTTGCTTCTTACAACTTAGATAAATCACTTTCCATTCTGTTTCCTGAATACGTTTATGAATTAGTACTCGAGCCAAATGTGGATAAATAAAAGGACGCAAGGCTGATCCTGCTACTCACGACCCTTGGGCCCCGAGGCTCACACTCAACCCCCGGACCACTGTCATCCACATTATCATTGTTAATGTTTGGTACATCCCCCCCAAGTTGGGTCATGAACACAAAGGTTGTTTCTAATTTAAAAAAGGAAAGTTGACAGATTTTGGGTTACTAGGGGTAAATAGTTAATTTAAAGTGCGACTTACATATGCTCTAACAGTATAATCAAGAAGACAGAGTGCAGAAAGGGTGTGGCAGGCTTAAGCATTTTACCTGAAAAGAGACAGGTCGAAATCAGCATTGAAAAGCAATACAAAAACTGGATCGATTTAATAACTCTTTATTTTGACTTTCCAATTTTCTCACCTGTAAGAGGAAGAACCTTTAATTGCATTTTGATTTTGACATTCAATTTTTTCATCTATTGAAGAGGTACCTTGATTGACATTTTTTTTTTTTGACTTTCAAAACAGCACTTTTAACACTACCAAACGCCAAGTTTTCTACTGCCCCAAATTGAAAGAGTTTGCAGACGACATTTCAAAATGTGATGAAATCAAAAAACAATCTTTCTGATAGTGCAAAAAAATTTGTTGGAAAAGGAGAGAGAAATTGCTCGTTTAGAACAATTTCTCCTTTCCCCACAATGTTTTCCAGAGCCGCATGTAATGAACTGTCAAAAGTCGTTATTGTTTATTAATGGGTTTAACCAATTTCTTCATTTTTCAGATTGGTGCCAATGAGACCAAGATTACAGCAATTGATATTGACATCACATCACCCAACATTGCCGACTGGATGATGTTTATGGTGGTGAGGGAACAGAAGTTAATCAAGTCACAGAAAATGGTGGTACCTGGATGGACGGTTGGAAATAACACAACAGTGAGGAGGCGCCGTTCTGCTCCCATCAATAATGTGGATGTTAAAGTTATCGTAAGAACTCTTATCTGTACACATTTCATGCACACTTAATCTTGAATTTACCCTTAGAATGCTGGGAATTTTCTAAAAATAGATTTTTGTATGGATGTTAGAGTCACCGTAAGTACTCTTATATGTATATATAACATACATACTCAATCTTGATTTACAGTACCCTTTAGAATCCTTGGAATTTTCTAAAAATAGATTTTTAGTGTGGATGTAAAAGTCATAGTAAATACTCTTATCTGTACACATTACAAGCGCACTCAATCTTGTATAAATGCTTGGAATGCTGGGAATTTTCCAAAAATAGATTTTTGTGTCATCTGCATAAAACCTTAAATTTCTGCTTAAATTTATTGAAAATGATTTCTGCTTAATCTTAATGAGGAAAGATATTCAGATGTGGCATACAGGTTAGATCACAGACCAGCCGCCAATTTACTTGGCAGCTGGCCTGGATCTTATCTGTTTGCATAAGCATAAAGTCTGTCCTACCGCTATAAGGGTTAAAGGACTATCCTTTGCAATGTATTTAAAGGCATCGATATCAGAGATCATCTTCAGCTATTCATGAAAGATTCTCTCCTGACTGATTTATGGAATGCTGATGTTGGTTTTGTGCAACTTGACCTGCCCTTGTGAGCAGTTAAGCTCAGAGATGCAAGGAAAACGCTTCTGAAACCACATCCTCAAGATCCTTTTTCTGTTAATTTTATTTTACTCAACATTTTTCCTCATAAGGTGTTTTTTACTCGACAAATTAAAAGCACCTGTCAGCAAGAATTAGAGATGAGCAACTTCTCCTCTTGTTAATTTGTTGAAAGTGCATTTAAATCTACACTGTTAAAATGGTGATTCATTCTTTCACTCGATCTGTGTTTGCATAATGATTTTGGAGTCATCTACCATAGTTGCATTAGAATCCACATATACATATACATGTATATTTATATACGATTTGAAGGGATAGAGATACACACATATCACTGTATCTACCACAGGTTAGAGAACTGAGTCAGCCGAGTGATATAGCTGTAGACTGGATCGGTAAACATCTTTACTGGACGGACATGGGCTTGAAGAGGATTCAGATGTGTAAATATGATGGTAGCAAGTACAGAACGGTCATCAAGGATCGTCTCAATAAACCATTCGCCATTGTTGTGGATCCAAATGCAGGGTTAGTATTTGTTGATGCATCTAAAAGTCAAACTACAATGATACAATTGAATTAAAAATTGATACTACTTTGTTTAAACTTATTTATTCTACTTCGATTGATAAACAAGATCTTACAACTTCCATACATCTTTCTTACTTCTGCTTCCTGGGTACATAACCAGTAATCACACCAAATGTGGATTAGTGAAAGATAGCAAGGAGGATCCAACCACTCATGGGATTCGAACATATGACCATCATGTCTGGAGGACAAAGTCCACTACATCTGTCCTCCATAATGAATGATACTACTCAAGGGTCCTGTATTGTCCATTGGTTAGTGGTGAACTGGTACTACAGAGGTTCTGGGTTCTAGCCTCATAGATGGCACCAGTTTTGTGGGATTGTCCTAAGGCAAGACACTTAAGAGCCCTAGTACTGGTTCTCCAGGAGAGCTGTAATATAATCGCAAAATGGTTGACATGGTGTTGGACTCTATACAAAGAAAGAATACTATTTAACCTTTACCAATTTCCTGAGAAATAATGAAGGATTCTTGTCAACATTGAAAGGACAAACAGGATGTATTTATATAGTATGATGGTATCATATGTCTATGACATATTATAATACAGGAAGATATTCTGGACTGATGTTGGATACCCACCAAGAATAGAATCCGCCAACCTTGACGGCTCCAATAGACGATCGCTTGTGGCGCTAAATGTTATCTGGCCAAACGGCCTCGCTATTGACTACCCCAATCAGAGGCTTTACTGGACCGACACCAAGTCACACACAGTGGAAACTACATGGCTGGATGGTACAGATAGGAGAATTGTCAGGAAATTTGATGGTAGGTTGTGTGGGTCCTGCTTCAATTTTTATGAACATTTTGGAACCTCTGTGGTCAAGTAATTACAGGTCTGCTAATTTTCTGGCCTGGTCCTGATTTCAGGCTTTCAGATTTTACAGTTGCCTTCTTTGTTCATGTTGAAGATGTTTAAATTCAGGCTTCAAGTCATGATTTTCAGGCTTGAGCATTTCTTAACAATAGCAGGCCTGCCTGGTTGTTAGAGCACAGAACTTAAAAATTCCCCCCTTTCTCTGAGTTGATTTTGGATTTTCTCCTGAATGACCTACAGTATGCCAATGATTCTATCTGTCTTGGCCAACCCTAATGGGCAGTTAAGTATGGGGTCTTAGAACATCATTATAAACAGGTATAGCAACATAATAACAAAAATATTGACCCAATGTAATTACCAATATAATCAAAAACAAATAAGATTATTTTAGGCTCACAAATTAAGTATGGTGGTTTATAGAATGTGTATTGAAATCTTTATGTTGGTTGATTGACTGCCTTCAAAAGTGTGTTTAGCCATTTCTGGCCTAAATTGATTGATCTTTTAACTTTAATTCAGATGATATATCTTCCCTGCATAAAGACCATCTTCGAGGCACACTTTTTATGATTGTGTTTACACAAATTTTTCAGTTTCATGCCCTTAAATAAGCCATGTATAATTGACAACTATTGAAATGGCTATTTTAAGTCACATGTGACATATATTTAGTTATTTTCTCCTCTTCTTCACTAGCTGAAGACACAAGGTTTTTCGCTTTTGTGTATACACAGATTACCCTGTTAACATGCCCTTGAAGTAAGCCATGTTATATTGAAAATTGTTGAAATGGCTACATTTAGTCACATGTGACATATATTAAGCTATATTCTCCTCTCCTCCACTAGCTGAAGACATGTGACATATATTAAGCTATTTTCTCCTCTCCTCCACTAGCTGAAGACATGTGACATATATTAAGCTATATTCTCCTCTCCTCCACTAGCTGAAGACATGTGACATATATTAAGCTATTTTCTCCTCTCCTCCACTAGCTGAAGACATGTGACATATATTAAGCTATATTTTCCTCTCCTCCACTAGCTGAAGACATGTGACATATATTAAGCTATATTCTCCTCTCCTCCACTAGCTGAAGACATGTGACATATATTTAAGCTATTTTCTCCTCTCCTCCACTAGCTGAAGATCCTCCTTACAAGATCGATGTGTTTGAAGACTATCTCTATGTGACCACACACAAGAAACACCAAGTTTTACGTTTTCACAAGTTCTATGACAAGAAGGAGAATAATTCTACGACAGTTCTTCGACCCTGGGCTCCGTTTATCGGTGATGTCCTGATCTATCATCCGAGTAAACAGCTTATAGGAGGTCCAGGTAAATCCCCCTTTGTTGTTGGTACTCTTAAGTCTGACTCAGCGATTTGCAAAGCTCTAATCAAGTTGTAGTTGGTGATTTTATAACACACCTTGTGTTATCAAAAGTGCAAAAAAATGTCAGAAACAAGGCCTGAATTGTCAAAGAACATTGATAGCATTGTATAAAAACAAGAAATTGTTCATGTTGAGTAAATTTTCATAAATTTTGCCTTAGTGTTTTATCTTATTGTCTTCAACAAGGTTGTCTGTTTTGTGGTTAGAAATAACCAATGAACAAGCACCCCATTGATTGTTTTGTTTTGTTTATGAAGCATTTTTTTTTTAACCTGTTCACAAAGTGCTTTGATGATTTAATTTATGTTTTTCTAAATAATTTTCTTCCACCTGTCTAAAAGATAAAATATAACCCACAAAGTTCTTGAAACGCTAATTTAATGACGAACTAACTAAATATATTTTACAGACGTAAACCAATGTGCCAAAGACCCATGTGCAGCCAGTAAATCCATGTTATGCATCAATAATCCAGTCAACAGCACCCGTAAGAAGTATACATGTGTGTGTCCAGACGGGGCGGATTACGACCCTGCCTACAAGGCCTGCAACTTTAAACTGTGTCCACCCCACCACTGTCAGAATAATGGGACTTGTATCATTGTCAGGGACGAGTTCAAGTGCAGGTAAGATGGGGGGGGGGGTGTTTATTTATCTTTGTTTTATATAGATATATATAGAGACTTTTTATAGGGGGCTCTGTGTGTTCCAATAGTTGTGATGATGGTATCAGAACTATGGGGGTAGTGGGTTCGAGCCCCAGTGGTAACTCTGGTTTATTGGGGGTTGACTTTGGCATGATACATCCTAGCTCTAGCCTAATTCTTGTGAATACAGGAGAAAGGGTCACATAACTAATACATTGATGAAACAGAATTAAAACCACACTTAAAACCACACTTAAAACCACACATAAAACCACACTTAAAACCACACTTAAAACAAGCAAAATAAGAGTTTACATCATGTAACTAGCTCTTCAGTTATACTGGGATACCCTGCATATAATGATGGAGGCAGAATCTATTTACTAAACAAAAGAGAGGATCACAAGAAAGACTTCCCTAAATCAAGATATGAAAGGGATGTGTCCGAGTTGTTAGAGTACAGGGTACCGTTTTACTAAACAACTTGCGGAAAATGTTTGCGTAAGTCATAACTGATAAACATGGATAGTATCTTCAAGGAAAGTACAATGTTGCAATGTGGCACTTCATTGGAAGCGTCTCGGAGAGACGATTCCAATGCTGTGTCACTTTGCAATATTGCTTCGTCCAATATTTAAATAAGAGGAATTGTTGTTTTAGACTTACGCAAATCTTAAGCGTAAACTGTTTAGTAAAACGGTACCCAGAACTTGAAATTTCTTTGAACAACTTTTACATGAAAGTAGAAACTGGTTTTTACATCCTTATCCATAGGCACTTATATAAATATAATTTAACAACATAATGCTGGAAAACATTGTGTTTACTAACAGTGTTCATCCCCATTGATAATGCCAGGACTAACACAAAATGGCGCGAGTACTTGTTATGTATCAAGGAAGCAGAATCAGATGTTATTAATATAAGTTGTAAGAACCTGTTTACACTAAAACTATTTCTCCCTACTTGAATCTGTGACAGAATGTCGCAATGGAAGCAGTGTTTGTTAATAATCTGTTTTACTATTTTCAGTTGCCGGGGGCGTTTTATGGGAAAGCAGTGCGAGATAGATCCATGTGAGAATTATTGTCCAAATGGAATATGTGATGTAAATGGATCCCAACCAACCTGTGTGTAAGTGAACTGTATTCTATCTGTCTGAAAAGTTATCTAAATAACCGTTTAGTAAGGCCCATTTGTAGATAAGAAAGAAATCTTTGAACAAGGAGGTCCTGGGTTTGGTCTTCTGGTTCCTCTGGGTTCGTGGGTTTGTCCTTTGGCCATGCCTCTGCTTAGAACTGGTGCCTCCAGGAAACCCTTGATATAACTGAAAAATTGTTGACACATTGTTAAATGCCATACAACCAAAGAATTGTTGATGTGAATATCATTTTTATTTAACCATTTACCCTCTAACCATCTTTATCTTTACAAAGTAACTCCTTCAGCAGATTGTTTGCAAAACCACACTGTCAGAAGGAGAAATAATTTAGAACAAATTTTTTTGTCCGTATGGTTTCATATACAAAGTAAATATCTTTTTTTCATTCAGCATAATTGAAATGTATTCCTGCTTTTTTTATTTCAAACATTCAAGAAAATAAATTGGGAGTCTTCCTCCTTCAGTTGTGCATCACAATGTAACATGAAAACTGTTGATGTGATGTTAAGTCTGAATTATGAAAGATTGAAGGGTTTAATTACCTCTCTTGATGTTTGTTACAGGTGTCATAAAGGGTTTACTGGTGAGAAATGTGATAAATATGTCTGTTCTGGGTACTGCAAAAACCTTGGGATATGTCAACTCAAAGATGATGGAAATCCACAATGTGTGTAAGTAGTTGGTTTATTCGAAACTCGTCTAGGTACCGTTTTTCTAAACAGTTTTTGATTAAGATTTGCATAAGTCTAAAACAACAATTCCTCTTATTTCAATATTGGGCCAAGCAATTTTGCAAAGTAACACACCATTGGAATTGTCCTTCCAAAAGGCTTCCAATGTCGTGTCACATGACAATATTGTGTTTTCATTTAACACATCTCCCAAACAACAAATTTTAGACTGTCCCATATTGGAAGAGTTTTCAAACGACATTTCTAAATGTGATGAAATTGGAAAATCATCTTCTGATAGGGCAGAAAACTTTGTGGGAAAAGGAAAACCTGCCCGTCACAAGAAATTTCTCCTTTTCCCACAATGTTTTCTAATGTCTTCAGCAACAAAGTGGTCAAATTTCGTTAGTGTTTTGGAAAAGGGTTAAGAGACTAACCATGCGCATCAGTTTTGACTTACCCAAATAGTTTCTATAAGTTTTAGTAAAACAAGACACTGCTCACTAAAAGTCATGAAGTGGTAAGGGTCCTGTGTGCTAAAGGTTGTGGTGGTAGAACCTAGGGGCTTGCTCCTCTGGTACCTCTGGTTTTGTTGTCAAAAATCTAAAAGTCATGAAGTGGTAAGGGTCCTGTGTGCTAAAGGTTGTGGTGGTAGAACCTAGGGGCTCGCTCCTCTGGTACCTCTGGTTTTGTTGTCAAAAATCTAAAAGTCATGAAGTGGTAAGGGTCCTGTGTGCTAAAGGTTGTGGTGGTAGAACCTAGGGGCTCGCTCCTCTGGTACCTCTGGTTTTGTTGTCAAAAATCTAAAAGTCATGAAGTGGTAAGGGTCCTGGTGCTAAAGGTTGTGGTCGTAGAACCTAGGGGCTCGCTCCTCTGGTTTTGTTGTCAAAAATCTAAAAGTCATGAAGTGGTAAGGGTCCTGTGTGCTAAAGGTTGTGGTGGTAGAACCTAGGGGCTCGCTCCTCTGGTACCTCTGGTTTTGTTGTCAAAAATCTAAAAGTCATGAAGTGGTAAGGGTCCTGTGTGCTAAAGGTTGTGGTTGTAGAACCTAGGGGCTCGCTCCTCTGGTACCTCTGGTTTTGTTGTCAAAAATCTAAAAGTCATGAAGTGGTAAGGGTCCTGTGTGCTAAAGGTTGTGGTTGTAGAACCTAGTCAAAAATCTAAAAGTCATGAAGTGGGGCTCGTGCTCCTAGAACCTAGGGGTTCCTCTGGTTGTCAAAAATCTAAAAGTCATGAAGTGGTAAGGGTCCTGTGTGCTAAAGGTTGTGGTTGTAGAACCTAGGGGCTCGCTCCTCTGGTACATCTGGTTTTGTTGTCAAAAATCTAAAAGTCATGAAGTGCTAAGGGACCTGTGTGCTAAAGGTTGTGGTTGTAGAACCTAGGGGCTAGCTCCTCTGGTACCTTTGGTTTTGTTGGAGTGTCCTTTTGTAAGGCATTTTACTTCTGTCACTTTTATAATTTGACTTCACTCCATATTATATTACCTTATGTAAGGCATTTTACTTCTGTCACTTTTATAATTGGACTTCACTCCATATTATATTACCTTTTGTAAGGCATTTTACTTCTGTCACTTTTATAATTGGACTTCACTCCATATTATATTACCTTTTGTAAGGCATTTTACTTCTGTCACTTTTATAATTGGACTTCACTCCATATTATATTACCTTATGTAAGGCATTTTACTTCTGTCACTTTTATAATTGGACTTCACTCCATATTATATTACCTTTTGTAAGGCATTTTACTTCTGTCACTTTTATAATTGGACTTCACTCCATATTATATTACCTTATGTAAGGCATTTTACTTCTGTCACTTTTATAATTGGACTTCACTCCATATTATATTACCTTTTGTAAGGCATTTTACTTCTGTCACTTTTATAATTGGACTTCACTCCATATTATATTACCTTTGTAGGCATTTACTTCTGTCACTTTTATAATTGGACACTCCATATTATATTAAGGCATTTTACTGTCACCTTCACCATATTATATTACCTTTTTGTAAGCATTTTACTTCTGTCACTTTTATAATTGGACTTCACTCCATATTATATTACCTTTTGTAAGGCATTTTACTTCTGTCACTTTTATATTGGACTTCACTCCATATTATATTACCTTATGTAAGGCATTTTACTGTCACTTTTATAATTGGACTTCACTCCATATTTATTATAAGGCATTTTACTTTGGACTTCACTCCATATTATATTACCTTTTGTAAGGCATTTTACTTCTGTCACTTTTATAATTGGACTTCACTCCATATTATATTACCTTTTGTAAGGCATTTTACTTCTG
Organism: Cerastoderma edule; assembly: GCA_947846245.1. Lineage (NCBI taxonomy): Eukaryota > Metazoa > Mollusca > Bivalvia > Cardiida > Cardiidae > Cerastoderma > Cerastoderma edule. The sequence goes on from OX401419.1 coordinate 1,077,896, forward strand.
TCACTTTTATAATTGGACTTCACTCCATATTATATTACCTTATGTAAGGCATTTTACTTCTGTCACTTTTATAATTGGACTTCACTCCATATTATATTACCTTTTGTAAGGCATTTTACTTCTGTCACTTTTATAATTGGACTTCACTCCATATCATATTACCTTATGTAAGGCATATACTGTAGAAGTCCTCAGAAACCATAGTAACAACATGATAAATTGCTCCTCATGAGCAATTTATCCTGTTGTCACAATGTTTTCTGCCTAATATGGAAGTGGAATTGTATTTTTGTCTCACCTTTTATTGTCGTTTGCTCTTACTTTTGATTTGGCCCAGCCAAAACTTTCACACATGTGGGATTAGACCAGTCGCCAATACAACTCAATTGGAGTATTCATAACAGTTTACCCAATGAAATGATGTACAAAAAAACTCCTACAAACAATTGCATGTGTGCTCGTAAATATTGTTTTCAATGGCTCTATTTGTGAAAACAACTTCGACAAATATTGGGGGCGGGGTTTTGTTGACTGGTCAAATGGTAAATAAAACCATGATTTATGTGTTTTAGGTGTTTGGACGGGTATATGGGACCACAATGCGAGGAGATTGTGCCGCAGACATGCGACGACTACTGTCTTAATGGAGGCTCCTGTACCATCAATAAAGAGAATGGACATCGCAGCTGTAATTGCCCATCAGAATTCACAGGTAGGTTTGATGTAGTTAAATAATGCTGATACACTGCAAAACCCCTTATAAATGATATATAAAGAAGTCACTAAGAAGACAAATAATTCCTGTTGAGCTTTGAAAGCAAGTCCAACAAGATGACCACAATAAGATACAAGCTCAACCACCAATTCAACGCTCTGAGCCTGGGAAACTACCCTCAAAGACACAGATCAAGAAGACTTAAGCATATCCAGCCCAGAACTTATTCCCACTCAAGCTCCTAATATACATGGTTCAGAGTTAAGCACAGGGGTTCCACCCACTTTGGCCAAGTTCATCTCTTTTCCTTTGGAAACTTCTGTTGTTTGCTCATCTTACACAACACTGCATCCCGCATACTGTAAGCAGTCGGAATCAGCATGTTTGGGTGACAGTTGGATTCCCCCCCCCCAAGTCATGTTTTGTTTCAGTTTTGTTTCATGTTGAATAATAAATAATATATATCTTTAGGTACTCGCTGTGAGCAATGCGGCCTTCAACACTCCATCCATCTCTGTTATAATGGGGGAGTGTGTACCATCAGCGATTCCAAATCCATGTGTAAATGTCTACCAGGATTCGACCCGAGGACTCACTGTAAACAACGAACCTGTGACGGATACTGTATGAATGAGGCATCTTGTACGATTGACCAGGGTTTGATAACTTGTGCCTGTAAAGCAGGATTCGAAGGGCCACGATGTATGACCTATGTCGACCAGTGTAACAATACCTATTGTAAAAACAACGGTGAGTAATGTTTTTAACACTTATTGTGTTGGAACTGACTCCATGCTTATGCAAAAACCGGTTAGATCCAAGACAGCTGCCAGTAAATTGACGGCAGGCCTGTGATCTAACCTATTTGCTACTCGGAGTATCTTTCCTCATCAAAATTAAGCCAACACTTAAAGTTTTGAAAAGCAGAAGACATTAAAATATATTTTTAGAAAATTACCCAGCATTCTAAGGGATAACATTAGAGAATAAGGAAATTGGTTTTTTTACATGATGCACATAAGCTCAAAATGGATTTTTATGGTTTCCAGATTATATTCATGTAACCTATGTAATAAACATTTTCCAATTAATATGGATAAAAGTGATAGAATTTGTTTTCCCTTATTACTTTTAACTTGTTGTAGAAAACATGGTTACAAATTATTGAGATGGTTATTGTGAGTTTTCTCCTTTTGTAAAATGAAAAAAATTTATACTTGTTTTAGAACTGAAACATTGTTTAATCCTTTACCAAACTGCAAATTTTCGACCTTTTCAAATTGAAAGAGTTTGCAGACTGCATTTCAAAATGTGATGAAATTGAGAAATAGTCTTCTGATAGGGCAAAAACATTGTGTCCCCTTTTCCCACAATGTTTTCCAGAGTAATCTGCAACAAACTGGTCATATGTCGTGATTGTTTGGTAATGGGTTAATGAAGGGTTCTTATGTTAGATTAGACATTCCTTATCATTGGTTTGCTGTTTGTATATATATGATACATGATAAACGACATTTCTCTATTTCAGGTACATGTGTGTTAAACAACGCTGTACCAAATAACAGCTCCCAGAAGAAGGCCATGTGTAACTGTCCTGCAGGATTCTTTGGTTCATACTGCGAGAACGAGCTACGAAGATGTATCGGCTTTTGTAAAAATGGCGGGAATTGTACTTTCTGTAAGCACACCATTTTAACTTGATTTTTTCTTGTTTTCGATCAAATTGTTATTTATGTTTGTTTTATATCATACTTATCCAAACAGGTTAGATCCAGGACAGCTGCCAAGTAAATTGGTTGCTGGCGTGTTATCTAACCCGTTTGCGACTCTGGGTATTTTTCCTCAACAAAATTAAGCAGATATTTTAGGTTTTGGAAAGCAGACAACACAAAAATCTATTATTAGAAAACTACCCAGTTTTCTAAGGGTAAATGTCTTGCTCTGAACACTCATTTTGCATAATCTTGTGTATATATGAGTTGTATTTATTCTATGTCTATGAAGGATTTACGATTGTCTTGCTCTAAACCCTCATTGTGAAAATCCTAGGTTATCCTGTATATGTATGTTTTACATGTGTTTCAGCCAATGGTGACCCCTACTGTACATGCCCCAATGTTTACAATGGTAAAGTGTGTGAGAACTGTCTCTGTGTGAACGGGGAATGTTCCAAACAAGGGAAAGGACAGCCAACCTGTCGGTAGGTACCAGAAATACGTCACCTCCCCTTAAACAAACTCGACCAATGAAATAGTTTTGTTACAATAATGTTTGAATTCTATTCAATTTTTTTTTTTTTTTTTTCTATTTCTTTATCAGGATTTAGTTGTTCTTATGTTGTCTGTTTTTGTTCAACATTATCACATATTGGACTTATTTCTGATTTTATATGTTACTATTGCCATGCTTATGCAGTTTTTATGCATTGCTTCTAGTTATATGTTTGTTTAGCCATATTGATGCATTTGTAAGATGTATATATGCTTGAAAACAAATTATGTTAGCCCTTATTAAACTTGCTGGAACTGACTTCATGTTTATACAAACAGGTTGGATACAGGCCAGCTGCAAAGTAAATTGATGGCTGGCCTGTGAACTAACCTGGTTGCTACTCTGATTATCTTTCCTCATCAAAATTAAGCAGATAATGAAGGTTTTGGAAAGCAGACAACACAGCAATCTTTTTTTTAACATTACCTAGCATTCCTAGGGTGAAGCTCATATATCAATATACCAATCATAAACTTAAAACTAATTGTTGTTGTATTTCAGATGTAACAGTTTGTATGAGGGTCCGTATTGTAACAGATCAATCTGCCATGATTACTGTTTTAACAATGGGCAGTGTGAGCGTTGTGAGCGGGATACAAGTACACAGTTAGGCACATGCCAAAAGTGCAAGTAAGTTGGTCTCTTGTACATTGTCTTCTTTATCCCATTTAGTTCAAACATACTTCATTCATTACTTTATATTTGTTTATATACAAAGATTTACAATTATATAGTTAACATATTTAAAGCATTCAAAAGCTTGAACACTTTTATTTCCAAATCAGATTTACTTAAAAAAACATATTTGATTCCATAGTATCAATGTCCCAGTGCAAGACTATAGATAGTCCTTAATGTTTGTGAAAGACTTATGATAGTCTTGCGCTGAACTCTCAGGGGGGTGTTAGAGTACAGTGATGGCATTTGGTTTTTCATGAGAGGCAGTCTTCTGGCTATCTTACGGAATGCCAATGCTTTTACCTGACTTGACTAGCACTTATGGGCAGTTGAGGAAGGGTTCTTCCTCCATCATTAAGATTCTGGCATCACAACTGAAATAATGTTGATGTGATGTAAAATCCATATTTAAAAAATCTCAAGGGTGGCATTGAGACTACTAAAGCTCAACCCTGATAGGAGGACAGTGGTTTAGGGGTAGAGCATCAACCTCGGAACACAATGGATCATCATCATCATCATCATCCATTTTAGATTTGACAGGCCATTTATTAATCCTTTGGCAAGTGTGAGGCCTGCTTGTCTGGTCGAGAGCGCAACCTTCCTCTCCAGGTCTGGCGATCCTGTGGGTTGGTACCATCCAGCCCGAGAGATGCTCTGTCTCACTTCACAAGGTCATCCCAAGATAGTTTGGGTCTGCCTTGTGGGTTTGATTACCATGAGTAGCGGGATCTGCCCTGTGACCTTTCATTTATACACATTAGGCTCAAGTACTGATTATGTATACAGGAAACAGAATTAAGAGTGATTTATCTAAGTTGTTAGAATTTGTTTCACAATTGATTTTAAATAAATAAGTTTAAACGAAACTACCGGTAAACTAGTTAGGTTCAAGGGAATTCCTGGCAACAATGTCGCTTTGTTTTATTTTCAGGTGTACAGAACGTTTTACAGGGTTACGATGTCAAACTCCGGTGAAGGTCACACAGCCCAAAGCTAGTGTGGCGTCTTCCTATATACCCGTGGTGGTACCCATAGTTATCATATTAATCGTGGTGCTTGCCATACTCATATTTATTATTGTTAAAAAGAAAAGGTGAGTCTTTTATGTTTTCTGCGAATTTCCTGGGTACTGTTCTACAAAACAGTTAACACTTAAGATTTGGGTAAGTCTAAAACTACAATTCCTCTTATTTTGATATTGGGCGAAGCAATATTGCAAAGTAACACATCATTGGAAGCGTCTCTCCTAGACGCTTCCAATGACGTGTCACATTGTAATATTTTACTGACATTGAAGATACTAGCCATGTGCTTCAGTTATGACTTAGGCAAATATTTTTCTTAAGTTGTTTAGTAAAACGGTACCCTGGTGAATTGAAACCAAATTTTTACCTAACGTTTTCTTTGTTACATAGAACTTTAACTTCACATTCTTTTGGACCTCGCTTACATGCAATTGATGCATAAATCTTTAAAAACTGTTGTTACAATATGAAAGTTGCTCATGATTAGCAATTATATTGTTTCGTCTCAACAGTTCCTTTCATATATTATGGAGAAAATATACTGTATTTCATGCTTTTTTTGTTGTCTGCTGTTGCTTTGATTTAATTTGAAAATATTGTGTCAAGATAGTTCAATTTGTCCATGTCAAGCAAATTCTACCATTGTCTCAATGATTTCACTGTTTGTTTATCAAATAAACATGTTTATAATGCAGTTTGGTATTTCAATGATAACATCTTTTGATGATATTTACTGCAAGTAATGTAAATTATTAACACAATTGATTTTTTACCATTTTTATAATGCAACCAAGGACACATGTAGCTAATACTATTATGAATGGGAATTTTATTTAAGAATTAAATAAAAATTGTCAGGACAAAAACAGAAACAAAAATTGCACATTGCCGCTTTTACAAATACCGGTATGTAGTATAGTAACTAGGGAAAAAACTTTACTCTTGGAATCAGAGAAATCACCCATATGAGTGATTTATCATTTTTCTACAATTATTTCAGTAGTACGCAATAGATCCATAAAAGCCTTTGTTTGATAAAGAGAATTGGAATATAGATTTTAACATCAGTCCATTTTTTTAAAAAATTATTTACATTTTTGCTTTTTGCAAAGCAGACCCCAAAGCATTATTTGGTAAGAAAATAAAATGCTTTCTTCACAGCAATATGTTAACCCTTAACCCTTTCCCAAACAACAAATTTTCGACTGTCCCAAATTGAAATAGTTTGCAGACGACATTTCAAAATATGATGAAATTGGAAAATAATCTTTTGATAGGGCAGAAAACATTGTGGGAAAAGTAACTATTGCTCGTTAGGAGCAATTTGTCCTTTTCCCACAATGTATTCTAAAGTCTCTGCAACAAAGTGGTCAAATATCGTTATTGTTTGGGAAAGGGTTAAAGTGCGACTTCATGCTTATGCTTATGCAAACTGGTTAGATCCAGGCCAGCCGCCAAGTAAATCGGCAGCTGGCCTGTGATCTTACCTGTTTGCTACTCGGAGCATCTTTACTTATCAAAATTAAGCAGTTATTTAAGGTTTTGGAATGCAGACAACACAAAAATCTATTTTTAGAAAATTACCCAGCATTCTAAGGATTAAGGCATGTGTTAATGCCTGAGGATTGGGTATCATTTTTTGTCACACAAAGCTAAGGATTTATGAATTATTAGACAGCAGTTTGCAGATAAATGAATTACCCTCATCAATATACCGCAATCTAACCATTTTTCTAACATTGTTGGGTTGGAGTTACCTTCTACATGTACATTTAACCCTTTCCCAAACAATAACAAAATTTGACCACTTTGTTGCAGATGACTTAAGAAAACATTGTGGGAAAAGGAGAAATTGCTCGTAACGAGCAATTTTTCCTTTTCTCACAAGGTTTTCTGCTCTTTCTGATGAATGTATTTCAATTTCATCACCTTTTGAAATGGCGCCTGCAAACTTTTTCAATTTGGGAAAGTCGAAAATTTGTTGTTTGGGAAAGGGTTAAGGGAAAGAGTTGATAATTTTAAACATTTATTTGATTCCCTTCTATGTTTTGATTAACAGTAACAATCATGTTAAACCTCGTAACAAAAGGTAATACACACATTTGTATCCATTTCTTCATTAGATGTTTAAATAATCTCTCACAGTGCTCATTGTTTAAAAAGAAAGATTGAATAAGTAAATTTTATTAATTAATTAATTTTAATTATTAATTAATCAATTAATCTATATTAATTGATTGAAACAATACAGACATGGAGCTGCATGTGAAGGTATAAAAATAAGAAATTTGACGTGGAAAAATTCATGAAGAAACTTCCACTATTTATATTTCCTTGATGAAGAAAAATCCAAAACTTGGTGAAGAAACTTAATTCTTTATATTTCCTTGATGTAGAAAAATTCAAAAATTTGTGAAGAAACTTACACTATTTATAGTTCCTGGACGAAGAAATAATCAAAACTTTGTGGCGAAACTTTGACTATTTATATTTCCTTGTTGAGGAAAAATACAAAAAGCACACAAACTTAGTTGAAATGGATAAAATGTGAACTTTACCCTTGTATCTTCCCATGCATTTCCAAAACATAAAAAGTGTAAAACACACCATTATCTATCCAAAGCTTTATGCATTTCTAATGTCTTGTGTCCCCTTTGCAACAAACAATATTAGAAATTATTATGACAAAAGGTTATTGTTTGCTCAGGATGAAGGATTTTTAGTTTTGTGACAAGGCTATCTTTGTAACCTCATCTTTGAAATGTTTGCTCAGTTAATCCCATAGGGTCTTGTGTTGTTAAGGTGAAAGACTTTTGACACATATTCCTGGGTTCAATCCACACTCCCAGCACTCGGATTTTTCATGGAAGTGTTCTTTGGCAAGACACGTGAAGAGACCTGCCTAGTGCAGGAGAGTTGTTAGCTAACTGAAACACTTTTGATGTGGTATTAAACCCTGAATACACAAAGTTAATCCCTTACTCATATGATGAATTTCTCCTTTTTTCATCTGCTGCAGACCCATAAGTCCTGTCTAGTTTCTCTATTTAAAAGGATAAGGTAAACCCTACATGGGGGGGGGGGGGGTCTGTGGCCTATTGGTTAGAGTTCACAACTCGGAATAACATGGCCTCTCTACATGTGTGTTCAAATTCCGATGACAACATTTGAATTTTAATGAGAGGTAGTCTCTGGACTGAATTTCAGAATGTTGGATGGTTGAATATTGGGTCTTCCTTCAGCATTAGGAAACTGGCATTGCAACTTTAGTGAAACACCATTGGTGCAATGTTTAACCCATAGAAACAAACCCTACTTTGTGAATACCCATTTAAGCTGCCTCATTGAGTCTATTCTAAGCGCTACCCGTCATACAGGGTATACCAGACAACTTATCAAATTCTGCATGTATGAGTTTAAAATACTCGACAATCTCCCCCCACCCCACGCCCAATTATACTGCCCTCCACCAAACACCACCAACACCCAATTAATCTCGTCACAATCACTCTCATAATGCAATTCAAGGCCCTAAAGCTTTGCTTGTTACATGCTGAAATATATTGTTACAGAAATAATCTATACAGTTGTCACCCATTTCATAGCATGAAACTTAAGCATTTTCCTTGTGTTATCTATATTTCAAATGAATTGTGGAAAAAGAAGAATCTAAGGGGAAAAAATGGTTATATGACATCATTGAATTAATACAACAATCAATAATTGATGGTTATTTCAGTGAAAATCGGCAGTCCAAGCAATCCAAAGGACATCAAAAGTGGCATCTTTAAAGTTTTAACACTTTTAAAAGATGGTTATGTAAAAGAAAAAGAAAACAAATAAATAAATTTTCTCAATGATAAAAAAGAAACCAGCCTGCTCATCAGGATCATTGTATCCTTTCGCCAATGTGGTTTTAAGAGGTTTCTGCAGTTTTTACATCAAAACAAGTTTATTTTGATAAGGAAATAATTATCATGCCTTTTACTTATTTGGTTAATTGACTATGATTTCTCCACATTTGGTTAAGGAACTGACTACCTATTTCTCCATATTTGGTTTATTGGCTTAGATTTCTCCATATTTGGTTTGTTGACTCCCGCCCTTTCTGTATTCATTTAATTATTTGATTGATTCCTTTTTCTCCATATTTGAATATTTTGACACCGTTTATTCCTCTATTTGACAGGTCTGCACAGTTCCGACACAGTCGGTTAAAAGACGGAAATAACCTGAATGTGTCTAACCCCATCTACATGCCTCAAACAACCGAGGACGAGGAACTCGACGATTCACGGCAGCCTTTAGATCAACCCTACGAGTTTGATCCAGAAAAAGTGAGTATTATGGGATAGGTCATAAGTTTGCAGGTATTTTCCCTAGATATGATTGATTGTTTTGATTTTTTTGCCCGTCAGATGTTGAGTTTGTACATTATTATAACTTATGACTGATGTTTTCGGCTAGCACTTTTTTTTTTGGTTTACAATATTAAAAAGAACTCTCTGTAATGAAAAGGAGCATTTTAATAGAGGGGTATTTATTTTTAAGGGCTAATTTAATTTGGAAAAGTCTAAAAGTAGCAGGAATTCTATAATCTTAAGTTTAGCCAGCATGAGTATGACTGACCAATCAAGTTTTATCCTCGATTTTTGTTTGATCAGCCAAGCTTTATTATTTAGATTACTTTATATGATACCACATTGTTATTAATCTGGTTCTGAAGACTTGAAACCAATGCATCAAAAGGTTGGATTGCTACTAATGAGCTATCTTTTTGTCACATTGGTCACGATGGTTTCTACCAACTTTAGAGAACATGAACTTATGATGCTAGATGTTTTGTGTGGATGCTTACACTTTGAACAAGTCAAAAAATCTCATATGGCAAAGGGGTCCTTCATGGCCCATTGGTCAAGTTGGCTGCCTTAGAACTCGGCAGTCCCAGGTGCGAGCCACACCGACACCTGAGGTTTCAGCAAAGTGACCTTTGGCTAGTCACTTCAGAGCCCTAGCCTAGTACTGTTGGATCCAGGAAAGCTGTTACATAACTGAATAATTGTTGATACAACGTTAAACTACATACAAACAAAACATACAATCATATGGCAAAATTGTTAATCAGTCTTGTGAGGAACTGCTTTGGTTTTTGTGCTGGATATTTATTGCTAGAGTATGATGCCTATTTACGCAGCTTAAGCATTTCCCTGTGTCAAGTAATATCCATTGACATTGGTGGCCAAAAGTATCCATGAAACTTCTTATTTGACTAACATAATGTTTCAACAAAACATTTCCTTTTTTGGTATATTCTCATTTTGCTGCATTGATTTGAAATTCTTCTGCTGCAATACATTTGTATAAGAACATTTAAAGTCACCAAGTACTTTTTTCTACATTTGCTATATTTTTTGTGCGTTCAAATAAGTATTTAAGTAAGTTAATCACAGTCAATATAGAAAAAGTTACAATTTTGATTTATGAAATGAAAGCATCATTTACATGTACTTAAAAAAAATGTCTTGCAGTGCTAGTGTGAAATTCATTCAATGCACGGATAGTTGGACTCCTGTTTTTCAATATAAGTTTTATACTGCTTGATTAAAGGCATGGAGATTTGATGAGTGATGATGCATTTTTGTTGTAAAATATTGATATGTAGGACAAGTGATATGTTAGCATATGGATCAAAGCAAACTGTCTTAGATTTAACCCTTTCCTTTTCATTTTGGCTGTTGTTGTTCAAATCGTTCGAGTCGGAGGAAATTATTTGCTCCATCAAATATCACTTAGTTGCACCTGCTGACGATTAGTATAGAAACCACTCTGACTAAAGGATTATTTGTCTGTAATTAGAAATTTATCCTTGTGTTACATTAGTTTCTTTCTATTATCAAAGCTTCAAATATTTTCTTGTTTTTTTTTAATCAATTGTTTATTTAATTTGGATCAGTAATGAATTTCTTTATATGGGAGTGGATGTTGAATTGATTCTAATCATCATAAAATATACATGGAATTGATTAGAAATCATTGTGACAATAAAAATTGCACACTTCATGACGGATAAATCATTTTGACAAAACAAGAATCCCTCTTAATGCGCAAATTCTCCTACAGTCACTATGTTTAAATGTCATACATAGCAAATGGAAAAGATGATTTTTTTTGTGTGTACTGGAAAGGGTTGAAATAGATCGTGGATTGCATTGTTGTATTAATTAACAAGCTGGCTTGAACCATATTTTATGATTACTATTTTATGATTTATCCGTTTTAGCTTGTTAAAGATTTTTTATTTTCCGTTGCTTTGTTAACTGCGTATCAGGATGCTTAGCGTAAGTTGATTGTGGTGTTGTACAGAATCTTTTGCCCATTACAGGTACATATGTATTTACCTTTAAAATGCTGGAACAGACTTCATGCTTATGCAAACAGGTTAGATCCATGCCAGTTGCCAAATAAATTTGTGGTTTGTCTGTAATCTAACCTGTTTGCTATTCTGAGTATCTCTCATTAGCCAATGTTGAAGGTTTTGGAAAGCAGACAACACAAAAATGTATTTTTTAGACAAAAGTTCCCAGCATTCTAAGAGTCAAAGCATTCCTTTATGCAGTGTTGGGGATACAGCCATATTAATATCATCAACTACTGAAATGGAAGATAAAAAATAATTTGATTATTGGATGGAAACCATCAAGACAAAAGTAGAAACTGCGATGTTTTTTTTTTAATCATCCATTATCTAAAGATGAATTTATTTAAGAAAGAGTTAAAGCAAAACCTTACAGGTGAACTAAATGGCACATCTCAAACGTTTTAAAAGGATGTTAACACTAGTATTTAGGCTGTTTTGTTCTTTTCTTCATATTGTATCATTTATGTTAAGATGTATCAACATGCATATTGTTATTGTCTGAAGGTATTATTTTCTTGTATCGATGTCTAGTTTTGTTTGATGGTTAGCTCTTTATAAACCTTTTGGGATTTTTAACATCTTAAATCAATGTGATAAAACAAGGTGATTGTGGAGATATTCACAAATTTGCTGAATTTCCATGCAAATATCAACCATATATCAATCAATTGCCCAATTATGTATATCTTATCATTTTAAATAAATTAGAAATTATTATTGGTTAATTGAGAATTTTATCAAATTTACAAAGAGTAATGCCTGCTTTTGTCACCTTTGTTTCTGGTGTCGAGGGAATACTTTAAAGAATATGTACGAATGTAGTGGTGATGATCAAACATGATAAAAAAGAAATCAGTTCCAGGGTATAAAGAGCTGTTGTACTGAATGTTTTGGCAACCTTTCTGTTTGTTAAATTGCATGTATTTTATGTTTCCTTATTAAACCTTACCTAAACAATATCGACATTTGACCACTTTGTTGCAGGCGACTCTGGAAAACAATGTGGTAAAAGGAGAATTTGCTCATAACAAGCAATTTCTCCTTTTCCCACAATGTTTTCTGCCCTATCAGAAGATTGTTTTTCAATTTCATCACATTTTGAAATATTGTCTGCAAACTCTTTCAATTTGGGACAGTCGAAATTTTGGTGTTTGGGAAAGGATTAAGTGATAGTATTATTTTTATATGAACTGTGTATTTTTTTATCCCCACCAGGAATCTCTAGTCGACAGTGAGTCATCACAAGGCGATACTTGCGTCTAACCAAGGTGTTTTTTGCTTAACTTTTTTTTTCAACCTCTGTAGATGTTCATTTCTGGCTATCATCAATTCATCAACCTAAATGTTACTTGCATTCATCCTCCAAACTAGTACTTAAAATCATCAACCCAAACTGTACTTCGAGGGTTCAATGCAAGACTATAGCATGTGATTCATGTTTATGAAGCACTTGCTATAGTCTTGCGTTGAACCCTCGACTTGCAATCATCCACCAAAACAGTATCTGTAATTCTCCGCCAAACTAGTATTTAAAATCATCAACCCAAATAGTATTTGCAATCATCTGCCAAACTAGTATTTGCAATCATCAACCAGAACAGTATTTGCAATCATTCACCAAAAAAGTAATTGCAATAATCCGGCCAATCAATATTTGCAATCATTCACCCAAGTAGTATTTGCAATCATTCACCAAAACAGTTTTTGTTATGATCCACCCGAACAGTATTTGCAATGATCCACCAAAACAGTACTTGCAATCATCCACCAAAACAGTAATTTAAATCATTCACTCAAACAGTATTTGTAATCATCTACCTAAACTAGTATTTACAATCATCCACACAAATAGTATTTGCAATTGCCACCCAAATAGTATTTGCAATCATCCATCCATCCAGTATTTGTCATCATCCACCTAAACAACTATTATCTTTGTGCTGATGCAGCTTCCCTACATATTTGCACCTTACGAATGTTTTTTTATTCTCTTTATACTTTTTGAATATTTTTTGTCTACTTTAGCATTTAAATAACTTTTGATTCTTTTCTTATCATCCTTGTTGAAAAGACATCTTTGAATTAATGTTTTCTATGTCTTTATTTTTTCAATTTACACTTTTAAATTGACACATCATCTTTTTGCTCTATTAGAACAAGCTAGAGGAGTAAGGTTAACAAGTAATTTTTTGCTTTTCTTATCCCAAATAATGAATATTCCCCTGAAAGACTTCTTGTTTTTTAACTTGATCAGGCAATTGTTATTTTATCTTTTATTTCCACAAAGGTATTTTATTCCAAACTAAATTTAAGTACCTTTGGCCACAACATACTCCCTCTCTCATCCCAAGCCATATTATCAATTTTAAGTTTTTTCCTTGTTTTCAAAACTGATTCAAGAGTTTCTTTTCAAGGATTCAGTGCAAGAATATAGAAACTCCTTCAGTTTTGTGAAGGAGTTGCAATATTTTTTGCGCTGAATCCTAATTTTGTAGATATAGCATTTACCCAAACCTTTTAGATAGAAGCTTTCTCTACAAACATAACAAAAAGTACTTGATGCTGAACCCATGCAGGTGCACAATGTGATGAAAAAAGGCAAAATAAATAAACCATCATGGGTGCAGCCTTCTTGTTAGGACATATCATAACCATTGGTCATGTGATTCCCCTGCCTGATAAATAAATCATGCTTTGCTTTCCTAAACTTTCATCCTTAACATATTTAATAATGTAGGAGGTTTTGACTTGTCCAAATTGAAAGCAGTGGCAAATAAGAATTATTATGTAAAAAAAAACTGATTTGTTTTATGTGATATATGGTAGAAAACCATTGTGACAAGAGGATAACATTGCTCACGAACCCCTGCATTGTTTTCTTTTTCCAATTTGGTTTCTACTTTATATTTGTACAGATCAATGCAAATCCATTGTTGTGAACCATATTTATTTATTGCTTTTTTATAACATACCATCAGACAGTACAACTCACGTAACAGTCCTATACAAACTGACATATAGCTTCTTTCCATTGCATTAGTCTAATTTAGGAATTCTTAAAGCATACATTACCCTCTAAATCCTGGTTGATAAAAATGCATCCTATGCATTAAAAATGACAAATACTCAATTCCCATGATATAGACCTTCTTTAAGCATACAAAGACTGTATAAATTCTGGCACATAGGCACAAAGGTTTGACAATTGGTCATACAAAGACCGTATAAATTCTGGCACATAGGCACAAAGGTTTGACAATTGGTCATACAAAGACCATATAAATTCTGGCACATAGGCACAAAGGTTTGACAATTGGTCATACAAAGACCGTATAAATTCTGGCACATAGGCACAAAGGTTTGACAATTGGTCATACAAAGACCGTATAAATCCTGGCACATAGGCACAAAGGTTTGACAATTGGTCATACAAAGACCGTATAAATTCTGGCACATAGGCACAAAGGTTTGACAATTGGTCATACAAAGACCGTATAAATTCTGGCACAAAGGCACAAAGGTTTGACAATTGGTCATACAAAGACCGTATAAATCCTGGCACATAGGCACAAAGGTTTGACAATTGGTCATACAAAGACCATATAAATTCTGGCACAAAGGCACAAAGGTTTGACAATTGGTCATACAAAGACCGTATAAATTCTGGCACATAGGCACAAAGGTTTGACAATTGGTCATACAAAGACCGTATAAATTCTGGCACAAAGGTTTGACAATTGGTCATACAAAGACCGTATAAATCCTGGCACAAAGGCACAAAGGTTTGACAATTGGTCATACAAAGACCGTATAAATCCTGGCACATAGGCACAAAGGTTTGACAATTGGTCATACAAAGACCGTATAAATCCTGGCACATAGGCACAAAGGTTTGACAATTGGTCATACAAAGACCGTATAAATTCTGGCACATAGGCACAAAGGTTTGACAATTGGTCATACAAAGACCTTATAAATTCTGGCACATAGGCACAAAGGTTTGACAATTGGTCATACAAAGACCGTATAAATCCTGGCACATAGGCACAAAGGTTTGACAATTGGTCTCTTCCAATGATATCCATCTAGCTATCTAGTTAAGGCTTTCTTTATGCATGAAAAGACCATTTAAATCTCTGCACATAAGCACATTGGGGTTTTGCTGTGCAATACTAAAATGCAATTGTAGGTGCCTTACAAAAAGGTATGACTTTGAGTAAGTCTTGTATTGAACTTTTGATATGTATGTTTTATGATGAATGAGTTTCATTATTTATGATACTGCTACATCCTTGCACGCACAAACATACCACCATCATGATATGTGTATGAAACATTGGCATGGGAAACAGTGCATGGCTAGGCTTAGCTTTGGTATAGTAATATCATTAGAAGATGGGAGTGAGTTAGATAAGTGTGGGAATAATATAACTAGCGCCAGTTCATGTGATTGGACCTGAATTAATCATTTTAATTGAATGTATTTCTATGAATCTTCACTGTACTGAAAGACTTTAATTTTTTGTATCAAAGGAATTAATTGCACATGATATACAAATCTTTTTGTCACAATGATTTCTACAGGGCACTGTTGGCTTTTTGGGAGTGTCCTTCAGGGATCTATGGTGGTGCAATGGTTAGTGCTGGGTACTAGAGACTTTCTATCCTCGGGTTTGATCCCCGATGGGCATCACTTATTTCACGGTGGATTGTCCCTTGGCAAGACACATTTCCTAGCCTAGTACTGTGAGGTCATCCAGGGAATGTGTACTCTAATACTCAAGAGTGAGCCCTGTACATTGATAAGTAGAAGTCCTTTGTCACCTCAAGGCCTAGGCGGTATACAGGTGAACATAGAGTAAATGTAATATCATTGTAAATGTGTTGTTGACACAGGGTTAAATACTTTACAAAAAAGAAATATACAACTAAATGTTTTGGTATACATACTCCCAAATTGAAAGAGTTTGCAGACGACATTTTAAAATGTGATGAAATCGAATAATATTCTTCAGAAAGAGCAGAAAACCTTGTGGGAAAAAGAAAAATTGCTTGTTACGAGCAACTTCTCCTTTTCCCACAATGTTTTCTAAAGTCATCTGCAACAAAGTCGTCAGATGTCATTATTGTTTGGGAAAGGGTTAAGCATAGTGTGATGAATGCAAATGGTGTATTGTAGCAAGGTATTGTTCACAGAGCACAGGAGCAAAGAGATTTGTGTGTTTATAAGCTGTCTACATGGTTGTTAAAAGTAAAAGGTCATATCTCTTTTTGTTACAGTTTCCATGTTTTCAGAGTTAAACAGCAAACTGCATTAAAACACTAAAACAAAATGAATATTCAAATTAAAATCACAATCAATAAACATATCTTTCATTATACGTAAATTGAGATATAGAATAATTGAGTTTCATACAGTTTAAGTTTGAATGCAGTGTTTAACCCTTTCCCAAACAATAACGACATTTGACCACATTGTTGCAGACGACTTGAGAAAATATTGTGGGAAAAGGAGAAATTGCTTGTAACAAGCAATTTTTCCGTTTCCCGCAATGTTTTCTACCCTATCAAAAGATAATTTTCCAATTCCATCACACTTTGAAGTGTCGTCTGCAAATTCTTTCAATTTGGGACAGTCGAAAAGTTGGCATTTGGTAAAGGGTTAAGTCATATGTTATGGATACTCATGAGAATCGTCTAAATGAGACAATTTTTAATGAGGACCGGTACCCAAAATATATGATTTGTTCAGTAGATTTAATGAGGACCGGTACCCAAAATATATGATTTGTTCAGTAGATTTAATGAGGACCGGTACCCAAAATATATGATTTGTTCAGTAGATTTAATGAGGACCGGTACCCAAAATATGATTTTTTCAGTGAGAATCGTCTAAATGAGACAATTTTAAATGAGGACCTGTACCCAAAATATATGATTTGTTCAGTGAGAATCGTCTAAATGAGACAATTTTTAATGAGGACCCGTACCAAAAATATGATTCGTTCAATAGATTTAGAAATACTGAAGTAAACCATTAATTAATGGAGATATGACCTAAAGCCATTTTTTAGATAAAGATGTTTTTTTAGCTGATGGTTGATGGCTAGATGTTGATATTGATTTGCAAGTGTGTAGTTGCAATCAAATAAAAAACTAATCATTTTCAGATTAGAAAAGGATTGTTTAGTTTTAGTTTTCAAAATATAAAAAAACATGAAGTTTGGAACAAGTGCCTTGTTTGAATAATTACTGTGTTGTCAATTTTCTTAAAAAAAAATTCTTTGAAAATCAGGTAAGGTTAAATGTTGTTCGTTATATTTCAGTTTTACCTTGCCTTATTATTTCCTTTGATGCCGTGAAATTACTGTCAGCAATCAGTGATTGCCAATCACTATTTGTCAAAGTTGTTGCTATAACATAACTTGCTAAATAATGTAATTGGTCTTAAGCCAATATCTTTTCAAATGTTTTATTGTATTATTTTGCTTTAATTATCATTTTTACTTATTATTTTATGTGATTGAATAATTTTGAACGAGGACATACTGGTAGTTAACTTTGAACAAAGATACAGAATTAATGGTTATTCTTTTCTCCTTTTTCAGGCTACAAACTTTTCCAATCCCGTGTTTGACCAGTTCTTTAGTAATGACAGCAAGCAGCAGTTACTGCCCAAGGATGACTCCGACGATGAAATGGAAGTTACCAAGGAGACTGACAAGCGATAACAGCCGGTTTTGTTGCGTTACAGTGGCTTCCCTTTGTACTGAAATAAATGGAGTTACTTCCCTTTGAAAATAATATTAATGGAGTGGAGTTACTTCCCTTTGTAAAACAATATGAATGGAGTGTCCTCATCAGACCATAATGTAGGAAGAGTGATCACCCCTGATGAAAGACTGACTGAGTTGTGATACCTTCCTTGAACAAACAATAGTGAAGAAGTGAAGGTTTCATTCAGGAAGTTATGTTTACGTCTGTTGGCATTGTTGCACATTGTAAATGTGTTTTCATGCCTTTTTGTGTTATGACTTTTCATTGAAATGAGACCTCGAGTGACTTCCCTTGTTATGTGTTATACAAGTTCACTAAGTGGAGTGACTTTCCTTTGATCTTTGAAACAATATCAGGATACTGTTTGGACCTACATACATAATAGTGATGGACTTAATCATTGATGCTCAAAAAGTACATTATAGACAGAATATTGTTGTTACTAAGCAGAAGTAAAGTGTATATTGTAAAGCATAAATATTGTTTGTAAAAAAGACAAAATCTGCAGCAGAAAATATCAAGGTAGATTATGTAAGAAAAATCTTAATATAGACCAAGTCATAAGTATTTGAAGTAATTTATGGTAGAATACCCATAACCTGCCATTATGAAATTCGTTCATACATCTTATTACTTCGATTGTTCTTGGTAACCATTGGTTGGGACCAAAATATTTTGGTTATAAGCGAATAGTTTAAGCCCCAACTGATTTTTACCAAGAACAACACCAATGCTTTCTGTTTGAAATATTGGCTGTTCTCAAGGCTATTAAAATTGTCTTCTTTTGGAGGTAAAAAGGATGAAGTAAGATGAATTTTGAATGATCGGTAGAAAGATATTCATGGTGCCTATATTTTTCGTTTTGAGTACAATCGGTAAATAGTACTTTAAAAATTGTTGTTGTTGTTGTTGTTTATGTAATGTTTGTGATTGAAAGCCTGTTTATAGAGAATATATAACATTCATCCAAAAATCATGTACAGTCAACGCTGTTTTAAGCAACCAGATTAAAAGAGACATGAACTAAATTTATACAAAAAGGAATTGATATATGTAATATTCAATATAGAATCCTTAAACATGATACATACCATGAAGAAAGAACACCTCAAGGAGATGTTTTCATCAGGACATGAATCCTGTATTAACCCTTTCCCAAACAACACATTTTTGACTTTCCCAAATTGAAAGAGTTTGCAGGCGACATTTCAAATTGTGATAGGATTGAAAAATATTCTTCAGAATGAGCAGAAAAACTTGTGTGAAAAGGAAAAATTGCTCGTTAAGAGCAATTTCTCCTTTTCCCACAATGTTTTCTAAAGTCGTGTGCAACCAAGTAGTCAAATGTCATTATTATTTGGGAAAGGATTAAGATTATTTCTAATTTAACAGACTACAATTTATTTTTTTAAGGAGGATTGCTTCATAATAGATTGACTGCTTTCTGTAAAATTTACTATGTTAGTCTTAGATGATGTCTTTGGTACCAATGCTTCAATATTGAAATAACATTTGTTCCAAAGACATTGTCTTAAACCATCCCTATCCTTTGTGTGTTGAACAGTTACCTCTGACAGCTGAATGCTTCCAGTTTTTGATGGTTTGGTTTGTGCCAGGAAATGGAGACAGTGATCGGGCTTAAACACTAACAGTTTTCGGCCTTTTGTGTCAATGTGGGATAGCCTTGATACTATTTGCCAAGATAGTATTGGTATATAACCCAGGGTACATGAATAGGTGAACTGTCTAGGTGATTTAACTGTGAGAAATTGGTAAAAAAAATGTGTAAAACCTTTCTTAAAAGCCAAATTTTCAACAGTCCCAAATTGAAAGAGTTTGCAGATGACATTTCAAAATGTGATGAAATTGAAAAAAATTCTTCAGATAGAGCAGAAAATCTTGTGGGAATAGGAGAAATTGCTCTTAGCGAGCAATTTCTCCTTTTCCCACAATGTTTTACAGAGTGGTCTGCAACTTAGTGGTTAAATGTCATTGTTTGGTAATGGGTTAAACACCAATTGAACATTTTTTTAAACAGCTAGCATAATGAACGCAGATTCAAATGAAATATTTAATTAATATGATTCATGAAATTATAATTATAATGAAATTTTGTGGGATATTATTAGATATCCTCCTCAAAGTATGTTAAAAGTAAGTGCAAATGGAGTTATATAACTATTATAGATTATGTATGATGTATTAACAGCATTGTAATAAAATCGTATGCTTCCCCACTTACATAAGGTGCTTTTTGTATAGTCTTATAGCATTGTATAATGTTATCCACCACCCAAATTACCCAATACCAGAAGTGTAGGTCCAGAACCCAATACCCAAATTGCAGGTTCGGAACCAAATACCCAAAGTGCATGTTAGGAACCCAATACCCAAAGTTCAGGCTGGAAACCCAAAACCAAATGTGTACAGTAGGTTCAAGTCTTTCCAAAATTGAAAAACACAAGTTTGGTGAAGATATTATTAAAATTTTGTATTTACATGTTTAAGTGTAGAAATCACAATGCATTATGGCCATAAAGTACAGTATAAAATACAAAAATGCACACTTAGAAGACTCCTGTCTTGGGTTGAATAATTAATTGTCAATGGTTTAATTGGTTTCTTGGAGTTTGCTTAAGGGTTTCAAGGCAAGACTATAAAAAGTGCTTTACAAATGTGAAGCACTTACTTTTGTCTTGCATTGAACCCCTGTGCCGTGGTTTAAAGTCATACAAGGTAATCATTCACTACACTTACATGTGTGTAACCTTTCCTTCATTGATAAATGTCTTTTTACACATTTGAAAGCACCTGAAGCAGAAAGTTTGACAATGACAAATGTTCATTTTAGTAAGGATGTGTCCGGAATATTTTACAAACAACAATATAGTTTAATATAATACAGATTTCAGGGTGATATACAGCAGTGAAAATAAACAAGAATATATCTAAATAGCTACCGTAATTATCTTGTTGACAGAGTCAGTACTCAATTGAATGCGTACATATAACAAATGATTCTGATTAGTACCCAGTCCATAGGTAAACATAAAAACACCGCACCTAGACTTAATTATGTGGGCATTATAAATGTTAAGAGTGATATATACTGATGTTAATAAGATATGGTCGTAGTAAAGATTAAAACCACTGTGTCTCTAATGGAAATTTCTCATAACCAGCAGTTATCCCCCTTTGAAACAATCTTGATGTATATCAGGAAATGTTTTTTACAACATCGACCAGTCATAAAATAATGTATAAGACAGCGGTTTTGTTTCCTTATATGTTTGGTACCGTAAAACGGACCTGATGGGATATCAAATTGAATTTTTTTTTTCCCAATTTCCTAACGAAAATATTCTCAAAATGGCTTTGATATGATTTATATTGTTTCAGCTTCGAATGAAGGAAATCCTAATCAGGCCCATTTGAATGAAAGAAAAACCTTCCGGGACCCATTTCCAAAATTGAAAATGGTTGTGAGAGAAACAGAATGTGTTCCATTCATTTGTGTGGGACTTATTGTTGTATTGCATTGAACCGTCAATATGATTCTATCACATGGAACACTGGTTAAGTTAAAGAGGGTTCAAAGTCATCAAACATTGAGTATGCTCAACTTGTTCCAAAGTTATCTAGCTGAAAGAATGCTCAACTTGTTTTGAATTAGATTATCCTGGTTTTCAAGTGTTATTCACCTTTAAACTCTACTAAATATTAACCTAACTAAAGCAAGAATCACTAATTAAATTAAGCATTGAATAGGACAATTTATAATTAACTTGAAAACTTTTAGCAATAACCTTTATGTTTGTTCTGATCATTGTGTGGATTTCATTTTAAATTAAAGACTTATTCCACTGCTGTAAACATTCATTTTCACTGATACCTTGTTTATCCTAATGTTGCATACATGTACTTGATTAGACTAAACATTCATTTTCACTGATACCTTGTTTATCCTAATGTTGCATACATGTACTTGATTAGACTAAACATTCATTTTCACTGATACCTTGTTTATCCTAATGTTGCATACATGTACTTGATTAGACTAAACATTCATTTTCACTGATACCTTGTTTATCCTAATGTTGCATACATGTACTTGATTAAACCCTTCTACTGTAGAAGACTTATGAAACTATTGTTACAATAATAAGGAATTGCCTAATAGGGAAAATGTTCATTGTTCCTAATTGGTCTCTACAAAATAACGCTATGGGACTTATGTGACTTTTTCGTTTGTCCTGAAATGCTTTTGAGCTAAAGATGATCTGTGTCTAGTTAAGTGTTTATGCTTTGCAAGTTATTTGTTAATGACTCTTTACTGATTTCCTTGCTGTTGGTTTTGTGACTGGTCCAAATTGAAAGCAACAACAGATGATAAACAACAAGAAAATAAATCTGAGTCTCTATGATAATTGGTTGAAATCATTGTTACAAAAGGACAGATTGCTCATAAGAAGCTATTCACTGGCCCATGAGGAGTTATTTATCTTTTTGTCACAGTGGTTTCTTCACCCATCTCCAGCAGATGCAATAAAATCAGGTATGACGGCACAAGGTGTTGTGTTATTAGAAATATGATGTCACAAAAGTTCAAGTGAAACGTTTTTTTCTTTTGTTGCGTTTTTTTCTTTTGTTGCGATGTTTTCAATTTAAATTGAAGAGGCTATATACATTTTATATTGGATCTCCTCATGTAAATTTGACATGGTGATCGCTGGTAATGTGTAATGGCCTTCATCTTAAAGAATGAGAAGTCTAGTTTTATGTTTTATTGAGTTATTATGGGTTATCTTTGATCAATCAATTTATTTAGAACCGAGATGGTCTCAGTTTAAAGACACCCTTTTTTGTTTTTATTAGAACTAAAGTGGTACTTTTTCAAATACAACCACTTGATTTATTTTAATCAAAATGGTGTTTGGTTTGTATATAGAAGTTATGGATTTATCAAATATGAAATGTTATTTTCATTTATTAATTTAAAACAATGTCAGAAATATTTTAAACATTATAAATATCCAAGCATTTGGGTAAAATTTCTAGGTATTAAAAAGAAAACTCCAACAAAAAAATGTGACAATTATCATGCGAAGAATAGATTTGTTAATTAATGTGACCTTACAACCAAATTAATGAAGTATGAGAGACTGGTAAATGGCAAAGTAAATAGCTATATACTACCATATTCCAATTTAATCCTTTTCCAAACAACAAATTTTCGACTGTCCCAAATTGAAAGAGTTTGCAGACAACATTTCAAAATGTGATTAAATTGGAAATTCATCTTCTGATGGGGCAGAAAATATTGTGGGAAAAGGAAAAATTGCTTGTTACAAAGTGGTCAAATGTCGTTATTGTTTGGGAAAGGGTTAAGACAATAGCAACTCCTTCACTAAAGTGATGCACTTACTATATATAGTCTTTCATTGAAACCTTGACTTGGTTCTCTCGTTTTACCCTGTCTCGTATTTCAGACTCTTTCCTAATCTTTTTGAAATGATTTAATTCAATAGATAAGCCAGCTACCACATTAAAAGAAACATACTGTCGAAAATTATAAAAACAAAGGTTTTCCCTTTTGTCATGAAATGAATACTTTGTGTATGGTATATGTATGTTAACAATTCAGTATGTTTTAATAAATGTTTTTTTATTCATCGTTATTGTTTTATCATTTTGTATTTACATCTTTATTGTGTAATACCTTTCAAATGTGACCCCCTACTTGTTTCAAGTATGTTCCTTCAGGTGACATTAAATGTCAATTTTCATCAGAAAAAGATTTTTCTGAAGATATTGTGCATACCTTTTGAAAATGATGGATGTCCATATTCTGATTTTGTCAAGAAATTTTCAATGTCATCAACTGTAAATTGTTTATAAATTCATATTTAGAGTTCAGTGCAATTCTATAGTAAGTCTTTCACTTATGTGAAGCACTTACTATTGTATAGCACCAAACTCTCGACATGTGAAAATCTAAAAATGCTTGAACATGAATGCATTTTATTAAAATCAATAGTCACATTTCCATATATTTTTCAAGCATATTCATCAGTCCTGCTCAAATGAACCCACAGATAGGAGCTATTTAACCCATTGCCAAACGATAACGATTTTTATTCACTTTGTTGCAGATGACTTTGGAAACATTGTTGGAAAAAGAGAAATTGCTCTTAATGACGATTTGTCATTTTCCCACAATGTTTTCTGCCCTATCAGAAGATTGTTTTTTTAATTTCATCACATTTTGAAATGTCATCTGCGTTTGGTAAAGGGTTAATGCAATGTTCACATGGAATGTGTTTGTGGGAGATTGCGCACAATTTCGGTGGTTAAATCGCCATTATGAATACTCATATTGAGTCGTTTTTGGCGACTGGGCCATTTTTAACCAATCCTAGATGGGTATGTAACTTCTACACTGCGGTTTGTATATCAGGTTGCCTTTCTCTATAAGTGAAAATACAAAAAAGTAATTCGTACAATGATGTTTGTTGTATTGTTTTGTATAAACCATGTGTAGTATATCTAGCCCTTTATTCCGTATCCGGCCTGAGTACTGGTTATGTATCCAGGAAACGGAATCGATTTGTGATTTATTGAATTATAAGGGGCCTCCGTGGCCTAGTGGTTAGAGTACAGAACTTGAAATCACATGGCCCCTCTCCGCGTGGGTTCAAATCCTGAGAGGGATATGGATTTTCATGAGAGGCAGTCTCCCGACTGACTTACGGAATGCCGATGGTTCTACCCACCTTGACCAGCCCCTTATGGGCAGTTGAGTATGGGGTCTTCCTCCATCATTAAGAGTCGGGCATCGCTACATAACTGAAATAATGTTGATGTGATGTAAAACCCATATGAAAAAAAAAATTGAATTATAAATTGCAAGAAGTACACTATTCATTCCATGCGTGTATCTGTGTTTCTCCCCCACCTCATTAACTCGAAAGATCCAAGCTGTAACTGTGTAGAATGAAATATCTACGTCTGGATCATTCGGACTACCACCCCCTCTGTGTTTCACCCCTCCCACTGCTGTCTTTGCGTCCATTCGTGAGCCCTTTCTTCATAACCTTGGGTGATTCAAGCTGACCCTGTAAATAGTTAAGGGGTATTGCGTGACCCAGTGATTACGGTGGCGGACTTAAAACTCGGGGTTCGAGCCCAACCGACACCTCTGCTTTCGTGGGAGTGACCTTAGGCAAGTCATTTCAGAGCCCTAGCCTAGTACTGATGGATCCAGGAATTCTGTTTCATAACTGAAGAATTTTGATACGGCGTTAAACACTATACCAAAAAACATTGAAATGTTTACGTATGGATCATTCGGACTAGTTCCTCCCTTATATTTACCTACCGGTATGTGAATGGATTATTTTATGACCTGTGTAAACGATGTCCTACCCGTTTATTCCCAATCCGGAGTAAGTTACATGGGTAAAGAAGTGTAGGCGTCAGTTTGGAATTGCATTAGCCTGGGGTCCGAGCCTGTGTGTCCTAGCCCATTTGTATATACCCTGTACAATTGCGGGGTCTACTCACGGGCCAGGGTAGCGTCTTACTTAACCACATACGGAAAATAATTGCATAAGTAAAAACTGATATACATCTATAGCATCATAAAAAAAGAAAAATATTGTAATGTGACACGTCATTGGAAACGTCTATGAGAGACAATGCCATTGATGTGTTAAAGTGAAATATCGCTCAGATCACTATTCAAATGAGGGATAATGTTGCTTTAAACTTGCGCACATTTTGAGCGTAAAATGTTTATTAAAACGCTACCCTGCACGCCAGGCTAGGGTTTGGCTAGGAACACAGAAACGGATGCAAACAAGTCCTCACTTCTGCCTATGATGGTATTCCCGTAACCTTTATAGTACGAGAACTGACTTCATTCTTATGCAAAAATGTTAGATCCAGACCAGCTGCCAAGTGAATTGGCGACTGGCATGTGATCTAACATGTTTGCTACTCCGACTATCTTTCCTCAACAAAATTATGCAGATATCAAAGGTTATGGAAAGCAGGCTTCACGAAAATCTATTCTTAAAAAAACATACCCTGAATTCTAAAGATTAAAGTCAGGCTACATTCTCGACGTTTTACTACAAAGTTTGTCGATGTGTCTCTGACAAATTTCCCAATTTCAAGGACATTTATACATGTACCTCCAAAAGAATACAGAGCAACAGCAATACAGGGCTTTGCTACAGACGACTATGGGAAATATTGTGGGAAAAGCTCGTGACGAGCAATTTCTTCTTTTCCCACAATGTTTTCTGCCCTATCGTAAGATTGTCTTCCAATTTCATCACATTTTGAAATGTCGTCTGCAAACTCTTTCTAATTGGGACAGTCAAAAATTTTGCGTTTGGTAAAGGGATAATCGGCAAGCATAATGATCAAGATTGAAACATTTTTGATACGGCTCTGGCGAAGAGGAGCCCTATGGGACCTGTGGCCGATATAACCTATTACTAAACTTAAACGAGTCTCAATAAGGCCTTGTACTGCTTTTCCTCTGCATGCCTTCGGGAGAACAATCGTCAATGAAGTTTGTGGATTTGTCAGACAAGCATCGTCAAACGCCCATGACTGGAAATCTGCAGCTCTACAAAACAGAAGACTTATATTAGTGTTTTCAAATGTTAGCCCGTTTTAGATTGTCAAGTGCTATGATGGTGTTAACCATTTGGACGATTGAAATGAAACCGACAGCAATGGATGGTCATTCATTAAGTACTGGTTGTTTGTTGTTGTTCAAAATGCCTCATGTATCTGGTGCTTCTACGATGCAAGTCACGCTTTACCGAACACCAAGTTTTCGACTGTCCCAAATTCAAAGAGTTTGCAAATGACATATCAAAATGTGATAAAAATGGAAAGTTGTCTTCTCATAGAGAAAAAAAGCGTTATCGTAAATACAGAAATTGCTCGTTACGAGCAATTTCTTCTTTTCCCACAGTGTTTTCCAGAGTCGTTTGCAACAATTTGGTAAAATGTCGTTATTGTTTGGTTATGGTTGAAAGCACCTACAAATGATGATACTAGGGTAGGCCATTGAACCCTAATACCTAATGGTTATATAGAAACAGGTCCCATCCATGAACACTTATATTAGGCCTAACAATACCGGGCAGGTAAGTTTTCATCAGTTTATTGTTAATTTTTTTTATCTCCTTCGTGCATGATTCTTAGCTTTGCCAAACCTGCTTACTCTTCTCCTGGCATTCTTCTAAACAATCCAAGGGGATTAGACGCATTGGTCTGTTACAACCATTTTTTAAAATAAAAAAAAACCGTTTGAACTAAGTACTTCAAGTCTCTCTCTCTCTCTCTCTCTCTCTCTCTCTCTCTCTCTCTCTCTCTCTCTCTCTCTCTCTCTTTCTCTCTCTCTCTCTCTCTCTCTCTCTCTCTCTCTCTCTCTCTCTCTCTCTCTCTCTCTCTCTCTCTCTCTCTCTCTCTCTCTCTCTCTCTCTCTCATTAGGGGGAGGGGTAAAAGGAGCATGTCCTTTTTTGGTGGTTAGATGATTGTATACACTTTTTATACACTCGATGCTTAACATTGCATGGTGTTGGTGATTTTAATTAAAAACGGATAATTATATTAAATGTTCTCCTACTTACCCCAAGTTTAGTTCCTAAAATCTTCTTTGAGAAAAATGAATGTACGAAAGTAAAATGATTACTACACGTATATGGCTTTTGTTTTAGCGAAAAAGTCATCTTTTACTTCCCTTTAGTGGCTCCCACTTTCTAAATTTAAATATAAATTTCACACCTTACTGTTATAAGACCCACAATAGCGCAGTTGGTTAAGTGCTTTCCAAAAGGATCAACACCCAATCAGGATCCTTTGATTGTCGCGGGTTCGAATCGTGAATCCGGTAACAAGCAGTAATGAATTCCCTCTACATTTGATAAAAGATCTGAGCTTAGTTTTTTGGTTTAACTCCATCCCTCCTATTTACTTGCTTTTAAGTATAGTCTGCAGACAACTCAACAAGAATCATTTTTTTTTATTCATATGGGATTTCACATTGCGTCAACATTATTTCAGTTATGTTGTGATGCCCAAATCTTAATGATGGAGAAAGATCCCATACTAAATTGCCCGTAAGAGCTGCACAAGCCGGGTAGAACCATCGGTATTTCGTAAGTCAGTCAAGAGATATAAGGTTTTGGAAATCAGACGACACAAAAATCTGTTTTTAGAAAAGTATCCAGCATTCTAAGGATTGCGTTTATTTTCTTCTTTTTCTTTTTCTTTTTTATTTTGAAGTTGAAAAACGTACAGGCGATAGTTTAACCCATTACCAAACAATATCGACATTTAACCAGTTTGTTGCAGACGACGCTGGAAGACATTGTGGGAAAAGGGGAAATTGCTCATAAACAATTTCTCCTTATCTAACTATCTTTTCTGCCTTATCAGAAGGTTATTTTTCAATTTCATCACAATTTGAAATGCTGTCTGCAAACTCTTTCAATTTTGGAACAATCGAAAACTTGCGTTTGGTAAAGGGTTAAATTGAAGTAGAAGTTATTTAAAAACTGGGTACCACTATTGAAATATTCAGTTTTGAATTTAACTGTTAGGAGGAACCCGATTTTAATTCAAATTTGACTCGGACAACTTTTTTAGTAGCATTGAATGATGCTAACTGCTTGTTAGATGAGTTCTTGACACAAAATGTACTTTTATAACAAAGCACATTTCAATATGTATAAGTGAAGAGAGTTTGTTCATCTTTTGTTTAAGTTCTTGTTTAGTTAAGGATGGAAACGGTGGTAGGTTTTTACTTATGTAAGGATGGGTACATGTATTAATGAATAGATAGACACTTTATTGATACATAAGGCCATAGGCCCATCGGTACACAAGAAGTAAACATTTAAGAGACAACCCAGTATCGTGCTAAACCTTGATGTAGGGTATAGTTGCAACATATCAAAATATCATTCAGAGTAATCACGCTCAATATGAAAACTCAAGCAATGTATTGCCTTTAGTATTTTATAAGATGAAAGCTACAACAATGTTTAGCACGGTTCTGGTTAATACAAGGTCAATACAAAAAGCAATTGCTAACACTATACCTGTAAGTCGCTTATTGTTTTTGTGGAGAAGTATAAAATTATATATAAGACTAGAATTTACATATGGTGGTTTATACATGTGCATACACATATATTTGTTCATGTATATGCATACACATATATCCACAGACACATACATGCATTTGCCTAATATTAGATAGATGCACATATAAGCACTATAAGCACACATGTATGAGTACATATAATCACCGAACCATAAAACAAGAATGATGACAAGGCAAATGGTAACAGAAATAGGACAATCTTAAATAAGTTATACAGTAAAACTAATTAGACATTATTGTAAAATGTTCTATTTCTTATTTTGAAACTTTTATGAACATACACAGCCAAGTTTTCTATTCTTTTTTACTTTCTGTTTTCATAATACTTATGAATTTAACAATATATGTATATTTCCAATAGTACTTCTTTATATACTTCTTTCTGATATGATGGTTGCTAGGACATTCGAGGATAAGATGAAATTCGTCTTCTAGAGTATTACAAGATAAACATTTGCGATCATTTCGTGGTATTGGCGTTAGTTTGCGCCAGCGTCCTGATTCTATCTCCAGCCTTTGGGAGGATATTCGTAGTTGAAATAGTGCTTGTCTATATTTTCTTAGATCAACATTAGATAAAAAAATATGGAATCCAAATTCCGAATATAATTTATAAGAGTCTGCTCTTGACGAGTTAGTAATTTCTTCTTGCCATTGCTGTATGAAATTATTATTTATTCTTTGTTTAAATATGTGAAGAAAAGAGATTTTTATTTACAACACTTTGTTGTAACCAAACGTCATTGAAGCAAAGTGACTGCAACAGGTTTTTCACTTTAAGTAACCAGGATTGTCTGTGTGGAAACCTTTCTAGATCGTTAAACATCATATTTACATACTTAATGTATTAAATGAATATGGTGATAAAATAAATATTTCATACGATTTGAATAATGTGTATCAAAAGTAAAAAATGAACTAAGGAATTCATAACTGTTTAATTGTTACCGGATTCCGGGTTCGAACCCGCGACAATGATTGGATCCTAATTGGGTGTCGATCCTTTTGGAAAGCACTTAACCAACTGCGCTATTGTGGGTCCTATTACAGTAAGGTGTGAAATTTATATTTCAATTTGGAAAGTGGGAGCCACTAAAGGGAAGTAACAGATGACCTTTTCGCTAAAACAATAGACATGCACGTATAGTAATGACTTTACTGTCGTCCATTCTTTTTTCTCGAAGAAGATTTTAGGAACTAAACTTGGGGTAAGTAGGAGAACATTTAATATAATTATCCGTTTTTAATTAAAATCACCAACACCATGCAATGTTAAGCATCGAGTGTATAAAAAGTGTATACAATCATCTAACCACCAAAAAAAGGACATGCTCCTTTTACCCCTCCCCTCCCCTCCCCCTCCCCTCCCTCAGAGAGAGAGAGAGAGAGAGAGAGAGAGAGAGAGAGAGAGAGAGAGAGAGAGAGAGAGAGAGAGAGAGAGAGAGAGAGAGAGAGAGAGAGAGAAGAGAGAGAGAGAGAGAGAGAGAGAGAGAGAGAGAGAGAGAGAGAGAGAGAGAGAGAGAGAGAGAGAGAGAGAGAGAGGGGTTTCCTGCACTATCAGAAGAGTAGTGTCCAATTTTATCACATTTTGAAATGTCGTCTGCAAACTCTTTCAATTTGGGTCAGTCGAACATTTGTTGTTTGGGAAAGGGTTAATAAGATTCTTTTCATAATGATTACACAATTTTCCGAATGAAAAACATCCAATCTTTCTGACATTTGCTAGTGTACTTAATTTCAATTATAGAACCAAATTAGTACTATCATTTTGACCTGCCACTCCCCCATTCGTTCCATACATTCAAAGGTATTTGAAGACCAATCAAAACTCGGATGATCGAAGCTGTACTTGCGTAGACTGAAATATCTACGTCATTCGGACTAGACCATTCCAGGGACAGAACGGATATCTATATTTGTTGAGTGGAAGGTTTAAATACAGGACTTTGGTTATAGGGACTGTTTTAAGGTAGGCGATTTGTTATATTGAAGGTTTAATTCAGGACGTTATTTTCGTGGGACATTTAATGCAGAACATAAGTTATATATAGGAACTATGCAGAATGTCACTAATTGGGAAGGTTTAATTGCAGAACACAATTTTTGGGGGATCCTTTTTAATGTAGATCATTAGTTAAGTAGGTTTAATGCACGGTATCAATTATATATATGGTGCAATGCATGAGATTATTCTATGGAAAGTTTAATTAAGGATATTAGTCATATACATATATAAGGTTAGATACCTGAGCCTACTGTTGTGAAGGATTTCATGCAGGAAATGAGGACGGTTTAAAAGAAGAAAAAACATGGAATTGCTAGGTCCATCTGTAGTAGTGTAAATTCATCGTAGAAGCACCAGATAAATTAGGAATTCATGCTTAAGCAAACAGGTTACATCCAGGCCAGCCACCAAGTAAATAGGTGACTGGCCGTGATCTAACCTGTTTGCTACTCTGAGTATTATTCCAAATCAAACTTAAGCAGATATTTAAAGAATTTGGGAAGCAGACGATACAAAAATCTATTTTTTTTTTAAAATGACCCAGCATTCCTAGGGTAAATTAGTGAACATCCCATGTTGAAGATATCTTCCTAATGGGTAACAACAAAATAATACTTGGCAATCTAAAACGGGTTTATACTTGAAAAGACTATAATAACTCTTCTGTTTTAAAGAACTGCAGACATCTACTCCCATTAACCCTTATAGTGCTTGAACCAACTCCATGCTTATGCAAACAGGTTCAATCCACGCCGGCCGCCAGGTAGATTGACGGCTGGCCTGTGATCTAACATGTTTGGTACTCTGAGTATTATCCCACATCAAAATAACCAGATATCTAAAAAAAAATAATTGAAAGCAGACGACACAATCATCTATTTTTTGAAAAATACCCAGAACTCTAAGGATTGAGGTTGACGGTTTATAAACGATTTTCCTACAGCATGTCCGCCATTCTCTTAATTCTCCCAACGCTCGTGATCGGTCAGGAGTTACGTATGAGCACGTACCAAAAGATAAGTGACGTCAAGATACAACCAGATTACGTCATCAATGCTTTACAAGCACCCTCTGCAGTAACGTGCTCGGCCCTTTGTGAATCGACCGACGGATGTTTTTCCACCAGCTTCGAGCAATCGTCACAAACATGCCTGATGTCGCAGCTAAAGAATGTCGAATTGGTCTTGTTTGGTGATTCGGTTGCCGGCTGGATGTCCTACAGTAAGGAAGGTAAGAGAGTGTTTCCTTATTGAGTATGCCTGCTGATTTGACAATATGGACGTTTGTGTAGGAGGAAGAGGTCTCCTGGCTTACTTATAGTAGGTTTGTCGTTCGATTGCATATTTGACAGCACTACCGTCTGTGTACAAGAATTGTGACAAGTTGGTACCACTGCGGTTTGTTAATGAAAGGGTAACAGTTTGGCAGCACTGCCGTTTGTGTGTGAATGGGTAACAATTTGGCAGCACTGCCGTTTGTGTGTGAATGGGTAACAATTTGGCAGCACTGTTGTTTGGGTATTAGAGGTTACCAATTCGACAGTACTGTGGTTTGTGTATGAGGTGAGAATTTGGCGACACTACCGTTTATGTATGAGGGGTGACAGTTTGGTAACACTGCTGTTTGTGTATGAAAGGGTAACAATTTGGAAGCATTGTGGTTAATGTATGAAAGGGAAGTATTCCGGCTTTCATTCGAAAGGTTCGTGGTTCCATTTGCGAATTGGTGGCGTTGACGTTTGTGTACTAGATGGAATTCCTCTAGTTTGCTTACGGAAAGTTTGACGTTCGATAACCGTTTTGTCGGCGTTTTGCTGAACGAAGGAGATGGGGCCATCTTGATTTGACCACAGGCGCTTGGAACAATCTTCGATGATATCCCAATACATGCACTATAAACTATATATGCTTGAAACAATCTTCGGTAATATCCCAATATATGCATTATAATACTATATAGTGCTTGAAACAAGCTTCCAAAATATCCCAATATATGCACTATATACTATTTAGTGTTTAACCTACATTTTCATCCAATGAGAATGTGTCAATTTGAAATTTTTTGTTGGTTTATTTTCCATAAACTACTATTCGAGTGTTCTATCTGGGCTCTATGAGACTATTACTCTGGTATAACGCATGCGCATAAATAGATAGTTTTAGGCTCCACCTCCAAATCAATGACACGTGTAAGCCTAGCCGACGGTAGCGATTGAAAGATCGCTGTGACGTCGCGGGGGAGAATAAAGGGTTATTTGAACTCCTTGTGACATGTGAAATGTTAAAACAATGTAATAAAAGGAGATCCTGTTTGTCGCAGACAATTTCCCCTTTCGTCACAATGCTTTAAAAAGCTTTATGACACAGAAATGAATAAAAAGGAATTACAATTAACTGGGTTATAGGGTTTAATCCTTTATCCTTACATCGTTGTGAAAAAAAGAAACTAAAATATTCCTAACGTTCAAAAATCACTATTTAAGCACTATACACTATATAGTATATAGTGTATATATTGGGATATTATCAAAGATTGTTTCAAAATTCTGTGGATTTGACAGAGAGGAATCTATAATTTTAGAGTGGTTACTTTTTTTTATTTGGAAAAAAAATCAACAACAACAGTTTTTTTTGTCAAAGCATTTTGATATTTGTTTATTAGAGTGGTTACTTGTATTCCGTGCCCCCGCGGGTATCGGCGGAGACGTCTACGAGTCCTACGTTAATGGAGTGGGCGTGGTCACGAACCCCGGGGATTGTATCGACCTAACGACCTTGACCTGTCAAAGTAACTACAGACATCCCTTACTGGACAACTGGGCTAGAGTGAATATAGCAAAGGTACGGTCTCTATCGTCATTAGGACTAATTAATTAAAAATTAATAATAAAAAAGAATAACAGGCGATATAAGAAATACTTTGAGAAACAAGTCTCATGCGAAGTCAAACAAATTCGCTACAGTTTAGCCTCTGCACAAGGAAATAGTACAGTGAAGCCTCGTTTATCCGGACCCCTATTATCCGGATGTCTCGCAATCCGAACGAAATTGTAAGGGAACGGAATTATTTGATTAGTTTGTTGCAGACGACTTTTGAAAACATTGTGGGTAAAGGAGAAATTGCTCGTCACGAGCAATTCCTCCTTTTCCCACAATGTTTTCTGCCATATCAGAAGATTATCTTTGAATTTCATCAAGTTTTGATATGTCGTCTGGAAACTCTTTCAATTTGGGACGGTCGACACTTTGGCGTTTGCTTAAGGGTTATAAGTATACACGTGCATACAGACCGTTTATGTCTTAATGTCTATATGAACATGCTCTGCTTCATTAGTCCGGATTATTCGGTTAACCGGACATTTTGTTGGGAATGGACATGTTCGGATTAACGAGACATCACTGTACATGTACAATTTATAGATATAATTGTAAAATACCAACGAAACATGGGTGGACGGACGCATTAACTAAAACTTTTCTGGCATAGTTGGCCGTCTACTTGTCTTGGTATTTTTTCAATCCGTAAAACGTTCATGTTCACTTTAACGCATTACCAAACAATAACGATATTTGACCGGTTTGTTGCAGACGACTCTAGAATACATTGTTGGAAAAGGTGAAATTAACGAGCAATTTCTCCATCCCACAATGTTTTCTGTCCTATCAGAAGATAATTTTTCAATTTCATCACATTTTGAAAAATAGTCTGCAAACTCTTTCAATTTGTGACAGTCGGAAAGTTGTCGTTTGGTAAAGGGTTAAGTTCTAGATTATTGATAGAAATCTGTTCTCCTTCCATCGTTTGCACACGACATTTCAAAATAAAATGAAATTGAAATCTGAAATAGGGCAGAAAACATTGTGGAAAAAGAATTAATTGCTCCTTTTCCCATAATGGTTTTCCAGAGTTGTTTGCAACAAAGTGGTCAAATGTCTTTATTGTTTGGTAATGGGTTGAATTAAAGGTGAGCGACGTCTTTCTTAATCAACAAAATATGTTTGATAGGTAAAGCTTCTTTATGCACCAAACAAAGTTGGTTTCAGAAAATTTTCATAAATTATAATTTCATACCGCAACAACCTGTTGTATTTTCTTTACTTTCAAAAAGGTTCGCTATTCCATGTACAAAGATCAAACGGAAGCTGCGTATGTTGAGTTCAACGCAACCGGAAGTGACGTCACATCGTGGTTTGCAGAGGCGAGGATAATAAACTCGACATGGACCAATAGCGCAACGGACTTATACACCCACTTCTCAGTGACAGGGTTTGTAGGTTATATGCCAAATCCCATTTCCCCAACAATAGCATTAGAACTTATCTTTTATGTTCTCTGTGAACCCTTTACCAAACGCAAAATGTTCGACAAATCCAAATTAAAAGTGTTTGCTGACGACACTTCAAAATATGATATAATTGTAAAATAATCTTCTGTTAGGGCAGAACATATTGTGGAAAATGGAGAAATTGCTCGTCACAAGCGATTTCTTTCTCTCCCACAATGTTTTTCAGAGTCGTCTGCAATAAACAGGCCAAATGTCGTCATTGTTTGGAAACGGGTTAAAGTTGCTTCTTCTCAAAAGAGAAGTTTTGGAAGTCGCATTAATTGTCGTTGAACCATTGCAGTTTATATATTGTTTTTGAGATGTAATTAAACATATTGGAACGATAAATAATTCAGAAAGCATCACATTTATCTAAGTATGTATGGTTTATTTGCAGTATATCTCAAAAGCGATGACATGCTTTTCTTTATCAAAATGCATATCAATATACTTCAAAAGACTTCAAAGAATTGAAAACGGTCGTTTTTTGCTTCCAATGACTTTTATTCAGTGCGTACCATATAACAGTAAAGCAGTTTCATAGAAATGGATTATTAACTGCCATATACCCTCACGTCTGTGAACAAGCACCTCGTATGGTATTTCGTAGCATATGCGTTAATTTATGTTGCCTAAATTCTGTTTATAATTTCCTTAGGGGTGAGGTCAGTTTTGTTTAACCTATTACCAAACAATAATGACATTTTACATCTTTGTTGCAGACGCCCCTGGAAAAACATTATGGGAAATAAATAAATTGCTTGTAACATTGTTTTCTACCCTATCAGAAGTTTGTTTTCCAATGTCATCACACTTTGAAATGTCGTCTGCAGTCGAAAATTTAGCGTTTGGTAAAGGGTTAAATCACTCTAAAGTTTGAGGGTTTGATAATGCACCACTTGAAATGAAATAAGAAAGTCAAGGAAATCAATCCTAGGAAATGTAAATTATCTTTCTATCTCTACCTCAATAGGTCGCACCTTTAGTTGACAGCAGACGAAACCATTGTTATGAAACCAAATACTATAAAAAATGCGTTTTTTGCATTTTGCCCCAATGGTTTCTGATTAGTTAAACAAAGAAAGTGTGTCATTTTTAACTTTATGAAAGTCGTCTGATTCCATTTCCAGTGTTTTATCGGTATTGATTAACGGTGTGAATTTAAACATATTTTTGTGATAAGTAAAGTGTTTTGGAATGTAAGTTGATTTAAGATCTCTAAAATAAGGGCACACTAATGTAAAATGATATTCATCCTCTATATCATGTAGAGTACATACAGTGCAGTATCTTTCGTTTCTTAATACATTGGTTTGGCACCATACTACATGCATTTAACGAAGAAGAAAGAAAATAATTAGTGACGTCTTTGATATTGGAAAGTATAAGAAACCCGTTTTAGACACAGCACAGAATGTATATGAAGCACAGGTATCTGTAATAAAATAAAGTAATTGTGTTGTGTACTATATATACCGTATATACATGTACACTGTATAGTACAAAACACATTTCTTAATTTTATCTCATTTTGGTACTGGTACCTATGATATGAAGAATGTAAATAAGGTAATATTTCACCATATTTTATCACCTATTACAGACTCAGCCACGGCAGACGCTTTTATATGAGTCTTCAATTGAACAATTGCTTGTTTGATGAACTCTACACGGTTGCCATAGTGAACGGAGTACACGGCTGTCAGTACGAAATTCACGCCACCTACCCACAATTCCTGTTTGCATCGACATCCGCCTCCACCACACCGGGCACCGGACAAGGTAACGCAATTTCGGAACCAATCGTAACTACTCGGGTATTTCCATGACCTGAGAAATCAATAGAAACTCATCGGGTTTATTTAATGAAAACACCTCTTACATAATAAAGAAGCCACCATATTGCTTTTAACAAGACTACTTTCATTATACTTTCGTTTTCAATGGTAGATCTAATGTTATATATCTAAATAGTCATTTAAATTGTTTAGGAAAACAGATATTTATCACAAAAAATGCTTTCATTAACATGTATGTGTTACCTACAAAAACTATTGATTTAAAATGATATTCAAAACTTCCCTATACATTGAACTACTCAACATGGACGCTCATAGGAAATGCAGCAAACAGGTAAGTTCCCAGGCCAGCCGTCAATTTACCTGGCGGCTGGCCTTGATCTAACCTGTTTGCACGAGCATGAAGTTTGTTCCAGTACTATAGGGGTTAAACAAATACAGCGAAACAATTACAGCAATTCCTGAATCATGTTGAGTTGAGAGAAACGTCTGTACATGCGTATCGCCAAAAAAGTTGATAGAATATCGAGAAGGCAAACCAGTTTGATTTTATTTTTCTTCATTTGTTTCAGGTTTTGACTTTGCTGATTTTTTGGCAATTTTCGTGAAGACATAGAAGTACGTACTATTCTATTCTAACATATGTGCGTAATCGTTGGCAATTTGAGACTGGCGTGTGACCATCTCCTAGCCTACTATTAGGTTATTATCCAGGAACCATACGTTATTAAACAGCTGTTGCTATATTGACTACACAGAATGTTGATGTCAATTATCAACTCAAAATTGAAATAAAAAAGACAAAAAAGAGTATAAGAGAATTGTGACATTTCTCGAAATAAAAGTTTTCAAAGATCGTTAACAGACTTCCCCATATTTGATATTCGACAAAGCACCAAAACCCCATATCCTAATTAGCAATGGTTCGTTAGCCTTGTTTGTAGCGAATCTGGCTTAGAATACAACATCCTGTTCAGGGATCTACGTCATCATTTTCGACAGACCGCTGTTCTCCGACGCCAATCGGAACTACTCGGGTATTTCCGTGAGCTGTGAAATTCATTGGATAAACCCGATGTGTTCAGATTGCTACGACGCATCACAGAGCGATGTGCCTTTTTGTGTAATTACGCACCGCATCACAGTAGAAAAATACGCAAAGAAATAGCTCTTGAAGTTTGACCCCAGGAATTGATTATGACGTGTAAAAACGACAGAACAGATTAATCTTATATTTGGTTCAATTTCAAGCTAGCAAAATTAATAGAAACATGTACAAGAGTTTTTCGTAGAAGAACAATATCTGTGCAAACATGTACCTGTTGGTTTGAGTGCTAGCTTGTGACGTCATATCACAATAGCAACTACAAGGGCTCTATTTATAGGTTTGTTTAACCACAATGCTTTAGACGATAGAACATATGTTAGTGCAAAGCACACCTATCGTGAGATACAAATGAGAATACAAAGGTCATGAGTGTGAGACTCGGCTTAGCCAATTATCTTTTCTGTGTTGAAAGCAACAAATGCAAAATGATTTATTCGTTTATATGAATATATAGGTTTTACCTCAGTTCAACATTACTTTAGTTATGTTGCCACACCCAGCTCTTATAGATAGAGGAAGACCCCATACTTAACTGCCCAAAGGCGCTGGATACCCAACTCTTATAGATAGAGGAAGACCCCATACTCAACCGCCAAAAGGCGCTGGATACCCAGCTCTTATAGATAGAGAAAGACCCCATACTCAACTGCCCAAAGGCGCCGGATACCCAGCTCTTATTGATAGAGGAAGACCCCATACTCAACTGCCCAAAGGCACTGGATACCCAGCTCTTATAGACAGAGGAAGACCCCATACTCAACTGCCCAAAGGCGCCGGATACCCAGCTCTTATTGATAGAGGAAGACCCTATACTCAACTGCCCAAATGCGCTGGATACCCAGCTCTTATAGATAGAGGAAGGCCCCATACTCAACTGCCCAAAGGCGCTGGATACCAAGCTCTTATATATAGAGGAAGGCCCCATACTCAACTGCCCAAAGGCGCTGGATACCCAGCTCTTATATAAAGAGGAAGACCTCCATACTCAAATGCCCAAAGGCGCTGGATACCCAGCTCTTATAGATAGAGGAAGACCCCATACTCAACCGCCCAAAGGCGCCGGATACCCAGCTCTTATAGATAGAGGAAGACCCCATACTCAACCGCCCAAAGGCGCCGGATACCCAGATCTTATAGATAGAGGAAGACCCCATACTCAACCGCCCAAAGGCGCCGGATACCCAGCTCTTATAGATAGAGGAAGACCCCATACTCAACCGCCCAAAGGCGCCGGATACCCAGCTCTTACTGATAGAGGAAGACCTCCATACTCAGCTGCCCAAAGGCGCTGGATACCCAGCTCTTATAGATAGAGGAAGACCCCATACTCAACCGCCCAAAGGCGCCGGATACCCAGCTCTTATTGATAGAGGAAGACCCCATACTCAACTGCCCAAAGGCGCTGGATACCCAGCTCTTATATAAAGAGGAAGACCTCCATACTCAGCTGCCCAAAGGCGCTGGATACCCAGCTCTTATAGATAGAGGAAGACCCCATACTCAACCGCCCAAAGGCGCCGGATACCCAGCTCTTATTGATAGAGGAAGACCCCATACTCAACCGCCCAAAGGCGCCGGATACCCAGCTCTTATATAAAGAGGAAGACCCCATACTCAACTGCCCAAAGGCGCCGGATACCCAGCTCTTATATAAAGAGGAAGACCCCATACTCAACTGCCCAAAGGCGCTGGATACCCAGCTCTTATAGATAGAGGAAGACCCCATACTCAACTGCCCAAAGGCGCTGGATACCCAGCTCTTATAGATAGAGGAAGACCCCATACTCAACTGCCCAAAGGCGCTGGATACCCAGCTCTTATAGACAGAGGAAGACCCCATACTCAACTGCCCAAAGACGCTCATATACCCATACTCAACTATGGATACTTATATAGAGGAAGACCCCATACTCAACTGCCCAAAGGCGCTGGATACCCAGCTCTTATATAAAGAGGAAGACCCTATACTCAACTGCCCAAAGGCGCTGGATACCCAGCTCTTATATAAAGAGGAAGACCCCATACTCAACTGCCCAAAGGCGCTGGATACCCAGCTCTTATAGAAAGAGGAAGACCCCATACTCAACTGCCCAAAGGCGCTGGATACCCATCTCTTATATAAAGAGGAAGACCTCCATACTCAAATGCCCAAAGGCGCTGGATACCCAGCTCTTATAGATAGAGGAAGACCCCATACTCAACTGCCCAAAGGCGCTGGATACCCAGCTCTTACAGATAGAGGAAGACCCAATACTCAACTGCCCAAAGGCGCTGGATACCCAGCTCTTATAGATAGAGGAAGACCCCATACTCAACTGCCCAAAGGCGCTGGATACCCAGCTCTTATAAACAGAGGAAAACCCCATACTCAGCTACCCAAAGGCGCTGGATACCCAGCCCTTATAGATACAGGAAGACACCATACTCAACCGCCCAAAGGCGCTGGATACCCAGCTCCTATAGATAGAGGAAGACCCCATACTCAACTGCCAAAAGGCGCCGGATACCCAGCTCTTATAGATAGAGAAAGACCCATACTCAATCGCCCAAAGGTGCCGGATACCCAGCTCTTATAGATAGAGGAAGACCCCATACTCAACCGCCCAAAGGCGCCGGATACCCAGCTCTTATTGATAGAGGAAGACCTCCATACTCAACTGCCCAAAGGCGCTGGATACCCAGCTCTTATAGACAGAGGAAGACACCATACTCAACCGCCCAAAGGCGCTGGATACCCAGCTCTTATTGATAGAGGAAGACCCCATACTCAACTGCCCAAAGGCGCTGGATACCCAGCTCTTATAGATAGAGGAAGACCCCATACTCAACCGCCCAAAGGCGCCGAATACCTAGCTCTTATAGATAGAGGAAGACCCCATACTCAACCGCCCAAAGGCGCCGGATACCCAGCTCTTATAGATAGAGGAAGACCCCATACTCAACCGCCCAAAGGCGCCGGATACCCAGCTCTTACTGATAGAGGAAGACCTCCATACTCAGCTGCCCAAAGGCGCTGGATACCCAGCTCTTATAGATAGAGGAAGACCCCATACTCAACCGCCCAAAGGCGCCGGATACCCAGCTCTTATTGATAGAGGAAGACCCCATACTCAACTGCCCAAAGGCGCTGGATACCCAGCTCTTATAGAAGAGGAAGACCCCATACTCAACCGCCCAAAGGCGCTGGATACCCAGCTCTTATACTAAAGGAGGGCTACTCAACTGCAGGCGCTGGATGCCCAGCTCTTATATATAAAGAGACCCCATACTCCCAGCTGCCCAAGACTTGATTGCAGCTTATGAGAAGACCCCATACTCCAGCTGCCCAAAGGCGCTGGATTAGCTCTTATATAAAGAGGAAGACCCCATACTCAACTGCCCAAAGGCGCTGGATACCCAGCTCTTATATATAGAGGAAGACCCCATACTCAACTGCCCAAAGGCGCTGGATACCCAGCTCTTATATAAAGAGGAAGACCCTATACTCAACTGCCCAAAGGCGCTGGATACCCAGCTCTTATATAAAGAGGAAGACCCCATACTCAGCTGCCCAAAGGCGCTGGATACCCAGATCTTATATAAGGACATGGCTGCCCAGGCTTGGATGCAGCTCTTGTAAGAGAGCCCCATACTCAACTGCCCAAAGGCGCTGGATACCCAGCTCTTATATAGAGGAAGACCCCATACTCAACTGCCCAAAGGCGCTGGATACCCAGCTCTTATAGATAGAGGAAGACCCCCATACTCAACTGCCCAAAGGCGCTGGATACCCAGCTCTTATAGATAGAGGAAGACCCCATACTCAACTGCCCAAAGGCGCTGGATACCCAGCTCTTATAGATAGAGGAAGACCCCATACTCAACTGCCCAAAGGCGCTGGATACCCAGCTCTTATATAAAGAGGAAGACCCCATACTCAACTGCCCAAAGGCGCTGGATACCCAGCTCTTATATAAAGAGGAAGACCCCATACTCAGCTGCCCAAAGGCGCTGGATACCCAGATCTTATAGATAGAGGAAGACCCCATACTCAACCGCCCAAAGGCGCTGGATACCCAGCTCTTATATAAAGAGGAAGACCCCATACTCAACCGCCCAAAGGCGCTGGATACCCAGCTCTTATAGGCAGAGGAAGACCCCATACTCAACCGCCCAAAGGCGCCGGATACCCAGCTCTTATTGATAGAGGAAGACCCCATACTCAGCTGCCCAAAGGCGCTGGATACCCAGCTCTTATAGATAGAGGAAGACCCCATACTCAACTGCCCGAAGGCGCTGGATACCCAGCTCTTATAGACAGAGGAAGACCCCATACTCAACCGCCCAAAGGCGCTGGATACCCAGCTCTTATAGGCAGAGGAAGACCCCATACTCAACCGCCCAAAGGCGCCGGATACCCAGCTCTTATTGATAGAGGAAGACCCCATACTCAACTGCCAAAAGGCGCTGGATACCCAGCTCTTATAGATAGAGGAAGACCCCATACTCAACTGCCCAAAGGCGCTGGATACCCAGCTCTTATAGATAGAGGAAGACCCCATACTCAACCGCCCAAAGGCGCTGGCCAAGCCAAGTAGAACCATCGGCAATCTGTTATTCAGTTAGGCGACTGCCTCTTATGAAATGCCAATGCCGTCGTTTAAACGTTTCGATTTTAACCCTTTTCCAAACACCAATTTTTCGGCTATCCTAATTTGAAAGAGTTTGCAGACGACATTTCAAAGTGGATAAAGCCGTCATTGTTTGGTAATGGCTTAAACCTTTCACGACGATCCCGTCTCAGTCACCTTGTATATAGTTCACCAGCGCGGCGATGTTCCAGATTGAGCCCTGCACTTGATCATAAAGGGTCACCGGGATTTGAACCCACGTGGAAGGGGGGTCATGATTGATTTGTCTCTCACAACTGTTTAATTATGTTCTTGTAGGAATTGAAAAAGGTCGGCTTCGAAACAACAGTGTGTTGTAATGGTGAAGAACTACCAGTAGCATGGATTAGTTTGTGACAGCCACGATATGACTGAAATGATGTTGACATATTTAAGTCTTGCAGCAGACGACTTCCAAAAAGCATTATCACAACTGAAGGGTTTTCTATAAAGCTTTTATACAGTCGTCTACTTCATCCAAAAGAAATGTCGTCTGCAGGTGGTAAGGAGTGAACCCTTTACCAAAAGCCAAATTTTTGACTGTCCGAAATTGAAAGAGTTTGCAGATGACGTTTCAAAAGTGTGATGAAACTGAAAAATAATCTTTTGATAGGGCAGAAAAAATTGTAGGAAAATGAGAAGTTGCTCGTTTAGAGCCATTTCTCCTTTGCCCACAATGTTCTCCAGAGTCGTCTGGGACAAAGAAGTCAACTGTCGTTATTTGGTAATGGGTTAAATCCGATTACACCAAACACACCTTGTCCTAGTTCACATACTTCCATATTTATCACTATTTAAGCGAAATGTTATGGATCATTCAGGGGACCATGTTACTAAACATTCAGTTATACTAAAAATTTGCTCAAAACATTCCCTCTTATTTCAATATTAGGCAAAGCAGTATTGCATAGTAACACACCAATGGAAACGTCTCTCCCAGACACTTCCTTGTCACATTACAATGCTGTACTTTCATTTAACCCTTTCCCAAACAGCAGATTTAACCCTTTCCCAAACAACAAATATTGGAATGTCCCAAATAAAGAGTTTGCAGACGACATTTAAAAATGTGATGAAATTGAAAAATATTCTTCAGATAGAGCAGAAAACCTTGTAGGAAAAGGAGAAGTTGATCTTCACGAGCAATTTCCCCTTTCCCATAATGTTTTCTAAAGTCGTCTGGGACTATCAATGAATATAACTTTTGGCTTACAGATTTATTTAAGTTGTTCAGTATAATTGTACACAGAGACTTCAAGTATACATGTTAATGAGTATGTCATGGTTTAAGGGGCATTGTCTTGGTGAGCTATATATAACAAAACACACAGATCTTGATTGGTATTCTTTAATTGTACAGGATATCTAGAGTAAACCCTTTGACTCATTGTTCTATCAACTTATAAAGCTCTTACCAAACAGTTGTATCACAGGTTTTAGGAAAAAACAATATGGGAACAATTAAAACCAAACATGAATATATTTTTTCCTCAAAATGCTTATTTAAGTAATTACCTCTAACATTATTTCCATGACTAGTCTGAACGTAACCACTAACAAAAACTGTTGAC
Source organism: Cerastoderma edule (assembly GCA_947846245.1). Classification (NCBI taxonomy): domain Eukaryota; kingdom Metazoa; phylum Mollusca; class Bivalvia; order Cardiida; family Cardiidae; genus Cerastoderma; species Cerastoderma edule. The sequence continues at coordinate 1,122,431 of OX401419.1, forward strand.
AGTTTCTAAGTGCAGCATATAATGTTTTCTCGCTGTGAACTTGGATTCAAACCATTGAGCAAGGAAAAAATTGCTTGGTACAAGCACTTTCCTTGGCACAAGCACTTCAATTTCGCCACATCTGATTCTTGAATATTCTGATATTGTTCACCAACATTCACCGCCTGTTGCCCTGCATGATTAGCATGAATTACACGCTATACTGAGTATCTAAACATATGCTTGGAGCCGTCCGTAATATTCGACCACATGGTTTACAAGGCGGACACTGTTACCAAAGACCATGGATGCTATTATACAACTGGTTGTGTACAAGTATTATTTTGACGTTATAGTGTTACAATGTATATGTTACATTACCAATACCTCAGTTCAATCTGTTGAAAAGTATAAGAATGAATGAAGTAGTGAACAACAGTCCATCAGTATAACTCTATTTTGTTTGGGTATTCTTGCAATTGAAACAAAAAAGATCAACCATGAAGGACATTTTCAAATGGTCTCGACTGTGTTTGGAAGACTGTCAAGTGTTAAATATACCAAATCATAATTATTCATTTATAGAGGGCAACAGACAGCCAATGTTGGTGAACAATACATATATGATATAGGAGATATACCATATCAAGTAATGAGTGTTGAATGATCATATGTCAAGCATTGTTCTCTTAAAATGTCTATCAAACTGTCTAACATTCTTGGCAAATTCTGCACATCAAGACTATTCTTACTCCGTTTCTTTCCTCATTTCATTAACTCTTTACCACCTGCAGATGACATTTTTTTAATTGAAGCAGACGACTTTAGAAAAGCTTTGGAAATATGTGAACAACCTTTCAGTTCTGCTGTTGTGAATTGTGAATAGATTGAAAAAAGCATTGTGGCAAAAGGCAAATTGCCGCAATGCTTTTTGAAAGGTGTCTGCTGCAAGACGCAAAAATGTGGCGTTAGGTGGTAAAAAGTTTAACAGTTTTATTTTGTCATGCCCTACCCCAAAGGATCAAACAGGATTGTGGTATCACAAAATATACAAGTACTCAAGGTAATAATAAATGATTCCATAACAAGTACAGAGAAAGATTTGCCATTTACAGAACACAACACATATACAACAACTTTCTAATTGTAATTCTGTGCAATACTATTGTAAGTCACTTGTGAAAGAATCACTATGGTGTTGCTTTGAAACCTTAAATTGTTAAACCCATTATGAAGAATTTCAAGGGTTTCATGCAAATCTATAAAAATTCCTTTACAAAAGTCAGAGACTTCACTAAAGAATTTCATCGAATCATCAACAAGTCACTACGTCCAAGTTTTAGAGCAGTGCCTTACATGAAGTCATCTAATCTAAGACACAAACTTTCATCTGAAGGTTATAAAGAATGCAGATAAATAGATATCACATATATTGGTGAAAATCAATTAAAATATATACATCTAATAAACTAGCCATACATAGGGTGTACTAACAGTTACAAGCACATGATTTAATACCATACTTGTTCTATCCCATTTTGAACCCTTCAAACACCCCTTTGCACTAAAAATGCTAATAAATATCAATAAATAATAAAACAGGTTAAGTGAATAAAAAAACATATTGCTTTTTCCCGGTAATTCAATGTTTTTTTTTGCCTACACAATTTTACAAATAACACACAGGCAAGTGAATAAAATATATAATGCATTATCCTGGACACTTTATTTTTAATGCCAACACAATTGTATAAATAATTTGCTAGCCTGTATATGGTACCTATAATGCAATGCTACCAATTGTTTCATACATGATCTCCTAATTAATCAATTAAGAGCAAATTCTTGAAACCTTTTCCTCTTTGTCCATATTTCCACCCAGATACCAATTAAAACCAAAATTAGGGAGACAAGTTTAGCATAAAAAAACACATTTTCTTCGTGTTTAGGGTTAGGAGTGACAGTGTTGCTATGGTCTTGCATTGGACACTCAAGATGATCATTGGGTTATAATCCTAAAGGTCTAACCCTTATGGCGCTGGAACCGACTTCATGCTTATGCAAACAGGTTAGATCCAGGCCAACCGCCAAGTAAATTGGCTGCTTGCCTGTGATCTTACCTGTTTGCTACTCTGATTTTCATTCCTCATCAAAATTAAGCAGTCATTTAATGTTTTGGGAAGTAGACGACACAAAAATCAATTTTTACAAAATTACCGAGCATCCTAAGGTTAATGATCTTTATATCCATGATCTATCAAGATCAAACGATATACACTCCACTATAACATTTGACAAGGTTGTGAGTTAGTAACTACATATGATAATGTTAACACCACACTCCAAATGGGCTGGTTACTGATTTTGGTAACTACACAAACATTTTCAAACAAAATTCAAAAGGGACTGTCATTTACGATTGTGGTTTCTGATACTTCATATAACTGTTCACACAAAATTCGAAATGGACAGTCATTAACGGTTATGATTGAGGTCCCCAGGTGAAATTGATGTTGTCACACTTGAAATGGGCTGGTTAAGTGTTGAATTCACGGTAAATATCACACACACCAATATGCCAGTCAGTATTTCATCTAGCTAAGTGTTACATTTATGTCGACAGATAACTAAGTCCTGTTTATCACCATATTTATGCTGGTCGTTTCCGCACCTCTTGTTTATGCCAATGACTCTAAACATATGCTGTACACTGAACCTAGAATAAAAGAGTACATCTGTATGAATTAAGAGTACTTGATTCAAAACCAGTTTTCTTTATAAATAAACACTTTCATGTGCCTGTAGCATAGGGTTTATAAAACTACTGTGACAAAAATAGTTATTTTCCCCCCAAACAAGTAACTATTTCTAATGCCACAATGATTTCTACACAATGTGATTTTGGACTTCTGGTAGTTACAAAATCTGGGTCTCCGTGGCCTAATGGTTAGAGTGCAGAAGTTGAAACAAAATGGCCCCTCTCTGTGTGGGATAATATCCCAGTGCTGGCATTTGAATTTTCATGAGAGGAAGTCTAAAAAAGACTTAAGGAATGCCGAAGGTTCTACCTGGCTTATGCCTTTATGGGCAGTTTAGTTTGGTTTGTGTCTTCTACCATTAAAATGCTGCAAAATGTTTCATTAAGAGCCGGGGAAGGGGACTTTGACAAGAAACCCCAGCTGCTTTGCTCTGTTTTACGATAAATCTCCTCTGGCACAACCGAAATCGGTCCAAATCTGGCATTTTCCGGATTCCTGATCATAAGTGTTTACATTAAACAAGATTTTGAGAGTAGTGTAACAAACACTACAACAAACAAAGGTGATAATTAAGTACAAAATCATAAAAAGTCATTTGTAAAGTTGGGTAGAAATCATTGTTTAAAAAAAAGAAATTGCTCTACTAAAGTAATTTCTTTTTTTGTAACAATAATTTTTTGGAGTTGTGGGCTGACTTTGAATAAAAAATATGAATACATGTATATAAAGGGAAGGGTTGGACAATGCCAAATCATGAATTACAGACTACCTGTATAAGTCTATGGGATCAGACAACTAAAGGCTCCATGTTCAACAAAACATCAACGCATCATCAATAGCGGTACAGAGGTCAGCTATCTTTTCCTCATTTGGCTGTGAAAAAACAATGAACAAAATATGTTATTATGTTATTCTAATCATAGAAAGTAACTTATAGACCCATTGAATTATGTTATGATAATAAATTTTCTTAAATTCGTTTGTTTGTTAGAATGGGCTTTAATGCAATTTGTCAGTTATGTTATATTTTTACTGGATCCACCAGTACTAGACTAGGGCTCTGAAGTGACTTGCCCAAGGACACTCCCACAAAACCAAAGGTGTTCCAGGACCCCCAAGTTCTTAACCCTTTCCCAAACAATGACGACATTTGACAACTTTGTTGCAGACGACTTTAGAAAACATTGAGGGAAAAGGAAAAATTGCTCGTAACAAGCAATTTTTCCTTTTCCCACAATGTTTTCTGCCCTATCAGAAGATTATTTCTAATCCAATTTCATCATCTTTTGAAATGTTGTCCGCAAACTCTTTCAATTTGGGACAGTCGAAAATTTGTTGTTTGGTAAAGAGTTAACTCGTCTTTTTGTTCTTCTTTTCCTTTGCTACAGTAAATTTCTTTCCTGGTGAGCTATTTTCTCTACTCAATCTTTCAACTTAGAAAATATTCAAATTCTTTATTTCATAAAGTGATATAAATAAGATAACACAGACTTAAGCTGGAACAGAAGCCATGGTAAGTCATGCAGGGACAAGATAAACATACAAAAACCCTTCAATTGTTTCATACAGGATGGTTACATGTTAAAGACTTAACTTGCTCTTTGAAACGTCATGGATAACAAAGGTCAGAAATGGAAACAAGCAGGCAGCTGGCATTTTGTAAAGCAAGAACAAAGCCTATCAAATCCCAATTGTCCTTACCCTTTACCAAACGCCAAATTTCCGACTGTCCCAAATTCAATGAGTTTGCAGACGACATTTCAAAATGTGATGAAATTGACGAATAATCTTCTAATAGGGCAGAAAACATTGTGGGGAAAAGAAAAATTGCTTGTTAAGAGCAATTTCTCCTTTCCCATCACTGTTTTCCAGAGTCGTCTGCAACAAACCAGTCAAATGTCGTTATCGTTAGGTATTGGGTTAATATTATTTTATTGTACAAGGTACTTGGTATCTATTCAAATTATTTCAATAGATAAAATTAAAAAAACATTGGCAATACATTATTCTATCAAAACATGATTTATTCTTCTTTTCATAGTTTGTCAGGAGCAATTAATATTCTCTTGAAAATATTTTCTACCATCAATAACTCACAATTTTAATAACAATAAATCAAAATATGGAATGTGTTTTGTCGATCATGATAATAGTTATCTGCTGAATAATTTAAATGCCTTTTAAACAAACCAACAACAGTTAAACACAGAAAAAAGAGTTTGTATGTTATATTTGATGGAAATAATTGTTGCATTAGGATTAATTGCTCACAAGTAGAAACTATGTTTTTGTCACATTGTTTAATCATTTGTATATATATGGATTTTGCATTGCGTTAACATTATTTCAGTTATGTTGCAATGCTCCCCTCTTAATGTTGGAAGAAGACTTCATACTTAAATGCCCATAAGGGCTGATCAAGCTGGGTAGAGCCATCAGCATTCTGTAAGTCAGTCAAAAGAAGACAGCCTCTCATGAAATTACAAATGTTATAACAGGGATTTGAATCCACATGCAGGGGTCTTGTGATTTCAAGTTCTGGGTACCGTTTTACTAAACAGTTTACGCTTAAGATTTGCATAAGTCTAAAACAATAATTCCTCTTATTTCAATATTGGGCGAAGCAATATTGCAAAGTAACACATCATTGGAAGCGTCTCTCTGAGACGCTTCCAATGACATGTCACATTGCAGTATTGTGTTTTGATTTAAGATTCTATCCATGTTTATAAGTTTTGACTTGCGCAAATATTTTCCGTAAATCATTTAGTAAAATGGTACCCTGTACTCTAACTACAAGGCCATAAAGGCCTGCTTTGTCATAGTGGTATGTAAAGAACTCTACAGTAGATGGGTATAGGTGAGACATACTGAACAAGGGATTAAAGATCTGTAAAAAGGTAATGGAGTTATGGTTAAGAATATAGCAAATCCACATCGCAGCTCTCAATGCTTTCCTGAAATATGCTTTTGGTTTAAAAAAGCGTAAAGGAATCATTCATTACCGAAAGGGCCGACGAGGTTAAGATCTGCACAATGAGGAAATAACAAACAATTCAAGTTCATTCATGGTTTCAGCATAGGCTTTGTCACATGCAGAACATTGGTTTGGTTTCAAGAAAATGAGTTTAGAGTATCCATCTTTTACAATCGCTTATTATTCCTTTTTTTTTATTTTTAACTTGTCAACAGACAGTTTGATCATAGACATACTGACCAAATCAACCTTTTACAACAATGTTGTTTTTCTTAATTTGTTTTTAACATTCAAAGTAGTAAGTCTGTTAATGAGAAAATGTGAAGCCATTCATGAAACTACATGTATACAGTGTAATCCAGCAATTACAGTAGGAAGGAAACAAATTTAAAACATGGTACCATATAGGGTTGTAAATCAATATGAGTATTTTTCACCTAACATCACAAGGTGAAATGTTAAAGCTAATTGACAGAAACCAAATTACAGATGGAATAACAAAGGCTTGGTATCGTTCTACAATCAATCTTGTTTTAAGTGACCACTGTCATTATTTTTTTTTATATGGGTTTTATATCACATCAACATTATTTCAGTTATGTAGCGATGCCCAACTCTTAATGATGGAGGAAGACCCCATTCTCAACTGCCCATAAGGTCAAGGTGGGTAGAACCATCGGCATTCCATAAGTCAGTGCCTCTCATGAAAATCCATATCCCTCTCAGGATTTGAACCCACGCGGAGAGGGGCCATGTGATTTCATGTTCTGTACTCTAACCACTAGGCCACGGAGGCCCCCTGACCACTCTTAATGAGCATGTGATAAATTTTGTAATCTAAGTATATCTTAAAAGAGGACACAAGGCATTCAGAAAGCTATCTTTTGAGCTTTCTGAATGACTGGCATCTGAATTAAACTGTTAAGTTGTCAGATAAACAATTATTTTAGTATCTTCACCAAAAATAAGTTTGATGGTATGAATATTATAATTCCACCCCTCAAACTAACTCATTAATTTAAGAGAGGTACAGGAAGGGGTGTGTTTTCAATGTTAATGGCGTTATTGGGATGGCGAAGGTCAAACTCACAGAGGAAAAGCTAAAAAATGAGGTCACTGCAATCGAGTTTTTTCACTCTGGCAAACTATATTCACCTCCTCTGCTTTTTCTATACTTTCTTCTTCCTTTGATGGTTCTTGCTTAACTTGCTCAAGCTTTTCTGGTATAGTGTCTTTTTCAAGCTTTTGAATTTCAGAATCATCTGAGTCTTGACTTTCTTCCACAGTTTCTGGTTTAACGTCTGCATCGTCTGCCACAGATTTACTAACATCTTCTGGAACCTGTTCAGATACTTCTTCTTTGGCAGCTTCATCATTAACCTGATCTTTGACATGCTCAACAGTTGCATCTTTTTCATTCAACTTATCTTCCAAGACTTCCTTGGCGTTTCCTGATGTATTTGATTCTTGAACCTGCTCTTCCTGGCTATCTAGAGCTTCCAGATTACTTTCTTTTGTCAGCTCAATTTCAGCATCCGATTTTGGCGTATCATTGTTTTCAGCAACCTTTGCACATTCTACTTCTTGCTTCTGTACATTAATTATTTCATCTTCAAGTACAGCCACTGGACTGGTCTCTTTCTTACTATCATTGATTGCATTACTTCCCTCTTTCTCCTGTTTGATTAAAGCATCACTCAATTCATTCATCTTACTGGCTATAGCATCTTCTTCTGCTTGGAATGAACTTTGTGTTTCTGCTTGTTCTTTGCACATGACTTCTGGAGCAATAGAGTCTTCTACAACTAGAACAGGTTCTGCTGCCACTGGCTCTTCTACAGTTTCGTTTGTATTTTCAGGAACACCTTTCTGATTGATTGAAGTTTCTGTCAATTGTTCTTCTTCTTTGTCATTACTAGTTGCTTCTTTTGTGGTGTCATTGGTGTCTGTTGGTGTTACTTCTACTGATGGCTTCTCTTCAGGTTTTATAGTTGATTCTTCCACAGGTGTTTCTTTGGTATTTTCTTGAAATAATTCCTTTGTCTCATTGATATCTTGTTCTGTAGAGATTTCTACTTCTTTTCCTTCATCAACAGGTGTGACATCATCTACTGCACCAATAACAGTTGTTGATTGTGCTTCTTCAGCAAGAACCTCTTTCTCAGATGAAATGGCAGATTCCTCAACAGGCATTTCCTTAACATCTTGTGAAGCACTTGTATCAATATTGAGTTTATCTTTACTTTCTTCAACTCTTTCCTTTAGGTTGCTGTCATCTGCCTTATCAGACTTTGGTGGTGACACCTCTACAGGGACTCTTTCTTCAGAAATTATAGTTGATTCTTCTACTGGCACTTTTTCTGACACATATTCTTCCTTAATTGGTTCTTCTTCTATTTTGGCAGGAGCCTGAGTAGGTGTGGATACTTCTGGTTTAATTTCCGACACAGATTCTTCTATAGATGATTGTTTCGTTGAAACCATTTCCTTTGAAGTTTCTTGTTTAGATTCTGTGGATTGTTTAATTTCTTCTGTAACTTGCTTTGGTAAACTTTTCTCTTCAACTGAAACAACAGGCTTTTCTGTCTTTGTGTCCTTCACTTTGTCTTTTTCTGTTTGTTTTTCTTCAACAGTCTTGTTCTCGGAGCAAAGTTTAGTCTGGTTGCTTGATTGCTCGCTTTTCACAATATCTGCTTTACCTTTTACATCTTTTGTAATATCCTCTTGCAAAGAAGCATTACTCTTTTCAACCAAAACTTCATTGGCATCAGATATTTCTTTTTTCATAACATTCTTTTGCTTGGTTTCATTCTCCTTGTCTTTTTCTGTAGCAATGACTTGAGACTCCACTGTGCCTTTTGACTCACCACTTCCATCTGTGTTGTCTACAACTTTAGGAACTGCCTTCAGGGTTTCTACATCTTTTGCCTTAGTTGATGACTGCTCCTTTTTTACTAGCTCTTTAGATTCTTCGCTCTTATCATCAACAGGTTTGTTTTCTTTGTTAATTGGCTCCGGTTCAATAAGTTGCTTGACTGGTAATTTCTCATCATTCTTCTTGGTCTTGCCTATTCCATCTTTCAATGGTAATTTCTCTTCATTCTTTTTGCTTTCACCCTTATCATCTTTCACAGGCAGTTCAGGCATTGTTTGTGTTTCTGCTTTATCAGCAGCTTTGACTTCTTCCACTGTGACAGGCCTATCTTCAGATGGTTGTTTCTTAATTGGTTTCTTTGGGACTACTGGTTTTTCCCGCTCTGCTTTTTCGATATCCTCCCTTTCCATTCTAGCTGTTGTTTTAGGCTTGAACTCATACCTGTTTGTAACCTTATCTGATAGAATAGGTTGGTAAATTGGACCTGGTGTTGGCTGTAAACATAAAGTTACTGTTGGTATGTACACACTCATATTGACATATGGTGAAATGGAGATATTTCATCCATTTACTCATATACATAATTATAGATAGAATCATTTGGTAAAAAGATATAAGAATACATGGCAACAACATAGGTATAGAAATATAAAAATGTGTATCACAAATACAATAATGTTTTCAATATTTTTACCCAATATCATAAATAAATTGTCATTCTTAATTCATTTATGAAGAAAACTATTATAGAGTTCAGACATGTTTTTGGGTAAATCAACTTTTAAGCCTTTAAAAAATAAAGGCTTAATTGCTTATGATAGGTAAATTTCTCTAAATGTGATTCCTATCTTACTTTTGCTAGAAAAATAACACATTTAAACTGTATCTCTGAAAAGTAAAAGTATATTGTTCAAGCAATATATCTGTTCAAGTATGGACTTTATCAAGAACTTCCATACATCAATCTAAAGTTATAGGTTTGAACAAACAACATAATGAAATCCAGGCAAATATAGTTTACAAAATACTCAATCCATCATTTGACATGAAACTTTTCTAATTTCAAAACTCTGTGCAAGCTCAAATCAATTACAAACTTAACTACCATAGTTTATGATAACTTTGCAAGGCACCAGATCGGTTGCTAAAGTTTGACAACTTAAAATTCCAGCAGACCCAAACTTTTCTGTGAAACATGATAGAGAAATATTTCATAGTGCTTTCCACAAAATCATCACACACTGAATTGAGAGGAAGACTCGGGTCAAAACTGGAAATTGAGACCCCGTCATAAACAGAGGGTGAGTTGATGGCCTGATTAACAAATAAATTTGATACAAGAATGATGATGATACCAATTGCTGTCTACAACAATAACTACAAACAGGTAAAGGTCAATGCCTATGCTGACAATTTTCCAGGAAATAGCTTCAGACTGTTTAATATTGCAGCTTAATTCATCTTGAATTAGTCCAACTTATTCCAGAATAATTTTGGAATTCAAAAGGGAGACAACACTGATAAGTCCTATTAGTTATGTTTGTAAGAACTCTCTATTTATGATGCAATATAGAGAGCTAGGAGTGGTGTGAGGTTACTTTCTGGTCACAATGTCTAATCAGAGACTTTACCCGTAGAATGCTTGGTATTTTCTAAATATAGATTTTTGTGTGGTCTGCTTTCCAAACCCTTAAATATCTGCTTAATTTCAATGAAGAAAGATACTAAGAGTAGCAAACAGGTTTGGATCCAGGCCAGTTGCCAATTAACTTGGCGGCTGGCCTGGATCTAACCTGTTTGCATAAGCATGAAGTTGGTTCCAGCCCTATACGGGTTAACTTATTCAGTCTGAAAGTTGGCTTATCATATTTTTAAGGTTTCATAACCTTGTACAACTATATTACCTTAGGCAGATCCTCAACTGGTACTGAAGCAATGTCCATGTAAGCAGCGTCAGCGCGGCGTGTTGTGTAGTTAGACAAGAAATCACGCAGCCTCTCTGTTTGAAATGTCCTTGTTGTGCGTGAAGCGAGCATTTGATCACCAAGCTGTAGCCAGCGAGATTTCAGGCATTTACTGACTGTAGGTCGGTTCCTGGAAGATAAAAACAACATTTGTGTAATGGTTGCTTTACATTTTTGGAACATGAAGAACGAACTTACCATTGTGAAAATTGCTATAAACCTTCATTGTTTTTGCAATGAATAATGATTCAATGTAATGAGAAGCATTGCTCCCCATAAAAGCAATAGTAATGTTCCTCAAAATCCATACTTGTGCTCATTTACTTCTTAAATTGTGAAAGTTCTAGAATAATTGACAATTAACTTAAAGTACTTTAAAAAAAAAAATCCCTTTTACAGAAGAATTGAGACTGTAACACATTCACATGCTGCCTTTAAAAGAGGGAATATGATAAGGTTTGTTTATAATTTGCGATATAACAAGGTCAGCCGAGAAACGTTGTGAATCAATAAGACCCGAAAAATTCTCCATTCTGAATGTTCATGTTGTTGCTATTGAATACATGACAGTATTTTTATGTGTTTAACTTGATTTTACTAACCAGGTAATCGCCACTCCTTGCTAATTTCGATGTTACTCAAATGTAAACAATGAAGTGAAATTGGTGAGCATCATAATGTATACCTCATATCACCCAGTTTTGAATTTTTTCTGAGTGCTAGTATGCTTTTAATCACATAAGATAAACCTAAAGTGATTTGGGTCTTGGTACATGCAATGAAAGTTGTTCTGGCATATTTCAATTTTCTTTAAAACTTGCCTAACAAATACAGGATGTAAATATAAAGTGAAGTACTTTGTTGTAACCCAAAAGGGAATTTACATTTGGCATAAATTATTTCCACTTGGCACTGTTCTTTCAAATACCAGTTCTTGCAGTGAATTAATCATCCTCATTTAATGAATAGTGATCAGTCTCTTTATCACTTGTGAGGCAATACTTTAATAATGAAATAGGCAATAACACTGACATGTGACTGAAATGCTGTCTGAAACGATGCAAAACATCAATTTAAAACAAACATTAATCTGAAGGTTGAATTGGAAAATATTGTAACAAGAGAAGTACATGTACAACTTACGTTGGAAGTCGTCTGAGAAGTGTGTTGATAAACCTAACACTTTCCTTTGTTGTGTTGTCGTACAAATCGCTGGCCTTATATCTATCAAACAGGATGTTACCCAGTGTCTCCTTCAGATCCCCGCCCTCAAACGGCGACACACCACTCAACCTGGAGGGGTAGACAGTAAGATTTACCAACTGGTCATATCAAAGCAACAGAAGATGAGAATAATTCTAGTAGGGGTTTAGATTAACAAGATAGAGATAGATGTGAAAGCCAGTTGTATAGGCCAGAGGATAGAATATTTTCAGTAAGTGAAGATACCAGGGTCCATTCCCTGTCTGACTGCATGATTTTCTCACCTTGCCAACATAATGCAGTGATAATTTTCTTTAAATAGTTGGGGAGAAACATTTGATATCTTTAGAAAGTAAAAATGCTTGTTTTGTGCAAATCTTATGTGATAAAAGTTTCCCAATTTCACAGATGTGTTCTCTAGCAATTTCTTTTTATGTCTCAATTGATCTCTATTTGCCTGTTAATGAATGGTGTTATAAGGCGCATTGACAGCTAAGGTCATTTAGCGCGTTGCATGTTAACCCTTTCCCAAACATGAATTCTGGACTGTTCCAAATTGAAAGAGTTTGCAGACGACATTTCAAAATGTGATGAATAGAACAATGTTCTTCAGATAGAGCAGAAAACCTTGTGGGAAAAGCAAGAATTTCTTGTTATAAGCAATTTCTCCTTTTCCCACAATGTTTTCTAAAGTTGTCTGCAACAAAGAAGTCAAATGTCGTTATTGTTTGGGAAAGTGTTAATGTTCCTTAAAATAATATATACATGTATGTAAAAATGTCTTATCTGTGCCAAAAGCAGTTACATTCACTGTCATAGTCTTAAATGCATGAAACCCTGTTCTGCATATTGGTTGGCAGTATAATTTGTGAGTGTTACAAAACCTTTGATGGTTTACTCACAATGTGAAGGTCAAAACTCCCAATGACCACATATCTGCGGGGCATGCGATGGTTTCACCCTTGATCACCTCAGGGGCTGTGAAATACAGAGTAAACATAGGTATTCAATATATGTGAATAAGGGAATGAAAGCTTGAATTTAAAGAAAATACAGTCAAACTTGTGTTAAGAGGCCAGCCTATGGGACAGAGTAAATTGGCTATTAAGACAGGTTGGCTGCTTAACACAAATTGATGTGGACTATAAATCCAACAATGGGATTTTCTGTAGTGGTTGTTTAAGGCAGGTTGGCTGCTTAAAAGGGTGGTTGCTTAACACAAGTTAATATAGACATAGACTGTACATGTGTACTAAATGTCATTGTTAAGCTGAAGTTTGTAAAGGAAGTGTATATATTACCCTGCATACAATAACATTGGGCAGCATTGTGTAACTTGCAAACAAATTATCAAAAAATGAATCAAATCTATTTGTTGCAGATTTTTCTGATTTGCTCAATAATTCAACCTTTAAGGAATAAACTACGATTGACACAAGATTGCAGCAGAACAATTCTGAAGGTGTCTAGTGAAAAGGATGTGAGTAATTTCTCATTTTCATTTATTTATTATTATCCTACCAGAGCAAAAACAAGTTACATTTTCTTTTGTACATTTATCCACAAGCTCCTTCTACATGAGCACATGAAAAGATCATTTATTCAAATGAAAATACAATGTATTCTTAAACCATTAATGTAACAATAAGTCAAGAAACAATTTCACAAATTATCAATAAAAAATGAAAAGTGAATTGAACATTAATTTTATTAACTCTAAAAACTTGAAACCATAGCAAATGAAACAAAGGTTATAATGAGTTATTTCTTTTTCCACACAATACTTTCTCATACACCTTCTTCACCAGCTAAGTTTAAACAAGTATATACTAAGGAAAGAATCAAACTAACCAACAAAATCTGGATATCCAGCAGGCTTCATATTCTCTACTTTCCCGTCCTTTAATTTACGCGCCGCTGTGAAATCTCTCAGCTTGATATGTGGCCGACGTCGGGTTGACATGGCGACACTACTGGGCTGTAAGTTTAGGTGCACGATACCGAAAGTCTGCAGGTACTGCAAGGCGTCGAGTATCTGCTTAACAACACGGGCAACAGTCTCCTCCCGGTAGGACTTTTGCAGACACAGGTACTGGATAATGTTCAAACCGGACAGCTGTTCAAAAATAACATAGCAGTACTCCTTCATAATGTAGGCATCGAGTACGGTGATAATGTGTAACTGTCGGAGGTTCTTTAGGATCTCGAATTCCCGTTTGATGGCGACATGCGTCTCCTTGGTGAATGGCATAACCTTGGCAACACACCGTCTGTTGCTGGTCTTGTTGGTACACTGCTTGTATTCTCCATATTTACCCCTGCAAGGAGACAAGTATTGAATATATGTATTGAAAGAATCATGTTAATCTTGCTTTAAGCAACCATAGTTAATGGAAACAGAATTGTGATGAATATAACAACTAGTGGCTTAATATGGACACCAATCATTCGGAAAGGTCAAGTTGGAGCTTTGGAAATGACTTGGGTCCTTTATTAATGAAACATCAGATTAAATTACTTTTCACATTCTGTTTAACCCTTTCCCAAACAATAACGACATTTGACCACTTTGTTGCAGATGGCTTTAGAAAACATTGTGGGAAAAGGAGAAATTGAATTTCTCCTTTTCCCACAATGTTTTCTAAAGTTACGAGCAATTTCTCCTTTTCCCACAATGTTTTTATCCTATCAGATGATTAGTTTTCAATTCCATCACATTTTGAAATGTCGTCTGCAAACTCTTTCAATTTGGGACAGTCGAAAAATTGTTGTTTGGGAAAGGGTTAAGAGTGGTCACATATAACAAGATTGACTATATCTACACTAGTTTCAAACTTCTCCTTAGCAATTAATGATGACATCTGCAGCAGTCAATCTCAATTGAAATATTGTTTGATAAAATGTTATCTGGTATATCACTGATTGATGGTATAAACTATATAAAAACCTGTCACATACCTTTCTCTTTTTGTCCCATAAGGCTTGAAATACCAAGAGTTCTTTTGCATACATAGCACATACCGGCATATACATTAACACTTTACCAGACACCAAATTTTCAACTGTCCCAAATTGAAACAGTTTGCAGACAACTTTCGAAATGTGACGAAGTTGAAAAATATTCTTCTGATAGGGCAGAAAACATTGTGGGAAAAGGGGAAATTGCTTATTTTTCTAGAGTCGTCTCCAACAAACTGGTTTAATGTCCTCATTGTTTGGTAATGGGTTAAAGGAACCATTGTGATAAAAGAAGGAATGGTTCTACCCATTATCAAAGAGATATTTTCCATTTTTCATAGGCTATTCCTGTCACCTGCGGGTTCTTCCAATATAGACTACTCAAAATACTCCACATAAGTAAATTGTATAAGAATTTGACTTACTTTGACACAGTCTTTCCAAGATCATAGAAGTCTGCTGGGTTTCCTTTCTGGACCTTGGCGTCTGGCGTTACAGACAGAGATGGTCGTCTGCTCTCCGCAGGCAGAATCAACTGTTGTTTGGTGAAACTTGAAAACTGTAAGAGTGGCTCAAGGTAACCTGTTATAGCTATTGCTGGGGCATCTGAAAGTGAGAGATAAGTAAAGATTTGTAAATGATGTTTTTAAGTTATCCCAATTTCAAGCCTATGTTCAATCCACAATGTTAGTAGAACAAATATGCAAATGAGATAGCTCATTAATTGTAGAATACAAGTGTTGGACAACAAAATCATTAAGTGATCAACAGTGTCTTCTATCAAATAGTTCTGATTTTGATTTGAGAGGTCTCTTTGCTCAAAACTCTATACGAAATGTTAAAAATGCAAAGCGTAAATCAATCTTACTGGCAGATAAAGTTGAAGTGGGTAATGATGCCCAGCTGAATGGGCTGGTTCCGTATTTATTGTGGCACGAAACACGGAACACATAGGTACTCTCAGGGACTAGACCAGAAACCAGCGCATATTCTTCTGTCATGTAAGGACCTTTAACCCAGGATGTGGTACCTAAAAACATACAACCAATTGATTCAATAAATTATCAAATAATAATAAGGTACAAAGTATCATAAACTAAAGATGATTGTGATGTGTGAGATGCTGCTTACAATGTAAAGTATGTATCTTTTACTTAAGAGATGGTATCTAGAAAACATACAATTGGTTGGTTTGATGAAATATCAAATAATGTATTACATATAAATTCGAAGTCTCAACACCTGAAGATTATTACAATGTGAGAGGTGATGCTTACAATGTAAAGAATACACTATAAAGAATAGACTTTTTACCTTTGACGTCATACCAATTAAACTGAAAATGATTTGCCTACTATGACAATTCTTCATAGCAACCCCATCACAATAGTGCAAAAGTGAAGGAGTTGTTAAAGTGTTGCACTGAACACTAAATAAGATTATAACTATGATAAACTGTTTGTTTTGAAGGTGAGAAACACTACCCAATCCCTGGAACTTACCACAGATAATCATTTAACCCTTTCCCAAAACAACAAATTTTCGACTGTCCCAAATTGAAAGAGTTTGCAGAGGATATTTCAAAATGTGATGAAATTGGAAAATAATCTTCTGATAGGGCAGAAAATATTGTGGGAAAAGGAAAAATTGCTTGTTACTATCAATTTTTCCTTTTTGCACAATGTTTTCTAAAGTCTTCTGCAACAAAGTGGTCAAATGTCATTATTGTTTGGGAAAGGGTTAAACCCTGAACAAACAAATGATTTACCAGAACTTACCCTGTTTTCTGTAGTCAACTCTGTATCCAAGGATGTAAGAGTTACCATCGGTTACTGGGCTTGACCATGTTAAAAACGCCTCGCTGCCTGAGGTCTGAATGACCACTGGCCTTCCTGGTTTGGCAGGCTTATCTGAATAAGAGATTTATTTGTATGCATTTTAAACTGTTCTCTCATGAGTAATCATTTAAATCTAGCTTTTTATGACTCATCTAAAAAAATAACAAGAGCAGACAAGAATTATAAATTGAATACAAATGGCTTTGGCTTGATGATATTTTGGTAGAAACCATTGTGACAAAAGGAGAAATTGCTCAATGTGAGCAAGTCTTTCTTATGTAACAACTGGTTCTTTACCCTTAGAATGCTGGTAAATTTTCTAAAGATAAAGATTTTTGTGTCATCTGCTTTCCAAAACCTTAATCTGTTTAAGTTTGATGAGGAAAGATACTCAGGGTAGCAAACAGGTTAGATCACACACCAGCCACCAATTTACTTGGTGGCTGGCCTGTGATCTCATCTGTTTGCATGAGCGTGAAGTCGGCTTGGTGGCTGGTCTGTGATCTCATCTGTTTGCATGAGCGTGAAGTCGGCTCAAGCACTTTAAGGGTTAAGTCATCCAATTGTTTGAAAACAATTAAATACCTTAAACACATCAGTTTGTTTCTTTTTAGATAAACGTAAAATTTTATTGTAATGATCTTACCTCCGAGTAGAAGCCTGGCCTCACAGGAGACTCTACCCTCCTTGTTCCTGGCCACACATTTGTAGACAGCACCGTCATAATCCTTCGCATTTTGAATGATCAACTGAGCGATGCCTGTCTCTTCACTAAACAGCTGCTCGGTCCTGTAATAGAAATAATTCAGTTATTGTATCAAAGGCTAACAATATCTGTTTTGTATGCTCAATTTAACATTTCTTCTGCACTGGATTCAGTAACATAAAGGGAAATAAGTATAAGAATGAGCAATTGATCTTTACTTTTGTCAAAATGGCTTTGACCTAATATTACCAATGAATCGCCATTTTCTAGAATTGTTCATTAGTATTTGCTTTTGATGCCAAATAAGACAAGCCACACAACCTTGTAAAATCCCATACAACATAATACCTCACTTCATCACATCTGCTATGTTTCTAATGAGCAATATATCCTTTGGTCACAATGATTTTACACCAAATATCATTCAGAAAATGTGGTATTTTCTCTGACTATTCTTTGCCATCTGCTTTTTTTTTCAATTTCCACCAGTCATCAATTTAAATAAAGGTAAATGAGTTGAAGGAATTGATAAAACATTGTTTGTTTTGCATTAAAATTGATTCTTTACAAATATTTTTCTGCTTGCTACTCTATTACCTGTATGCCTCTCGCTCTGACAGCAAGGTCTCATCCCGATACCATGTGACAATGGGCTTATCAGTCGTTGACACCACTGTACACATGAAGGTGACATCATCACCAATAGAAAACGTTACCGGCTGGATCTTGTTTCTAAAGTAAATACTTCCATCTGTGAAGAAAATTGTTAAAAATCTCACTTTTAAGCACACTAAATACATAGTAATTGTTTGTTTATTGAGTCTTTGCATTGCATCAAGATTTTCGATAATATTGCAATGCCTTGGTTATCTTAGATAGAAGAAAACCTGTAATATAGTTGCATATAGGCATGGGCTGGTAAAGCTGAGATGAATTAGAGGCTTTCTGGCAGTATGCTGGTTCACAAACTTTATTCATTTTATGCAGAATTCAAAAAAACACTTAAGAAAATAACATAGATCGTTTTCTTAGTGCATTTGACATCAATGTGCCTCCACAACAAAACTATTCAAAATCAAAAATAGGAGCGAAAACGTTGATAAGTAGAAATAACATTTGCCAAAAGGCAAGATTGTAAATAACAAACAAAAGACTTCGGCAGCAATGGAATTTATACCTGTCTACATAAGAGAGAAAATGTGACATTCAAACCTCCTTCTGGTTCCTCTGGCTCCTCCTTGTCAAGATCCTTTTTCTTCTCTGCCGTGTGTTTACTCTCTCTCACAGTAAAGTTGGCATCCATCAGTGGAAACGTCTGGCTGTCTGGATCATCACAATACTGCCAAAAATATCATAGATATTAACCCTTTGCCAAACAACAAATTTTCGACTGTCCCAAATTGAAAGAGTTTGCAGACAACATTTCAAAATGTGATGACATTGGAAAATAATCTTCTGATAGGGCAGAAAACATTGTGGGAAAAGGAAACAATGTTTTTTAAAGTCGTTTGCAACAAAGTTGTCAAAAGTTGTTATTGTTTGGGAAAGGGTTAAAAGGATTATCTCACAGATTGGGGTTTTAATCTTTTTAAATGAATTGTATTCTACTGATAAAATGACAGCATGGTTTTCAAAGTAACATGGACTAGATTATTGACAGCTCTCTAACCCCCACTGTACTACTAATGCCCACAAATTGGTTTAAAAAAAATCTGACCTAAAAACTTCTTTATATTCTATATGTATTAGTAATTATTGTCCTTAATTGCTTTCAATTAGGACTAGTTACAAAATCCTATATGAGATCATGTGTCAAAACTTTACCTGTAACTGCCATTCATACCAGGCATCTTCGTCCAGATAGTCTCCGTACTCATCACTGTCAGGAAAGATTATCTCCCCTGTTTTCGTGTCAATTGCAGGCTGATAGAGGGCAGCTGTCCCATGACGGATCTTGGAGAGACTTTGTAAAACTGCCGTGGTCTGGACCTGTCTTGTGGCATCCTGTAAATATGGGATATCTTTTAGATTGTTTACCAACTCCAAACTCTTTCACAGCTTAAAGATTTTGCAGGTGAGAATTGATGTCAAAATAGGATTGCAATAGGATAGAAATTTTTGTCAGAAAAGTAAAAATTAGTTATTGGTGCAATAACAGTTTTTAGATAATATTCATGAATGTGTTCTGAGAAGAGGCCTGTGAATGTTGCGTATGTTTGGTGAAAGTTCCAGCACATCAAAATAAGCAATAAGAAATTGTTTCAAACTAGTAAAGGAGATATTTTCGTATTATTCTTACCAGAAAGTATTAGTCTAAAAGGTTTTATAAGAAAGGGTTACCTATATCTCATTAAAAACAACTCATTAACCAGTTCATTCAAAATATGTTTTACAATAAATGCCTGTCCTTTCTTTTTATAGAGTTTTGCACATTACCAATAAGTTCAAAAGAAGTTTTGAAGTTATTGTAGGAAAAGATAAATTGTTCATAAAATCAACTTTTTCAAATCTTAAATTTGACTCCTGACCCATTATGGTGATTTCCAATTCTGTTTCTATCATGGTTCTTGTCTTCGAAATTTTTGGGTCAAAGTGAAATATTTTGTTAAGAAAAGTGGCAAAATCCAGATCTATTCAACAATAATCTGCAGTTGTATTTACCGAAGCTTTTTCTGCATTATTGAAAGCAGACAGTCTGTTAGTGTTGATCTTTGTTGATTCCTCCGCTGTAATCCATGGATGCCTCATACACTCATCAATGGACATTCTCCGACTGTAAAGAAACCCCAAATCATTTGAATGTGTGACCTAATCTGTCATAATGTATCTTATATAACATTATGCTTTGGTGCATTTACCAAATTACTACTTTTTTTCCCCCAACAAGGTTTTGTCAATTATTAGAAAATAAATTATTTCCCTAAGACAATTCAAAGGCAACCTACAACAAAGGGATAAAGAAATAGTTGAACGAATCCTAGTAATAGAAACAGATACCCAAGCCTGACTGAAGCGTAACTCCTTTCTAAATCATTGGGTAGTAATTCATACATGTATTATCAATTAATTGTTGAATATATTTATTTTACACTTGAATTAAACCCCAGAGTATCAAAATAACTGATATCTAATGAAATCATTATGAAATATGCCTATAACAATCAATAATCACTTTTGTTACATTGTTCTATTATTTCGATAAGATTTTAAATAATACCTATCATTTTCAATAAAAATAATTTACTGTAACAAAAACTTTTATACAAATGTGAAATAAACAACCATTTTTTAAATTTCAGACCTTAACTATTTCATAAATATAAATGCATTTAAGCAGCCTTTTCTTTATTTACCATAACCAGTTTATTGTTCATTACCATTTTGTTTAAGGTATTCATAAGTACATTCTATTTTCTACACACTGGATACATATGAATGTTTTAATGTCTGCTGGAAAATGTTAGTAAGTTTTACCTCTGCTGCTTGACCAATAACTTCTGTATGAAATCCTGGGCTTTTTTGGACACATCTCCGAAATCTTTGTCATCGAAACTAATCTGACATTCGGCTGCCTTGTTGAGGATATCTGTGTCTGTTTCCCCGGTAAATGGGGGATTTCCTGTCAACCTGAAATAACATGTATAACAACTTAAACTTTTATGAAGGCAATCGAAATATCAAGAGAGTAAGACAAAACAGGTTATTACCTTTATCCATCCATTGTGATAGCACTTGTCCAAGTTCAACATGTGAGCAAATATCTATACATAGAATTGACAGATGATGGAAACATTTCAAAAATAATTTAAATCATGCTCACAGATTAGCTAACATTGGAAATAAAATATGTGAGTAATCTGAATTTTATCAGTGAAAATATACAAATGCTTACCAGATCTTTGTGTAGCGATTGCTATGTCTTTCTTTTCTTGTACATTTCCTTAATACAGATAAGCAAAATAAGGCCACACATCACTTGAAATTGTCATGAATATATTCTTAATATTTAAATAGATTTCATAGGTTAATTGCTATAGAAACATTTAAACATAATATATACACAAAACATTCTAAACAGTTTCATAATTTATGCATGTTAGTGCACATAACACATAAGATTAAAATGATGCTGATACTCTAAGCTTGAACAGGGCACACAATTCCACATGTAGTGATAGTGTACCAACTTACAGTATGTAGGTTAGAACTCCGATTCCCCAGCTATCTGTTTTTCCCGCCAGTACGTCGTTAGTAATCTGTTCAGGTGAGGCGTATCCCACAGTTCCATAGTTATGGGTCACATCCTCGTCCAAGTCTCGGACACGAGACATTGCGAAATTTACCAACTTGACCTGGCTTCTGTCAGATCCACACATTCGAACATTACTTGGCTGTGGATAGATATAAAACATAGGAAAATTGAATTTCTCAATGGAATTTGTGAGAGATTAAGTGGTGAACAATTCATTCCATTGTCACAATTGGTCTACCAAATATCATCAAAAAAAAATGTACTTATCTTTTCAAACTGTTTCTCTATTTTTTTCTTCAGCTGTTACTATCCAAGATAAAAGTAAAGTGGAAAGTATCCCCCTCATAATTATGGAGGACAGTGGTCTAGGGGTAAGGTGTTGCTTAGGACATGACGGTAGTGGGTTTGAATCCTGTGAGTAGGGGAATCTGCCTTGCAACCTTTCATTAATCCACATTCAGAGTGAGTACTGGTTAAGTAACTAGGAAGCAGAATCGAGAGAGATCTAATTAAGTTGTAAGAACTTATTTCACAGTCAAGTGAAATAAATAAGTTAAACCTAAGTAAACATATTCATTCACCAATTCTCATAAGGGAAGAATATGTTAACCCATTACCTAACAGTAACGTTATTTGACCAGTTGGTTGCAGACGACTCTGAAAAACATGGTGGGAACAGGTAAAATTGCTCTTAACAAGCAATTTCTCCTTTTCCCACAATGTTTTATACTCTATCAGAAGATAAATATTCAATTTCATCACATTTTCAAATGTCGTCTGCAAACGTTTTCAATTTGGGACAGTGGAAAATTTGGTGTTTGGTAAAGGGTTAAAAAGGGAAAACAGATACACTTACCCTCATGTCAAGGTACAAAACTCGCAGGGTCTCAAACTCCTTAAGTGTGTTCAGTAGACTTCTGATGACTGCAGCAACATCAGCTTCTACCCAGTTTCCGTCTGCAGTAGCTTTCTCAAGGAGGGATACACCAGGAAGGCTTCGAGTTTGTTAAGGAATACTTAAATGTAGGAGCTGGCTAATTTTCATTCACACGCATATTCGTTTTTATCGCATTTCATGCTCATTCTGGTTAAAATAGCAGAAATGTGATTACGTCTCCCTTAAAAATAACCATAAATGTGATGAAAATACCTGGACCTGGAAATGGAGAACATTCCTCATCATTGTATTTTCATCATATATTTGACAGGTGATTCAATCGCTTTGATTACTTCATCTTACATTAAAAAGAAAAAAAATAATAAAAACAATAAATAAAAATATTTTCCCTCAATTTCATTCAAGATATGATATCATTTTATAAAATGAAAAAGGATCACAGACAAATAATGGAAGTTGTTAAACTAAAAAGGATACGGCTCAGTTACGAAAATCAAACTTCTGTCTGTTTCAAAAGCGTCGTGTATCTTGAGTACCCCATCCAGATGTTTCACTGTACGGAGGACTTCAAACTCTGACAGGAAGAAGTTCTTCTGGGCACGGTTTCTCATGTAGACAAAGGTAGCTTCGAAGCTGTTTCCAGTCGCAATTTCCACAACTCTGCGAGTAACACCATGTTCTCCACTGATGGAATAAAAATAAATTTTATTCTTTGCTTGAATATGTTTTATAGTTCCATAAAGAAAGTTTGCATGGAAAGGATGATGGAGACGGGATTATGGTGGTTGTGTTGTTAGAAATGGAGAAATCTTGCATACCAGTGATGTCTTTCTCATTAACGTTGGCTTCTATAGTCATCTGTTAAAGACCTTTGAAATAATTTGTCAAAGAAATGACATTTGGCAGAAACAGTAATCTTTAAAATGATATTTGCAGCACTTAATTTCATGCACTATGTTTTGTATATGTTTCTCGTGGGACTTGTGCCGAAATGGCCGGTTCGTGAGCCGCGAGCTAGTTAAATTTAATGGTTACCGACTAATATCTGCTAGGCGCCTGGCATAATGATAGAAGTTTGGAGGTAATTGGTATAATCAGTGAAAAGTGTCTCATAAGCCAAATCTGGCCAAATAGGGGTGACACTATAATTAAATAACCTTTACCTTTTGCATTTTATCCATGTACATTATATGATAAATAGCATAATAGAATTACGTAAATAACCTATCGAACAATGATTAAACATACCAAGAGAAAAACAAACTTAATATCTAAGGTCTTAAGCAACCCCCTATAAAATATCTATTAAATTTTGTAATATCTGATATCTTCTAAGTAAAGAACACATAGTGTGCAGAAACCTCTGCCATTCTGTATTTTTTTTTATGTGGGTTTTACATCACATCAACATTATTTCAGTTATGTAGCGATGCCCGACTATTAATGATGGAGGAAGACCCCATACTCAACTGCCGATAAGGGCTGGTCAAGGTGGGTAGAACCATCGGCATTCCGTAAGTCAGTCGGGACACTGCCTCTCATGAAAATCCATATCCTTCTCAGGATTTGAACCCACGCGGAGAGGGGCCATATGATTTCAAGTTCTGTACTCTAACCACTAGGCCACGGAGGTCCCCATTCTGTATTAATAAAGCCCTTATATGTCATACATCTAATTTTGGTAATGTTTAAAATGTTGTGACTTAAAATTCAAGATCATTCAACTCACCGTCTGACTTCTTCCAAGATTGTATACAACTCTTCAATTGGAGATTTCTTGAGTGTAACCTCCCTTGGAGTGGCAGCATCTATAAGTGATACAGGAGTGAAAATGAAATATAACCATTATCTGGTATTGTGCTGCATACAACCTAAAACCAATTATCATATCACAAAATCTGTAATTGATAAACAAGCACCCAAACAATTGATTAGAAGAACAAATTGTACAAACATGCAGAGGAGCTGTTGTTGTTTTGATTAAGGTTTAATGCCATTTCTAACAGTGCTTGCTCACATGAATATAATTGAGCACAAGATGAAAATGAATAAATCATATGATATCACTGCTTTAATTCTCTAGAAAGATATTGGCCAAGCTGGGTTTCAAACTTTGAAACTTATATTTATTTTTCATACAGACTGAGCTAATCATACTTCAACCTATTAAGTTATCTATCCTTTTGTCACAATTGTTTCTACCACTGATCTCAGAGAAAATAAAACATCTTTATGCCATTCAACACCCTTATGAGCATGTTCTCATTTTGTCACAATACATTATTAAGCTTTCTAAAGCAGGTTATTTGATTGATCATATATTGTAGATTGACAAAAAAAACCTCACCTTCTACAGTCACACGACAGGCTGTTGTCACTTTCCCCGCAGCATTTTCCACAACACAAGCATAAACACCGCTGTCAGTGGCCAGACCGTTATTTATCACAAGTGAATATTCTTCAGGTTCCTCTTTAGATAATTCGACCCTGGCGGACTCGGCTAGAGGTTTCCAATCCTTCATCCATTTAACATTGGGGTTAGGGTATCCGTCCACTTTACATGTCAGGATAATGTTATTGTAGGACAGAAGGATTTGGTCTGTCAGTGGTTCCAGAACTGTCGGGGCCTCTGTGGTGATTAGACAAGTTATACAAATTGTTGTTGATTCATATTTACTTCTTTTTTTTCCATTAATATAGACCCTAGAATATGTAAAATTGTTATAATATATGAGACATAGTGCACTGTCAGTGATATATCAATACACTATACATATTGAAATTTGTCAAAAAAACAAACGAAAACCCAAGACCTGACCACATAGGATAAAACTGATATGACATGATATATCACTTCTGAAGCAAAAGGCTTGTGATACAATTGGAACAAAAGGTGAATTTGCACAAATGAAAAACACACATATCTAAAAATTGTAATTGAAAAATTCAAACAATGGAAAAGAAAAAAGTGTGTCAATAAAAAAAGCTGATCATATAAAAGCAAAGAATTTGAACATTTTGCCATTAAGTTACATCAATGTATTTTAAAACAAAACAAGTATTCACTTGCATATTAGGTGTCTTTTCTAATCTCTAATGACCAGTTAATAATAATTGTACCTGGGACATGCTGGGTAAAAGTTTTCAAACAATTTAGTGAAGATGGAGATAATGTTAAGATTACCTTGAATATGACACTACTCACCAGCTAGAGCTAAAGTTACCACCTTGACTGAGGCTCCATGTTCATTCTCTGCGTAACATTTGTACTCCCCAACACTGTCCTTGTTCACATTCTTTAGCTCAAGAGTGATTCCCCCTGATAGAAATAAGTAGTAATTAAACAGTGTGATTGAAAAGCATTGTGGCAAAAGGGGAATTATATGATAAGCATATTTTCCTATGCTTAAATCTCATATCTTTAAAAGGTGGTACATGCCAATCATAAATGAAAATGCAACTCTTTACATTCTTTTGCTATGAACTGTTGATGGTTATAACTTGAACCAGACACATTATTCCATATAGAGCAGGGTCTTTTTTCCTAAAATTGGGAAAAGGCCTAGGCCTGTTGCTTTTAAAGTTACATCAATGAAATTTCTGAATCGGGAAACCCAAAAGCTTAAGATGTGACCTTGAATTTTTGGGGATAAGCCATAATTTTAACCCTTTCACAAACACCAAATTTTGGACTGTCCTAAATTGAAAGAGTCTGCAGACGACATTTCAAAATGTGATAAAATTGGAAAAATAATCTTCTGATAGGGCAGAAAACATTGTGGGAAAAGGAAAAATAGCTCGTTACAAGCAATTTCTCCTTTTCCCACAATGTTTTCTAAAGTCATCTGCAACAAAGTGGTCAAATGTCGTTATTGTTTGGGAAAGGGTTTAAGACATTTTCCATTTAGGAAGGTGTCTGTTATGGACCCAAGCTATATGATGAGATCAAGCCCTGTGGAGGAAAGGAATACGCATCTATCAAAGCCAGCTCTTGATTTACTAATCTTTTGGCATTAGAAAACTAGTTTTGGGAAAGCAGCATCAAAACAAAAGTATACAGATCTATATACTAACCCTCAGGTGTAATGAAGGTGTTAAACTGGTCTCCATACTTCAGTTTCTCCTCTCCGAAATACCAGTGCACCTTGGGTAACGGATAACCTTTCACCTTTAGGTTTATCTTCCCTTTCTTGCCCTCAACACCATACTGGGTGTCATATGTGGTTTCTATATATTCAGGCTGGCGGGCTGAAAAGTATGACTCAATATTCAAATATCAAAATTTCATATATGATTTTACAATAAACCATAAGTTCATAATGATCTGCCAAAATAGGTATATAATAAATCAAACACTCTTGTTTAGTTATAAAGTTGTAGTGGCATAAAAGTTACAAAACAAACAAATTATGAACAAATCTGGTTTAATTCAAATATTATAACACATAGCATTTTTTCTTTATACTTTTGATGAATCACCAAGAACTATCAGTTGATCATTACAGGATAATTTTACTGTATAAAATGCTTTATACTTTTGATGAATCACCAAGAACTATCAGTTGATCATTACAGGATAATTTTACTGTATAAAATGCTTCCATTAATAGGAATAGTATGTTTTCATGAACATTGAAATCTCTTGTTACAGTTATCAGCCATGAGAAAATTAGCTAACAAAGCAATATCAGAAAATAATGAATGAATCCTCATACCAACAAATGAAGTATGAATACTTACATTTGTTATCTATATTAAGGTTTATCTTAGGTTTACTATCTATACTTTTCGTTTAAAAGCTATACTTACGTTTATTATCTGGGGTTTCTTCACGAGGTGACTTGACACCTCCACTGCCACCACTTCCATAATCTACAGATGAACTACGTCGTGACCGGATTGATAAATACGCTGCTATGCTGTCTCGGGACCCTGAGCGACTTCGGATCTTTTGTGGGACGTAATCATCTGATGTAGTAAAAATCAAGATATGTTCATGAGAGAATATTTATAATTCAGGCACAAATACATACTCCATATAAATTTACTTTAGTGCACAGAAAAAGACCATAAGAAACTTAATGAAAAAGTAACTTTTCAACTAAATATTTTTTCATCATTTTTAATCTGATTTTTGTTAATGATCTTGATATTTCTTTAACTCTCTATGCGATTAAAAGACTCCTTGTAGCATTCTGTCAAATAAACGGTTTTTGAAATCATTGTTATTGTAGGGAAATGTGTTGCCTAGAACAAAGGTTTAACCCTTTCCCAAACAATAACGACATTTGACCACCTTGTTGCAGACGACTTTAGAAAACATTGTGGAAAAAGGAGAATTTGATAGTAACAAGCAATTTTTCCTTTTCCCACAATATTTTCTGCCCCATCTGAAGATTATTTTCCAATTTCATCACATTTTGAAAAGTCGTCTGCAAACTCTTTCAATTTGGGACGGTCGAAAATTTGTTGTTTGGGAAAGGGTTAAAACAGGACACTAATTCAAGACTCTATTTCAGTAAGTATACCTACCTCTCTCCCTATAGATAGACACTGGCAGTGTTGGATCACTGACTCCATGCTCATTCTTAGCCCTCACACGGAACATGTAGTCCTGCTCAGGATTCAAACCGCTGACCTTGTAGCTAGTCTCAGCGATCTCTCGCGCCACGACACACCAGATGTGACCAGGTGGTTCCCGTTTTTCAATGATATAAGTGACGCTAGCACTTTTGACATACGACGGTACCCTGCTTGGAGACCAACTCAGAGTGAGGCTGGTGGCCTGCACGTCGGAACATTGGGGACGTCCAGCGGTCATTCTTGGGGGACCTGGGAATTTAAGTTGGCAATCATTTACTCTCTCAATAACTTAAATATCAAATATATCTTTATCAATCCAGTTGATGTCTGATTGGTATGGTTGATCATTTTGTTAATATCACCAATATACGCTTTAAGTCATATCACTTGAAGCATTATGTTGTAAAGGGAGAACAAAAATAAGAATGTTTCTTTTGCTTTAATCCCTGATGTTGTTCAAAACATTATTGTATTTGTTATTCTATTGAATAAATAGATAAACCCAACTCTCTTCTTCATTGCTACATACTCATTCTCTCAAACCTCAAGCAGACAACTGCAGATGCAATTGTGACAAAAAGAGAAATTGCTCATGATATTGAACTTCCTTTCTTCCTGCAAAGAGATTTCGCTAATGAACTTAAGATCTATTAGATACATTCTCCATGCAAGGGAATTAATTATATATGAATAGCTAATTGACCAACAAATGCCTGTCTCTCTGTCTGTTTGGATGCATGTCTGCCTAAACAGATACAAGAATGATTGAATATCTTCCTGCCTCTAAGACAGTCTGCATGATTGTCTATGTGTCCAAATTTTACCTGAAGAAGTAAGGCTATCCAGGAAGGAAGTGTTGACTGTGACATCATCTTTGAGCTCTCTCTCCATACTGGATAATCGTGAACCAGGTCTGGAACCAGCTGAATGGAAACGATTAAACTACACATCATCTCAGTACTAAATGTTGTGACCGTCCAGACATTGCCATTGTGAATCTTCCTTACGCAATGCATTAATCATTTTCTAAAAACTTTGATTACAAAAAGAACCAATTTCTAACAACAAGGAAATGCTTTTATTTTATCATTTCATCTTTAATCATAAACTTAATTATTAACATTTAAAATTAGGACACTATTTTACATAATTCCATCTTTAATTTTTATTTCAAAGAATGGTAACTAAGTTATAAGAAACTTCTTTAGTAATCTGTGTAAAATATGTGTGTGACAGGAATGAGTCAGATTTTAAGATGCCTCCACAGCTAAGTTCAAGCATGAAGAATTTCATTACTTTAGCTGGTTCCCACGTATGGGATTTCAAACTCGTCAATATTTTATATATATAGCAGGTTACAAACACCAAGTATGAGAAGTAAAAGTTTGTTAGGCTAGAAACCACTGTGATAAAAGTATATCAAGGGTTTGCAATACTTCAGTAAGAGCTTCATGTTTGTGATAGACTGAATATAATACTTTAATGGACCCTCAACAAGCTCTTTATTACCAGTAATTTTTCTTTTTATGCATAAATTTGTGGGTTAGTCACATCAATTTTCACCTCAATTCGAACCCTTGGTACAAGAGGCCGTCGCTCTATTTGAACCGCTGTTGCCTACGTATGTGATAGAATGAGTATATAACTATGCAGTAAGAGGTTTATATTGTTTCATACCTTTAGATCTCTGTATCATGATTGGCAGTGTGGGTTCACTCGTACCAAACTCAGTCTCTGCCCTCACACGGATATGGTAGTCTTTCTTTGGATCCAAACCATCCCGAATATACTGGCAATCCAGGATACCTGTCACATCACGCCGCCAGTTTGTACTGGGGGGCTCCTATAAAGGACAACTCAGTATTAGTTTATACAGAATAGAAGAAATTAATTACATACAGGTGCAAACGATTTCTCCTTTTTTTGACAATGACATTAAAAGCTGCCTTTGGAGGACTTTAAGAACCATAAAGTTTTAACCATGATTACCCATGCTACTGAAATTGAAAGCAACTAGAGACAACATCAATAACAAATGATAGCAAACATTTAAAGAGATGTTAAGTACCAGGTTGAAGTTATTCTTGAATTCGGAAATATGCAAATGAGTAAAATAAACTTTTTACCAACTTACCTTCATTTCCACGACATAAGTAATGGGTGTCTGTGTAGCGTATGCGGGTATTCGGGCTGGTAACCATGTAAACCAGATAGACGTCTCTGTTTGTGTGTTGGTTTTAGGAGTATCTATTGGTAACTTGGGTGGTACTATAAAAAATAGGCGAGAGATTAAAGTTGCCACAAAATGATGTCTTGTTTTATTTAAAACTATAAGAAAAAATACATTAACATAAATTAAAATTGATTTCTTTGTCAAAACTGTATACATATTAAAGAATTTTAATTTTTTACCACTTTCTTTTAGTTCCACTGTTGTAATTTAAAGAAAAGAAAAGTACATGTTAATATATGATTTTAATCTTATCTTGCATTTGACACAAGTAATTCAATTGTTTTTTTCTCAGAATAGCAATTTATCCTTTTGTAACTGTCATTTCTTAAGTTCTTAGCAGCAGATTTTTATAAGAACAACAAAAGGTTTTAATCCACATTCAATGAAAACTGTTTAGTAGTTATCTATTCTCATGTTAATGATATAATAGATCTAATATTGCTATGTGATTCAAACCGAATGACTTTTAAAGTACATGTGTTGAGGCCAATGTATATGTATAGTCCTCTTTTGAAAGTTTTGTTATACAAGTATAAAGAAAAAGTATATAACAATTATTTTCTTTTTCCACTCCATACATACAATGCCCTTTAAATCAAAATAGCATAAGAGTGTTTTTAAGCTGAATCCCAGCTATGGTCATTAACCACAAATAACAAGGGTAATTCCTTTGGAATTAAGTTTATACCTTATTAAGTATAATCACTCTTGTCAAACTGGTTGCCTAATTCTTCTGCAACAGACTGATGTGCCTAAGTGAAGTATTTTAGAGTAATGGGACAAGTGCTTTAACCCATTATCAAACGCCAAAATTTCGACTGTCCCAATTGAAAGAGTCTGTAGACGACATTTCAAAGTATGATGAAATTGCAAAATAGCCCTCTGGTAGGGCAGAAAAACTTATGGGAAAAGGAGAAATTGCTCGTTAAGCGCAATTTCTCCTTTTCCCACAATGTTTTCCAGAGTTGTCTGCAATAAACTGGTCAAATGTTGTTATTGTTTGGTAATGGGTTTAAGGAAATAGTAGGGACCTGGAGAGGGATGAAGACTGATGAAGTTAATACAACAAAAACAACAAATGGAACAAATAAAAACATGCACCACACTCTACATATCAAAAAGATATCATGGTACTAAAAATAGCACTTCAAAATGTAAAACATCTAAATCAATGGAAGAAGAGGATGGATTTTTATGATAATTTCAAACAATGCCTGCTTCTTAAGCATTAATATCATTTTTACTAGGAAAAGAGATAAAGTCATCTATGATCAGGTAAGATTTAACAAATTAACTTTTTCTCTGTTCATGATACATCTTTTACAAAATCTGACGCAGATGAAAATTTCTTGCAAAACAATCTACAATAAATCAACTTATGGAATGGCCAATGTTTTTCCTGTGCTTATCAAGCCCTTATGGGCAGTTAAGCTTGTCTGTCGGTCTTCCATCTAAAATGAGCTGGGCATCACAATATAACTATAATACTGTTGATGTGATGTAAAACCGACACAAACTCAAACAAACTACTTGTCGCACACAATATGGCTCCTTTACCTTGGGGCAACCATGTTGGTTGCACATGTTCAAGACTAACACAGCTTCTTCTAAAAAAATCATTGTATAAGAAACAATAGTCACAAGCTCAGGGGCTTATTTCTTCAGCTTATCAATATCATAAAAAAGTAACATGATCAAACTGAAGATGGGACCAGGAACCTGTGCAAGGGGAAATGTTAATACCACACCCAACCATGAAAACAACAAAGGAAACAAAATAATTCAATCCTTCCATCAGATTCTTTATATGTAGATTTATATCAATGATTTAAACAGGTCTGTGCAATACTTTCATAAATTCTTAACTTAGACTCAATCTTTAGCGGGTGATCTTTAAAAGCTTTTCTTCAAAAGATTTGCATATTTAGAATTGAATCAAAAGAGAATTAAATGACACTTTGCTGGAGGAGAAGTTATAATTGTTGGAAAGCAAATATTTCTCTTAGGCTTGAATAACACTTATCAAGCATAGACAATATTTCCTTATTTTGAGGAATTTCTTATTTTGTCACAGTGGTTTCTTTAACATTCTCCTCCTGTTGCATTTAAATGTGTGCACACACAGAAAAAGGTTTATACTTTTCATGTAAACAAATCTGATGGAAGGAAATATTAAAACACTCTTTAAACTTGGAACTGTGGGATATACCTTGCTCGATCGGAACTTCTTCACCGTCTACAAGAACTAATACAAACATAGCACATGATAAACATATTACTATAAGGACAAGAATAGCGTTTTACTAAAGATCTAGTGCTAAGAATTTGCTTAAAAGTCATGCCTCTTATTTCAATATTGAGAAAAGCAATAGTGTAAAGTAACACATCAAGGAAGCTTCTACATTATTGGTTCAAACAAGTTGAACCTAGCAGCTATTGATTTAAACTTCTTTATATTCTAGTTTTCGTATATAAATCAGTTGATAAATATTTATGTATATGATGCAACCATCAACAGAAAAGGTAGGCAAACTTTCTCTAGGCCAAAAGAGTGACAGCTGAATTCATTTCACTTTTTCCAAACAAAATGGAGTGTGGGGTGCAGAGCAGCTTAATGGTAAAATCAAGAAAAGCTGATCTGTTAAAAAAAAAGAAGAAAACTTTCGCTCCATTAAACAATGTATTCTATCCTACTTCAAGTTTTCTTCCAATTCTATTTCATCATCACTCGTTGTCTGCAAACTTTATACAATTTCTGACTAAGATATATTGATACAAGACATGGTAAAGTAAGGGTACCTTGCTGTCCAAATCGAAGTTCCCATTCTCTCTCAAACTCCTCATCTTCATCATAATATTCAGGATCATTGTAATCTGCAAGTAAAAAAAAAATGAAAATATGAACTTTGATTAAATTAAACTGAGAAGACATTTAGTGAGTTAGAAGGATATCATCATCGTTATTAGCAGCAGCATTAAAAGGTTTTAGAATGATCAACATTAATAAGAATAGACATCATATGTGTGATGAGCCAATGATTCCTCTATGAAATATTCTTATCTTATCAATTGTGTTGTCTTTTAACATACCAACTTATTCTCTATAACAATGCATTTGGTTCCCTAATTTACATAAACATTCCGAGAATATATCAGTATTATCATTTTCCAACAATGTTTTTCCAGAGTCGTCTGCAACAAACTGGTCAAATGTCGTTATTGTTTGATATTGAGCTAGGTAAATCACTCACCAATAGGTCTGTAGATGGAGACAGGCAAACTGGCCTCGGAGCAACCATACTCATTCCAGGCACGAACCCGGAACACATAGTCTATCTTGCTGTGCAGGTTGGGTATCTTGTGGTTCAGTACCTTTAGTCCAGATACAAGCTCTCGCCATTCAAAACTGGGTGGGTTTCGAACCTACGGAAATATTCAATGTATAGATAAGCTTTACATGGCATCAATGTTATCTTAGATATTTTGCAATGCCTGATTCAAAATGACGAAGGAAGACCCTGAATTTGCATTCCGGTTAAAGAGCTGGTCAAGCTGGGTAGAACCAATGACATTCAGTAAGGCAGTCAAGAAACTGCCTCTCATAAAAATATAAATACCATCACCAGGATTTTACAAGATTATATTGAAAAGGTGAACAGACTACATTAAACAACAAACAATATAACAGTAGTAAATGAAAACTTACCTCAATGGTGTAGGTAAGGTTAGCTGAATGTCTGATGGATTGTGGGACAGAAGCTGATCGCCATGACAACTCAACAGTTTCAGGGTCAAGGACAACCATGTCTGGCTTGTCAATGGGCAATCGTGGGGGCACTGAAATGAGATATCATCAGTGTTGTAAATTTGTAGGGAATTTTTCTCACAGATGAAATGTTGAAATTATCAAACAAAATCTGAATTTGTTCATGATAAGCATGTTGACTCTTTTCACAACATTTTTCTTTCTAAATCTTTATGTATTCAAATTTAATTCATGATGTGCAAATTTCTTTTGCTTAACCTCTGTGAAAAAAAAACCCAGATCTAAAACAAATGCTACAAGGAGGCTGTCAAGTTATCTAAGAGCAGTATGGAACAAGACTCAGTTTCAAACAAACAGAAAACATGTCTATGTAAAGTTCATTAGCTCATGAAGCACCATTATAGAGTGTAAACAACACTAAGCTAATGGGAGTACAGTTAAACTTGTGTTAAGAGGCCAGCCTATGGGACAGAGTAAATTGGCTGTTTAACACAGGTTGGCTGCTTAACACAAATTGATTTACACTATAAATCTAACAATGGGACTTTCTGTAGTGGCTGTTTAAGGCAGGTTGGCTGCTTAAAAGGGTGGCTGCTTAACACAAGTTAGACTGTACTTGTAATTAAAGTGGCTGATGATAATATTGAAGTGGCCTGGTTGAGTTGATTTAAACAAACTTTATACTATTGACCTTATATATATTTATCTACAGATACCATATTGTGATAAAGATAAGAGTATGTCAATTCCTTGTTCATCAAAAAGGAGTTCTTCTCAAATTGAAAAAGCGCACTTATACATTTTTGGTTGTTGTTTTCTAACGCTTTCAGCATGCACTTGTACCGTTAATAAGATAACCGTTATGTTAAGAACATCAGGGTTACATGAAATGAGTGAAAGACGTGGTCCAGGGTAGCGTTTTACTAAACAGATAATGCTTAAAATTTGCGTAAGTCTAAAACAAAAATTCCTCTTTTATCAATATTGGGCTTTTATCAATATTGGGCTGAGCAATATTGCAAAGTAACACATCATTGGAAGCGTCTCTCCGAGACGCTTCCAATGACGTGTCACATTGAAATATTGTACTTTGAATGAAAATACTAACCATGTTAATCAATTATGACTTACGCACATATTTTTCGTAAGTTGTTTAGTAAAACGGTACCCTTGGGTAGAGCTTCAGCCTCGGGCACAACGGTTGTGTGTTCAAATCCTGTGATAAGTGGGAACCACCTTGCGATCTTTCATTAATTCAGATTTGGCACAAGAACTTGTTATTTATCCAGGAGGCGGAATGGAGAGTGATAAATCTAAGTTGTAAGAACTTGTTTCACAATCTATGTAAATTAAATATGTTTAAACTGAACTAAGCATGAAATGTGTGGACCATAGACTAGATTTAGCCTTAAAGTGCTGGGACTGACTTCATGCTTATGCAAACAGGTAAGATCACAGGTCAGCCACCAAATAAATTGGCGGCTGTCCTGTGATCTAACCTGCTGCTACTCTGAGTTTATTTCCTCAATAAAATTAAGCAAATATTTTAGGTCTTTGAAAGCAGACAACACAAAAATCTATTTTGAGAAAATTACCCAGCATTCTAAGGGTCAAAGCACTTACCAAACTTGGTGAGATGATCAATATAGCTCCTATTGAAGGACACATGGTCATATTCAACTGGTTTGTATTCTGCTAGTGCAAACGGTTCTTTTGTCATTGACACTGAAAGAGAAAAGATAAATCATATCTTCATTGATACCATTTCTAGGCGTCAGAATATTGGAATGAATGAAACAAATTCTTTTGATAACAAAATCGTTTCAACTTTGATACAATAAAAACCTTTATGATGGAAGTTATTAGCTTTTAGACTGATAAATCTGTGTTTTAATGCATTAACAATTAAGCAGTTATCTTACCACATTCAGCATCATTATAGAAAAGGAGGCCTATGGACTGTCTCTCAAGACAATATGAAACCCAGGCACTCAGGGGTGTCAAAATCTGATTTTTATTTACTTGTCCATAAATGCCTAATCTTGACTTGACCATATACATGTATTGGTTATATAGTTGATTTAAAAAAAAAATCGTGTCTTTAAAAGCTTTTGAACAAGCTGGACAATGAGGACCATTGATTTTGCCAACCATGCAGCACTCAAATTTAGCTCTGCAGAGTTTAGTAAAATATTTACAGGTTAGAAGCTTAAAATTCCACAACATTCATAACCAATATTAAAAAGATAAAAATAATTAGCTCTACCTTTAGATCTGTGGTATTGTAAGGGAGGTGTCGG
This sequence comes from Cerastoderma edule, assembly GCA_947846245.1. Lineage (NCBI taxonomy): Eukaryota > Metazoa > Mollusca > Bivalvia > Cardiida > Cardiidae > Cerastoderma > Cerastoderma edule. The sequence continues at coordinate 1,158,722 of OX401419.1, forward strand.
ATCGCTAACTTCCCCATTTTCTAGTTCAGCACGAATCCTGAAGTTATAGTCTTTACGAGGACTGAGTTCGTTCACGGTAATGTCAGGTTCTTGGATAGCGGTTGCTACGGGTTTCCAATCGGCAGCAGTTTCACCAGCCTCCTGCATCTCAATTCTAAATATAGAACATAGCTAAGAATTATTAGAATTTAATCTGTGCTGTGTAATAGTTTAAACATACCTTATTCAACAGGGTACCGTTTTACTAAACAGTTTACCCTTAAGATTTGCGTAAGTCTAAAACAACAATTCCGCTTTTATCCATATTGGACGAAGCAATATTGCAAAGTGACACATCATTGGAACCGTCTCTCCGAGACGCTTCCAATGAGGTGCCACGTTGCAATATTGTCCTTTCATTGAAGATACTATCAATGTTTATTAGTAAAGACTTACGCAAATATTTTCCGTAACTTGTTTAGTAAAACGGACCCCAGGGGCGTGCTTATAGTTCCTCTCCTTCTTGCTGAGAATTCTTTTTCTTGTTGCATTATTCTAAAAAAGTGTCCGTTTAAAAGGATGAAAGGCGGATGTAGCAGATTGTAAACCGTTGAAAACCCCTGACCCCTTTCAAAATGATCACACTATTCCAACTTAAGAATCATAAAGGGAAAAGGAGAGAACTTAACATGATAACATATTTTATCAAACAATGATCTCTAACCTATCAGTTTCATTTGGCCCTTCAAAAATTTATTTGTGTCTATGAAAGAAAAATGGTTGTCTTTTTATGATTGAGGCAGTCCTGCATAGCCTAATGTTTAGAGTATTGAACTTTGTACCTTGGGGGTCCCAGGTTAAATCCCACCCACTACTTGTTTTATGGAAGTGTTCATGGGCAAAAGCTTGAGAGTCTTCTCATAATACATATACTGGTGAATGCCAAGAAAGTTATATGTCTGAAAATATGTTCACATAACGCCGAATTCCAAACAAAAAGAAAATGATCTTAGCCCTTAGAATGCTGGGAATTTTTGGTAAAATTGATTTTTGGGTCGCCTGCTTTCTAAAACCTTAGATATCTGCTTAATTTTGATGAGGAAAGATACTCAAAGTAGCAAACAGGTTAGATCACAGGCCAGCCGGCAATTTACTTGGCGACTAGCCTGTGATCTAACCTGTTTGCGTAAGCATGAAGTCAGTTCCAGCACTTTAGGGGTTAGAGGATCCTTACCTGTATCTAAGTGGAACTTTATAATAGCGTGGTATGTAGGCTCGATGCCATCTAAGTCGTGCTGAATAAGGTTCTTCCTCCCAGATCTCAGGACGGGCGATCGGAACGTAGCGACTGACTGAAAGAAAAAAAGGGAATACAAATAAATGCATATATGTATAGAAGGGGTTTAAAATAAATAAATGCATGTATAAAAAAGGATTGACATGCTTCCATTGGGAAAACAATAAATCAATTCAGGGTGAGTGGGTGGAGTGTATCTTCTTGGTCAAATGTTTGCAGATTTGATTCTTGTGTTGTGTCATACCAAAAACAAATGCAAGATTTCAATGTAAGACTATACACGAATGTGAAACACTTACTATTGTCTTGCACTGAACTCTTGAAATACTATGACAATAATGTCTTTTATCCCGTTACATGGTGCGAAAGGTGACGTGAAAAGGGGTGCCGTGAAAACTAAGTGATTCACGGTTACTTGACATGTGATCTCCCTCATTTGCATATGGTCAAGCGACGCATGAGCTGGCCCATTGAAATTAAAATCTATGAAATGAAACGATACTGTTTGGTCCATCTAATGTTTCAAGTTAAAAATTATCGTTGGATGCTTACTTAATTCGAAGAAATCATAGGTATTACTTGGAACTATTTCCACTCTACCATACCAGAGAACGCCATGTGACGTCATATATTGCTTTTGACGTCACACATAACATCACGATTTGTCTTGTGACTACTATCTCCCTACTCAATCGCAAAATATAAAAAACGTTTTCTCTGTTTTTTCGTTAAAATGTGGTATTCAAAAGGTTTGTAACGGGATAAACAAGATAATAGGTAAGTGCCGTTAATGGGTTAGGTTTTTCAGGCTCGGCTGCGGTATTTATTGGATTCGCCTACGGCTCACCCAATAAATTCCTACGCCTTGCCCGAAAAACTTAACCCATTAACGTCACTAACCTATCATTCTCTATCTCCACATATCACTCAGGATCATGGAGATATGATTGGAAACCCAGCTCTTGATAAAATATGAGGGGAATTGATTTTGATTCAATGTCGCCGTAATATAATTAAAAATAATGCTGAAAAACAAAGTTAAATCAGTCAGTCCACAATCAAATACTGGGGAACTATACATGGATTCAGTGCAACAAGTGCTTAACAAACATGAAGCACTAACTATAGCTTTTCACTGAATCATTGAAATTTTAAAGAAGTCGATTTTTAACTTCTAGATTTCTTCACATCTGTGAACAAGCCCCTTAAATGACCTTCTACAAATTGTTTGAATCATGAGATAGTTTAACTCAACAGTGAACTTGAAGATTTGGTAAGGAATTATACAGATGTTGGGTTACAAATCTTCTCAGTTACTTCACAAAGGTTAATCTTAGATTCTGGCAAATGGTTTATTTATTTATCTAGATTGGCTGATTGTTTTGATTCGGAAGGCAGCAATATAGAACATATGGTACTTTAAGGTCATATTACCTCATATTTTCCAATCATTTGCTGAGTGTGTAAGTATTTCTACAGGCAACTTTTTATAGATAGACTTTGTCATTTGAACATTTGATAACCAATTCACAACTATGGGACTTATGCTGTCAAACTTGTAGAAGTTTAAGTTAACCCTTTCCCAAACAATAATGACATTTGACCACTTCGTTGCAGACGACTTTAGAAAACATTGTGGGAAAAGGAGAAATTGCTCGTGACGAGCAATTTTTACTTTTTTCTCAATGTTTTCTGTCCTATCAGAATATTTTTCCCCAATTTCATCACATTTTGAAATGTCGTCTGCAAACTCTTTCCATTTGGGGCAGTGCTAAATTGGTTGTTTGGGAAAGGGTTAATGTCCATTTATCTGTCTGTCTACCGATCTTCAGATATATTTCCCAATGTGTACACATGAGGGCTATAGATTCATGAGCAGTAGGGAATGCCAGCAATCAGACACAGAGTGTTTTTACAGAATTACTCTGTACACTAGAATGTATGAGATACATGGCATAAACCGAACCGATGTGCAGGGAATTGAGGCAATACAACAATAGCCCCTTTCCCCCTATTAGAATAAATTAAGATGCTTTTGCAGCAGTCAAGCTTTTGGTAAGATCTATGTGATCTTTGATGGTTATGTGGTCATCAAATGACGAAACTTTATCATAAGCAGGGTTTTCTGCGTTACATAGCAGAGGCCTCTAAAAGACACCTTCAATTTTACGAAAAATTCAAAGTCACACAAGCTTTTTGGTCTCCCAATTCAACAATTTCAGCGATAAAATTTCCAAAATGAGCAGGCCTAGGCCTCCTCCAAATTTAAAGACAAAAAGCCTCTGATAATACTTGGTTTTAATGCTTCCACCGCAAATAATTTTCTTAAAGGAAAAAATACACTATTCTATCAAAGCAGAGAGTTAAACTGCCATCGCTACTAGGAGCTTAAAGCTAACAACACAGTAAAAGATACTTATTGGCACAGTTCTCCATGAAAAACTTTATCATTGCTCAATTTCAAGTTTAAGATATTGTGACAGAAGGTTTACTTGCTAAGCTCAAAACAAATTAAGCTGATATTGCTATTCCCTGACAATTCTGTTTATTTCTACAGCATGAGAGTAAACCACAACTTTGTCAAAGGTTAAAAAGTCTGAGTAAATCTGGGATAAGAACCGGCATTTGAGTTATCTAACTTAATAGGATGCTCAGCTTCTAGACAAACTCAAACAAATCTGTCCCATTCGCAATCAATAAACTACTCAGTCACATATAAACCAATTAGAATCTAGAAATATTTTGATCTTAAATCAGCAATCATAGCCTTGAATCATTGATTTTGCATTTGAGTTTAATGCTCACCCCTTTCAAATAAATTGGTCTGGCTAGACCAATCTTTACTCTTTTACAAACACCAAAGTTTCGACTGTCCCAAATTGAAAGAGTTTGCAGACGATATTTCAAAATGTAATGAAATCAGATAATACTCTTCTGATAGGGCAGAAAACCTTGTAGGAAAAGGAAAAATTGCTAGTTATGAGCAATTTTTCCTTTTCCCACAATGTTTTCCAGAGTCATCTGCAACAAAGTGGTCAAATGTCATTATTGTTTGGTAATGGTTAAATACTTGTCATGGGTTAACCTGTTCCTTCATAAGGTAATTTGTGACTGAACAAAATTGAAAGCAACAGCAGATGACAAGATATATAGAAATGCTGTTTTGGTTATAATTTTGTTCAGACACCAATGTGACAAAAAGATAACTTGCTTATTAGGAGCAATCAACAGCAAATTCATCCACATGTAATTGATGTATTATGGAGTAAAGGCTTAACCTTCATAGTGCTGTAATTTACTTCATGCTTATGCAAACAGTTAGATTTAGACCAGCTGCATGGTTAATTGGTGATCTAACCTGTTTGCTACTCTGAGTATCTTTCCTCAACAAAATTAAGCAGGTATATTTGGAAAGCAGAAGACACAAACTTCTATAATAAGAAAATTACCCAGCATTCTTAGGGTAAAGGGGTAATGGGTAAAATATGTGCATTTGCAGCTTCACACATAAAACTGCAGTAAGCTGTATTTGTTTGACAGCAATCATATCATGATTCTTTTCAATATGTACTTCTCATGGGAGCATTTATTAATTGGGCTTTGTTTGTATTTTTTTTCTTCGGGTACTTCTCAATCTTTTTATTTGAAGGGTTTTGTAACTCAGGTACTTGTTGCAAGTAGATGACAAGTTAAGTATAATTAACATGTTTTATATTAGAAATAAATACTGGCTCATCTTCAATAGGTTCTCCTTTTGTCATACCAGTTTCTCTAAAAGTGATAGACTTGCTAGAGTCTAGCTTTAAACATGTGATAAGCCTTTTCTTAGATATTCACCAAATTTTGCAGATAATGTCTGTTTCTGCTAGATTGTTTGTTTTTGATTTGATATAGATTCAGCACCAATTAATGGCAATTATACCTATTAGTTTAAACTAAACTAAAATTATTTTACACCAATTGTGATGAAAGATTGAAGCTTATCAAATTCTCTTTTGATGACTGCTTCCTGGATACCAAACCAGTTCTCACTTCGATTTGTGGGTTAGTTGTCAGGGGCAGTTTTCACCTCGCGTAATGGGGATCGAACCTGGGATCCCTCTGCACCAAGTTCACCCTCAAAATTATACCTTTTCACACACTATTTTTGTTATTGTGACATTTAGTATCATTTCAATGGTTCTTCACAAGACGATAGCAAATCTTTCACATAAGTAATGGACTTGCATTAGTCTTGCAATGATTGGTTTGTTGAATTGGGGTTAAAGGCTGTTTTCAACAGTATTTTAGTATACATGTACATGGAGATCAGCAACATATCCATGCCCCTGGTACTTCCCAACCAGTACTGCACAATATTCATTCCAAACCCCTGACTGCTTTCCCACATGAACATAATTGATCAGTGGTGAGGTACAAATAAATCACCTTGCAATGACTTCATAAAATGTCCAAAGAAATATTGACTTAGCCAGGTCTCGAAATCACAACCCTTGCTTCAAAGTGTAAAATGCCTCTGGCTGAGTAATCAAGGCACACCATAATTTTGCAATGAATCCTCCAATTATTGTCTGCTAGAAAATACTATGATCCCATGGAACAGTTTAAAGCCCATGTTAACAGCCTTGTCTTTCAAGCTGTTTGTAGCTGATAAGCCAATTGTTCTTCAATGAGCGATGAGCGACACTGATGGATAAAATGTGCAGAACAGTTCATTAATCAACAACAGCTTCTCCTATCTGTCATTTTGTTATGTACAGATGAGAGGATTTGCAGCATAGTATAATTTGTTATGCCCTATTACCACATTCCCATTCTCACGCTCAAAACTACTTCTTCATATTGACACCTTTATGTACACAGAGCAGATGGCTTATATATGTAACCCTGATAGTGCTGGAACTGCCTTCATTCTTATGCAAACAGGTTAGATCCAGGTCAGCCGCCAAGTAAATTTGTAGCTGGCCTGGATCTGACCTGTTTGCATAAGCATGTCAGTAAGTACTATAAGAGTGATGTCCGTTAGAGCATTATAAGAGTCAAAGTCACACCAGCTTTTTGGTTTCCCAATTCATCAAATTCAGCAATAAGATTCCTTCCAAATTCAATGCAAGAAGGCCTTTTGACATGACATAAGGGTATACGTAAATGATTTTCAAACTGTACTAAGGTAATCAATGTGGGCAAGAAAGAATCAAAGGATTGTTATCATGCATTTGCCTGGGTGCTAAATATGCTTATCCAATCAGCCCTATAAATTAAAACTCTTGCACCAAAGCCAATAGGTACATTGTCAAAACTATTTGTAATCCTTTACAAAGCAATGTGGTTTCGTATTGATGGTTTGCCCAATGTTTATATGCACACATGAGAACCTGTGCATTGTTATAGAGAACATGCTGGTGTATACATTGTGAAACTAATAAGTGGCTGGCAATGTTTTTCACACTTATCATTTTCGATTAACCCATTACGAAACAATAGTGACATTTGACTAGCTTGTTGCAGGCGACTCTGGAAAACAATGTGGGAAAAAGATAAATTGCTCATAAAGAGCAATTTTTCCTATTCTCACAATGTTTTCTGCCCTATCAGAAGATTGTTTTTCAATGTCATCTTATTTTGAAATGTCGTCTGCAAACTCTTTCAATTTGGGACAGTAGTAGATTTGGTGTTTGGTAAAGGGTTAATGTTTCCACTGATCAGATCTCATTGCATTTTGAGGAGTCTCTTTACTGGTGTACACAAGTAAGCCCTTCCAGAGGAAAACCCAAAGTCATAAATTTCCACACAGTGTGGATGGATTGATTTGGTGACTTACAAGTACAGTGAAGCCTTGTTTATCCGGTAGCTGACTTTTGAGACGAGCAATTTCTCCTTTTCCCACAATGTTTTCTGCCATATCAGAAGATTATTTTTGAATTTCATCACATTTGAAATGACGTCTGCAAACTCTTTCAATTTGGGTTGGTCAACATTTTGGCATTTGCTAAAGAGTTATAAGTATACACATGCATACAGACTGTTTATGTCTTAATGTGTATAAGAACATGCTCTGCTTCAATGGTCCGGATGATTCGGTCATCCGGACATTTTGTTGGGAACGGACGTGTTCGGATTAACGAGACATCACTGTATTGAGATAAAAAAAGGACTGAATATTCATACAAGCAATTCCTATTTGGCTCAATGTGTGACTGAACAACCAGTTATCACTAAAATGAGGGACTTATTGCAGTTTTGCAGTGGACCATCCAATTGCTTCACTATTTAACAACAATATTTAGTAGTCTATCAGGGGACGTTCAATATCATAAAAATTTCAGTGTCATAGTCAAACCACTGGCTATGCAATAATCAAGAATGATTGTCTAGTGAAGATTTAATTTGTCCTTATCTTTACACAATTCCAAAAGTTTGGAAAGAAGCCATCACAAAACTGTTTGGTTAACAAGACAACAAATCTTGGATTGTCTTTGATCAAGTCCATCTGACAAAGTTGTTATCTATATATATATATATATATAAGAAAAGGCTATACCGGTAGGTTAAAAGCTATTTCTACCTTTGGCAAAATGGTTACTTCCAAATATCATATTAAAAGAGTTTTATTTTCTGACAAACTTTAATACATCTGTTGTTACTTTTAATTTCAACAACCCAAAACATGACATATAAAGAAAGAGTTTGATAAATAATATAACATATGTATTAATGATAAAAAATAGCATTGCATATTTGTTAATATTTCTAAAAAATATCATTAAACAAAATAAAATTGTTTCTAGTTTTCATAAAATGGAAGGTTTTTTTCTGAGTTCTGAACTTTGTTCAAGAAACAAGATGCTTGAGGGTACTTGGTCACTGGACCGTAACAGGTGACCAGAGATCTATGGTCATTTAACACCTTACATCTTGAACAAGGCCAGTGTGAGGTTTTGAAGGTCCTTGTTCACAGATGTAGGGAAATTTGGAAGTTAAGAGTGAGTGCCTTTAAAATTGCACAACAGCTGCTGTACTGTTAAATAACGAAGAAAAGTCATTGGAGAAAAAAAAAGAGTTTTTTTTATCCTTTTATTCCAAGTGTGACATTGCTTTTCAGATCTGTTGCATTAACTATACATATTCAGCTAAATCTACACTTCCAAAATTAATCATGATTTCAATACCTACTTTTACTTGTATTCCAAACAACAATACAGAAATTGTATTGCTTCAACAGCATTTTATTTTGACTTTCAAAGTTTCTCTTCAGTTAACAAGCACCATTTAAGCCATCTGCTTGTGGTTTGTTATCCCTTTTCCCACATTCATAACATTATTTCCAGCAGACTACAATACATCATCTAAGTCAATGTGTCAAATAGCAATTCAGCTCATCATCATTAAAATCAAAATCTTGACATCTTCTACTTTAGTAAATATGCTTTCAACTTTTTGTGTTAGTAAAAGGAATAATATAAACTTTTGTTTGATGAGGAATAAAATTTTAGAGGTATCATCTATTTATAGAGGTTAGCTCTCCTACTAAAAACTTTTTAAGAAATGACTGCTATAAATGGGAAATTTGCTCAAGACGAATAAGTTTTCCTTTTAACACTACGCATGAATAGTTTCTTTCCAAGTACCATAATGGAAATGTTAACTTTCATACTTCTTAGCCGATACTTTAGATTTGTAGTAACAGCATTAAGATAAGATATGAAGCAAACTGTTCATCCTGTTAACAAGTTAATTAAGACCAGGCTTACCCCCATTAGGTACAGTTAGTTAATCATTGGAACCCCCATATGCTATTATGTGACTGGTCCAAATTTGAAAGTAACAGCAAAACTGGTGGCAAATATGAAGTATGAAAAAAAGGCTTTCTCAATGAAATTGTGTAGAAACCCTTCAAAGTTGACAATAGGAGAAAATCTGGAGCACTATCTTCTTTTGTTAGGAAAGCTTCTAATCTAATGACTAAAGATGCAGATGCTTATCAGCTAGGTATGATTGTAGTTAGGGGGTAACTGCAAACAAGGCTTGTATTTCTCGTTTTATAACAGGGGCCTATAGACTATAAAAGCCACTTCCCCAAATGGAAATTTCTTTATCAAAATCAAGCAGTTTTCCGAAAAATCCAAAGTCACACCAGTTTCCCGATTCATCAATTTCCAACATGACCAGGCAAAGGCTTATTCCCAATACAAGGAATCAAAGCCCTTGTAAATGAAGTCAAAGGTCCTAATCAGGGCAGTTGGTTATGTTATAATGTGTTGTGCTCCCCATTAACCCCCCTCCCCTTTCTCACCTGGATTGACCCCAAGGTGAGAAACCTATGGGGTCATCTGGGGCCCCCATGTAGACAGAGCCCATTAAACCCCTTGCTCAATCATGCCCAACTTTGTGAAATGTGTGTCGGAAGAACAAATTGCTCCTGACCAACAATTTATTTCAGTTTCATTGGATTTAGCCAAAAACCTCAAAACACATGTATATACCAAAAACCTTACAAAACATTTCTTTTGTTTTATAACATATTTTTGTTAATTTTTCCCATTGAAAATGTCCAAAGAGAAAAGTGGCAGATGGTATCTGAATTTTAGTGTTATTGGTGATAAACTATTTAAATTGATAGACATATATTGTTGAAATGCAAAAAAATGCCAGACTATGGTTTGTTTTACCCCCACATACACTTCAGCATGTAGTCCCATCAGACTTCTAAAAATCCAAGAATTGTTAGGTAATAGTTCTAAGATGAAAGTCATTCATTACTCTGTCTGCAAAGTGTTTAACTCTTTTTTCTGTTCCAAGTAATTTGTGGCAGAATCCATTATTGAAACGATAACCACTTCCCAAAAACACTGCAAAATTTATAAATATTATGACCAAGGAGGGTTACTTCATTCTAATGATTTAAGTCTCCTTTATGTTACTAAAATTTCAAAGTTGGTCTGAATTCAATCTTTAGATCTATGATCGTTTATTTAAAGTGATAGATTGAAAGTGAACAGATGAAATCAAAGGAACTTCAGTGCTAACTCATGAAGCAAGAAATCCCTAACCCTTTATGTTAACTATATCACTTTTATTGCCAATGACACAAAAAGAAAAATATGACAAACGTTTTTCAGGAAACTTAGCTCGCAGTTGTCAAATGTGCATGCTCCAAATTCAAGGCATTTCTATGAAAACATCATATTAAGCAATTATACTGTTTTTAATGCATCATTTCAGTCACTTTGTTGATTTGTGTGCTGTAAACTGTTCAGTATGGGAAAATAGGGTTAAAATAACAGGTGAGAGACTCCCCTCAAGTTTGTGTAGCATGCACCAATGGTGAATATCTTTTACCTTTCCCAAGAAACTTGCAGCAGACAACTTTTAAAACCCTTGCACATATGATTAGTTTCGCCCCCTAAAATTTTCGATGAAGGACTTTTCCATCTTGTTGATTTATCTAAATGGTGTCTACTGCAAATTTTTCATAACATGAGAGAGTTTGAAAGAATCTGATGAAGGCCTTCATTAAAGGTTTGATTAACACATATATTTGAGAATAATCACTTTGTCATTTCAGGGGTGGCAAATTCCATTGTATGTTTTGTCCAGCTTATCGGAAAGCCTTAATGGACAAGTGAATAATGACTGAAATATACTAGATAACCATTATATGAATAAATGCAGGCAATTATTAGGCATTTATGGACAAGTAAAGCAAAATCAGATTTTGCCTGCATTTCCAAGGAAATGGCATCAGAATGTATTAAGAAGCTCTAGAGATGTGTGTGTTAAAGTCTTGTAAGGGGCTATATAAACAAAATGTGTTGTAATGATTGTTAAAAAGATGATTTAAACACTCCTCATCACTGAATAAAAGACCATTTTCAATATCTACATTTCAAAGGTGCTAAAACCTGTGCTTTGATTGAATACTTGTGAAAGAGCAATAGAGCCTTCAGTGCTTTGATTGAAAAACTTGGTTTATGATCAGTAATGGGTTGCTATTGCATGCACCGTGCTAGTGTCATATGATTCAAGTGACCACCCATTTCTTATTCTAGGTCCAAACACTCTTACCTGTTAAAATTAATTCGCAGGACAAAAATAAAAGATAACTGTTCACAAAGTAAACCGTTTAAATGGTTTACATATTCTGTAACATGAATGTGCTATATCTCAACTACAATGTACATGGTCATGAATCGAAAGGATATGGGAAGTGTATCAAAAATCTAATTTGCTGTTTTTGGATCTTAGAACTTATTAGATCTGTGATGTCATTTCATTTGTAGAAGACATTTCATTCTAAAAAGGTTAAAACCTGAGACAGTCTGTAAGATAGTCTTTAACTCATCATTATTCTCTGATGACAACCATGAACATGATAGAAATTGCTCATATCAAGCCATTCCACATTTTGCCTCATTGGTTTCTGCTTATGAAAATAATTATAATGATAATAAACTTTATTTAAAGAGGGCAACACTCATTTAGCTTTAACAGTAAAGAACTGCTGCTAATCAAAGAATGTGTCTTAACCCTTTACCAAACACCAAATTTTTGACTGTCCAAAATTGAAAGAGTTTGCAGATGACATTTCAAAATGTGAAGAAATTGAAAATAATCTTCTGATAGGGGGTAAAACATTGTTCAAAGCCATTTCTCCTTTTCCCATCATATTTTCCGGAGTCATTTGCAACAAACTTGTCAAATGCTGTTTTTGTTTGGTAATGGGTTAAGAAGATAGGGGTAGGGGTTGGGTTGATGAAAGTTTTAAAAGACTTACAGGCAATCTATGCAATATACAGCCTAACTTTCCAGTAAAACTGCAAAACGCATAAAAACTCCTTCCACACCAAACAAACAAATGGTTCACTAGGTCTATTCCAACACTGCAACCCTTCCGTAATGTATAAACTCTCCAAAACTAAAAGCAAATTTAAATCCAAGTCCTAACAACAATTCGAAACAAAGTAACGAGTTAATCTATGTAAATAGAATTTTTGACTTTATTCCAGCTCTCAAAGATAATCATTCAATTAACTCTATGTAGTAAAACCATTGACCTTATTAAAAGCTGCAGTAGCGAGAGAGTGTGTTGATGAGTGTATGCATGTAACAAAGGTAGAAAAAACCTGAAAACCCAAGCCAGGTAACCCAGTCTGTGAGATGGAATGAATTAAGAGAGAGCGGAGATAGACAATATTGTCAGCACTAATTCTGCCATATTTTTCATGCTGGGGTGCCAAGCAGGGGGGTGGGGGGCTTTAGGGGGAGGGTGACAATAGAAGGATGAATATCATATGTAGATTATTATCATGTGTCGGAGAAGCATTGATGATGGTTATTCACGCTTATTATCTGGGACTTTGGTCTTCTACACACACTAATCTTTATTATATATATCACTACCACATTGGCTTATGGTTGCCCATTATCCAATTATGAATTGTGTTAGAAGTCCAGATCAAAAGAAAAATGCAGGCAAGGGACTCATAGTTTTATAATGTATGTAAAATGTTGTGTTAATTTTTAATTGAGATAAGAAAAGACTGACAAATGTAGAAACTTCCCTTCACAAGAATTCTTCTATTCTGAAATAAGTAGTCTTTAAACAGTTGATACAACTTTCACAATAAGAAAATTGTATTTTGTACATTGTTTCGAGTGTCTCTTGCGACAACTATGAAAAGGAAATTCTGCATATTTTTTTCTTGTTCTGGCTTTAATCTGAATCCATGTTCATATAAGGGATATGATATTTATGTACATTATGCAACTGCCTCAAAATCAGACCAATTTTCTGGTTATTCATAATTTAGTTATGGGTAGATATACATGTACATGTAACAAGTTAAAAGTTTTAACACTTTTCTTTGCAGAGAATCATATATAATTTCTAAATTGGCTCCAGGGTTGAGATGAGAGAATCGGCAGATTTTACCATACAATTCTAATTTTGAATCTAGAGGAAGTCAAGCAATTTCTGTTTAAATGACAATTATTTTATAAGAAGCCATATCATGTGTAAGCATGTTACGACATTTGGAATAATTTGACTCTTGAAAATTGAAATCAACAGCAGAAAATACAATGAAATATGAAAATATAACGTATTTGTGATATTGCATAGTACCATTGTAGGAAAAGGAGGGACTGTCTGTTATAACCAATTTCTCTTTTAGTCTCTTAGAAGAATACAATGGCAGATGGTTATATTATTCATATTTCGAATCATTGCGGCAAAAGCTGACAGACCATTATCACTTCTGCTCTTGTAACAAAAGTTTCTTCTATATGCACTTCAATAACTGTTAATGATGGTTCAGTGCAAGACCATAGTTAATGCTTCACATTCATGAAAGACTAACTATAATCTTGCATTGAACCCCCAACATGTAATAGAAGGTTAACCCTTTACCAAACCATCAAGACATTTCACCAATTTGTTGCAGACGACTTTTGAAAACATTGTGGGAAAAGGAGAAATTGCTCTTGACAAGCAATTTTTCCTTTTCCAACAATATTCCTGCTCTATCAGGATAATATTTTTCAATTTCGACCCACTTTAAAATGTCGTCTGCAAACTCTTTGAATTTGGGACAGGCGAAAGTTTAGCGTTTGGTATAGGGTTAAGAAAGCATAGATTAAGCAGAAAAGGCACACATAGGTGGGAGGTAAGTGTGATGCAGAGATATTCTGGTAATTAGCCAATCAAATGAGTTAATAGCTACCACATGTGACTGGTTTGATAATTAGTAAATAACGGGGACTGTAAATGTTGATACAGTTTCTTCTCCCACTTCTAAATGGTAAACCAGTCCAATTGTTATCATAGGATTGTCATTGGCTTTCTAAGCAGGGGATTAGGAGTAAAGTTCTTTTCATCTTTTTCTAATAAGGGTTAATGATGATTTCATCAATTTTTAGTTACATCACTATGAGTCATAGTCTATGACAATAGAGTTTATTCATACTCCCTGAATTATCTACCAGTACTAGCTTGTAAAAATGTCTCTCCTAAGGACGCTCCATCATGAAATTAGAAGAGTTGAGTTTTTACTGAAATTTACAATACATCCACTATGGGAATAAGTGCAGAAAGCTATTAAGCATTTATGGACGAGTAGATAAAAAACAGATATCACTACCACTTTAAAAGTGAAATCAATATTGAATAATGATCATCAATGTAAAACCTATGTAAAGCACTTTCATAAAGCATTTCCCCAGACTGGCTTTAACAAAGTCATGTAAGCAAACCCTGAGGTCCCTATGTGAGAAACATGCACCCTAAATGCTTTGAAGCAACAAATTCCTTGGCCAAATATACATTCTGGTCATTAGGACCGAACGTTTTCTCTTGCACTAGCTTCAGTCGCATTGATTCAATGTCTATCTACAATTTATGCAAATGAATATGTATTGGGGGATCAATGCAAGACTACAGTAACTTCTTCCAAAACACAAAGAACTTACTATGGTATTGCACTGAACCCTCAATATTTTGTCAGAAGAGTGATAAGTTTTAATAATCATGTCATCAGTGTTGCAAATTGCATGAGATGAGAAATGGGTTGATATCCTTTACTTTGATTATTAGTGTTATCTTGTCTACCAGTGCAATGAACCCAGCAAAAAATCCCTTCAAGACACACTCACATCCAATCAGTGAAATTGTCATCCACTGATCGGTTGCCCTGTCTTTTTATATACCTGCATGTTCTCTAAAACAATGCGTTAAATTTACAATTTTGCATAATCAATCAACAAATGTTATATTAGTAAGCACTCAAAACAGGGATATGTTTATGGGGTAGAAGATAAAGTAAACATGGTAAAACAGAACATTGTGCTGTTAATTATGAACACATGATACAGGCAGTATTCCACACTCGCCTGATACATTTCAAGATGTCCCAACATAGCTGTGGTTTTATGAGAAGCAACAGGTTATAAGATGACGTCAAGC
This sequence comes from Cerastoderma edule, assembly GCA_947846245.1. Lineage (NCBI taxonomy): Eukaryota > Metazoa > Mollusca > Bivalvia > Cardiida > Cardiidae > Cerastoderma > Cerastoderma edule. The sequence continues at coordinate 1,173,958 of OX401419.1, forward strand.
ACACCATCTGCCTTAGAGTAAAGCCAGCCGGCCAGATAAGCAGTAGACAATCACTTTTCTGCATTTTGCGCTTCAATAATCATTTACTAAATCCTAATCTGTGTGTAATTCATTAATTTGGATTGTCTCATTGTACCCACAATAGAGGTTTAGAGAAGAAATAGAATAATTAATGAAATTTAATATATATTTACTTCTCTTACATCTATATAGGCCTTTGCTTTGGGTTAATATTCACTTGGAAAAATGAAAATGAAATAGTTTCGTTTTTAAGTCTTTCATATTGTTACCACCAATGTAAAAAAAATAACTTTAATGAATAAAGAAATAGCTCTTAAAACATCAAATATGTGAAAACAAGAAAAGCAAAGCATTTTTTACTTAAAAGGGCTATGCAGAATGAATAGAAGATAATATTATACAACAAATGATGTAAAGGAACATCAAATCACTGCAAGACAATCTTTATACTAAATTCACATCACACTCTCATTGAGTTCATGATCAAATCTTATAACAGTTTGTAATATCCTTCATAACATGGGTTTAATGCAATTCTAAGTATTAGTAAGTCCTTCATGTTTGTGAAGAAGTTACTAGAGTCTGTATTCAACCATCAATATTATTTTTGTGAGTCTATCAATTTCAACAACACCATGACACAATTGAATTATAAACTGTTACTTTTGAACATATGACTGCATCAATTTAAGGACCCTAAATATCACACCAATTATTGGCCAAGCTTTTTTTTTATAATCATAGTAGAACAATTGAAAGTTAGAGTGACCATAATTATATAGGTTGAAAAGAGTGAACCGAATTTCAGCATTTAAATTCATAAGGAGTAAAAGCGTGACAGATTTCAAGATATGAAAGTAAACATGAGAGGAGTGTGCATCTAGTGTTGGGTCTGAATTCATGACCATCTTAATACTAGAATGGCGCACTATCCTTTGTGCAATCAGGGTGACGTTCTAGTCAACCCAATTTGCGTGATAAGGAAATACTGTGAAATTTTGTATCAGGAAATATCTCCCGTCACATCCTACTAGAATGATTCATTTAATGGTGGACAGTTGCGATAAGACTTTTGTTGCAACATTTGAAAACAAATATTTCTATTATTACAGTAAAATACCAAGTGATCATTACTAACAACAGTTGTAAATTAAACCCTTAATCAATCCATACACAAAACATGTCGGTATTCTGCATATTTACTTTGTAAGGACGGTTTAATTAACACTAGGTGACCATTTGCTGCTTGCCTCAATACCTGATATATCTTAAAATATAAACGGTGCTCAGCCATCGACAATTACACTGTCTTTAAATATGAACTGCGTAAATTAAAAACAAATGGAGTGCCATATTTATTGCTAAATAGTTGATGATTTTAGCAACTTGAATTTGTCTTATATCACACTAATACTACCATTTATATCAAAGTTACCAAGAAGTCCAACAAAATGATTTCCAACTGCCAAACACTATTTGACGGTACAGAACAGAACTTAATCCCTTACTCTATATTCATGTGTTAACTTCCACTACAGTGTGAACAACGACTGTCTACACGGGCTGGCATACGAAAAAAACCAAATATATTAAAAAATGATATGACAATTAAGCGATCTTTAATCATCTAACGGCAATTGATGCCATTTTTGGTGGTATGTGGTTTTATTTAAATTTGTTGTCTTATGAATTGACTCTTAATGGCCAGTTTGTGATTAAAACTTGGAAATTTGAATTAGACAAAATCCATAACTTAGTTGATCCTGCAAAATTCCGATATTAGATTGCCCCATCAGAAAATAAAAGGTAATCTTCACGTTGACTTTTTTGACTTTGCAAACAGGGTGACGTTCTTAGTCTCCCACAACATCTTTTCCTAAAGGTTTGTTTTTAAAACTTAATTATCTGGTGAAAAAATCTTTTTATTATTAAAAAGGAGAGCCTACATCAACACATGGCTCGATCATCGAAACTGTTTATGCAAAAATATATTGTCATCCGATGTGTCGGTAAAGTTTTCAATAATGGCAACTTCTGAAGTCTCGCAACCAGTCTTGAAATTATTCCATCACAGGATTGTTGTGTTACTTTCCTTTATTACGTTGTTCAAACTCACCATATCATTTTCCGGGTCATTTCTGTCAAATTTATTCAAATCTCTACCGCCTTTTGAAAATAAAGACGCCATCTTGGAGACAAATGAGGAAGGTGAAAGGTTCTTCGATTCTATTGGCTAAACATACAAATTTTGAACGTATAAACAGCCAATCAGCGTTTCTGTTACATAATAGGAATACTTGATTTGAACAATTTACCGATGCCAAGATAATTAATAAAATTGAATTCGAATTGAATTCTGTTTAATTTATTTAGATCGAATGAAGAAATTCGTTAAGATTGACTAGATTCAGCTTACACACCAGTTTTATCTTGGAAACGATAAAATTGCTGTTGTTGTGTCGTTTCATTTCATTTCATATCTTTATTTCCTCCAAATGATGAAGATTGAATTTTCAAACAAACATACAAATAACACAAATATACAATTTTTAAAGAAAAGAAAAAGAGAAAATATTCATAAATCAACATACATGACTAGAACATCATTCCGTCAGTGCATACCTTTCAAAATGTTGTTACACTAAACAGCCCTCAATGGCGATGTCGTAGCGACTAATTAACATGCCGCACGACACGAATTTCATATCCCACGAGCTATACATATAATATTCTACGATTTTACGTTAAAGTGCTAGTTAAAGTCATTGTGTCGAAATGTCAGCGATTGATTCAGTTGATTCTTTGAGGTTCTAAAACATAATCTGAATGAGCCTCTATTGTAGAAATTGAAGATGAATACATTTTCATATTAATCCATCCATTTTAATCATCGTATATTGATGATATACGAGCTATTTCTCTAATTAACCACGTAAAGTGTGGAGTTTACAGTTGCAGAGCTTATAGGGTGCCTTTCTATGAATGTCAAAACCAGCGAAATGCTTGCAGGGTGCTTTATTTTTCGAGCTCTGATGGTTTGCTCATTGTATCGAAAAGTGTCATTTGGTAGGAAACATTTAAAGGACCTTATCTTAGTTCTTTTGAATAACACGAAAGCCGTTTTATAACTGAAAATATTTTGACTTTCAACCCCTTACGCCAAAAAGAACTTGAAACCTTCTCATCGAAGGCCGATGGATGAGAAGGTTTCAAGTTCTTGTTTGAGACCTAGAGTAGGCTTTTCGAAAAGGCTCTATCACCGTTATTGTTATCAAACAGAACAGTACACAGTGGTCTACGAACCGATGATTAATGTCGAATCAGATACGGCATAACTCCTTGGCACACCGAAATCTGTCTGCAGTAGCTTGTCATACGCATCCGTCTTGCTTGTGTTAATTGTGATTCGAAGAAAAGGCGCAACAAACCAGTAAATTCCTCGTAGACGTGATTTACTTACGGTGATCTTGCACTCAAATCGGGTAAACAATTCATGTAAATATGAACATGAACCGACAGAAAAGTGCCTTAGAGCATTGTAGGTTCTGAATAAACCATTAGAAACGGTCCAAGCAGATTCGAGATATCTCTTTCCACCTCCTTGATATTGCCTACGGTGGCAGCAAGGTGACACGAATGAGTTTTATTTTACCTTATGAAAAACGAATTGGTATCGTTATAACGAGATAATTAAGTCGTTTAAAAGATTAAGTTGACCAATCCGATTTTTCTTCAACACATGCGTTTTTATTTCTATCAGCCATTATTTGCCACAATTATTGAAAAGTCAGCAAACTATCTGATTATTATCATTATGATCAAAGACCTAATAAACATGTTTAATAGGTCTTTGTTATGATGCCTTGACTAATTATCTCATTATATTGACTCTGATATCTACATGACGACTTACTTACTCGTTACATGACGAATTAATAGCTCGTTACATGACGACGCTATAACAAGTTAGTAAGTCGCAAAATTGTGATAGAAAACACACATACACGTGTACACACGTGCCACCTTAATCTTGACAAACGTGCAGGCAAGGTCTTTTTATAGCGTATTTTCGTAAGACTTCTGCCAAAGAATGACTTTAGCAGGCAATCTAGGGTGATCCGGATTGTAAGTTCACGTAGATGTAAAACAACATCATCTATACGGTTCATGGTTCTATGGACCTCGAACATGAAAATGAGTATTTCTACAGACTGACAGCCTATCTTGACATGCATCTACCTAGGAAGAACGAGTAGCCTGGGGTCCCGGCCCATGCGTATACCCCTAATGCGGGGTATACGCACGGGCCGGACCCCAGGCTAATGAACGAGGTGTTTTGTGACCAGATCTCAGGCGGATATCTGTACAAATCACACCACCCTAACGGAATGAAGTAATTGTGAAAGTCAGGCGTGGTGATATTTAAAGGCACATGCATACTTATGAAAAGTGAAATTTTTAGTTTTACTACTTGTCCGAAAACCTTTGTGAAATATCTGTTGCCCATTGATATTCTGCTGTTTTTTTTATTTGGTTCCGTCAGTTTTCTACATAAAATGATGTTGCCAATTACAAGCATATTTGACCGTATTCAACTATTAGCATATGAGGTAATACATGACTTTTCAGCAACAGTGCTAGAATGAAGAGGAAGATTTTTTTCCAATGCGGTAAATTTCCAGTGCTGATGCTATGCTTTCGAAAGATGTCAACTTAAACGCAAACGAATTCAGCCAACGACCAAAATGCCAGTTGCAAGGGATAGGCATAAGGACTATTCAAAGACAGAAACATACATTATTCCCAATGTTAAGAAAAGTTGGCTTATAACAAATAAAACTGGACCCCTGGTTGGGTGTCTCTGGTGGTGGAAATTTGAGACCTATCTCCCGGGTTCAATCCCCGATGGTAACTCATTATCTCATAAAGAAATGCACACGTCACTAAGTTTTGATTCGACATAGATAGGTTACACACGAAGTGTGAATGAAGAAACTCGTCAATACGTATTTTTTGTTGAAACGATGTTAAAACCGTCAAACAGATGCAAAACAATAACAAGCCGGCTGCCACACGACCCAAGAGCTCCATATGGCGCATAAATGTCGGCTGCGCACTTCTGTCCGCACAGGTATGCATTGGTGTAAATTAGGCTAACTCTTTCACGAAAGCACCACCGTTACAGTTATATTGTACGACTTCGTTGATCTAGAGATGTGAATATGTGAGTGGGGGAGACATTATTATTTCCAGATGGTCGTATAACCTTGGAATTATGGATACACGGTATAAGTAATTACTATCAACAACGGTTATCGCTTAACCTTTTGACCTTTCCTCCACGGGAGGTGTATATTCGAAAACGTTGGGATAAAAGTATCCACGATATTTATTTTCTTTAAAGGTTTGAAAATTATTGTACAGAACATGTATGTAGTTTCATTGCCACACAGCTAGTGCTAATGCTATTAAGTTTCTGCTACGGGTGCGATTATGTATGGCAAAATAATGAATCAGCAAATGTTAACAGGCATATATAACAAAAGTTGACAAGATGACAATTTTTGACTCAAATTAAAGAAGCCGTGAATAAACTGTTTAAATTTGCAATTGCTGGCCAACAGCAAATGATGACACCAACAATTTTAACCTTTAGAATGCTGGGTAGTTTAGGATTTGTTTTGTCGTCTGCTTTCCAAAATCTTAAATATCTGTTTAATGTTGTTGAGGAAAGATACCCAGAGTAGCAAACAATTTATTTGGCGGCTGTTCTGGATCCAACCTGTTTGTATAAGCATGAAGTCGGTTTCAGCACTACAAGGGTTAACAAAAATGACAACAGTCATTTCCTTCTCAGCACCATCATAAACAACAAATCATCATCTTCAAAAGTAACAACATTCACAACCAATATACAGAAAACCAACAGGGCGTTCAAGAGTTGTTGGCCAGTTTGATTCTTCTGGGCTACCTTTTACCCTTAGAGTGCTGGGCAATTTGTTAGAAATATACTTTTGTGTCGTCTGCTTCCCAAAACCTGAAATATCTGCGTAATTTTGTTGAGGAAAGATACCCAAAGTAGCAAACAAGTTAGATCACAGGCCAGTTGCCAATTTAATTGGCGGTTGGCCTGGATCTAACCTGTTTGCATGAGCATGTAGTCGGTTCCAGCACTTTAAGGGTTAATTGCCTACAAGTAGTTGGTGTATAGGTAAACGGTCAGATGATCTCAACCCACATGTACAATGACATACGTATCACACTAATGAAGACCTCGTGTAGCAATCGTTACCACTCGGGTATTTCCGTGAACCGAGAAAAAATGAGGGATTTCATTGGCGAAAGCGGAGGAATTCAGACTGCACATGTCGATGTATTGCAGTATTTCGGATATATGTTCGCAAAAGAACTTTGAAGAATTTTGGAGAGATGTCTTAATTGGTTTCAACCGTTCGAAATATTGAAAGACAATTATGTTAATTGACTGTTGTTTAACTTCGTTTTCAACAATACTTCAGTTATATTGGTGTTCAGATTGCACATTTATCTGCACAGCGGTTTTTCGGACATAATATTTTCTCTCTCTCTCTAAGTGTTTGTGTATGTTTAAGGGTGATTTGGGCATAAAATGTACATCTACCCATCGAAATATCCACGTGGTGCCAATGATTCTGTGTAAATGCTTGATTACCTGCGGACTAATTACCTGGGTATACACTATAAAGGAAGCCAATTTCCACAGCTGATATGGCTTATTGTAACATTTCTTTAGTTCAATGTAAAACTATGGTAAATCCTTCATCACACTCTTTCAGAAGTCTTGCAATGGAACATCGAACTATTACAAAGACTGGCAACAGTTGTTATAATGATGTATGCTGTTTCTTTCCCTCATAGCTAATATTTTGACTTGTCATAAGCGAAAGGAAAAGCAAGCAGGGGACAATGGTGTAGAAAAATGTTCTTTTTCTTTAAGACTGCAGTAAAAACTCATGTGGCTAAGTTAGTATTTACTCATCTCAAGTAATTTCTCACTTTGTCACAATCGTTTCGTCTAATATCTTGCACAAATTGGTTTGGTTTACTATATTTCTTTCAATATACAAATTTATGGCCATTGAGTGGCTGTTCACCTATTAACCCAGATATGACGAATTCTCTATATGTCTAAATCACAAAGTATATTTAATTGTGTGCGATTTCCAAGGCTCAACCTTGGATGCCTTTCAAGCAAAAGGATTTGAAAACAATCACATTTTGTCTCAATACGACCAATAAACAGTCTTGCGTTTATGATGGGCACACTAGTGTTGCTTTCAATGTCTGTTCATGGGATCTTGTGGGCGGAGCGATCTTCTCTCTATCGTGGAGCCCACTGTCGTCTGTGGCAAATTGCAAGGAACATGGAAAAAACGGTACAGAGTCTATTGTTGTGGGATGACACACAGGTGAGATGAGTGATGATAGACGGGCACTGAATAAAATCTCATTGTGTCCCAATAAGTCCATTTCGCGTTTCTGATAGACATTGTGTTGCTTTGAACGTATGAACATGTGATCATGAGGGCGGAGCGATCTTATCTCTATCGCGGAGTCCAATGTCGTCTGCAGCAAATTGCAAAGGACATGGAAAAAAAAGACGGTACTAAGTCTATTGCTGTGAGTTGACACAGGAAAGATTGACTGATGATAGACTGACATTGTATGAAACCTCATGTTGTCCCAATACGTCTATTTTGAGTTTCTGATAGACATTGTGTTGCTTTGAAAGATGTCCATGCGATCATGGAGGGTGGAGCGATCTTATCTCTATCGCGGAGTCCATTGTCGTCTTCAGCAAATTGCAAGAAACATGGAAAAACCGTACCAAGTTTAAGATTGATTGGTGATAGACGGGCAATGTCATCATAAGATACAACCAAAACTGATGCTACAGTTATATCACAATCTCTACGGTTTCTATAGTCTCCCATATATGCAGGCGATGTTGTGTTATTCCAAGGCTGTGCAGCATGTCGGTTATATAAGCAGAAAAACAACAATGATTAAGGAACAAACTTTATTCTCGTAATAAATTACATGATTTCATGCGGTACAAGCCTAGTTATCAATTTCTAGTGTAACATATGCACCAAATACAGCTTAATTAATCCATACAGATTCAGTGTAGTGATAGAATGTTGTGATATTCGACCATTTTCCAGAGACCTACATAATTTTGGCCAGCAGATAAGAGTGACATAACATTGGTTGCCAATATAAAGATGCACCATAATTGATTTATCCAAATTTAGTCAGTTTTAAATTTAAATGCCAGACCCCCTTCATTGGTTAAAGGATCGAGGTTAGGACTTTCATTTTGACATTGACATATCATTATTTTGACTAACATTTAACAAAGATGAATATTCAGTGTGCGCTACAAATGCATAGGTTTGTTTGACACTTGCTTTATCAAGCATTGATTTGCCGTTTGGCAATTTGTGTATGTCTATGAAAAATAAGTGAATATCACAAGCATATACAAACTAAAAACTTAACCATACCATGCTATATGAAATACTTGGTGTTTACAATAATAATTAAGTCATTCTATTTCACACCTGTCTCATATTGACTAATTGGGGTTCACAATGGTAATCATTCCATTTTGTTAAACATCTGTCTCATATCTTGTCTTAACTTGTCTTAACTCTTTACCACCTGCAGACGACATTGCTTTTACTTGAAGCAGACAGCTTAATCAAAAAGCTTTGTAAACAGATGATAAACCTCTCAGTTCTGCTGTTGTAATATGTGCATAGATTGAAAAAACATTGTGTCAAAAAAAGAAAAATCATTGTAACAAGACATTTCTCCTTTTGCCACAATACTTTTTGAAAATTGTCTGTTTCAAGTAAAGAAAAATGGTCTACAGGTGGTAAAGAGTTAACCATATATAACTTGAAACTCATATATGAAGAATAAGACCCCTTTTCCTTGATCAATAACTTTGACTTATGATTCAAGTTCTCTCTAAATACATGCAAACCACTACACATAATTTACTTGACTCGAGCTTTTGATATTGAAAATGTTATTTTTCATTTGATATTTCTTTAGTGGTAAACAAACAAGATACGTGACAGTGTTGTAGGTATTTGCAAACACATTTTTCAAATACTTCATAGCACAGATTTGAGATCTAACAAAAAACGTTGTCAACTAATTAAAAAAAAAACAATTTTAAGTATATTTGTTTAGATACAATAGGATAACTGACTACATTAGTGTTTATTGGTGTTAAAAACTAAGATAGTAAGTATAGTTACACAATTATTTTGGAATCTATCAATTACAAGATAAATCCATTATCCCACAGACTAGAAAGTGTAAATCACATACAAATTTGATAAGCTTTCTTTTTAGTTCCAATAGTAATTGTATAAGGTGCAATTGTACAGCGTACAAATTTTGCAGTTCACCTTAATTAACACATCCCTTCATATACATTTAAACAATAAAAGGATACAGTGTCTTGTAAGCACTTCCTGAACTTTGTCTGCACAAGAAGTCATCGAAAACCACTCTGTGAGGTAACTGATTAAATACAATAGCTTGGTGCACAAACTTCATGCCATGAAAATGTTTCACAAAAAAAAAAAAAAAAGTTAAAATGATGTCAAAATCCATTCTACCAACATTTCAAATAAAACAATATTATATCAAATGAAGCGTAAGTAGCAAAATGCACATTTGCCATAAAAGATTCTATTAATAATCAACTTGATTAACATCTTTTTAAAATCTCATACTGAATGAAAGTTTTTGATGCACTCGGGGAATGATGCCTTTGAAAACAAGAACACCAATGCTTCATCTGGTTTCCTTACATCAATATTACCGCTAATTACAATTTCTTTCACTTGCAACATCTATGAATGATATATCATGTCATTCCATTAGCAAGGAAAGTCTGCATTGTTTTGATCGCATATATGACTGCGATTAAGTTTTTCAAATCAATAAAGACTGTAAAATAAATCTTTTAAAAAAAAGCATTAACTTTTGAGTTTGATCAAAGTAAGAAATGTTTAAAACTTGTCTTTGATTCTAGTAGTAAAACAAGAGCTTAAAAGGTTCACATGTCAGCATGAACAATATTCTCTGATCCAGAACAAAGTCACTTATTAACTCATATTTCAGGTTATTGAGACAAATATAAAAGTGGATGTTGAGTTAGGACAGATTTAGTACACAATGTTGAAAACATTTATCATATAAGAATGATTGACTTCATAGTTTTTGTTTTTTTTGTGAAACACTTGTTGACTCTGAAGCGTGGCAGCAAGACTAAGTTTATTTATCAGCTGATATCTTTTTATAAATTCAGTAACAAACAATTAAGACAGGAATGTTCTATAAGGACTAACTGATAAGTTGACGGATCAATGCATCACTTTTGTGAAGGACTTACTTCAGTCTTGCATTGAACTCTCAAAGTAACAACATAAAGTCTCTTATAATTTTACACATATAAGTAAAATGTTTTGCCTTGTTCCATGAAATAAGACTTTTAACAAGGTAATAAGGTCCTTCAGAGACGTCCTTTAACAAATTGCCACGGTAAGGTGAAATACTTACTATTGTAACACTTTTGTAACACTAAGTACATACAAGTTTAAAATCTAATCTCTTTAACCACCATTATGAAAAATATTGAAACACAAAGGGTATAAAAACAAACAAATGTAAAAATTGCATAACATGTTTATGGCTAAAAACTTAAATAATTAAAAAACTAATTGCATATAAAAGAATAATAAATTGCACAAACCCATTATTAATTGGAGTAAGTTATTTACGCTATATTGTGTATTCTGTCATATATACATGTACATGGTTATTTCTATAATCTGCATACTAGTCTATTTTCAGTATAGGCACCATGCTAAGCTGAAAACAATTGACTGTATGAACTTAACAACAGTAGATAAGTCTGCAAATTAGTTGGTTCATCATACATGACGGTTAATTTCATTTTTTCACTCACTTTTGATTATTAGAAGTGTATAATATGTAACTATAAATAGCAAGGCAAGTTAAAGTGTTATCGTACAAATATAGATATAAATAGTATATATAACAGTCATGTTATTTTGAGTATTGTAAGTACAAGATATTCATCACAAAATGGTTCTTGACAATCATAGATCCTATTAAAGGCCATCGTTTCAACTGAGATACACTCATTCATGTATTCTTTCTCACTGCATGGAAGGTTTTTATACTATTGTGTTGTCATTAAACAGTAGTAGAGTTATTGTATTATTTATGAAACATTATTTTGTATGGATGTTGATCAAGTTGTGATCAAATTGACTTTAACTCTAACATTCAAAGTGAAATACGATTTTCAAACATGGACCATAATTTAAGCACACAGGTAAAACAGCAACAACACACCATCTTCAATGCTACGGTTGAACGTTAGGGAAACACATATCTAAGTCCTATAGTTTTAAATATAAATCAAGTATTCTACACCACGAATGAAAGTCATTGATTGGTAAAGGAAAGGTATTTACTTATATCAAGGAGTTTCTTTACTTCTCATTTAGGATATGTAGTATTTACAGTGTATAACAAGCTAAACAACTAAAGTTGAATCAGTTAGGGGAATACAAGAATACTGTTTTATCAAATTGGCATGGAAAACATATCACATCTATACAGGAAAAAAAAGAAAAAAAAACAATTTAAACATTACTTTATATACAAGACTATACTTTGGCACATTACCATCATTCTATATGTAAAAGAAGCATGGCTTGTCTATATTGAATTGAAGCACCCTTAAATTGATTTAAATACATTGCTATCCCTCTAAATTAAGTAAAACAATATTTACATGACATTCCCATTTTCATTGCAAACTCATTTTAATTTTAATGCATTTTTAACCTTTATCATTATATCAGTCAATGATATTTATTTAAAAGTCCTCTTTGAAGCATTTTAAGAGAGTTTGTGATGCATCTTCTTAAGTTTGTCTGACTTTGGCACATATCCTTCTGTAACATAACCTTCACCAAGTGAAGATTTAAATTTGATAACTGGGCGAGAACTCTTTCTGACTTTAGGTTTGGGGACAGAGAGGTTGGAGTTAATCATGTCCAATTTAGATTTTATATCATCATTAGACGCTATTGTAGACCTTCTTTGTGTTGCAAATCTGGGATCATGTTTAACATCAGCCAGTGAACTTCTCTTCTCCACAGTGATCTGTGATGAACTGATACTAGAACGCCGCTGTGATGTATATCTAGGATCTGTGTGTACATCAGCAATGGAAAAGGATCGCGGCTTTGTGGAGTCTGTCGACTTGGACATGCTAGCCGTCCTACTTCTATAGCCAGTGTGAGATTCCATCACCTTTTTGTCGACGCTTACCCCTCTCTCAGAAGATTTCGCAACAAGGGACTTTGAATTTTCTATCAGTGCGTTGAATTTGGGCGGTCTTTCTCCAGGTACATAGGCTATGGAATTTGATCTTGGTCGAGTGTAGGATTTGGAAGGAGAGCTTTCTCTCCTATATTCTGGGTATGGTTTCGAGGAGGGAGTGAATCTAGTTACATTTCCAAGTTGCTCTTTGGTCTTAGATCTGCGCCTAGACCGTAACTCTTGCGCCTTTTCTAACTGCTCTTTTACAGACTTAGACAGAGAATCCCAATCAGACTGCGATTTTGTCATTGAGAAGGACTGCGATCGACTCCTATATTTACTCTCTGTGCTATCTGCATATCGATCATATGACATAGCACGGGCAGGGGTCCTCAAAACTGGACTTGGTTCAACTGAGGCTGGGCGCACATAGCTGTTGGGTTTAGGGCTTGAACGCATGGTACCTGTAACTGAAAGACTGAAGTTTGAAAGTAGGAAATAACCTGGCTCTCTATCGTAGGACTGTGATCTTACGTTTGAAGGGAGGTCCACACGTGAAATGCGACCTAGCGGCTCAATTCTATCATCTTCAATGATATAATAACAATCCTCATCTGCTGATCTGCGGGATTTGAGATCCAGATCTGTTTTCGACTTGTATTTCACTGTAGTCTGGGCTTGTGTTGAAAGCTTTTGTGTCCGTTTCAGGGATTCTAGATCTTGATCATCCAGCGCAATGGAATGTCTTCTTGAAAATTGCCAGCGACCCGAGGTGACAACATACGGACATTTGATATCTTCATACCGATCAGCTACAGAAGGGTGGTGAATGTAGTAGTCCGACGAGCCGGCAACAACTGGACGTTTTGGAGCAGGACTTGGACTCGCTCTTCGACGATTTCTAAACTCGTTCTCCATAAACATGATTTCTCTTCTGTTCTGAATTTCTCGTTCCCGACTACTTTCTGAACGTGAGCGTCTCAAGTCCTCGAGGCCAGCATCACTGTATCTCCGTAACTTTGTGTAATAATCGTACAAGTCATTCTTTCTCTCATAGGTCTTGCTCTTTGTTTCAATATGTGTAATCTGCGAGGGTTTGAACTCGCGCGGTACAGCCGGAGAGGTTCCTCTTTTGTAAACATATGCTTCTTCTTTCTTAAACTGAGCAGGAGGAACCACAGTGGGCCTGAAAGGAGCCTCTGTTAAATCTTTCTTATCAGAGGTATCGTAAACCTGGGACATTGAGAATCTATGTTTAGGTGAGAAAGTTCTATTTACCAATCGGGACTGTTTTGCGTTACGGATTATGGGAGAATAGTCGGACGGAAGACTTGCTCTTAAAGACTGCGTGGAAATATTTTGTGATGAATACCGTGAGTGGCTAGTATTGGCTATATCACTATCAACTACAGTATATTGACCTAATGTTGGTTGTTTAGACTCACTTGGACGTCGGTAGACGGGCACGAAGGGCGAGGGATCTGTGTAACCCGACGGATAGACGCCCCGCACCCGGAAGTTGTAGTCTTGGAAGGGTTTAAGGTTATGCACGGTGTAACTCGTGTCGACGACGTCCATTGCGATCGGTTCCCATTGGTAGCCTGGCAGTGTCTGGCGCTCGATCATAAACAACAGAGGTTCCTCTGATGTCGAGAATGAAGGCACGTCAACCTTGTTCCAGTGGAGTACGATTGTTGTATCATCAACATCGCGAACCTCTGGTGCCTGGAGCTTCACTCGTGGGATAACTGTACGAAATAAACATGAATACAAGATGTAAAGATGTGAGGGCTGTTGACTATCTACTTCATTTCTTATCTTAATGTATATTGTAAGTACTCAACAGAATCTCTTCATTGAGACACTTTTACAACATACAGACGAAAAAGGATGTGTCAATTATCTATTGAGAAATAAAGTATGACTTCTTTTTGCACAAGCAGGAGCCATATGCAATATTCTAAAATTGTCACCCTGTAATCATTTCTATTTTAACTGATGACAAAACTCTGGAACATCATTTTGATACTTTGAGGTTTAATACAGTTTCGACATTTTTCTTTCAGTTGAGTTGCTAGATTTTCTAGACCCAATGAAAATGAAACATTGGCTAAGCCATTTGGTAAGTATGTGTACAGCTAGGGGGTCTGGGAGCATGCTCCCAGGGAAAAGTTGATTCCCAATGTTCCATCTGGTGCAACTAAGGTTGGTTTGAAAGAGGAAAGAAATTTATATCATACACTCACTGTAATTCTTATATTTCAATTTGGACAATCTGTACCTAGGTGCGTACCTAGCGTACAGGTAGCTATGCACCTGGAGAGTCCATAGGTGTTATACATTCTACATCAGCATGTAATACCAGAGGGAGGCCTTAACTACCATTGTTGTTTTGTTCTATCATAACACCCAATCAGGAAACTTTGATTAACCCATTACCAAACAATAACAACATTTAACCACTTTGTTGCAGCAAACTCTGGAAAACATTGTGGGAAAAGGAGAAATTGCTTGTAACAAGCAATTTTTCCATTTTCTACAATGTTTTCCAGAGTGTTTCTGCCCTATCAGAAGATTATATTCCAATTTCGTCACGTTTGAAAACTTTTTTAATTTGGACTGTTGAAAATTTGGCAGTTGGTGAAGAGTTAATGTAATTAGCTAAGACTCCATACCTGATCTTCTGTACAAGGCCACAGGGAAAGACGGCTCAGAGGATATTCCGCTCATGACGACTCGAATCCTAAACTCGTAGTCAGATTTCGGTCTCAAACCCCGCACCCTGTAACTGGTTTCCGTGACATCGGATGCGATGCTGTGCCAGTGCATGTCGGGTATCTCTCTCTGCTCAATCACATACCTGTAAAGTAATAAATGGTATGGTAACCATGGTAGCATTCTCTCCTGTTACAGTTGATACTTAAGTTATCATTCCTTAGATTATTAAAATTAAGTCTGATACCGGATGTCACAAAGTAAATTCATGAATGTAAACCAAGAAGAGTCCAGCAAAGAGGATCTTACCAGAACCTCTGCTAGAAAACAACTATAAGCAATTATTAACATAAGTGAACAAGCTACGTTGAGTGAATGGGCTACATATGAATAGTTGTATCATTGCAAACTCTGTAACAATGTTTCCTTCTTATTTCAATTTCACCTTTCAAATTTTCCCAATTAAAGGGTTTTAACTCGACAAATATATTCGGAGGAGAACAACCCACTTGTTTACTTAACCCAAAACTTGTATTTCAATGAAATGACCTTTTATTTATTTCTTACCTTATCGATCTCCTTGATACACCTTCTGGTAAGATTGCTGGTTGCCATGACAACCTTACAGAGTCATTGTCGTATTCAAACAGTTGTGGTCGGGAGACAGGTCTGTTTGGGTAGCCTGAAGGAAATAAAGAGAATATTGTTATTTTCACTCAATGGTTCTGGTATTTCCTAACCAGGTGCTTGTCTCATAAAGATTCAAATGAAAGATTGCCTGGTAAACTTTGTAAACTTAAATATAAGGTACAAGGAGTAAAAGTGGATCTAAGAAAAGCCCTAACTTAGACGCAAACAGCACATGAATTCTATCTGTGATATCTCTATCATATTTTTAGACAGATTCATGAAATCAAAGTTACAGAGTTATTCAGGTTTTGCTGCAATTTTGTACACAAAGACATACAGGTACAAATCTTTGTATGACAGGCCCAATATATTGCACAATATTGTTAAAAGTTTGCTGACTGCTTTCATACATTAATGCACATATACAGTAATACATGACATCATATTGACTTCTTTCCACATGGAAAAGATCCATGGCTGAATTGAGAACTTAAACTCCGGATAAATGAACAGAGGACAAATCAAAAAAACACTTTAATAATGAGGATTTCTTCCTCTTGTCATAATACTTTCTGCCTTATATCATAGTGAATACTATATTTCTATCAGTGATAATTTTTGGCCCAGAAAATCTCATTACATTTTCCAAAAAGTCATTACTTTCATTCATGTTAATCATTTTTCTATAGAAAAACTCGTTGATTTTTAAGTTTTGGTAAAAAAATCCCATTGATTTAATTTAGAAATAAATCACTGTTTCTATGCTCCTTTTTCACATCTGCTTTTGCTCTCAATTTGGACCAGCTACATAATTCCCATATGGAAGAGTGGTTAAAATGACTCCCTATGGTATCAAATTGCAAAAGAACAAAAAGAAATCTTTTGAATGATGAACAAATCATTCCTTGACACAACACTTTTTTCATTATGCATACATTATATGAAATATCTAAATATTTTCGGCTAATTTTTTATGTCTTTCAATTTGAACCAGTCATCAAATTCCCATAATTATGAAGTATATGGTAACAAACAACACTCACTATGGTGTCTGCCTATAGACACAGGGAGCGATGGTTCACTCAGTTCCTTTAACTCTGTCTCCATTCTCACTCGGAACAGATGGTCAGGCAGCTTGGGTAGATCGCGTATCTTGTATGACGTATCCTTAATTCCGCGGGCAACTGATTTCCATTCTCGCTTGACTGGCTCCCAACTCTCAATCTGGTATTTACGAGGACTCTTGTCGAAAAGAGGACTGGCTTGCGGCTTCCAGCGAAGATTGACAAAAGTCACGTCCTCATCGAAATCAGAGACCTCTGGCATCGAAATTGGCCTTCTTGTATCTGTTAGGTAATAAATTAAAGATTGACTGGTTTATTCTTTAAGATAATAGAATATTCTAAGCCCATCTCTAATACAATGTGATGATAATTGGATTGGGTTGGGTTTAAACACTGATTTCAATAGCATTTCAGTCACATCTATACTTATCTACGGTTCAATGCAATACTATAGTAAGTGTTTCATGTTTATGAAGCACTTACTATAGTATTGAACTGAATCCTAAATATGTCAGTACACCTTTCCATGCTCTTTGTAATTCATCAGCAGTTCTGACTAATAATATTTTTAGGCCCTGACTTTTTGTTCCCACATAAACTTGATAGATAAGTGGGGAGAGACAAATGAATCATGATGCATTGACTTCAGCAAACGTCAGGAAGAATATTAGCTGAGCCAGGTCTGAAACTTAGAACCATTGTATTTCAAGAAGAACATGTTACTGACTGAGATAACAAGGATTGGCACAAATTAATGGTTGCTGATGGCATTATGGGAAATAAATAAACATAATAACCATGTAAAAGAATTTACAGCTTCTTCAATAAATATTGTAGTCAATGTGGCAAAGCAAAATTTTTCTTGAAGACTATGTTTTGGGTTGTTTTGAGGATAAACACATTAATGCTCAAAGTAAGAAAACTGTTTCTTAATGTTATCTACAGAGCAGAGAAACCTCTTAATATATACCAGTAAAACATTACCTGTATATTTGGGCATGTAGACAGCTTGGGTGGGTCTACTGTGCCCATGCATATTCTCCGCCTGGACACGGAAGTTATATTCCTTGTCTGACTGAAGTCCGCTGATGTAGTACGAAGTATGCGGAATCTGTTTAACCAGGGGCCTCCATGTTGTAAACGGAAGTTCCTGGACGAATATCGTGTATGTGATGGGCGAGGTGGACTTGATGTGAGACGGCAGGGAGGCCGGGCGCCAGGTGAGGCGAACAGAGCCCGGGCCCACGTCATACAGCATGGGCTCATCGTGTGGGAGCACAGGGGCAACTGTGGAGAATAAATGTAAACTTTTATAATTGTACACTTTTATGGCTAATCTTCTCAGTTTTCTAGAAAAAAGATTGAAATTCAATGCTGCAACAGCTATCAATGCAAACTTCTTCTGTTGACGGCCACATTAATTTTTAAATAAAGACTCTCATAATAGGCAAACAAGCTTATATGTGACAATAAGATAAAAGTAACTGATTTTGTAATAAATTTTTCTCAGTTCTTAAATTTTTTATAACACTTAGTTCACGTTTTTTGTTTTATTTCTGCAATACATTTGAAAAATTATCAAAGAGCAATTTTTTCATCAGGATAAACTTTCCTTTTTCTTAAACTTATGATGCCTGTGTGGTTTAAGCCATCCAAGAGTAGTAGACAACATGTTATAAATAATTAATGAGGGACAACACAACATACCTGAACGTTTCTGTACAGCCACCGTTCTGGTTGGATCACTCAATCCATAGTCATTCTCCGCGCGGACCCTAAACGAATAGTCACACAGAGGGTTCAAACCCGTGACCTTGAAGTCTGTGTGTGGTATGCCGCGAGCGACGGTGATCCAGTCACCATTGGGCATTTCCTGGGCCTCCAGTCTGTATGTGATTGGAGAGTAGTCCATGATGTGCGAAGGCAGATCAGCCGAACGCCACTGTAACTTGATTGAGTCTGGATTGATGTCCACCAAGTATGGCTCCTCGTGAGGCATTCTGGGAGGAACTGTGGTATATAAATATTGGGGAATTTAACCAAGGCTTAATGGAGATATATTCAGATTTAGGTTTGGACATTTGCTTATCATTTGCAAATCCAACCACATCAGCTATCTTAAAATCTTACCTAACAAATCTAGCTATCTAGAAAGCTAACCTATCAATGCTTTTTTAACCCCCAACTGAAACAATGAAAATGCCAAGATGTATGGTCATATTCTGCAATGCATATGTTTGCAAGAACACCTATCAATATTACAATCAATTAGACAAAATCAGAGGCTCAACGAGAGCAAACTCTGAATTCTTTCATTTCTTTTTCCTCAGGCAATACCCGCTGCAAAAAAGTTAAACCATTCCTGTTTCAAGGCAATCACTTCATACAACCCAAGAAGCTGTGACAAAAAGTGATACTGTATAATAAAGCAAACTTTTCATTTTATTACAATAGTTTCTTTCCATAACCAAAAGATGAATATCATCATCTTATGTCCTTGCTTTTAAAAAAACAGTCTGATAGAATCCAATATGAGTGCATAGTTAACTATAATTTAACTACAGAAAGATTATGTGCAACACCCAACATAGTTTTAAACCTACCTGCTCTTCTAGGTATATACACAGGCATTGTTGGCTCCGAGACGAAATCTTTACCCACAGCACGGACCCTCACAAGGTAATCCAGATCTGGTCGTAGGTCCGCGAGTCTCACACTTGGTGTCGGGTGGTTGGCATAGAGTGTGTTCCATGTGGAAATACCCGGGGGAGACTGAATCTCCACGCGATATGTGATGTCATCAAATCCTGTTGTTGGGAGAACAGCTGGTTGCCATGACAGCTGTACCACATTCGGTGACAGGTCTTTGATTGTGGGTTCCTTTCTTGGGAACTTGGGCACTGAAAAGAAATTTTAGTAGAGTATGTTTATGACGTATATCTATTTGAATCACTGCACCTTGAGTACTTTGTATCATAGCATATTAATGCCTTATATCTTTGCCTGTCACAAGACTGTTAGGGCCACCTTATCCCATCACCTTTATTACGCTTTACTAGCCAATCATTTCCTTGGGTTTAAGTTGTTTAGCCGCAATCATGTTTATTGGAGTTGTGATTCAGACATCAAACAGACTAATAATACAGTTCAAAGAAAAATGCTTTTTGGGTAATGAGTTTTTCTTTCACAGCACATTGCTTTTCCATAGGGCAAACATTTTCAAATCAAAACTAAAAAAGTAAATTGGCAGCTGGCCTGTGATTTAAGCTGTTTTGTACTGGGAGTATCTTTCCTATACAAAATTAAGCAGATATTTAAGGTTTTAGAAAGCAGACAATACACAAATCTATTTTTAGAAAATTACCCAGTATTCTAAGGGTTAAGCTCTACTGGTTGCCCATACCTGGTCTCCTGTGAAGGGGTGCAGCTAGACTGGGTTCACTCAGCAGACCATTTATCTCAGCTTTAACCCTGAACTTGTATTCAAGGTCGGGTCGCAGTCCAGTTACTGTGTATGTAGTGTCTGGTACCCGCCTGGCCACCGGTACCCAGGTGCTGGATGGCAGCTCCAGCATCTCCACAGTGTAGTTTAATGGTGCCCGGCTCCTCTGGTAGACTGGTACCTCTGCGGGCTTCCAGTGCAGGGACACAGACTCGGCGGTGAGCTCTCTCAGTGTGGGCTCGGTGAGGGGTAGTCTGGGACGAACTATTGAAAACATACAAACAGCCATGAGGAAATATGTAAAGCTTGAATATGATGGATAACTATGGATAACTATGATTACAGAAAAATCCTTTCACCTTTTACTAGATGATTCATTATAGATGAGACATTTGTTACAAAAACCATGTCTAACTTCTTTCTTAGGCCAGGCATATCACTTGAGGTAAATATTCAATTCTAACTTGGTTTCAACTACCTTTCCAATTCAAACTATAAAGACTTGTCAATGGTAAAGGGTTTAAGTTCCCTTTAGTCTCAATAATGATCCGTGAACGAAGCTTTTTTCGTCATTTGGACATTTATCGTGCTTCGAAGGCGTCAGTCAAAATAGCAATAGCCTTCGAGACCAGTTATCTGGACTAAGTTCCCTTTAAAATTTGACTTAGAAAAAAAAAATCACCATTGATTCAACAATTAGCCAAACAACAAATTTACAATAAACACGAATATTAACACTTTTCTAGTGCATCATTTCCACAAACAATTTAACACAACAAACATGATGATGATTGTGTGGTGTTGACATAATAAATTGTACTCCCCTTGATTATTCGATTTTGTGAAGAAATTGCTTTAGTCTAGCATTGAGCCCCTGGCATGTTGTATTACAAGTATTAGATAAGAATTAGTGAAAATTGATTTCAAATAATCAAAACAAAATTAATTCATAAAAAATAAAAAATAAAAAGAGGATATATTTTAAAAAAATAACTAAAATGTCAAGCTGTAAATGTAACATTAAATGTCTGATTTTCTTTTGTTATTTATAATCGAGATGAGCTTAGTATAATGATATTAGTTTTATTAATCGATTTAAATCTTTAGTTTGTAAATGTATCTGTATAATGAAATTGGCAGTGCATAATACTGAAGCAGTTTTAAACTAATCAAAGGTTATAGAATTGGCATCAAAATGATATACAGAAAAAATCATACATTGATTAAATGCTTTCTTTGGTAAACTATGAATAGAACAATATTAAGTTCTATATTTCACTTCCTGAACTGCAACTTCTTTATTGAAAATAAGAAAATAATAATAAAAAAAATGATGAAAAAAATGTAGAAATGGCTTTGCAAATTATCATTAAATGGAAAGATCCTTTTGAGAAATTTCTCATTTTGTCAAACTTTTTCTGTTACTGATCAACACATAATTTGCAGCTGTCTGCTATATTTCAGTTATTTTACTTCTGGCAAAAGCTTACAAAGCTGGAAAATAAAGCAGTATTCCCTGCCTACTAGGTCTAGTAGACCAGCATGTGAGATAAAGGAGCCAAAGTTTGGGTAACTGAGATAATGTGATGTTTGGCTGTGTAAAATTGAGTAGAATCACTGTTAAAAAAAGAGAATAATTGTCAATTGTCGGCTTAAAACATATTAGTGTTGAATTATTCATTTATTTCAGTACAACACAACATCAAATAAAGGTTATGCAAAAGGTCATAAATTATTTTTTATGCTTTCCAGGTGACTGACAACCAAGTAAACTTAAATAAGACTTGGCTCCTGAACTTCTGCAACAAATTGCTGCTAGCGGGTATTCAACCTGACTCCTCTCCAAAATACCTTTTTCACAATAAATAATGTCTTAAGTAAAACTTGTCCCTGCAGGTTCCTAAGGACACACTAGTGTACATATATCTGTCATGCTTTATTCCTTAAGTGTAAGACACACGCACACACATATGTAAATTGACGTGTCGGATATATACATATACACATACACTTCTACACAGTTACCACACATATACTGTACATACAACATTGAGTTGCGTAATGTTCTACAACATTACTTGTTTTTCCCAATTCTTTCCCAATAGATATCATGAGTCCGAAATTAAAGTTTTATACTATACGCTGACAGACCCCCATAGGACGGACCACCTCTGATTGACCTTTTCAACACTCAATGAAAGTTTGGGCAATACAATCATTCTATTAAAGTGTTAAGCACAACACTCAAAGATGGTTAAACCAAAGATTCCCTTGGTTGGGTCATGGACTCTTATTCTTAAATACCAATTGCCACAAGACACCAAATTGAGGCAACAATTAAGGGGGGGTAATATTGACACTACTCTGTGTTATGAAAACATGTAAACCGTAAAGTCATATAATTGCCAGAAGCATTCCAGGGCTGTTTTTCGTAGCACACACAACATTTTTTGGACAGAAAATCTGTGGTCTCGGGGAGGTATTCCTCATGATCTTTTATTTTCCAAGAAAGCATATGTTGTGATTTTCCGCATAAATTGGACAATTTTTCTGTGAACGTATAATTAGTGTGTATGTTACAGAGAAGATAAAAGCATTGTCCATTTCATGGCTGAACCCTAACCTAGAGCTGAAAGAAAACGAGTTATATTATTATGTTAAGAAATTAATTATTATTTCCAACAATATAAATTATGATATTTTTGCAACAATATTCCAACTATTAGTCAATTGTAAAAAATAAAATGAACCCATTCATTTAAACAATATGTATTTGGTTATAATTTGAACATTATAATACAGTACAAGTAGTGTTTATTCTTAATGGATCTTTCTGTCATATTTCTGTGGTCAAAAGCTAATATATTTACGGCCCGTTTTTATAAAGTACAGAACATTCTTGCCTTGAAGAGAAGATCCCCATAGACACCATTAAAACAGTGTTTGTTAAATAGTTTTGGAAATATTGCATGTAAAGGGCTCTGGTATGCATGTTTTCCTGGATCTTTGCATACACATTATAATTATAAAGGAATGGGTTCACCTCTAGTAATCGTGATGCTGGCTGTATTAATACTGCTGTGTGTTATATACAGTTACCTTTCTCCTTCTCTACTAGGTTAAAGAAGGACCTGGTCGCAGTTTCTGGTTCACCTTTAAAATTGGCATTACAGATCATAAAAAAATAATTATTCTGACTGGTTCCCCTTTTAAAATTGGCATTATGAATTATCAAATTATAACAGTTCAAACTGACTCCCTTTATCCTAAATCATCAAAATATAACATGTGTGATTGGCCCGTTACAAAATTGGCACTAAAAATCATCAAAATATAACATTCTTAACTGGCCCTTTTCAAAATTGGCATTACAAATAATCAAAATATAACAAGTGTGACTGGTCCCTTTTAAATATGCATTAAAATCATCAAAATTTCTATTTTACTTTAGAAATCATTAGAATATAATCATTTTGACTGGTCCCTTTTAAAATGGCTTTACAAGTCATCAAAATATAACAGGTCTTTTTGGCCCCCTGTTTAAAATGGGCATTACAAGTCACCAAAAAATAACAATTTTGACTGTTTCTTTCTTAGAATTGGCATTACAAATCACCAAATCCAACTATTCCTTCTGGCATCTGTATAAAATTGGCATAAAAAAATCAACAAAATACAATTCTGACTGGCCCACATTTAAAAATAAGATCCATTTATAGGCTGGACACTATATCCTATGAAAATCTCAAAAGAAAACATTAAGGGGTAAAAAAGAATTAATAATCAAACTCATAGCAGAGGACAGGAAAGTAGATCGAAGGTTAAGTGCAAGACCATAGTAAGTGTTTCATGGTTATGAAGCACTTACTATAGTATTGCACTGAGCCCTAGAGATTCAAATTCACCAGACATTTGTCACTTTTTCTAACCTCTAATATTACATTTTCTTAGAATACCATCCAAACCTTCCTGCCAACTCGTACAGATTTAAATTAGATAGCCCGAAACCTTATAACTCATAAAAGAATAAATCTATCATCAGAGACGGTCTGGAATGACCTTGAGAAAAAACGCTCACCTGTTGAAGAGGTCAAGGACACTGGTGGCATGGAAGTAAGATAACCTCTGTTGACCTGTGGAGTGACCTTGAACTGGTAATCTTTGTTAGGTCTTAATCCTGAAACAAATAGTAGTTACCTTGTAACAAGCATTTCTTTTAAAGGAGAAAACTCTTTTAAGCATTATGGATAAAGTATAAATTGTTCATCAAGTTCAATGTCCCCTTTTGTCAAGTCCAAATTTTCAACATGGTGGAATGGATATAAAGTTATTCAACAGATTAGTTTTACACATTCCCCTATAAGTTTTCTATTGGTCCAAATGGAAAGCAACAGCAGATTGCAATTATGATTATAATGTGGAAACCACGGTGACAAAAGAAGAAATTGCTCGTCTAAAGCAATTTCCCCTTTTGTCACAGTGGTTTCTGAAACTTTTCTATTATAGGTGCCTTAAATAGAGGAATTATGGAGAAATGTCTTTGTTTCCTTTCTTTATCCTTTATAGGGTTCGAACAAACTTCATGCTTATGGCTAGCCTGTGATCTTACCTGTTTGCTACTCTGAGCATCTTTCCTCATCAACATTAAGCAGACATTAAAGGCTTTGAAAAGCAGGCGACACAAAAATCTATTTTTAGAAAACTACCCAGCATTTTAAGGGTTAAATCCCTGTAAAGATTCATACCTGTAACCCTGTATGAGGTTTCAGGAATACTGGCAGCGATACATTTCCAGTCACTCAACGGGAACTCCATCATCTCAATCTTGTACGAGATGGGCTTGGTATGGTCGTACATGGGTCGACTCCATGACAACCGCAGGGAATCGGGTTCAATTTCCGAAATTACAACTGCTTCATCCAGGGGTTTGTAGCTTGGAGCTGTGAAACATGTGTAAAAATATGTTCAGTTTAAAATACATGTATTGTAGAATAAATCAGTTCATCTTAATAACTTAACCGCCCAAGATAATTTTGAATTACATGACTACAAAAGATGAAAATTAGAAATTTCTTTAACTTCAATATTTACTTTTATCTTGATGTAAAATAGCAATAAAATATTGCCCAATTTAAATGTCAATGATTTATACAGTATTCTTTGCCACAGTTACAGTTTCTTTGATACCAGTTTATCCAATGACTAGTGACAATTTCAGATAAAAACTTGTCACTGACATCTATAAATACCTTTGTTTTATTGTAGAATTGTTCATTGACAGGCTTGACAAATAGTGTTTCACTGGAGTTAAAAGAGTTCAATGTCCTAATTCAATAAATATTGTATTTATATAATCAACATTATTTCACGTATGCTGCGATGCCTGACTCTTAATGATGGAAGAAGACCTATAATCAACTGTCCATAATAACAGGTCAAGACAGAACCACCATCATTCTGTAAGTCAGTCTGGAGACTGCCTCTCAAGAAAATCCAAATACCGTCACCGAGATTTGAACATAACCAGAGAGGGGTCATGGAATTTCAAGTTCTGTACTATTACCCCCTCAGTGGCCTCAAATTTGAACTAGACACACAAAAAACAAGAAATATGCTGAAATGATTTCAACTCACCTGTAGTTTTTCTCACTGATACAGGTAGTATTGGTGATGGAGGACTCAGACCGTAAGATGACACGGCACGCACCCTGAAGTTGTAATCCCTGTCAGGGTCAAGATGCATTACTCTGTACTTAGTTGTTGGTATGCCTGAAATATAGTAGAATAGACACTTCAATATCTCAAGATAAGTTTAAAAGGCTTCGAATTTTTTGTCCAACAGTTTGTACTAGGAGCATTAGATGGTACAACACAAGGGAAATAACTAAGTCCAGTGCAAGGTCAGAATCTATAGAGAGAGTACCATATAAAGAAGTGTAAAAAGTTTGCTTTTTAATCCCTGATTTAAAAAAAAAAAAAAAAAAAATTGATTAAACCTTCGAAGTGCTACAAACTGCATCAAACCCAAAATGAGATTTTGCAATGTATGTGATTCAAAGTAGTCCCAACAGTGTTTTTGTTTTATTACTGCTTTTTCATAAGATTCACCAGAAATATGCTAGGGCTCTATAGTGTCTTGCCAAACAAAGTTCCCTCTCATGGAACTGGTGATACAGGTGTGGCTTCAACCCTGTACCCCAAAATCAAGTCCATCACATTGCCTACTGAACGACCAAGGATCCTGTCTGACAGACCCAAAATTCTCATTTGTCACAATAATTTAGTTAAACAGTATTCCTGTGACAAGGGAACATCAAGTTACAAATTCACCATATTGCTCACTGAGCGACGCAGGAACATGTCTAACAAATCCCAAATTCAATTCCCATTAGACAAAATGTCTTGTTAAAGCAGTTTACCTGTGACGAGGGATCTCCATTCATGCATGGGTGGTTCCTGGTATTCCAGCATGTACAGAAGGGGTTCATCATCATGACTGTATGGGGGAATACCCACTCTCTCCCACTGTAAGTTAATACTCCTGCTGTCCGGCTCATAGTCCACCATCTGTAGTCTGTCAACTGGCGCACGGCTTCGAGCTGAAGTTGTAACATAAACTTATGTATATACATCTACTTTAAACTTAAATATATATTACATCAATTGTGAAACAAGTTCTTACAACTTGGATTAATCATTATTGATTCTGCTTCCTGGATCATAACCAGTACTTGAGCTGAATCTGCTACTCATGTAAAGAACATGCTCAAGCAATTTTTTCATCCCTTTCGTTTTTAAAGTCTATGAAAAAAAAGGTCTATAAATAGTTATTTTGTATAAAGATATCATGTTTCACAGTTGAAAACTTAACATCACCCAACCCCTGACCTTCCACATACTTGATTTTACTGCTAAAGGAAACTATGATAAACTTTAGTAGGAAAAGTATATATATTCTAACTTACCAAGGGTAGAGTAGAGAGAGGCAGCTGGTGATGGTTCACTGATCACTCCGGCTGGGGTCTTGGCTCGAATCCTGAACCTGTAGTCCTTTCCTGGCTTCAGTCCTTCCACAATGTACTCTGTGTCATCAAGGTCACGAGCTATTGTACGCCAATCATGCGGCGGCTCTTCAACCTGCGCAGTGAATAAACCAGAAAGCGTGTCATCATAAAGTGTAGCCATTAGATGTGAACTGTTAGGTTAAGTCTTTATCTTATACATTTGCATCTTTATACACTTACAATAGAAGATTGAAAAAAGTATTGCAACAAAATAGAAAAACTGGGTCACTGGTTGGTGTGCCACTTATTCTCCCCCTCCGCTTGACACTTTATTCTATCTATTTATATGGTGATTTGGTGTTTTACATAATGGCAATATTATTTCAATTATGTTGCAATGCCCAACTCAAAAAGATGGAGGAAGACCCCATACTTAACTGGTTAAGACTGGTCAAGCTGTGTAGAACCATCAGCATTCCGTAAATAAGTCAGGAGACTGCCTCTTATGAAAATCCAAATGCAGTCACGGAATTTGAATGCATGGAGAGGATCCATGTGATTTAAAGTTCTGTATTCTAACCACTAGGCCATGAGGCCCCGGGCTTAACTCTTTCCCAAACAACAAATTTTCGACTGTCCCAGATTGAAAGAGTTTGCAGACGACATTTCAAAATGTGATGGAATTGGAAAATAATCTTCTGATAGGGCAGAAAGCATTGTGGGAAAAGGAAAAATTGCTCGTCACGAGCAATTTCTCCTTTTCCCACAATGTATCCTTAAGTTGTCTGCAACAAAGTGGTCAAATGTCGTTATTGTTTGGGAAAGGGTTAACACTTGAATCCTACTTACCTCTAGCATATAGAGGAGAGGATCCTCATCCAGACCAAAGGAAGGGATGTCTACTCTTGTCCAGCTCAGTTTAGCTCTTGTGTCCTCCACTTCTACAATGTCGGGTCTCGACACTGGTACACCAGGGAATGCTGGGTAAAATAAACATTGTGAAAAATATAGAAGTGAATTAAATGAAAATCATCTCGAGGGTTCAATAGACCATTTGTCTGTGAAAATATAGCAATGATAAAAAGTAAATATCGTCTCAAGGGTTCAATGTAAGACTATAGTTTGTACTTCATTAACATGAAGCACCTACTAAAGAATTGCATTGTCCTTCTGTCTGTAAAAGTATGGCGGTATACAAGGTTTGCCCCAAAACACTAACCTCTAATGAAAGCATTACAACTTGAGAAGATATACAAAAGGCACATAATTTTCTATAAGTTATCATACTTTAATAAGAGATTTGTGTGAAAGGACATGTTGCTTAGCCTAAGACAAATAATGTTTCACACAGTTTATGAATGGTCGCTTTAATAAAGATAGACTGTACCTCTGGCCCTGGGCAGCCACAGTGGTTCTGTGGGCTCGCTCACACCGAAATCATTCTCTGCTCTGACACGGATCATGAAATCTCTGTCAAGTGGAAGCTCAGACAGATAATGGGATGTGTCACGTAGACGGCTTGACAATGGCATCCAGTCTTTTCCTAAAAAATGGCATATAAAACAGTCATTTTGATGAAGAAGGAGGGAGATGCCTATACTTTGATCATCAAGCATGTGAGATTAGATGATAAAGGAATCATCACCTGTAAGACCATGAAGGAAAAGGGCGAAGTCTACATAAGTGTAGAATCAAATAGAATGTAAAGTATTTTAAAAGTTTAATGATTTCCTTGTTTTGAAGCTGATAGCAGTGTGACAATTGTTAAAAGCTAAGAATACCCATTAAAAAATTGTATAATTGTTTAAGAAACATAGAAGCCACTACAATGTCATATTGGTCCTATTTTACATGTAAAATATGCTCTGACAAATAAGTGCCATTTTCTTGCAAAATCCCTCCAAGTAAATGCATGACGAAGACTTACAGATGAAGTTTGTTGACATTCCACAAATGAGAGCAACGTTTGGCAAAATTCCATTCAACTGAAGTTTGATTTTCTTTCATTTTAATTTCTGGATAATAAAACAGTGTGCCTTACTAGTTACAGAAAGAACCTTGCACTTACCTGGTAACTCTTTAGCTTCCAGTCTGTAAGACACGGGTGGGGTACGCTTGGCCTGGTAGCTTTCTGCTGGTTGCCATGCCAACCTAAGAACGTCCTCTCCCATGTCAGTTATGACTGGACGGCGGGCAGGAAGTCTGGGAGGAGCTGAATTGAACAAAATTGGATTTTAACGTCGTCTGCTGCAAAACTACTTTATGTCGTCTGTATAAGGTTTAGTGTTTAAAAGGCGAAGAGAAATTTACTTTTAAAGATTTGATGCTGAGTGTAGAATGGTACAGACTATCACCTCTGAAAAATGCTAGCTGATCTTTCAATAGCTTCACTTTTATCTAAATGTCTAAAAATGGAAGACCTTATTACAGCTGTAGCAAACATATGTCACTGTCATCAACAGCAGAAATTTGAATTGAAGGAACAAGTCAAGAATGGTTTATGTGACATCATAAACCTTTCGGTAGATAATTACTTGATTACTATTACATTACATGTTGCTCAACACAAGCAACAACTCTTTTAAAATGTCTTTTAGACCAAAAAAATAAGCCATATCAGACATGATGTGTAAGGCAATGGTGATGGAGTTGTAGAGTGTTGGCCTTCAGTAAAGAGTTAGATACCGATTAGTGGTGAGCTGAAAATGTTGGGATTGAGCTTTAAATTGGTCATGTCTCCAGAAAGCAGTCATCAAGAGTGAATTTAAAAGACTTCAAGCTTTAGTCATAATCAATTTAAAAATAAATAAGCTTAAACAAACTTAGTATTAAGTATGAAAAAGATATCATTTTGGTAATTAATAAAGGGAGAAAATATATACATGTATATGTATTATACAGTCAAACTTGTGTTAAGAGGCCAGTCTATGGAGAAAATTGGCTGTTTAAGACAGATTGGCTGCTTAATACAGTTTCATGCACACTATGAATCCAACAATGGGGTTTTCTGTAGTGGTTGTTTAAGGTAGGTTGGCTGCTTCAAAGGATGATTGCTTAACACAAGTTGGACTGTATAATTCTTTGTTTCATCACAATACTTTCTAAAGCTGTCTGCGGCAGGCATAATAAAGCATTTGTTTATGGGTAAAAGAGTTAAATTTACTCCTGGATGAAGGAAGTAACCAATAACAACAACCTACCTCTCATTTCTGGCAGATCAGCAAACTTCTTTGTCATGTCTGTGTGTGAAATTAAAATGTAAAATAAACAGTATTTGTAGAGATCATTACATCAATTCCTTGGGCAATTTAAAAAAAAAAAGTATTTGTGTCATAAAACATTGAAATTATTGTAACAATTGAAGTATAGCTTACTCTTTGTCACTTAAAGGTGCTTGTTCACACACGAGACAATTTGCAAGTCAAAGGGCAATGTCCTCAAAACAATGCATTTTTCTGTATTGCAGTATATGAAATGAAAAATGTTTACTGACCCAATAAATAATTCAGAATTGGTTAAGACATCTTAAAAATTACAGAAAATATGCGATGCATTTCAAAACCATTGCAACCCTTTTGGATTCGACTACATAATTATTCATTGTATACAGGTTCTAAAAACAAACTCATTTTTCTTCCAAAGGTTATTCTAGAAATAAATCTTGTAATCTGAATTTTGCCATATCTGTTAACAAGCAGCTTTAAAGATAGGCAAATTGTGTGCTACTTTGAACCACTACCACTCTATTTCTAGAGAAAAGGGGCCTAAACTTATGTAAGCTTCAACAATTAACAAAGCAAAACTTTTCAAAAATATGAACTTCATGCAAACATTTCAAATCCCAACTATAATAAAACAACTTTGAATCCCATCTTATCTCTATGACATACTGCAAAAACACAAACAAATTATCTAATGAATTCAATGAATATCAATGAATGATAAAATGTGATTACTTAATATTGAAATATCCCATTGCAAAAAAAGGAAATTCCTAAAGACATAAGTAAACTCTTCTTATATTGCAATATTTCTAAATCATTCTCAATGATATGTGTTCTTTTCTAAAAGGCTTAAATGTGAGTGTTACTCAAAATCTTTTCAGCGCAAATTTCAAACGATTTTTATTGAGAAATTGTTCAAAACTATACCAATTACAGAAAACATTGTTAAGAAAAGTATCAAATTAAATTATCTTTCAAGCACCTGGCAGACAACAATGGGTAAAAGCATATATTTCCCTTCAAAGATATTTCCTTACATTCTTAATGTAAAGGATTCAAAATGTAAAGCAATGAACATGTTCTGGTGACAAAAATCCCCAAACAAGCACACCAAATTTTGTAAAACACTATATCAAACATTTCAAAGAACAAAGAGCACACTAACCAACTCGTTTTTCTAGAGGAGCCGACCAAGTTGGCTCACTGACACCGTGGACATTCTGGGCTCGGATTCGGAACTCATACTCTTTATCAGGACGGAGGTTTTTCACCAAGTATGACGTGACAGGTATGCCCGAACCTACCCTTGTCCAGTCGTGGCGAGGGAGTTCACGGGATTCCACGATATACGATACTTGTTTCGCCTCCGCAGGTAATAATCCTGTTGGGGCTGGCAGCCAGGAGAGTCTGACCGAGTCTTCATGCTTGCTGTGGATATGTGGGCGATCATATGGCAGCTTGGGTACAATAGGGACCTCCTTTGACCTCTCAAGTTTAGGGCTCTCATATCTCCGGGCACCTTCATACTGCCTTGAACTATCATAACCTTTAGGGCTATCATATAAGTCAAAGTCATACATCTTAGGGCTTTCGTATGTCTTCGGGCTTTCATATCTCTTTGGACTGTCATATCTTCTTGGGCTCTCATACGATTTCGGGCTATCAAATGACCTTGAAAGGTCAAATGACCTGGAGGGTTCATAAGCAGATTTTGGCCTTTCTCTCCTTTTTGGGCTCTCATACCTTCCAGGGCTCCCGTATCTGAGCGGGCTATCGTAACGACTTGGGCTGTCATATATCCTTTTGGGCGTGGTCTGGCTCGAAATGTCGTCATATTTAGATGGGAGAACAGAACTGTCGAAGCTATACCTTCTTTGTCTGGCCTTAGCTGTTGTAAAGTTTCAAATGCAACCATTAACCTATTACCAAACAATAACGACATTTGACCAGTTTGTTGCAGACAACTCTAGAAAACATTGTGGGAAAAGGGGAAATTACTCGTAAGGAGCAATTTCTCCCTTTCACACAATGTTTTCTGCCATATCAAAAAAATGTTTTTCAATTTCATCACATTTGAAATGTTGTCTGCAAGCTCTTTCAAATTGGGACAGTTGAAGTTTGGCGTTTGGTAAAGGGTTAACTAGAGGGAAAGGGGTCATGACAACATTTTAACATCTCTCTGTAACCAATGTATTCCATGCATTAGAAAGCATTTCAACTCATTAACTTAAATAAAAATGCCGCTTCATTTGCAAAGAGAGTCAAACATCACCAAGATAAATGGAAAATTACTCATTACAAGTAATTTCTTCTTTAATATTTTCCTATCCTTTGGGTTGCAGTTGTTATGAAGTAAATACAGTATCTTTGCTGTAATAATTTACAAAAACTAAATGTACTAAATACAGCGGATAAGTTTGGTAAGTTTGATATGAATAGGGGTATTTATTCAATACACTTGAAGTTAAATACCTGTATATTGAGAACAGAAACAAAGCTTATTCCTAGTAATTAAACAATTAACTGGTCTTGAACACATCAAATCCAAAACATCAAAATCCATGCAATAACTATAAATTGAACATCAAAATTACACCTAAGGTGTATAGCAACTCTTAAATCAAGCAAACACTTTAACGATATAAATGTTTAAGTTATGTAATATTGATAAAAGATTGATTCAGGATGCAAGAAATATAGAACCTGATTATTAATCATCTTATAAGAACCAATGATATCTAAATTAGATAATAAAAACTTTGTATTTCACAAAAGCAAAACACATCTCTTAACACATTTAGAACTAGATGGTTGTATTTTGAAAATGTTCCTTTTAAACAAGTAATTTGTTCTCTTATTGTGATGAGCATTCTAGTTTCTAAATCTCATACAGAAACCTTGTTTACACTAGATGTAGTAATACTATCTTTGATTCAAAAATCTTCATGTACATGTAAAAAAAAATTTTTTTTCAAATCTTTAGCTTTCAAAGATTTCGAATTTGTATTGTTATGGTTGATTTTAACTTTTAAGGCCATCTAAGCCATTAAATGTATGTTATGGTGAAGCTACAATATCATGTCTTATGCATTATCAGTATGCAAGGATTTCAAAAAGTTGCTCTAGAGTGGTTGATGTTTAGAGATACTGGGGACCCAATAATTTGGGTTTGATTTCGCACGGCAGCCAAATATTTCATACCCGAGTGTCCTTGTGCAAGTTACATTTCTAAGCAAGTTACATTTTTAAGCAAGTTACATTTCTAAGCTAAGTACTGGTAGGTCATCTAAGGATTATGTATTATACTTCTTCAGAGTGAGTCCTGTAAATTAATGGCAAATTACCACTTTTTATAGGTTACATACATATGAAACATACACTCATTCCAAACAAACTTACCTTCAATTCTTTCTAATCCCTCGTAGGCTCTCTTTGACGGTCTAGAATGGGTTTTATCCACTGAAGAGTATTTCTCTGGAGTGAAGAGTTCTCTCTGCACAGGTTCTAAAATAGGTAAACAAGATCATGTGAAATTGTCATCAAACTACACATCTTCCCTATTCTTGGAAATATGCAGGAGACAATCTTATGATACATTTATGAAACAGGCAAAACACAATGAATGACAGCCGTAACTGATAAGCTGTATTTCTCCATAATGCCTTTATCTACCACATCTGCTGCAGAAGTCTTCGATAAACATTTTGAAAAAAATAATCAAGTGCTCCTCATATAGAATTCATCATGACAGATATATATTTATTTCCTACAATTCATTTTCCTGATTGCAGTTGCTTTCAATTTCAACCAGTCACAAAATTAACTTAATGAAGACAATTCATCAGAACATATTCAGATCATTGCAGCAAAATGTGAAGCTCCTGTATTGATGATAGATCACTTGTTAACTTAAAAAACCCCACTTATAATAACACCCAATACGGCAGACACACTCAGTTAACAGCTGAAAAGAGCACAAGATGCTTAGAATGGCCTTAACCCTTTCCCAAACAACAAACTTTTGACTGTCCCAAATTGAAAGAGTTTGCAGACGACATTACAAAATGTTATGAAATTGAACTATATTCTTCAGAAAGAGCAAAAAACCTTGTAGGAAAAGGAAAAATTGCTCATTACAAGCAATTTTTCCTTTTCCCACAATATTTTCTAAAGTCGTCTGCAACAAAGTTGTCAAATGTCGTTATTGTTTGGGAAAGGGTTAAGATTAATATAAAGTAAATCCAACTCTTTATGAAATGAAAAAAAACCGGCACAATTTCTTCTCAGTTTAAGTTTTCTGACATGAAATACTGTAGATTATTGGGATGACAAGATTAAAAGCAAACATTGCAGCACATTTTCATATGCCAGGTCAATTTTATAATTGTTTCATTGAACAAATAGTCTTTTGGTTGATTTGAAAACTTACTGTCTGGGGTATATGTGTCCTTTTTCTCACCTGAAATGAAACAAATAAAAGAAATGTAAATAAAATCAATAAAAAAGTCTCATCTTTTAAGCATAAAATTAATGTGACCTTGACATTCAAGAAATTATTCTGATACATACTTAAGAAATAAAGTTTCAATACAAAAGGATAGTGAAAATAAATCTTTAAACATAAACCAGCAAATGTAAATTATCACATACAAAAACAACTTTATTATCTTGATTAACTTAAGTCATTAGCAGAAAAAAAAGTATCACTTAAAGTAAATTCATCTATGATTCATAACCTTTTGTTCTGTCACAACCATTTCTAATATCATCTTACCTTTTTTTCTGTCAAACAACATGGCCTCTTGCATCTTGGTGTCCAAAATTTGGAACATAGAATATATCATTTTGACAAACAAGTAATGGTGTCCAAATTCTAGCATGTTTAAATTCATAAGGTAATCAGGGTACATGTATATATACTTACGTTCCAGCTTCAATGAGGCTGTGGAGGAGGACTTTCCTTGACTGTTAGAGATGATACATGTATATACACCTGTGTCAGCAGACGTCACATTGTCAATCAGCAGACGGCATGTTCCATCAGATTGGGTCATGTGATATCGACCTCCAGGGAGGATAACTCTTCCATCCTTCATCCTGTAACCAAAGGTTAGTTTGCCCGTAAATTTGTTTTAAACATTCCCTACATGATAATTTGTAACTAGCCCAAACTGAATGCAACAGCAGATGGCAAAATTATCATTAGGTATGCCCATAATGGCAAGTTATAAAATTCTCTTTTCTAACCTCATGAAAACTCAGTTAAATAGTTGCATAACTAAAATAGCAAAAAGTAAAGTGTTAACTCACCAAGACACCTCTGGTTCTGGTATGCCCATGATACGGCACTCAAATCTAGCTGACGCCCCTTCTTTGGCCTCTACATCTTCTAACCGTTTTGTAAAGGTAGGAACGTAGCCAAACTTGGAGTCTTTGGGCTCAGAAGTCAATCTGCAATGATGAATTTGTAAAATAAAATTATCTTTTAAAACCTCATTCAACTCACTGATAAAAGCTGCATAACGAAAATAACAAAAGTTGAAAGTTGAAAAGACTAAAGAATATATTGATGAAAAAAGGAATACAAAGATTGGATAAAACGTTTGTTGTTGGCATCTTATACAAATTGTAACAGAATTCTAGACATGACTAAGGTGAGTTACTAAAACCTCAAGAATTAGTTAAAATATACTTATTTCACATTGATAGAGAGATAAGTTATTACAAAATAGTTTTGTATCTCTAGTTTCTGTTCCTTGACAAACTAAACAGAGCCTACACTGAATGTTGATTTATGAAAAGTCCTAAGGTGTATCCTGTTTCTCATGAGAATCAAACCCGCCATTCCTAGGAATAAAAACCAAGTTTTTTGTGTACCCAAGCAAATGCTTTACCCAAGTACCACTGACCCCCTACTCTAGCAATACATACCTGTCCCTGTCTGGTGTTTCTGGGAGTTTTTTACTCTCACGGACATGGAGGTTGGCACTGATGTAGACTTCTCCCTCTTCGTTTGTGGCCTTACAAGTGATGATGCCTTTATCATCAAATCTCACATCCTTAATGATCAAAGTGTAGGCGTCTCCCTCCTTCTTCATTACATAGCGCCTGTTGGTGTCCTGGAAAACATGAATTAAACAAATTGAAAGTCCACTGAAAGACTAGAGTAAATGCTTAATGAATTAGGGACTTACCACAGTCTTATATCGAATCCTGGAAACATCCCAACAACACTATCATGAGCTTTTTGCTCGAGTGTGTCCTATTTTTGCCGCCTGACACAATATTATTCCAAGTTGCTGTATCTGCTCAAGAAGGATAAAAAACACTGTGACAAAAGAATATGTTGCTCAAAACAAGCAAAACGCTTTCTATACATCACAAAGACTGCTCTTAGGAATGAATTAAAACTAGATTGACTTGTCATTTCATAGT
Organism: Cerastoderma edule; assembly: GCA_947846245.1. Classification (NCBI taxonomy): domain Eukaryota; kingdom Metazoa; phylum Mollusca; class Bivalvia; order Cardiida; family Cardiidae; genus Cerastoderma; species Cerastoderma edule. Next base: position 1,210,916 of record OX401419.1, read on the forward strand.
GAATACATGCAACCAAGACCTCGAGACAGAGAAAAGATGAAACCTGCTATCATATAATGCCATATCAACAATTTTTCAGTTATATAACTGCCTTCCAGGAGTCTTCAGTACTTGGCTAGGGCTTTGTAGTGCATTGCAAATGGACGCTCTAATGTAACCAGAGGTACAGGGGGATTAAACCCAGAACCCTTCCCTGAATTTCAAGGCTGCCACCTGAACAGCTGGGCAACGCAGAACCCTCTTCATATGTATCGTTTACAAACAATACAAACTGGAATATGTACACCATACTTACGGATATTTCTTTATGGTTGTACATCCACACGATGTTGGGTTTAGGCTCACCCACCACGACACATGTAAACTTGGCTTCTTCCCCTTGTTTAGCATTTACATGGTCAAACTTCTTCAGGAACTTGGGCAGCATTTTACCACGCATCTGGTCTTCTATCACTGTCAGTTTGGCACTGCATGTTGCATCACCAAGGGTGTTTCTGTATATAATAACAATTTCAAGCTTAGAAAATTAATCAAATTACATTCCACATTGCCTCTTAATAATAGAAAGTCGACTTCTTAGGGAAGCTTATCCATAGAAGAAGAGTAAAGATGGATGGCAAATGACATGAAATTCAAAATGAAAATACCCTACTCTTTTCTTTAAAATGGTAATATTCTTTGAATTTCAATCGAATTAGAATGTTTACAGGTTTCAAATATGCTGTATGATATTGGCATTTAACAACAATTAGAAACATACATTCCTTATTAAACATTGGTATACAGCCATGGCACATATATCAAGGGTTCATTCACAATTCATTAGTAAGTGCTTGACCCATTAACAAACAAATACGACATTTTACCACTTTGTTGCAGACGACTCTGGAAAACATTGCGAGAAAGGAAGAAATTGCTCGTGATGAGCAATTTCTCCTTATCCCACAATATTTCTACCCTATCAGAAGTTTATTTTCTATTTTCATTAAATTTTGAAATGTCGTCTGCAAACTCTTTCAATTTGAAACAGTCGAACATTTGGCGTTTTGTAAAGGGTTAACAGACATGAAGCACTTACTATATAGTATTGCATTGAATCCTTGACAAAGACTTACTTGAGTTGACATGTGTACTGTCCTGATTGTTTCGTTTTAGGTGATTTAATCTCCAGACTGACCACACCATCTTTCTTCCTCATTCTCAGACCTGGTTCCTCCTTCAGCTCCAAGTCATCCAGGAGCCAAGTCACACTGGGCTCCGGTCGCCCGGCAACCAAACATTTAAAGTCTGCCGGGGTGCCCTCTGTGGTCTGTTGGTCGTAAAATCGGGTCAAGAACTTGGGGGCAATGTCTCCTTCCTCTTCTTGTTCTTTGAAAGCTGAAAATGAATTATACAATATTTTAACTACATCTGTATGTTGCTTAAGCATAACAGTAGTTGTTGTTCTATTTTTTATATGTCAATTTCAACTTCTTGTTAATACTGCTTCAACAAAACACAGTTTGTTGTTGTTTTTTTCATATCTTGGGTTTCCAAAAAAAGTATATCAAGATTGATGTCATCTCTTTTAAAAGTATTTCTAAATATTCTAAATATTTAAATTTATCTTTATCAACTTTAAAAATTTGCCTCGTATAAATTTCTCATGACACAGCATTCTGAATTTTGCAGTCTTGATTTCTATGCTATTTCCTCAATTATGTACATAATTTGACTGTGTTTTTTCTTCCTTTCCTTTTGGCATTTAATTTGATTTGAAGCCCACATCAAGGTTTTATTATACATCTAATTGATATCTTATTGATATGCCACTTTAAACAAATTGACAAACTACTCACCAATGACATTAAGGTAAGCCTCTGTCATTGCCTCACCAAACTTGTTCCTGGCCCAGCATGTATATCGACCAGTGTCTGTTAGCTGTACATCCTGTATGAGTAGGGAATAGATCTCGTTGTTAAAGTTGAGGAGCTTAAACCTGTCACTCGTCTCTACAACTTTACCATCACGCATCCTGAAATAGAATAGGTATGAGATATTAATTAGTTACCTGATATAATGGGGGAGCTTACTCCCAGTTTGGATTTACATGATAAAACTGAACTAAAACTGATATTAAACACTTTATATACCTTTTGAAGAAAACAATTTCTGAAAGCATTTTGGTATAAGGATTGTTTGATAACCATTGCAATATGTTGTGTTCATGGATAAATCAGATTGAATGGCATCAAGCAGAATCAATATTGATCAAACCATAGAGGTAACTTGAATTGAGCTTTTCTTTCACATATGTTTCTTGTGATGTCTGCAACAGGGGATTTGGAATATGGGAAAACGAGAGAAATGTTTTGAGCTGTCAGTCAAAAGTTTATTTAAATGAGTATACATCTTTATAAAATGGACAGTGTTCTGGGGGGAACAAATATCAAAATGGTAATTTAAACAATCTTTATTTTTAAAAGAAAAAAATTTGTCCAATGATCAATGCTGATAATTTTGAGGCTAGTGAAGAGCCTATCCAGGGGTTACTAACCAAACAATTTCTGGGCGTGGGTAGGCGACGACACGGCAATCAAATCTTGCAAGCCTTCCTTCTGCCACCTCACAACTGGACATTTGGAAGAAGTATGCAGGTGTGGTGAAGTCTAGATCCATAGGAGTTTCACCCAGAGTCTGGGCAGGGAGGGCTTTACCTGAAAGTATTATTACAGGGATATTATAAGTGTCATACAACATGTTCACCCAATGATCCTTTAATGATCCATGCTATTTACAAAATTATTATTGGGATATCTGTATCATACAAGATGTCTAACCCTTTCCCAAACAACAAATTTTTGACTGTCCTAAATTGAAAGAGTTTGCGAACGACGTTTTAAAATGTGATGAAATTGGAATAGGAAATTGGAAATTGATAGGGCAGAAAACATTGTGGGAAAGGAAAAATTGCTTGTTATGAGCAATTTCTCCTTTTCCCACAATGTTTTCTAAAGTCGTCTGCAACAAAGTGGTCAAATGTTGCTCTTGTTTGGGAAAGGGTTAAACCACAATCCACCCAAGAACAAAAGCAGAAATCTAAAACCGGCAGGGGTTAGAACTAATCTCTGAAAAATAAAAATTTAATTAGTAAACCCACCCTCATAAATTTTAATTAATTTGTACATTTGATGGATTTGTTCTTCATCATTGTAAGTCTGCATATACAAACTACAAGTAGAATATTCAAACAGTCATATCTACCAATATTGAATGAATAGCTTAGTGTTTATTCTATTTTCAACAGTTTTCCAGTTTCATGGTTAGTAAATGCTCCTATCCATGCTCCTTCATTCCCTACTGAGTACTAGACAGCTCATTAAACATTGCTGCAATAATTTAGACTAAAGAATTAAAGCCTTCATGATTTCATTAAATGGTATCTACCAAAGTTGAAGCTTAACTCTGAATCTAACCAACCTTCATTAATATTGAACTCTGCAGAACACATGATAGATCCGTTCACGTTCATTGCCCGTGCTGTGTATATACCAACATCCTCGTCCTTCGCTGCCGGGAACACCAGAACGTTCTTGTCCCCGTCAATAATCACCTTGCAGCCATCGCTTGCCTTCAGTGGTCGGTTGTTCTTGAGCCAGAGGACCTTGGGTAACGGGGATCCCGATACCACGCACTCTAGTTGTACCAGCTCACCAGCTATAGAAACAATAATGGTAGAGGTTTTGTACATTATAGAGTCACCCCAAGTGAAAGGGCCAGCCCGTTTGGCTTATGAGACACTTTTCACTGATTATACCAAGTAACTTCCAACTTCTATCACTATAGGAACAATATGGATAATTGGTTATTCCTATTACTGTACTCTATTTGACTGTCCGTTTAAATTGGAATTTTTGACTGGTCCAAATTGAAAGAACAGCATATGACTAATAAATAACACAAAATAAATGCATTTACTTTATGGTATTGGATGAAAACCATTTCATAAAAATAGAACTTAATCATTAAAGAATTTAGGATCAAAATTCAAATTGACCAAAAACGATTAGCAATGATGTTTTCTCATTTTGAAATAATTTGTATACATGTACATTCAAAATGTCATGTACTAACACCTTTTGTTATGAAAAGTAAATTCACGAGAATGCATTGATGCTTCAAAGGTCAAAAGATTATCCAGATAACAATTGAAATCAAAGTTTAATTTGAAATGTTTCTCTGGTTAAATTGACATCACTGTTGTTGTCTATATGAGCATGTTTCCTTTTTTTCCAACAAAGAATTCATGTTGTATATTTAAATTCTTGGGCTCAGATGGTTTTGTAAAATATTAAGAGAGCGACTTTCCAACATACCATTGGCTGTAGTATTTCGGAGCCTCTTTTTGAATGTTGGTCGTGTAGTTCCGTCTGTGTATTCTGAGGTCATTTCTAATGACTCCTGCGAAACTTCTGTAACAATACAACAGTTGGGTTAAATGAAAATTCTTCTTCAAATTATAGAATGTTAAGTTATTATTATCTTTATCATTTTCTTGAAACTTGGATCCTTTATTTGTCATTTGCACGGGAAACTTTAACAAGCATATCCACATAAATAGGGATATGGAGAATGATAATAATTGCTTAGTCATGGCTGTAGCAAGTGCTCTATGTTTGTGAGGGATTTACTATTTTCTTGCCATGAAGCTCTAAAACAGTGTAAGTTTCCCTTTTTGATACTGTTTTCCAAAAAGTGTCTGCTTTAAAACACACTGTATAAATCAGATGATAAATCAGATGATACCTACCTGTTCTTTAATATTCAACAGAAGACATTAGATAAATTCTTGATATGATATCTTTGTGATAAAGGAGATTTTATTTGTGAGGAACAGACTCATCTATAGCTACAATATTTACACATATTGTCTGCCCTGCTGAAGAGAAGGGGTTGGCTTAACCCTTTACCAAACGACAAATTTTCGACTGTCCCAAATTGAAAGCCTTTGCAGACGACAGTTCAAAATGTAATGAGATTGAAATGTTATCTTCTGATAGGGCAGAAAACATTGTGGGTAAAGGCGAAATTGCTCGTTAAGAGCAATTTCTCCTTTTCCCACGATGTTTTCAAGAGTCGTCGGCGACAAAGTAGTCAAATGTTGTGATTGTTTGGTAATGGGTTAAGTGACAAGAGTCGTCTGCGACAAAGTAGTCAAATGTTGTGATTGTTTGGTAATGGGTTAAGTGACAAGGTGGATGTAAGTGTAAATCATATCTATATTATCCTCCTTTGTTTTGCTCAATCCCACCAACCTGATTTTGATTTCTTGTCGTGAAGTCCGAGTCGACTCCTCATTTCGGTTGTTTCTTCATCCTCGTAACCTTTTCGTTTGACCTTGGGTGTGCTGGTCATCTGTGGGCTAGACGATGTTTTACGTCTTTCTGGCATCGTGCTTGTTTGTTCTGTTCCTTAAAATAGAATGAAAACAGACTGAAAACAATTTCTTATATTCAAATTGAATGTTTACGCATGGGTGACGAAATCTGATATTGATTTACTTGTCCGCAATTGCAAAATCTTTCCCTGCACTTGTGCGTTCAATGTTAATATAATTAATTTCAGTAGAAATTCACTTGTCAGCAAACTGAAGGCTTTTGGACATGGACTTAGTAACCTCTGTTAGGCTACTGGGTTATCAGTTCCCTCATTTGGAAAATGTGACAAGCCATATTTAACGCAACAGCAAAGTTCAATTGAAAGCATTAACTTTTTACAAGTAATTTCTCTTTTAGACTTTAGTCACATTGGTTTCTCACATTTTCTCCAGAAGGTATGTTACAATTACTGTTTGTCAAACCCATCCCCTTAAATGTAAAATGTGACTGGCATTTTAATAGACATATATAAAAAACCCAATTGAAATCATGAACTTGTCACATTACGTCAAGGTCCGGGGGGGAAAGATGAAGAAACTAATTTGAATACAGGGAATGAGGATATATAACTTAATATTGTTGAAAGCAGCATATACACTACGAATAAACAAATCATTCACCTAAGCAGTGAATTCAGTGTATGAAGGGGTAGCATATGCTTAACCCTTTCCCAAACAACAAATTTTCGACTGTCCCACATTGAAAGAGTTTGCAGACGACATTTCAAAATGGGATGAAATTGAACAATATTTTCCAGAGAGAGCAGAAAACCTTGTGGGAAAAGGAGAAATTGCTCTTTACGAGCAATTTCTCCATTTCCCACAATGTTTTCTCAAGTTGTCTGCAACAAAGTGGTTAAATGCCGTTAATGTTTGGAAAAGGGTTAAATTGCCAATGTAGAATCCTGGCAGAAATCATTTGGCAAATTCTCAGGAAGAATTGTAAACATTATCTCATCTTTCAAACTAATGGCTGTAAACGAACTATTCCAGCTGGTATGGCTTTACATATAAGCAGGGTTCCAGATAGAGCAGAGGGGGGTTAGAGCCCAAAGAGGCAATAATTTGCTTAACATTCAAAAACGCCTATATTGGTATAAAAAAATAGGGATTGTTTGAGTAAGATGATCAAAATGAACACCCTTACCCCTAACACAGGTATTGAAGGGGTTTTCAAGGGTTTCTGTAAACTAACCCCTTTATTCATATGATGAGAGTTCACTACATGACATCATTTCATGCGTGTGAAGGATTAACTTTATTACATGAGAATGTTTCAGAAATCTCTGTGACAACCAGAGAGCATGCTCATGAAAAGCTAAATCTTCATTCCTTTCGTCAAAGTGGTACATGCATAGTACCATGGCATGAATGTTGTGTGTCATATTTGGTATATGCAAAGACCTTATATCTTTAGGTCTTTGATATACAGTAATATCTCTTTAATCCAAACACTTCCGTTCCCAACCAAATTTACGGATTAACGAATAATCTGGACTAACGAAGCAGGGCCTGGTCTTCAACATTTTAAGACATAAACGGTCTATATGAGGATCCTCAAGTATTCCCTTTAATTCCGTGTCACGAATGTTTTCAATTTGGGACAGTGGAAAATTTGGCGTATGGTAAAGGGTAGCAAAAGCAAATGACAGAACATAGTGTGAATAAACCAATCACATTATCTTTATGGTATAGGGTAGAAATCATTGTGGTAAAAGGATAAATTGCTTATAACAAGCAACTAATCCATCTGACAAATTGTTTCTTTAATCTTCTGCACAAGTGAGATATTATGCAGGAAAGTGCTCAACAAACAAAAACCCAAGTCATTTCTCCTGAAAACCTGGTATGTTTACAGCAATTGACAGAAAGCCAAAACTGATTTCCAAAAATAAATTCTGCATGTGGCTTATCAGCAGAGTGCTGGGCTATGGCGCTGAGTAATAATCAGCATTGGCAAACATCCCAAAAGCACTAAATTCCGCAAACATTCAAGTCATATTGCTCTATGTACTTTTTCTGCCTAGTAAATATCTGTTCACACATCAAAGCACAATAGTGCAACAACCATTCATTGTTTTGGTCATTCCTTCATACATTATTAGTTGAATGCACCAATAGGTGACAACTAAAGGAAGAATGTGAAAAAAGGAAGTTGCTTCAAACAACCAACTACAACTCGAGTAAGAATGTGACAAAAGAAGTTGTTACAGTGTTCCAATGGTTTAGACCAAATAACTTCTTTTCCAATTCACATGACCCTTTTCATAATGAGTATAAGTCATCTCTGCAATAGATTTTGATTTTCACTTTGAAGTGAGCTGCCAACAAACACTCCCACTGGTTGCATTAGCAGGGATTGAACCAAAAACCCAAGAATTAAATATCCATAACCCTAACCACCAAGACAGGAGACTTCATAAGCAGGGATGAGTATTGATTCTAACAAAAGCAGAACATTCAATTAACAATGAGACATAGGAAGAAACTCCCCCAATATAAGCAGATTCTTTTGTCCCCATAATTTTTAGTGGCCTGCTATACAATTGTAAAACCCTTACATCAAAACACCTCAATATGACACATCAGTAACGAAGATAACAGACAAATGAAAACACTGTGACCAAAAGGAGAATTTGCTTGATACAGTTCCTCCTCCGTATTACAACGGTTTTTACCCATAAGCATAAGGAAAAAATGCTTTCCATACCCATTAAATTGTGAACTGCTCTAAGACTTGCTTTTAACCAAGACTAGACAAAATGCGCCAGATGGGGGAATGGTTACAACAAAGTTTTATGGGGAAGATCTGGCTTGCTGTTAGGCAAAGATGCAGGTACGGAGAACTGTATATGTAGACTTTTCTCTGAGTCAGAACTGATAAGCACTGGAAGGCTTGGAGAATTTGATGAAAAAACTGATAAAATTCTCTATATCTCTGATACAGGTATGCCTTGTCTGATAAGAGAGGAATCCTGTTCTTTAAATGAAGGAAACTTTGTTTCACTTTTATGAAAAATATAATAAGAAAAGGAGAAATAGATTATGTTGGTCATAATTTTTCTTTTTTTTCTCGTTATGATTTTGAAAGTCTTTGAATTGATCGAGTCCAAAGTTCCATTTTGTAAAATGTTTAAAAATATAACTCCAGTTTTCATGACATCAATAAGTTCCGAAAAAAAAACCCAAATGAAATTCAGGTCAAACCAACAGAACAAAACTTTAACATAAGTGACGGCATCTTTCAAAAGGTTGTCTACTGCATTTACCCTTGAATTAACGTGTCTTCATGGAGAAATGGGTACCATAATTACATATTGCACATTGTGAATGCTGCATATTGTGAATGCTTTATTTGTTTGTTTGCAATAGAATTTAACATCCATCAACTACCTGTCATGTAAATCAAAATGTACCCCTATCATGACTTTGAGCCCAAGCAAAGATGGGGCCAGTATGATTTCAAGTGGTGTACTGTACTCTAAACACTGGGCCATGGAGGCCAACATGAATGATAATTGACAGAACAGTGTTTGTTTTTGTCAGTTTTTTTCTCTATCAGAGCTACAGTATCTTTTATTTATTCTTTTATATTGTTTTATTACAAGTTGGTTCTAAGATCTAAGTACTAATACGTCCATGTGAACTGAATCAAGTCTTGGGGGCTGCACAAAAATCCTATATCAACCCATTTCTTCAAATGAGTTATGGGTACTGGTCCAAATTGAAGCAGCAGAAGCGATTTATAAAGCATTAAAGATAACATATTCTCTAAAGTATTAATAAGCAATGACCTAGGTAAAAAAAAATGTTCATTGGATCTTTGAAATTTGATAAGAAACCATTGAAACAAAAGGAGAAATGCTGTTTATAATAGTTGCAATATAAGTGATTACATATGATGGATATGTCAGAGAATGAAAAATAGGGAAGGGTAAAACATGTGTGTTACTTACATGTTTACATCACAGAAAACAGGGGGGAGGAAAAAACAGTTATTAATGAGCTAGGTACATTGACTAAAATGAATGTGAACTAAACTGTTTTAACAGAAATCGCTACAGAGGCATATTTACACCAGTTTGGCACCAGGTAGAATATTACCTGGGTTATTGATGTAACACTGATTACAATAACAGTAACTGAGGGTTTGGTGCAAGACTTAACCCTTTCCCAAACAACTAATGTTTGACTGTCCCAAATTGAAAGAGTTTGCAGACAACATTTCAAAATGTGATGAAATTGAACAATATTCTTCAGAAAGAGCAGAAAACCTTGTGGGAAAAGGAAAAAATGCTCATTATGAGTAATTTTTCCTTTTCCCACAATGTTTTCTAAAGTCATCTGCAACAAAGTCGTCAAATGTTGTTATTGTTTGGGAAAGGGTTTATTAACTTCTATACATTAGTGAAGGAGTTGCTGTAGTCTTACATTCAGCCTACAAACTGTACAGCATATTTTTACCACCTGTGCAGGATACCTATGTTGGAATGATACTACAAGGGAATGATTGATATCTTTAGGCTAAAATGCTTTCTCTGTTAAAAGAAAACATTTTCTATTTGTTTGTCTGCTTGCAAAAAACGACAGCAGTTTGTCTGTGTGTCTGGAATTGACCAGTTGACAACTACTCACCCCTTTGTTTTGTTGCTGATGTTTTGTCAAATAGGATCAATCAAAAGCAAACCACAAAAGCATTTGTTTGTCAGATTTTTGTACTATCTTTCATTGGCTAATCCATTATTTATATTATTTTGAAGTGTTTTGTTGATTGGTGAATTAAATTTATACGACAATCAAAATTTGGGGCCCAATCAGAATCGAATATGCTGTTATTGCAATATATTTCATTGAATGGCTCAGAGCAACTTTCCGGTAAGACTGCAACCACTATGATTTATTTCAAAAGAGTTAAATGCCATTTCAACAATGTTCAGCCAAATGTCCAGCTTTTCCTACATTAATTTCGTCCTGGAACTAGCTTTCACTAATGTTATTCTGAGTAAAACCTCTATATAAGAGGGCAAAACACTGTCTCTTGCTTCTCATTGGTCTAATTCTCATGAGCATCCACAGTATAGGATTTGAAGAAAAATAAAGTGAGAAATCTTCATTGGAAATACTTTTATTATCAAGACTTTTGGCCTAGTCATTGCCATGTCTTTAACCAAGTATGGTACCGTTATGAATAATTTCTTTTTCATGTTACATATTTCTTTATTTAGGTTATCACATCAACATTACTTCAGTCATGTTGCAATGCTCAACTCAAAATGAAGAAGGAAGACCCGAAACAAAACTGCGTGTCAAGGGAATGATTATTTCTTTTTGAATAGAAATAGAAAATACAACTTGATTCATCTAAAAATCCTTTCCTTGAAACAGCATATTTTACCCACCATCTTAGCAGGTGACATTAAAAACCATTGCATTAAAACGAAAATTTCTGATGATAAGCAATATCATCTTTCGTCAATGATCCAACAGATTTCAAGCTTTTATTTGTAACTGTTTCTATAAGAAAACTTTTAGAAAAGGTAAAGGTTTTGAAATTGACCAATATAGGACACGAGATACCATACAGGCATACAATATAAGCATTGACTTTAACTTATTCTTCCACATTGGTCATTCCATCAGTTCAGCAACAAAACCACAGTTAACCAATAATTGGATAAATTGCCTCCATTATTATTGTAACAGATCACTATAGATATACATGATAAAACACTGACTGATAAGCTGCATCTGGCTTTAATGTATTCTGACCTCATGACCTATAAGCCACTGTGAGCAACACTTTACATCATACCACAAATATCAAGTTATTAGCCTTTGGGACTTGGGGTAATAGGAACTGAAGATTATACTGGTACTCAAACCTGACTCATATACCTAAGTCACCAACAGTAGGTTTAAGAGGGAAATCTATGGAACGCAGTTTTGCACAATAATCCCCTTAAACCACGGCTTTAACAGTTAAACATAGGGTTTAATTCTTAAACCCATAGTTTAACAGACCTTAAACCATGGTTACAAGTATTTAAACCATGGTTTCAACTTTCAGAACTTTGAACTCATTTGAAAGTCTTAATCTGTGGTTTCAAGATGAAATAAATTATAGTACTTGTAGATTGATTTTTTAACATTTTTGACAAATCATCATATCTCAATACACAATCATAACGGTCTCCTGAACAAAATCAATTTTTGAATGATCATGTATTCGCAATTTTGAATATTCAATGCGAGACCAAAGTAATCCATTTTGATAATGAAGGACACACTTTAGTCGTGCATCGAACCAAGCCATCAAATAAAGATTCAATTTGTATCGCTGTGAAAGAAGTAATACATGTAAATCATATTTGTGATTCCGAGGGATCAATGCAAGACAATGTAGGAATTACTATTGTCTCGCATTAAACCTATAGCCATTAACTATAGATCCAATACGGTTCCCTGTAAGAGTAATAAATGAAAATCATTCATACCTGTTACTGCGTAGGCTTGTGTTTCTGTAGTTATTTTGGTTCCCAGTAAATTCCTACATTCTTCTTTGCTTAGATCATCACCAGTCTGAAATTTGAAAAAGAAAACAGATATTTTGGCTGCTATACAAGATTTATATCTGTAGGTGTATCTAAGACGGACAACAAAAAAATAGATATTTTGGCTGCTATACAAGATTTACATTCTGTGTGTGTATCTTAGACTCGCAAAAGTTCTGTGGCCTGTTTGATCAAAGCAAATTTTTACTTTTAAGTCAGATTTTCTCTCTTGAGCATGGTTCATCATGTTTTCTTTGTACTTTACTTTTCTGAGAAAAGTATGTGCAACTTTACTTAAGTAACCTTTTGCATTTTGTATTATTTGCTATATTTCACAACTTTATTTCATGTTCAGGCCAATGGCAAAGTGTTGCCGACATTATTATTCTCTCTTGGCTAAAGTGCACTTACTCAACTCCGGCCTTATACCCTCTTTTAGACAAAAAGAAAGAAAGATAGTTTATGTTCCATTGGTTTGGAGTTTTAAATCACTTTTGAGAAAATTCCAGTAATATCACAGTGATCATTACACCAAGCAATGATACTGACTTTACTTCAGCACCCAATTGTATAAACATTGGTTAACTTAACCCACGGTTAACTGCTAACCATGGGTTAAATCTTAACCATTTTGGTTAGCTAACCAATCTGGTTAACCCGTTTGTATAACAGTATTTAACCAAGTGGTTAGCTAACCAAACTGGTTAGAGTTAACCACAAGTTATTTTAACCAATATATCCCATAATGCAACAAAATAACTCAAAAGTATTTCACCGCTTCACTTCTTATAAGTAGTTTATTTCATTGAATAAGAGGTTGCCACCTAAAAAGAAAGCATAATTAGCTATGAAACAAAGATAAGTTGCACTATGAAAAAAATTTAGCTCGCGAGGAGCATATATTCCGAGTAAATTGAGATCGCGATTGTCGGCCTATGTTGACATGCAAGAATGGTGACGAAACTATCTGTGGACGCAATATGGGAACAAGAAGTCGGGGATCATGACATAAAGAGTTTTAGAATTAAATCATACATATTCATAATATATTTAAAAATGCATGGGAAAACTCTTGAATATCCTTTTCATTCAAAACCAAGACAGACAATTCGTCATCTTCTTTCGATTTTCTCGACTGAATTCTCCCCGAATCGTCGATCGTAATCTAGGCTTAAGGATTTCGCTATCTTGAGGACATGCTAACATTAAACTTTAGACACAAAACAAAGCAACATTTATTTTAAGATATTAAAGGGAATAACTTTTATGCAAAACAGATTAAAGGCGATCTATCACTTCTTCGTTGGAAGTTGGAACCATCGATAAAAAATACAATTGTTTACATCATACCAAGGCAACGTCCTTCGCATCACACTTTAAATGTACATGTGTATTTGAGGTACCACACGGGGAATAATGATTTATTTGTAACACTCTTTAAGGAATGCGATCTCTTTTCGTCTAGATATTGGAACAATGGTACAATGATTTTGTTGTTCACATCTATGTCTCTGTTCACAGACAAAAATATGCCATGATTTTACAGGCTAACACATTTAAAAAGTGTGTAATCTTTTTCTTGAGCGAACACACACGTCAACATGTAACTTTTCATTAGAGTGTTAGAATAATAGCATATTTTACTAGTATAGTACATCTTACTGTTTATCCCAAATCAAAAAAGATATCATTAGCTAGATATTGTGTGTTAAGCCACACATGATTGCGTTAAGTTATGTTTTTGGAAAAAATGCATATTTGATATGTTTTCCGAAGTCAAACTAGATCTCAAATAACTAAAATAACTACAGCCTCTCATTTTTTTTGTAAGTCCTGGCGTTAAACTTGGGTGTATCATTGTAAGATTGGTTCAAGAAAAGCTATTACCTATGTGTTATATTAATTGGTTAAGTTAACCAAAAAGTTAACCGACCTCAGGACCAGGGTTAAATTTAACCAGAAATTTGACGTTGGTTAACTTTGACCAACGTTTATACAATAGCTATGCAAACACTTAACCAGAAATTCCCAGTTAACCGGGATTTAACCATGTGGTTAAGTTTAACCGACGTTTATACAATTGGGTGCAGTAGTACTGCTCAACAATGGTCCTTGTACATTATTTTCTTGTACCTCACAGAACCTCAATTGACTAGTTGACAAATCTGCAACACTCAATGTGAAATTGCGAGTGGTCCATTTTGAAAAAAAACCACCAGATGCCACAAAATGATTAGTAAAAAATGTTTTCTTACATATTTGGGTAGAACCATTGCAACAAAGAGCATGAATGGCTTCAATTTGACCCTTTGTCAAAGTACTTTCTAAATACCAACGCCATTGTAACAAAATGAGGTATAATTGAGTAAATGATTAAAACTACTGCTGTATAGATATATCAAAACACTTTAAACACTCAAAATTACTAGGACATACTAAGACACATTCATAGGTTTATTGACAAATATGATATAAATTGAATATTCTTGAAAATGGCATGTAATGTACATGTAGTTAGTTTGGTCACTTATTTAAATTTTACACCGGATGACCTATTTCTCAGTGAAATTTCTGTGCCCTGCTCATTTTCATTGGAGGAAATAGTCTATCTACATTTCTATTGGTTTTACAAATGAACTGCCAATAAGGGCTGGATAAGCTTCAAGACCTCTCATGAATATCCAAATGCTGTCAATGAGATTTGAATTCATTAGAAGGGCTGCAATGTAAAGTTTTGTACTGTACCAAAAAGCCACAGAAATCCCTATGGATTGAGGAACAGAAGGCCAATTATTTAACTATCCATAAGTGCTCTTAAAGACAGGTTGAACAACATGCATTCCATAAGTTGGAAGTATGTTATAAAGTATGCAAAACAAAATCGTCTTTTAGATATTGGTTTGTATGTATGATGTTAAACGCCATGTGAACAATTTTTCAGCAAAGATGGAGCTTTCCTGAATCCAACAGCACTAGGCAAAGGCTCTGAAGTGACTTGCCAAAGGCCACTCCCACAAAACCAGAGGTATTACCGCCTTGAACCCAAGACCCATAAGTTTTAATTCCACCACTCTAACTGCTGGGCCATGTAGGACCCTTATAGATATTGGTCGAAGGCGACAGTTAACAGAGATGAAATTATTGTCATAAAAGCCAGTGTACATGGAATCAAGGGTGAACCCTTAGAATGCTGGTTTTTTTTCTTAAAATAAATTTTTGTGTCATTTGCTTCTCAAAACCTTAAATATCTGTTTAATTTTGATGAGGAAAGATACCAAGAGTAGCAAACAGGATAGATCACAGGCAAGCAGCAAATTTACCTGGTGCCTGGCCTGGATCTAACCTGATTGCATAAGCATGAAGTTTTGTTCCAGCGCTATAAGAGTTAATGCTGTGAAAAAGACAATTAATACCCCTGTAAAATGTGCTCAGCTATAGAAGGTTCAGGTAGGCTTTTTTAGCGCTTGATGCAAGACTAAAGTAAATCCTTTACAAATATGGAGCACTTACTATAGTTTTGCACTGAGTCTTTCTTAAGATGAAGGGATTTCATGAAGGGTAGGTAGAGAATGGCCCTAGTTATAAGCGATCATAATGGCCAAGAAAAGCATACAAAACAATGCACTTTCTGTCTGATAAAGGGCCAAAACCATTAAGACAAAAGCATAAATCACTCATAAAGAGCAATTAATCATTTATTTTCACAGTGGTTTCTAGAGATGTCTGAGGCAGATGCATCAAAGAAAGGAATTATAGAGTAAGGGGTCAAAGGTTAGCTAGCTGACTCTAAAGCACCTTTAAGTTGGATTACAGGGGTCTGAGTTTGAACCCCAAACTTGGTCATTAATCTCAATGACCTATACTGGAGTCATTGCATCATGATTTATTTATCTCTCAAAACTAACCAATCATGTTTATTTGGAAGAAAAGCTTGTGGCTTGGAGAAAACATCTTTTAGTTGGTACTGGCCAAAAATTGAGAGGAAAATACATAGGTGTACTGATAGCTGTATTATATTGACTGAAAGCTGTTAAAAATGACATAAAAACTACAAACCAACCATTAAAGGTAACAGAGAAATGTTGACCATATGGTATCCATACCCAACATCAACTTACGATGAAGGGTAACCTGGATAATTGATTGGAATGATTAAGGTTTAACCCCAATTTAAACAGTATTTCAGTAACATTCCCTGTCAGCGCAACTATCCATGCTCAGTGTATTTTCTCACAAGTCTACCTCAATATTCTTTTCAAGTCACTTACTGCTTTCCCACATACATTTCAAAGGCTACAGGTCTAAAGGAATAAGTATGTATGATAAGGTCTTCTAGTAACATGATGGACAGAAAATCTAGCATTTTGAAAAACATTACTTGGATCAACATAACTCTTAACTCGAACAACACTTTACTGTGACAATTAATCTGCTCCTTAAAAAATATATTTACTTTTGTTACAATGCTTGTAACCAAAAAAATATATGATCATGATATTTAGAGTCTGCTGTTACTTCTGACATATGGACTCATTTCACTCATTTCCATAAAGGGGGTAGATTAATCCTTTTGATCATTGAAGGAAAAATGACAAATTGGCTTTTGATGCATGAGCAACTCTACTATTTTCAACATGTGTTTCCTTTCTAAACTCCTGCTAAAATGAATATTTTTCTTTTTTTAGTGTTTGAATTGATAATGAATATAAATCATTCTCTAAAAGGTCCTAATTGGATGTTACAACCATAGGACAATTCACTCAAATTATAAAATAAACTATTAAATAACAAATGTTGGATTCAATAGATCTGCTGTTGATACAGCATTAATTTATATCTTATCAAAATACTGATCATGCAATTCTATGTTAATTCTAATTGTCATTGGCGAACCACGCCCAATTTGGCATGATAAAATAAGTGAAACCAAATATGGGCTAATAAAATAAGTGTAATCAAATTTGGGATGATAAAACAACAGCCTATGGTAACTAAATTTGGGATGATAAAATAACTGTATCCAAACTTGGGAAGAAAAACCATAGACCTATTGGATAAAGTAACATTTAAAAAGTTTGATTTGGTGAACTATGAAATATCAACAAATGACCTTGAATAAGGACTATCATCAAAATCACTAAATAATAACAAAGCACAAGAAGACATCTTTCTTTTTAAAATCTTTTAACAACATTTTTCTTGTCATTATTGTTTATTATATTGTTGAACTCATTTAAAAATAACTCCTGCTTTTAAATACCTTTTAAACTGGAGCGAATGACAACAATAAACAATAAGTCTTCTGTTTATTATCCCAGAATTCACAGTTACCCACAATTCCTTTGTTGACAATTTTCCCAGAGTCCTTCAGACTAGGATACAAACATGAAGCACCAAGAACCAACAGGTGCTACCTAAAACACAGCTCTCTGTCTGTCTGATCACGAAACACACTTATAACACTCTTTTAGCTGGTCCTCTTTTATTAGTACAACAAATTTTAATTTCAAAATACACAGGATAAAATGTCTACAATGGAGAAGGAAACGGCAAGCCACACAATGATTATAAGCAACACAACCAACAACAACACAAAAACTGGTTTAAAATCCAAAATGTTTGGGCAGACTGTTTTTTCCCCTCCGCCTTATCAAAATCAGTACCCCCATCAACATCAATTTATCTCTGTAGTAACCATGGATACCAATACATCACTGATTACCTGGGATTTTGGGAAGCTAATGGGAGGAATGTGTGTTCAGGTAGAGAGGGAGTCTGCTGTAATACCCTGATTACATGATAGATTCAACATGGACTTGTCCCAAAACCAAACGCTTGTACCTGCCAAACAGTGTGGTGTAGCAGACCAAGTAGGTTATGCAGGGGGTTTGATCCCTGTTAGCGGCAGAGTGAAAAACACCACAACTAACTATCTGTTAGAATTACTGGTTATGAATCAAGGAAGCAGAATCAAGAGTGATTCATCTAAAATTGTAAGAACTTTTTTCACAATCCACATGAAATAAATAACTTGAAATCTCTTTTCCTGGTAACATGTCAGCAAAACTTCAAGACCAATTGTCAATGCCAGAAACAAATATCCATTCAAAACTGGAACATTGAGTCAAGTAATTTGAAATCTTTGTGGAAAATGGAGAATTTGCTCACGATGAGCAAATTCTTCATTTGCCAGAGTTTTCAAAATTAATGTCCTCAGCTGAGAAGTGAAGGCATAAGAGTACCTTTAAATACGCTATGAAAAATTAAAGTCAGCAAGACATGCTTTTGATAACGTTTCAAATACCTATAGAATTTGTCTTCCCCAGTTTAGGACAATTTGAAACAAAAGACATTAATATCTTCTATCAGAAAGACGTTAGCATTTCATTATGTTATGGTGTTCTCTCAACTTTCAACATTTAGGTTTTGAAAATCTTTCCATTAGAATTTAAGTTAGGATTTTTAGAAAGTTGATTTTGAGCCATGTAGGCAACAGTTAAAGTATGATTATTTTTAAGTTGTATGTAAAAAGTAAAAAAAAATCAAGACAAAGTTCTATAGGGAAATGGTTAAAGGGTAAAAGATCGAAGTTTCTCTGAAGTTCCGACAATTGTGGTTATGAACATCAATGTGATATATTTCTTTTGGTGAGCAAAGATATAAAGAAGCTAGCTATAGCCAAAACATTGACCTTTATCAAGGCGGGGTTCTTTCTATATCTGGCACTTTCCTTATTGATAGGATGAAGAGAATTGGCCTTTTTTCCTTTAACCCTTTCCCAAACAATAACAACATTTGACTACTTTGTTGCAGACAACTTTAAAAAAAATTGTGGGAAAAGGAGAAATTGCTCGTAACGAGCAATTTCCCCTTTATGCACAAGGTTTTCTGCTCTATCTGAAGAATATTTTTCAATTTTATCACATTCTGAAATGTGGTCTGCAAACTCTTTCAATTTGGGACACTCCAAAATTTGTTGTTTGGGAAAGGGTTACCCACAATAGTTTGTGACTTATTTAAAACTATATGAGGACATTCTAAGTTTGAAATGAGGACACTGCATTTGTTAATAACTGTATAAAGTTTACTTTAAAATCAATTTTATACTTCTCTGGTAAATTCTTGTTGAACTGTTGCTGTTTATGCATGTTATGATTATTATGTATTGACTTGAAAAGGCTATAAATATGTTTTTTGCTCTTTCATGCTTAGTAATATCAAACTTGTAAATGTTATCAAAGCTCAATTGATACATCCAAATTGGGCCTTTAATAATAGTTTGAAAGATGCTTGATTCTCTCTAACCATTTAATTATTTATCAATGGAATGTGAATGAACTTAGCTCATCCAAAATGTCATCTTTAAGGATTCAAACCATCCATCTATGGAAAATAGAATATCATATATCTGTAGCAGAAGAATTTAGAAAACACAGTAACAAAAGGAAAATTTACATTTTATAAGCCATGGCTCCTTGGTAAGTAGCTCCAGCATAAGTTTGGAGAGAGAAGTTAACTGGAATATTGAAATGGATGTATCTAATATTTATAAAACCTTAAGAAAAAAAGTAATGCTAATTTGTAAGGTCAAAGATGATCTTTGCCCCATTCAAGAAAATAAAAGAAGTTACATTATGAGGCGTATAAGTATTGTGCTTTTGAAAGACTATATGCAATATTTAGTCGATCTTGACTATCTTGATCATAGTAAAACGATAGAGAACCATGGTGCACAAGACAATTTTAAGCCAAAGGAACTTTTTGAATGACTTGTGTCTTGTATTAAGATTATCTCAGACTAGATAACTTTCACCCACTATTAAAAGGACTCTCATAGATTTGGTTTTTAACTATTCAATATAAATTGTATTCTACTAATATAATGATAACATACCGGTAGATTTCTTTAAAACTAATATAAGACTGGATTTATTGACACCTTTCCAACCCTGTTTCTAACCTTACAGAAAAGATATAGATCATATAGTGACAATGATTGATCAAGAAATATCAAACTTTTAACATTTATAACTTCCAGAACACAAATCTCTGAGTTGGTCCGTTTAAAGAGAGGAAGCGTATAACAAGATTGGCTGTATATGTGAATATCAGGAGGCTACAGGCAGGATAAGGATTATTTACCTGTTTATCATATGACACAGGCCAGGGTGTTACTGTTATTAGCACACCTCTTCTGAGCAGGAATTTTGGCAAGAATATTCATTCACCCTTTATCTTGCGCCAAGTTCACTTTCCTTAAAAAAGTTTATTACAAATACCTTCCAAAATCATTGTGAGAGAAAGGGAAAATATTCATGATAAGCAATTTACTCATTTTATTGATTTTTTTTCAAACCTTTTCAATAAAGCTGGAACATGAATGTTAACTAATGTTTCCCATATATTTTTACCTGTATATCTAAAGGGTTCAATGCAAGACTACAGTAATTACTACACAGAAGTGAAGCACTTACTGAAGTATTGCTCTGAATCCTCGAACTGTGGGCATGGTTAGCTAATAAATAATAAGAGAGAATAGATATGGTTTTTCTTACTTCTGACAGCAAAGATATTTACCATGTTTAACCTTTTAGTGAACTTTTCACTTGTTATCTGTATCTGCTACATATAACATTTGAATGCATTGGAAAGTGAAACAGACGAATGTTTTTCATTAATGTTACAATTTCAATTTGTGTCAACTAAGACTTCAACTCCTAACTTCAAATAGACTCATGTTGCCACATTTATAAAAGAAGAATCTGAATACCACTGTGACAAAGGAAGATATTATAACATGTTCTTTCCCCTTTTTTCTCTATCTAACGATAACAGTAGAAATGCAATGTTTTTTGTACGAAATTATACAACTATGCTTAAAACTCACAAATTCTTCAGCCACAATTTGTTTTCAGTTATAACAATTAATGTTGGAAGATGATTTAAAGATGAGTTGCAAAGTTTAACTTTTGGGTAAAAGTATGCTTGAAACATGTACAGATGTGTGTAATTGCACTTTTCCTCATTTGGGACTTTTGTACTTTGAAGGCCATATCTGACTGTTTCTTTAACCCTTTACCAAACGCCAAATTTTTTACTGTCCAAAATTGAAAGGGTTTGCGGACAACATTTCAAAATGTGATGAAATTGGAAAATAATCTTCTGATAGGGGAGAAAACATTGTGGGAAAAGGAAAAATTACTTGTTATGAGCAATGTCACCTTTTCCCACAATGTTTTTCAGAGTCTTCTGCAACAAAGTGGTCAAATGTTGTTATTGTTTGGTAATGGGTTAAAGCACAGTGTATGGGCGATACCATTTTCTTTGAATTATTGAGAACAACTCATTATCACAAAAGAAATAGCAAGTTACAAGACTTTCACCCTCTTTTATGGCTGTTTCTGAAAACTTCTGATTCAAGCTAAACAGTCTTTCCTATAGTCAATGACTGCTTCCACACACTTTTCCCAAAAGATATTCATTGTAGTTTTCTGCTATTTTTTTTTTATATGGGTTTTACATCACATCAACATTATTTCAGTTATGTAGCGATGCCCGACTCTTAATGATGGAGGAAGACCCCCATACTCAACTACCCACAAGGGCTGGTCAAGGCGGGTAGAACCATCGGCATTCCGTAAGTCAGTAGGGAGACTGCCTCTCATGAAAATCCATATCCCTCTCAGGATTTGAACCCACGCGGAGAGGGGCCATGTGATTTCAAGTTCTGTACTCTAACCACTAGGCCACGGAGACCCCTAAGTTGCTTAATATGAATAAAACATATTGGGGTCCAGTGCAATAACAAAGTAAGTTTTTGAGCTTATCAGTCATTTGCATTCAGCATTTCAAAACCAATGTGATAGTTAACCCCATTCGGAACACCTCGGCCATTTCTTAAAATAACCTCGGAAGTAATGGGGAGCCATTTTTGAAAGTAGGTCAGCAACAAAGGGCCAATCGTATCAACTCTGCAATCCCCGTCACAAGCCGGGGATTGCCGAAAAGAGCTGATTGACAAAATATGAAACAAAGATGTGTTGATATGATCATCTTTTATGAAAAGGGTAAAAATCCATTAGATTGTGTTACATAACCAATTTGTGTGTATTTAAATACATATTTAGTGCCTGTGTGCATTTTGCGTTATCCGCCGGAAATAAGGCGAATTACCCCAGGATTTCTGGTGTATTCATGTACTGCTTACGAGGTATATCTACTGACTGGTTACGGGGATTGCCGAGTAGATACGATTGAGTTAACCCTTTACCAAACGATAAATTTTTGACTGTCCCAAATTGAAAGATTTTTCAGACAACATTTCAAAATGTGATGAAATTGAAAATTATCTCCTGATAGGGCAGAAAACATCGTTACGAGCAATTTCTCATTTCCCAACAATGTTTTCCAAAGTCGTCTGCAACAAACTGGTGAAATGTCATTTTTGTCTAGGAAAGGGTTAAATCATATTTGGCTCAAATTCATTAAGATTGTCTTGATGGGATTGTTCTAATGAGTACCCACACAATGGTTTAGAGAAGAAAGGAAGGTAAACCCTAATTGGAAAAAAAGTCTAGATCTGTGTAGGATGCAGGAAATCTAGGGTTAACCACCTCCAAACATTTCTATAGTCAACTTGTATGAAATTGGGACACAACTATCTTTCCCTACCACAATCAAGAGAAATATTAAATCTATTTAGGTTATCAGGGACTGGTGCACAGGAAAGATTTAGATAGAGCAGAGGTGGTGAAAACTTATCCACTTCATGGTTGAATAGTAAATTTCAGAAAAAATGAGTTATCCAGCAGTGATAATTTTTGGCCCAAAAAATCCCATAAAATTTCCCCAAAACTCATTGCTTTCATTTATTTTAATCATTTTTCTATAGAAAAACCCATTGTTTTTTAAGTGTTGGTCAAAAAGGCCCATTGATTTAATTAAGGAAAAAATCACTGTCCAGCAATTAAAGGCCTTTGGACAAGCTGGCCAATACAAATTATCAGTTTTGTCACCCCTGCAGTGCAACAAAGACTACATCAATGATTCATTGCAACACTATAGTATAAGTGCTTCATTTTTGTGAAGGACTTACTACAGTCTTGTATTTGAACCCTCAATATGGCAAATCAAACAATTTCCAATAACATAAGAAGATACATTTCATATAGTTTGTGTCTTTATTGTTACAAATTCACTATATGATTTTGATAGTTCATTCTGCTAAAGCAATGGTCCATGTTTAGATTAAGAAAAAAAAATGAAATCAAATACTTATTCCTTGTTAAAGACAGAAACAGAAAATGATTAATCATTGCTAGTTACTGCAACTTCTGAGGAATTAAGATCCAACAGTTCCAATAGATCAAAGTGTTAACGTAAGATATTATGATTGGTAATTTTATTCAGTAAAATGTAGACTTTCAATTCAAACATTTTTCTTCACAAGCCTGTTATTATATTAGTAACACTAAATTGATGTGAATCGAAAATATTGTGATATTGGTTGATAAATCAACATCCTCCATTTATATATCATCTCAGATATTATAAATCAAATTGTTTTGACTAGTTATTATATAAACCTTTAAAAGTATGATAGTTTTTCTGCTTTTTTCACATTCAATGTTGTTAAACAGACCCACCAATAATCTGCTATACTCAATACAATTTAATAATACTAATAATAAAACTACCAAACATATAAATTTTTTGTAAATCTGTTTAAAAATGTTGAAGGGAAAAAGCAGAAATTAAGGTCATACTATTTTTTTGATTGCCTATCAGAAACAATAAATCAATTATAAACCTAAAATATTATAACTAGCTATAGTATTTACCTCTAAAGGTATGACCTTAATATATGCTTTTTCTCTGTTCAACATCTACAAACATATTTACCAATAATCTGATATACTCAAAGTGATGTATATTTATTATAATAATTAGACTAAAAACAAAATAAAACTAATTAACACTACCTGGTAATTTCCAGTATTAGGCGTTATATCATAATCTTTATTGGGCGCCATGGTGCCAACTCTTGCTCCACACTTTTCCACCGAAATAACAATATTAGGGACAATAACAGACAGGGTGGGGAGAATATGTGTGTAATGAACCCTTCTCAAGATGCAACCCAAATCTATCTTGGAATGTTGCTGAGACTCTCGGAAAAATGAATATACAAAAAAATCCCGGAAAAGTAAAATTCTGTTGGAAACGGAGTGGGTGGTGTCTTTTCTAGAGCCATATCTCCTTACGTTGTATGTATGTTGGCCTTTCTTTGGGTTTATATATGTAGTGCTTGTAATTTCATGGGATGCAATCTTTCATTAATGTTTTTGAATGTTTTCCATGTGCTAGAAAGCCTCTGAAGATGCATCTATCAGGAAAACTGCTCATCCTTTCCTTTACAGTGAGGAACTTAGCTGAATTCATAGCTTCAAATTATTTTACAAAATATTGATGCTCAAGAGAATTTTCTCTAAATAAAATAGTTCTCAACTTCAAACAATTATTCTAAGCACAACCTTTATCAAGCTATTATTTATCTTTATAAATAAAGACTGCTTTGATTATAAAAAAGTATTTTTGTATGAGATATTTCTGGCGAGAAGGAGAAATAATTCAGGTGATGTGCTATGACAACTGCTCCTCTGAGAGAACACACCTTGTCAAAACTCATTCTACCCTTTATACTCAGAGCCAGACAAAAATGTATCTGAAGCGGTGGAAGCTTTATTCAAATCATGCTTTGTTCCATGTTTTTCGCAAATGGGATTTTTCCCCAAAATTAAGATATTCTAGATTAATCATTCTTGATGAAATTTTCTCCTTTTCTTTTAACAGCTCATGAATACCAGGTATATCATTATCTAAAAGGAAACTAGTATACTAGCTCTCAAAACTGCAAACTTAGTAAAATGATTCATAAATTGTGAAACATGTAAAAACATAGTGAAACATCAAATTATCATGACAATATAACGCCTGCATTATTTATTATTGATGTTTCAAAGTGCTATTTTCACAAATTAGTGTAGCACACAATTTGACTTCATTGTTTACATCCGAGTTATGTCTAAAAGTTGCGAAGATCACACGAAAAAACCATTCTATTTTAACTGAGCGCAAGCAATTCTTTAAAGGTTATATAGACTATTGTTTATAGCTCTTTACTGTTGGTAAGCCATGTCTAGATCAGTATCAAAATTACAACAGAAATATTCGACAAATTTCATGAAGATTTAATGAGACATTGAATAATTAATGATTGGACATGATTTTGTGACAAAGTGAAAGTTATTCAATTTAGTTTTGGACTCCACTATATAATGGAGAGCTCAACGCAAGACTTCAATGAAAGTTCTCCACAAAACATCAAGCACTTATAGTATTATGTTGAACCCTCCATATGTGGTGCGGTACTTATTGTAATAGTTCTATTTACTGTGTTTTTAAAAAGCATTGTTAAAATCTTTAATTACTGATTGAGTAAAGCTTTAATATCATGTCTAGTGTTTGAGAATTAACATGATATTAAAGGTGCACGCGTAGTGACGGTGACAGTGACGCCTTACTTATTTCTGCAACCCCCCCAAAAAACAATTTTAACCCCTAGCTAACATTGTTTGAAGCAAATGAGGACATTTTCTGTGAAATGTTTGGAAATTACAAAAGCAATCTGTATGTTAAATCATTCTGACTACCTAATGTCAACAGCCAGGGGCAGCAAAATCAATTGTCTGTATTGCCAAGCTTGTCCAAAAGCCTAAAATTTTATATATAACCATTATACGAACAAGTGCAAACAAAGAATTATCATTTTGAGGGTTCAATGCAATACTATAGTAAGTGCTTCATAAACATGAAGCACTTACTATAGTATTGCACTGAACCCTCGATTTACTGACAAGTAATTCAGAATCAGATTTTGCCACCCCTGATACCCTATACCATGATACCTCATTTTGTTGCATCTGCTGAAGAAAAAAGTAGAACCCAAAATGGCCAAACAGTGAAATGATTCTAATGAGCAATTAGTTTTGTGGCAAAACAATGAATACTAATGAACAATTAGTTTTGTGGCAAAACAATGAATACTAATGAACAATTAGTTTTGTGGCAGAACAATGAATACTAATGAACAATTAGTTTTGTGGCAGAACAATGAATACTAATGAACAATTAGTTTTGTGGCAAAACAATGAATACTAATGAGCAATTAGTTTTGTGGCAGAACAATGAATACTAATGAACAATTAGTTTTGTGGCAGAACAATGAATACTAATGAACAATTAGTTTTGTGGCAGAACAATGAATACTAATGAACAATTAGTTTTGTGGCAAAACAATGAATACTAATGAGCAATTAGTTTTGTGGCAGAACAATGAATACTAATGAACAATTAGTTTTGTGGCAAAACAATGAATACTAATGAACAATTAGTTTTGTGGCAGAACAATGAATACTAATGAACAATTAGTTTTGTGGCAAAACAATGAATACTAATGAACAATTAGTTTTGCCCAAAGGGATTCTACCCCCTATAATAAGACTATGTTTTTATTCACGCCATTTTATTTGGTCTGCTCTTGTTTTAAATTTGGATCATTCCTACCCCAACAACATCCAGAAATTATATTTGATCATGGAAATACTATGCTCATCTAAAATAATGTAAAGGGATGCCATGACCCAACTGACTAAAGTGTTGTTCTGTTTATATATAAATATATATATATCCTTGATGAGAAAAACATTTCATCCAACATTGTTTCAATGTTTCGGAAGCCAATCAAAAAGGGGGCCTCTGTGACCTAGTATAGAACTTAAGAATAAACATGCCTTTTCCGCTTGGGTTGGAGTCTATCTGAAAGCATTAAATCAGGAGACTACATCCTATGAAAATCCAAATTTTGGATTTTCATAGGATGTAGTCTCCTGATTGACTTCAAGATTTTCAGTGGTTGCAACCCCCTTTACCAGCCATTTTGGATGTTTAAGCTTAGAGTTTTCGACCATGGCTAAGAGCCAGGTATCACAATATAACTAGAATACTGTTGAAACCATGTTAAGTGTCAATAGAGCCATCACCAACTGCATAAATGAACTAACTTAACCCTTTACCAAACACCAACATTTCGACTGTCCCAAATCGAAAGAATTTGCAGACGACATTTCAAAAGGTGATGAAATTGAGGAACAATTTTCTGATAGGGCAGAAAACATTGTGGGAAAAGTAGAAATTTTTCGTTACGAGCAATTACCCCTTTTCCCACAGTGTTTTCCAGAGTAGTCTGCAACAAACTGGTCAAATGTCGGTATTGTTTTGTTTAGCACAAGCCTATAGTAAGTGCTTTACAAATGTGAAGGACTTGCTATAGTCTTATACTGAACCCTCAAAGATCTCTTTCACATGCTACTTCTTAAATACTTACTTTAAATCTCCTACTGTTAATTTCTGTTTAAAACTGCTTTCAACAGATCTTCAATTATAATACCACAGTCTTTCCCCCGACTATCCTAGGCATGCTATTACTTTCCCTTTAAAAACGACACATTACACAGCTTTGTTTCCTACTTCGAAGGAATGTAGGTTTCTGACAAAATGTCTGATGAGAGATTACGAATCTCTGAGACATGCCAAGATTCATCACAACAATATCTTTAACTACCTGGCTAATACTAGTTTAAACCACCTACATACTGAATACCATCTCTACAGAACAAAAAGGCAGAATCTCTACCATTTAACCCTTTACCAAACAGCACATTTTCAACTGTCCCAATTTGAAAGAGTTTGCAGACAACATTTTAAAACATGATGAAATTGAAAAATGATCCCCTGGTAGGGCAGAAAACATTGTGGGAAAAGGAGAAATTGCTCATTATGAGCAATTTCTCTTTTTCCACAGTTTTTTCCAAAGTCTTCTGCAACAAACACGTCGTCAAATGTCGTTATTGTTTGGGAAAGGGTTAAATAAATATGATACAGCTTTTCTCTTCTAAACAGACAAAATGTGTAATATAGAAAGATCAATGCAAGACTATAGTAAGTGCTTCACATAATTATGTGAAGGACTTACCATAGTCTTGCATTGAACGCTTGTAACATAGGTTTCTGCAAGTTGTTGCTTGTCTGAATGGTATTTATAGTAAATAGTGTTTGTTTGCTCTAGGTTAATACTGTTTAACATACTTTCAACAATTTTTCATGGTACATTGTGGCTATGTCAGATTTCTTTTGGTATGGTGTTTAACCCATTACCAAACAATAACGACATTTGACCACCTTGTCGCAGACGACTCTGAAATACATTGTGGGAATAGGAGAAATTGCTCTTAGTGAGCAATTATCCTTTCCCACAATGTATTCTGCCATATCATGGCTCATTTTTTGATTTTCATCACATTTTGGAATGTCTTAAAAATACTGATTCAATTTGGGACAGTCGAAAATTTGGCGTTCGGTAAAGGGTCAACACCATGTCAACAATTATTCAGTCATGTTACAGCTTTCCTGGAGCCATAAAGTACTAGGCTAGGGCTCTGAAGTGACTTACCAACAGACACGGCCACAAACCAAGAGGGGTTGAACCCGGGACCCCAGGTTCTTAGTCTGGTATTTTAATTACTGGGCCATACAGGACACCCTTTATCAGATTCAAACCTGTACCACCCTTTTTTGAGCTTGTTTCGCAGTCTTAACCCTTTACCAAACTCCAATTTTTTTACTGTCCCATATTGGAAGAGTTCGCAGATGACATTTCAAAATGTGATGAAATTAGAAAATAATCCTCTGATAGGGCAGAAAACAGTGTGAGAAAAGGAGAAATTGCTCATAACAAGCAATTTCTCCTTTTCCCAAAATGTTTTCCAGAGTTGTCTTCAACAAAGTGGTTAAATGCCATTGTTGTTTGGTAATGGGTTAATGGTATTTTATTTTCCCAGAAGGCCATGGAGAGGTCAGTGTTTCGCTAGATATTTGGTCTTTGTAAAAAAGTATTTTCTCTTTTACCAAGGACAAAAACGACTGTGAAAAAAGATGAAAATGCTTGTGACAAGCAATTTCTCCTTTTGTCACAGTGGTTTTCTTAGGTCCTCTTGATTCTTTGCTTACATGTGGTTTAACAGTGTGTCAACGATTTTTTCATTTATCATAGGCGTAGGAGCGTTTTCAACATTGGGGGGCCAACTTCAGATGAGACCGGTCTAAGAATAAATATTTCTAAACTTTCTCATGACTAAAAATGCGTCTACAAATTCAATATCATTAAATGAATAAAAAGAAAATGTATAAAAATGTGTATCTTAGTTAAGACAAAATAACCAAAAGAAAAAGGAAATAGGATTGGCCAAGTCTCGATCTCACGCGAAAAGCATATTGTATCGATAATAATTATAAGTGACAGCCACCATGCTGTCACAGCCACGGGTTTGTTTACGATTCTGAACAAAAAATAGAATTATATTTAAATACAATATAGGGTCTGACTGCTTAGAGTAAGTTTTGCATCACTGTTTTCGTTAGTTGAAACTACTTTCCGTGAGCTGAGATTTCATTGGATAAACCTGATGTATTCAGGTTGCCATTTGCGATGATGACGTCCAAATGTTTTGGTTATTGTTCGTAACAAGAGGCGAATTGATATTAAATAAAGCACAAAATACACTTTTTTATTAATTCTGCTGTTAAATTTCATTTCTTTCATTTTTTCTTTCCAAAAATCTTCATCTTCCATTGTGAATATTGGGGGGGGCCAAAGTATACTCTGGCCCCCCCAGTCTGGATATTGGGGGGGCTGGGCCCCCCCTGGCCCCTACGCCTATGTTTATGAGAGCGCTTTCCTGGATTCATCCAGTACAAGCAGGCTTGGCGCCTAAAGTGTCTTGCCAAAGGACATTTCATTGTAACCAGAGGTACCAGCAGTGCTCAAATATTTTGGACACAAGAGTTGTAAGGCAGCCATCTTAACCACATGGCTATGCATGCTCCCTACTTTAGTAGGTGCATCAAAATGGGCTAAAACACACACACACATTTTGGAAACTGACTTCTTAATGGCTCATAGATATATGTTTAGAGAATACTTTTTCTAAATCAAAGAGATTAAGTAAGACATGCAATCAAGAATTCCAAAGGAAACAAATATATAATTGGTTCACACATCTGTTAATCCCATAACCTGATGAAAACTTGTTAACACTTAGAATGCTGGGTAATCTTTCTAAAAATAGATTTTTGTGTCATCTGCTTTCCAAAACCTTAAATATTTGATTAATCTCGATGAGGAATGATAATCAGAGTAGCAAATAGGTTAGCTCACATGACAGCAGCCAAAAATATGGCATTAATTTTAAAACAAAAACTCAGCCTGTAATTGGATGAATATAATATATCAAATTAGGAATTTCAACATCTAATATTATGATAATTAACACAATTCTTAAGTGGGTATGGTATCATTCATCGGTGTATGATTAATCTGTACAATTATCAAAAAGTAGATGCGACTTATAGTCGAGTCAACGCTGAATTCCCCTAATCTTAGATCAAAGTAGGGGGTGCGTCTTATAGCCAAGGGCAACTTATTGTCGAGTATATACGGTAAGTCGGATCCAGCACTATTAGGGTTAAACACACTTAGTCTAAACAATTTTTAAATGCACAAAGTGCATCAGAAGATTTATGTAAGACCTGGTCAAAAAGAAAAATATGCTTGTTATTAGGTAGTAGAATCCAAAAGTGTTGTAACAGTTTTGAGATCTACAGATAGACTGTGCATACTTCAATATATTGACACTTCCTGAATTTACTATGCTTTCATTCCATACTTTTGATTGTATTTCATACTACAATATACAAACTGTTGTATTTCAACGACATTCAATTTTGACTTTCAAACTTTCTAATCTGTGAAGAGGTGAACATTGAGTGTCATTAGTTTTTTGAGCGTAAGATGCCTCTAACAGAGAAAAGTCTTGGGAAGTCTGCCAACTTTTTGGAAATGTGGATAACACATATACAAGCCCAAACCATGTTTATGCATGCAATCTTATCTACCTATAAAACATGGAACTTTCCTGAGAATTAATCACAGGAGAGGATAGGCTGTTTCTCATGAATTTAGTTCTTCTAAATGAATCAACACTAAGAATCCTGGGTAGTTTTCTGAAAATAGTTTTTTTGTGTCGTCTGCATTCCAAAACCTTAAATATCTGCTTAATTTTGTTGAGAAAAGATACTCAGAGTAGCAAACAGGTTAGATTACAAGCCAGTCGCCAATTTACTTAGCGACATGCCTGGATCTAGCCTGTTTTCATAAGCATGAAGCTGGTTCCAGCAACGCATGGGTTAAACACATTCATTTCAAATGAGGGAATGAGTCCCAAGTGAAAATTCCTTAAAAGTAAATTTGAGATAAAACACCTTCATTTAGAAATAGTACTGATATAGAAAAGATATAGTATATCCTAACATATCACAATGAATTATTAGAAAAATCTGTAAAGGGTGAAGTGTCAATCTATTATCTTTGATTGTTAACACTATTCATGTAACAACTTTAACAAAGACTATAAAAAAGGTGTGATTTAGTAGTCACTCAATCAAGTTTTATAGGACATAACCTGTGACCTTATGAATTGTATTGCTTGGATGATTTCCAATCAAATGTTCTTAAGAGGTTTCTGAGATATGAAGTTGCAAGAAAAACTTTTATCAAAACAGAATTTTCTTTGTTCAAAACAGATATAATATTTAAGACCTTACATAATGACCCAACATCTTTGGAGTTCCAATCCTTTCCCTAAAATAGCTAATATATAAAGCTCATAAAAATGAAAAATCAAACTGAAACGCTGAAGAAGTAATGATTACCTTATTCATCAAATAATTGAGCTTAAGTCTACTCCTTAAGAATACCCTTGTTATTCAACTTTGGTTTCTTAACTATACAATAATACAATACAATATGTTTTATTCTAATAAGGCCTCTGGCCCAATATACATACAATTCACAATTTTAAGTAACAAAGGAGTGGTTTAACATTTGTGCTCTCTAAAAAAGAAAAAATATCTCGTTATGACGTCGTCATTTATAAACATGTGTAAAAAGCAGGTAATGCATCAATAAACAAATCTTAAAACAAAACAAATCAATAAACTCTTATAGTGCTTGGACCGACTTCATGTATAAATGCAAACAGGTTAGATCCAAACCAGCCGCCAAGTAAATTGGCGACTGGCCTGTGATCTAACCTGTTTGCTACTGACTGAGTATAGCTATGCTCATCATTGGCCTGTGACCTAACCTGTTTGCTACTGACTGAGTATAGCTATGCTCATCATTGGCCTGTGACCTAACCTGTTTGCTACTGACTGAGTATAGCTATGCTCATCATTGGCCTGTGACCTAACCTGTTTGCTACTGACTGAGTATAGCTATGCTCATCATTATTATGTAGATATTTAAGGTTTTGGAAAGCAGACAACACAAAAATCTGTACTTAAAAAATTACCCAGCATTCTAATGGTAAAGTTCTCTTTTACAGCAGTCAATTGACAGTGCACAAAATAATCCTAAAAAAGCAGTTTACAGAATGATGGCTTATGTAATTGTGACAAAATAAAACGGTATTCAATTATTATCCAAGTAGAAATTATCCTTAGGAAAAGACACATAGACACATTGCCTTTAAGATTTCACTAACTGAAATGCAAATGAAAGCAATTCTCTGACATCTGATATTTGAAAAAACTGATATTCCTCGCATAGAACAATACTATAACATTACACATGATAAGCCAATTCTAGGCCTACTTGTATCTAAATTTTTCCATAGTTGCAGGTTGCTTTAAAGAGTTTAGATTCACAACAAAACACATGCATACAATTCATGCTGAAAAGTATAATATCAGATACTGATGATGAAATATCGTTCATTAAAAAAAAGAAAGAATCTGGATCAAATTGCAAATCACATATGATAATTACATTTTTTAAAATAATCACAATTGCTTTAAGAAATGAAGTATTCTCAGTCTAAAAAATGCTAATTACATTGCAACAGACAACAACCCTGATAACATATTTTTCAAAGGTAGAACCTCATAAAGTTTGATTATCATATTGTTGACATAAGTTCTATTGAGCATTGCCATCAGAGCATTGGCTAGCCTGTGTTTTTTCTTTTTGTACATGTACAGGTTCCTAAGAGTTCATAACATATTAAAAATTGCACTCAAAGTATACTAAATGATGCTGAGTTGTACCACATCAGGAAAAAAAAAGATTTTTCTACAAAGCATAACTAAATCAAATTGAGATTGTTGATAATCTTCATGGTTAGATATACCGGTAATTGCTTTAGGAAATAAAATATTCTTTGCCTGAAGATAGTTAAAAAATATTGATAACATGAAATTCTGCTGCAATCAGAGTATTGGCCAATCAGCCAGTTTTCTTTTTTATCACGACATTTACTATCAGCAGTCTGCCTGTTCATGTCATAAAGTAAGAACAAAAAGCCCTATATGATAACATCAAAAGTGGTCTTTGTAAAAGAAAGGGCATACAATCAGGGCAATCAGTGAATTAACCAATCAGCCAATTTTCTTTTTTTACATTATTTCCTGTCAGCAGTCTGCTTTTTTAAGCCATCCAGACCCAAAGAAGCCATTGTTGTTACATCAAAAGAGTTAAAGAAATGGCAGACAATAAGAATAAAACTTTAAACTTACCAGAAACTCCTTTGGAATATAGCACACCTGTATAAATCAGAGAGAATTTCGAAATGAAAGACTGGAAGCCTATGGTATAAAGTTGGCTAGTCAATCTAGAGGCATATTGGAGCTTTGGTAAAGTGAGATCACTTTACAGACCTGCTGGTCTATCAGCATAGATAACAAGAAGCAAGATTCATTTTTTTCCTCATATGGGATTCGGTGATTTGTCCAAAGTTAAAACAACTGCAAACAATGTAGATAAAAAATGAAAAATACCAATTCATAATACATGTATAGGTTGGAAACCATGACAAAAGAAGAAACTCCTTGTTTCTAAAATTTTTTACTTTTGTCGCATCAGTTCTTTTACATTTGCTAAGACTGAAATGAATGTAGATAAGAGAAAATATTAAACATTATTAAACATTATATCTTCAAACTAAACTAAAGTAATCAGCAGAAGACATTTTGAAATTACAAAATAATGTTAATTTGTGACAAAAAAAAGGAAACGGAGAGATAGTAACAAAAATCTTCCAGCAGACTTTTATTTCTAAGACAACTTTATGAAATTGTAAACATTTACATTTTAATCTATATGTCATACTATAACCAAAACTGCAGAGGTACTGGTAAATCCAAACAAACTAAATTGATACTCCTAGAACAACAAATATACAAAGGTAATAATTGCTAAGATGGGCAAAAGAAGTTTTTTCTTTTACATATGTTATAAATCGATTATCTCCCTTTCTATTCTCTGAACTCACACGACTTAGAGCTTGTAAATCAAAATATTTTCATTGTTATACTGGATAGTATACGCTGCAATATTAACCCTTACCAAATGCAAAATTTTCGACTATCCAAATTGAAAGAGTTTGCAGACGACATTCCAAAATGTGATGAAATTGAAGAATGATCTTCTAATAGGGAAGAAAACATTGTGAGAAAAGTAGAAATTGCTTGTTAAGAGCAATTTCCCCTTCTCCAACAATATTTTCCAGAGTTGCCTGCAACAACTTGGTCAAACATGGTATCTGTTTCGTAATGGGTAAAAGGGTAAAAATTGCTTCTTTAGTCTCAATAGGTTTTACATTATGATGAATGTGCAACATTATAATGAGTTAAGTTAAGACAAACGTGAAGCAATTACTACAACCCTTGAATGATATATTAACCTACCTCTGATGTTTTCTGTGTATTTCTGGCCAAGGCAGACCCCTGTACGTTTAGTCTCAATAGGTTTTACATTATGATGAATGTGCAACATTATAATGAGTTAAGTTAAGACAAACGTGAAGCAATTACTACAACCCTTGAATGATATATTAACCTACCTCTGATGTTTTCTGTGTATTTCTGGCCAAGGTAGACCCCTGTACGTTTAGTCTCAATAGGTTTTACATTATGATGAATGTGCAACATTATAATGAGTTAAGTTAAGACAAACGTGAAGCACTTACTACAACCCTTGAATGATATATTAACCTACCTCTGATGTTTTCTGTGTATTTCTGGCCAAGGCAGACCCCTGTACGTTTCCGGCCAACAATTGAACATTATCCCCGCGCGCCAGATATGTTCCAGTCTGATCATCCTTGAAGTCTGCCGTTACAGTGTATTGCTGGAGGTTTTCAGTCTACAATGTAGATGAGGGACAGAATTTATACAAAATTAAGCATGATCTTTTATGCTGTATCAATGACATTTATATACAAATTGTTCAAACTGTCTATTTTTAGGTTTTGGCAATGACTCATATTCATGTTTTAATCAATGTCCATCTGAATCAAATATTTCCTAGGTCACGGTTGGTAAAAAAATATATTACGCCATTGCTAAGTTCATTAAAACATCCCTCATAAGTAGGGAATGATATCTTTTTAAATATAAATGATAAGAAAATAATTAGCTCTTTTCTTCATAGATGCAAACTTTAAGTATTTGTATCTGGAATCATTTCGGTCATAAGCAATACCTTCTTTCGACACAATTTTTCCTTCCAAATCTCACAATGGAAATTAACTTTACCATTGCTGTTTTCGATAGCTTTTATTTTAGATAAATTACATAATGCTATAAAAAGAATAGAGGATATAATTAAAGAATAATAATGAATTAATTAAAAGAATGAAGAAAAAGAGCAACAGAAATAATTGCTCATGATAAATTGAATAAGAAAAGTTAATGTAACTGCTACAAAATAAAATACGATTTTTGAATTTAAAGAACTTACACTTGTCTCTGATATTTCCACCTCTATTTGTGGAGAGCTGTCCAAGACTTCAGGGACGACTGATACCGGGGCTAGGACTGGATCACAGTATACATATTTTCCTGAAGAAAAAACATACCAAAAGTTTGATATCTGTTGATAATTGGTTATGAATTGAATACAATGTGATAACAAGACAAATCTTTTTCCATAATGATTTTGTCGTTTTATAGACTTAATCTCTAGATTAAAACAAGTGGGATATAGAATACAGCAGCAGATGAAGTTGTCGGTCTTTGCATCCAGGTGGCTGGGGGTAGGGGGGATATTTTTTTTTCCACATGAGAAAGAAATCAGATATCAATAAATCAAGGACATTTTCTGTTATTTTGTTAAATCATTGTTTCCTTTTCTTCTAGTACATCAAAAGAACCAGAGTGATATCTTCATTTGAGGAAAAAAAAAAACATTAAGAAAATGTATTGCTTTGTGATTTCAGGAAAATCAAAAGATAGGTTGTTTTTTTATCTGAATTCATATTCTTAGCATGCTAGACAAAGTTTTGTTTTGTTATAATTTAATTGATCCTATTATTTCAAATGACAACAATAGAAGTACCAACTATAAATCATAAAAATTCTGCATTGTGGAGATATTGAGTTGTGACCATTCCACCAAAAGGAGAAATTTCTTTCTATAAACATTTTCTCTCTTTGTCATATCGGATCTGTTTATCTAAACTACAAATGTATCAATGTATATAAATATGAACCCTGGAGTCAAATTGAAACAATCCCACCCCTCCAGTATCTCAAACAGTCAGAGAAAATTACCTTCTTGTTTGACACAGATAGCAAATTGTTGAGATCCAGCGTCATTTTCTATTTTACAGACGATCTCACTTCCGTCGATGAAGGACTGGGTATTGGCCGCGAGATAATGGTAACCCTCTCTCGTGTAAACATCCCATAATGCATCTTGGCCGAGTTGTTCGCCTTCGTGATACCATGTGACCTCTGGTGCTGGATAACCTTTGTAAAAATATATATTTTATCAATCCTTTCTTACATATAGGATTTGGGGATTGGTCTAAATTAAAAGCAACAGCAGATGCCACTTAAAGAGGATGTCATGTCAGTCATTTGAGACTCTTGTAACAATTAAAATATGAATATGTTAACTAACAAAGCTTCTTGTCATTACATCAAACATACTTACACAAGGTCAAAAAGAAGGATGACTTATGATTTATAATGAAAAACATACAAATATATTGTTCTCCATCAAAATTTATTGTTTTTGAATTAAATATAATGGTGGTTGTGTTTGATAGTGACAAGTCATAAAGCTTCCTTATGTTACCTGCTAAAGGTATGATAACATGAACTTTGAATTTCTAATTCCCACATTTAGACCTTTGGACCCTAAATACGCGTAAAACAATTACAATATATATGAAGGATGCAGTAAATAAGAACAAGAGAAGCATGGTAATTTGTTGTATATTAAGTTGGATTTGAACTTAAGGCAAAATTTCAGTAATTTCATGGTTGTCACTATTACAATACAGTGGACCCGCGATAATCCGAACGTCGTTTATCCGGAATATTCACCATCCGAACAGAATTTTGAGGGAACGGATCTTACCTTCATCAATTTAACTGTTTAATGCGGAAAATCCGCGTTCCGGAACCGGACAAAAATATTCGGGAACCAACAGTCACTTTTCATAGTATATGCGTATGGCTAGTCCGGAAACCAGTAAAATCGTTTATTTTGCGGTTACAGTTGCGAATGAAGGGATCGGTCTTCTGTTGTAAACGGCATTCACACATTTTGCAAACTGTCACGTATGCTTGACCATAACATGTCACCTAGTGTAGTGTACTGGAAGGTGTTAATTGTATGTTAATCGGTCATTCTGTCAGTTGATTGGTCTTACATAATTGTAATTACGGTCGCATGTCGATAGTTGAGTTTGTAAAAGGTGTTGATTGGCTGATTGGCTGCTTAGACAGCGATCGGGAGACAATGTCTGGCAATCATTTTCAATTATTGCTCAATCGATATGCTCCTTTTCCCTATAAATAAACTCTCGACAATCCCTACCTATCTCATTTCTCAATATTGAAATGAGAAGATACAACTTGAAGATGTCTACACCCACATCCAAACGAAGACAGTTCTTTTCAGAGCTATCTTAAGGAATTTTAACTTATCGAAAGACACTGCTTCAAATTGTCATTTTTTTTAAAAATCCGTTTTGACCAAATAAACACTTCCTTAACACCCTTTATATTTCCCTTAAAAAAAAAATAATTGTGTATTTCTTACTTCATAGTAATGATCATGATACACCGACACCATGTAAAGGTAAACATTTCGCTGTAACTCGCATATTCTTTATTCCGGAAAATTCGTTAATGCGAACATTTCTCCTGGGAACGAAAGTGTTCGGATAAACGAGGGTCCACTGTACATGTCTTTTGAGAAACTAAACCTGTACATCACAAATGATTCCCCAGATATGCAACACTTGTATATTGATGAGGGACTAAAATTGTGTGATGCCTTCATTTCAAGCAGGAAAGAATAATGCCAAAGTGCTGTCTTTGACAAGAAAAAAGTTTACTGGCTGATGATTTATCTTTTCTGAGTAGACAGTATTAAAATGAATGCCAAAATGACAAGGGAGATAACTACTCATGCTTACCATGAAATAAAACTTCAAGAGTTGTCTTAACTGGGCTATTTTCTCCTAGTTAAATCTGAGGTAAGTGTTTGGTAAACATAGACGAAAGGTAACATGTTATAAAGTCATTAACAAGCAATTAATTACCTGTGACTGCACATTTCAGCGAAAGCCTCCTTGATTCAGTGATCTCAATTTTCGGTTCTTCAACAAAGGACGGCTCAACAATTCTGATATAGTAATCAAATTAATTGTATGATAGAAATATAAATCAACAACTTTTCAAAAAGACAAAACATACAAGTGAGACCAATATAACCATAATAACTTAAATCAAAAAGAAAATTATCAGTCCCTCTAATGAAGCATCCAAGTTGGTAAAGCCATGAAATGTACAAAACTAGTTATAATCCAAGAGCATACAAAAAGTAAAACATGAATTCATCAAATACAACAATTCACCTAATGACAATTCCTTTGACAAATTATAAAACTATGCTATTTTATCATATTTAACCATTAATGAAATGAATTAAACACAAAACCAATTTCAGTGAATATCGAATATGATAATTATTTACAATTCTAACAATGGTCATTCAATTTGGTATGAACTACTGTAGATATGTAAAAGAGAGAAAAAATATTCAGACACTAAATTTTTCTACTGCTGAATATTTTCAAATCAACTCATATTGTTGCTCACTGTTATTTGTTTTACTTACTTGCTCTCATCAACAGCAACCTTGACAAAGATTTGTCCCTCGTGAATCTCTGAATTCAACCTCTTGATGGAATATGTGGCTTCATCATCTAGTGATGCTGATTCAATCTTTAGAGAGCAGACGTCCTTGTCAAAAGCTACCTTCAGTTTGCCATCTTGTCTTATTTTGAATCCATCCTTACACAACTCAACTTCACCACTTGGAACTCCTGGAATGAGAAATAGTCAACAGTGATTCTTTATTACAATATTTCATCACATGGTTAGAAAAAAGAAGTACCGGTATTTTCTTTCTTTCCAAATTGTTTTTTTCTTCTATTTTTCTTATATTATGGGGTTTCAATAGATCTTTTTGTTAATGAACAAACCATTCCTTGAATTTTCCTTTAGAACAAACCAATTTTAAGAAGTTAATTTTTGAAAGACATCATTTTAAAGCAGAAATAACTACTAAGAAGATTATTCATGTATTCTTTATATATCTGATGAAAAAAGATCAACTACTTACTAAATAATACCTTACTTTGATGTAAAAGTCTTTAGAAATGACTGAGATAAACTGATGAATTGCTATTAGTGATAATGTCCGACTGGTGATACAAAATATCGTAAGAAAATGCTTGTTTTTTGTTGTCAATTTCAATAATTCCAAAAAATTCATATAGATAAAAGGTTAAATGCAGAGACAAGTTGCTTCTTAAATTCCTGAATTAATGTTACACTGTTGAATTGGTCATAATAAGTAATTTTTCCATTTGTGTCCATGGTTTGTAACATACATTGCTGTCCAAATGTCAAAATGAGGCAATATTCAATTAAAATTTATTGTGCTGGAACAGACTTCATGCTTATGTAGCCAAGTAAATTGGCGGCTGGCATGTGATCTAACCTGTTACCTTCTCTGGGTATCTTTTCTCATCAAAATTAAGCAGATATTTAAGGTTTTTGAAAGCAGGCGACACAAGAATCTATTTTCAGAAAGATTACCCAGAATTCTATTAGGGTTAAAGGTAAACGTGTTTAGGCTTATCATAAATCAAATTGCAAACCTTGTAAATTCCACTGGATATCCACTGCCTTTCCTTCATCAACAGCCTTCTCATCTTCAGCATTTATAACTTCAATCTCCTGCTGATGTAGACTAAGTACTTTAACATCTTTCTTAACTTCAGGTGCTTCTTGGTTCACGTCTGCAATGTCTTTCACCAAAGCCTCTTCTTGTACAGTCTTCTCTTTTGGAGCATCCTTTGATTGAGGTTTGTCTGTTGTGCTAACTTTATCTTCATCGCTGGCTATCTTCACATCAGCAACTTTAGGTTTCACTTTCTTTACATCGAAAGCCATAGCATCAACATCATCAGGATCTGGCCAGTCATCCAGAACTTCACAGACTGGTTCATGAGCTTCAGCTTCAACTTTCTCTTCTACTTCTTCAATTGTCTCTTTATCTGCTTCAACTGTCTCTTCAACAGGTAAAGGTTTGCTATGTTACAAAGAAAGATAAACATCTTTGTTTCATCTCTATTTCAGACAACCCAAGGTCTTCTTTGGGTCCAATGTTGAGATATTTTAAAACTATTGTGGGAAAACTCTAATTTGAAGTTTACCAACAAGAGAGTTATATCTTCTAATTATTTTTACTTACCATCAATCAGGTTTTTTAATCTTGACCAATTACCAATAAAATGTAACTATTAAATGACTTAACAGCTAAAGGTGAAAACCATCAAAACCATCTTAAAGTATAGTCTTGGATCTAATATGTAAAGATTCCCTGCTTTCGTCAATCTAATTTTTCAAATTGAATGGTACCAATAAAATTGAAAGCATTTCCATTGACAGGCAGGTGCAGACCACAGGGGTCTATATTTATCTTAGGGTCAGTACTATGTAACATACAATAGTAAATTACATAGTATTGACCCCTAGGTAAATATAAACCCCTATAGCGCAGACTACATATCTTCGCAACGACAACATTTTGTAAAGATGTTTAAATTGAACATCTATATCCTTTCTTTTTATCAATCCATCTACATACCTTTCTTCTGGTTTTTCCTTCATAGTGACCTTGACATTGATTTGACCTTCAGCCTTATCTTCGTAACCTTTGACCTTGACCAAGTAGGATCCTTCATCCTGAGGAGTTACAGGTCCAATTCTCAGCACAGCCTCAGTACCGCTGAACGTAAAACTGTAGCTGCTGTCTTCCCTAACAGGCTTGCCATCTTTGTATAAACTGACGTCAGACTTGACTGCTCCTTGAATGTTAAAAAACAAGAAAAGTGATGATTTTAATAAATTCATACAATAAAAGATGTGCTGTCGAATAAAATTGACAATTCTACAGTAAACAATTTATTAACTTTATTTATTTATATGAGGTGTTACATCACAGTAAAAGACTTCAAAAACCACTGTGACCAAAAGGGAAATTGATCAAAATGAGCCTTTTCTCCTATAGTCTAAATCATTTCTATTCACTAATGAAAAGAGGAAGCAGACTTTAAATTTTATAACGGTCTTATGCTATCTTTTTTCAAGTTTGCACAAGTCACAAAATCCAACGTACGAGAATATGTCTTTATGCCTTCTGATTTATAGGAAATACATTCACCATGATGATGACTCTTTCAGGTTTCTTAGCAATCTGATTAAAAAAACTAGGAGCTTGACAAACATAAATGAGCTTAGCAAGCTGCTGTACACTATATGATTGTTAGAGTCAAGGGCCTATAGCTTTGAGATGTGCATCTTCAAACATTTAAATGGGTTCCTTGCAGGTAGTTGTGTTTTGCACATGTTTATATCATAGTGAATATTTATGTCGAATTTCCCAATGCAATTCCTTAAAATGATGAAAGAACAATTCTTTTACAGGCTTTTTTTTAAACTAACTGACCAGTTGCTCTCTTTTGAAGCTGTTTCAAGTGTTAAAAGCTACAAAAATAGGTAAACTTATAGACCTTTTAAAAACAAAAGTAAAAAAATATATTTAACATAAAACAATACCTGTGACAGTCCATTTTAAATCCAAGGTTTCACCTTCAGTTACTGAGTTTTCACTTGTCCTTGCTTCCACTTTTGGTTCTGGTGTAACCTTGGCCTTTATATGACCTTGCTCACCCTCCAGTCCTTTGACATTGACACAA
This sequence comes from Cerastoderma edule, assembly GCA_947846245.1. Classification (NCBI taxonomy): domain Eukaryota; kingdom Metazoa; phylum Mollusca; class Bivalvia; order Cardiida; family Cardiidae; genus Cerastoderma; species Cerastoderma edule. The sequence goes on from OX401419.1 coordinate 1,253,404, forward strand.
TAAGTGGCCTGGTCTGATGTAGAAACTGGGTTAAAGGTCAGACTGCAGTCTCCGTTATCAAATTTCAGTTTCATGTTTTTAGCAGGTTTGATTTGTGTCCCATCCTTCAGTATTCGAACATCAGATTTTACAGCACCTTGAATAATAAAACAGTGTTATTGAATGCAAGATAGTGAATCTCATTTAACCTACAGTAGATGACACGAACATGTATTGTAAAAGCGAAATATATCTATGAGTAAATGCTAAAAAACATACACATCATTGTGGCACAATGTGAAATAGCTCATGATCAACACATTTTTATTTTTGCCTTTATGTTGTTTTCCAATGTTTAATGAACAGGTTTTAAAGTAAATTGAAACACAGGAAGTATCAATACAACACAAAAAATATAGAAGGAAAATGGTAAGATTGCTATCAATGTAAACTACTTCTTTGATTTTCTAAAAGTTTTAAACAGTAGACATATAAATTGTAGGGAAGGTGTTAATTTCACAAGTCAAATTAAGTTGTTACCTTTAATATTCCATGTCATTGACAATGTTTCTCCCTCTTTGACTATCTTTTCCTTTTCCAGAGTTGAAACAGCGATCTTTGGTACAGCTGTAACCTTGACCTTTATTTGACCCATTTCAAGGTCACAATCTTTGACCTTGATAGAGTATGTGGCAGCATCAGCTGTTGATACTGGATTGAAGGTAATGGTACAGTCCCCATTGTCAAACTTCAGTTTCATGTTTTTGGCGGGCTTAATTTGACAGCCATCTTTCAGGATGCGAACGTCGGCTTTAACAGCTCCTGAAATAACATTATACAGTAGAAGAATATAGACACACTGAACTCTCACATGACTATGACACATAGTCATTCAGTTCAAAGAAATATGACGATGGAATAAAATAAGTGAATGGAAAAACATACTGATGTATTTTTTTTATGAAATATCTGGGGGTTTTCGGCCCTATCTCTTGAGTATTCTATTTTCCCCAAAAGTATTTGAAAAAAATCCCCTCTCAGAAGTGTAATTTAATTTTAATCCAAAAATGTTGAACTTTGAACATACACATAGCATGATGATGAAAAAAAGAGTTGGAATAATTCTTTTATCTCTATGTATTTTTGAATTTATTGTGTTAAAACCTGATTTTGTACTGTTACTTTCTAAGTAAGAACATTTCCCCTTTTACGCCAAATTTCACTACTCTAATGTGACCTGACCCCCTTCCCCAAAAACTGAAAAAACATCAACCCTGCAAACACAAAGAAACATAATTCATTTGATAAGAGTAAGTTAAGTATCTGTTGAATAAAAAATCAGATTGTATGAATGTTTGTGAAAGTAGAGGAATAGGTTGAAGGTTCATGTTACCTTGAATATTCCATGTCATGCTCAAAGATTCCCCTTCAGTCACTGCCTTCTTGTTTTCAAGGGTTGTGACCTTCACCTCAGGTTTGACCTTGACATTGATTTGACCTTGCTCCTTGTCTAAACCTTTGACCTTGATGGAGTAAGTGGCCTCATCTGACATGGACACAGGGTTCAAGGTCAGAGTACAATCTCCGCTATCAAATTTCAACTTCATGTTTTCTGCAGGCTTTATCTGAACACCGTCTTTCAGAACTTTAACTTCTGACTTGTCCACACCTATAATTCAACAAAACAGTTAATTTTTTTTAGAGAATATCTATTTATTTATTTATATTGGTTTTACATTACATCAACATTATTTCAGTTATGTAGCGATGCCCGCCTCTTAATGATGGAGGAAGACCCCATACTCAACTGCCCATAAGGGCTGGTCAAGGTCGGTCTAGAGAATATAATAATAGATTATAACATCAAATAAACAAATCATTTGTTAGTTCATAAAGAAACTAAATAATGTATTCTACAGCAAACTCAATATACTATCTACATGAATATTAAGATATACATCTTTTAATTTTCTATCATTCTTGCTAGCCGATTGTTATCATAGAAATATATATTCTTAAAATCAGAGGTATAGATGGAGTGGTTTTTTCATGTCTAACAATCGTCTTCCTTTCTTCACCTTAAAATTGAATTGCAACTGACAATACTTGAAAACTTTCTGAAAAAAAGAGCGCTTTAACAGTCATGAATGATTTTCTTTCACACATACTTCAAATTATATCTGTTTTGAGAATGTTGTGACTTAACAAGTATTTGTTGCTTGAATCAGTTTTCACCTTTCCAACAGTAATGCAATCACACTTGCATTTGCGTCAGAGGCGAAGAAATTCCGGGAGTACAAGTAGGTTAATTGATTCAAGTTATTTAAGTGAAATATTGCTGGAAAACATGAAACATAAATCAAACAATACCAACATCTTTTTTTACTAAATGATCTAGAAAAATGGCTTAATCAAGCCAAGTTAATCAATTTGAAGATTCATCTACTCTCATATAAGGCTAAATTCTAAGTATATCAAGGGATATATAGGTAATCTATGTCTATACAAATTAAAATAGCTTACTACGATTGAAATATTATTTAGTTCTATGCAGACATTCCAATGACAGTTAGATACTACATATAATCAAATGGAAATTTATGTGCATGTTAATTTTAAAAGACAATGAACAATCATTAATCCTTATTTTGCTTCTTGTACAAGGTAAAAAAGACATATATTGCCAGTAAAGCAGTTCTTTCCTCAAATTGAGCATTAGCTTTCTTGCCTCAGCGATAAATTCAACCAATTGTTTACCAAATTACAGATTGCCAAAATTAACAATTTCTTCTCATGCCACAATATTCTGTATCCATGTTTCCACTGATAACATTTTCTACTTAGATTGGATGAATCATAACGATAACATATGAAACAATGTATTTGTAAAATATGTTGAAAAATATCTCCATATAAAAGGGTAGCAGTACACACATTGTGCAATGAGCTGCTTCTATATGCAACATTTGCAAAAGGTTTATACAGATTTGAAAACCTATGTATTGTTATAGAGAATATTTATAGAAAGACAGCACAACCAATGCAAGGATTTATTTGTTTAACCCTTTCCCAAATAACAAATTTTGGACTGTCCCAAATTGAAAGAGTTTGAAGACAACATTTCAAAATGTGATGAAATTGAAAATATTCTTCTTATAGAGTAGAAAACATTTTGGGAAAGGAGAAATTGCTCGTCACAAGCAATTCGCTTGTCACGAGCAATTTCTCTTTTTCCCTCAATGTTTTCAAAAGTCGTCTGCAACAAAGTGGTCAAATGTCGTTATTGTTTGGGAAAGGGTTAATTTGTTAAATTGTTGGCAGCAGTGATAGGATTACATCTCCTTAGGATGGAGTTGCCTTGCCAACATTTTTCCCTTAGGCAAAAGACTCAAAGCAGACTTTAGTCTTCTCTGAGGTAGGAGTTATGCAATGGTTGTGAAACATTTATACAAAAGAGAAACTACCGATCATAGGCTGACAGTATGTTTCACTGATCGGATGTGGTTGTGTGTTACGGTTGTGTCTATGAGAGACCTATCTGCTTGGTTGCTTACATATACAACTAACTATACCTAAAATATTCCATGCCATGCTTAATGGTTCCCCTTCTATCACTGACTTCTCCTTCTGCTGTGTAGAGACCTTCACCTCTGGAGTGACCTTCACAACGATTTGACCTTGATCTTTGTCAAGCCCTTTGACCTTGATGGAGTATGTTGCTTCATCAGATGTTGATACTGGGTTAAATGTAAGTGTACAATCTCCGTTGTCAAACTTCAGTTTCATGTTTTTGGCAGGTTTGATCTGTACTCCATCTTTGAGGATTCTAACGTCTGATTTTTCTACGCCTAAAACATGTTATCATTGCAGTAAGCATACATACTAAGTTTAAACAGTGTGTTGCCTTAGAAAAATCTGCTTTGAAAAAAACTCCATGTAACGTCAAAATCAGCAGTCAGTCATGATTTGGCAGGCAATTCAAGATGTTCATGAATTCAAAATGAAGTAGATGATTCAGTAATATATTCATACTTTAAAAAGCACTATGTATCATTCATTCTTGCAAACTATATTCATTTTTTACTTAATTTAGATAACATTGAAGAAAGCAAAAGTTACAATCTTCCTGTAGAATAGAAGTCATTGTTGCAAAAGAGTTAAATGTGATATTTGAGCAGTTTCAAATTTTGGATAACTTTATGAAAGGCCGATACATCTAGTTCTTATTATTGTACTTAAAGATCCAGTTTAAACTTTGATAGGTTTCTGTTTTAATTGTTTCTAATATACAACTACACAATCAGGAATGTCATTATTCAATGGTTTTATGATCAAAGTAACACTATACTATTCAATATCTTATCTGATATTACTCACAAAATATGAACCAAATGGTTTTCTGGATATATTACTAAATATCTTTCACATGGATGAGCAAATTGCTTACGGCCCACTATAATCATGAGCACAGTGAATTGAAGAGACTTGAATTGTCTGCACAAGTTAATACTGATGACTTTGTGGGAAAGAGATTTTAATGCAGATGCAACAAAAAATGATAAATACAATGTACCAAGAATATGTATTGTTCTACCTCAATTGATACATCTAGTAGTAGGAGATGCACAGATAGTTAAAAGGATGCAGAGTCGTTAAAGACAGGCAACTTGGTCTTAAAACCGTTTCTTCTTGTAGACATGAACTTCAAGATAATTAAATACTAGACAAATCCTTTTTTCAAAATTATTTAAATTGTCAAAAAATCAATTTAGCAAAAGAAAAACTTGCTTATAACAAGAGAGTTTCTCGTTTTGATGAAAATATTTTTGGTCCAGCCTGTTTGAATATAATGAAAAGGTGTTTAAAGTTGCAGCAGGTTTGTAAGAAGTGACAAGTCTTTGAGAGGAATAGGACTCAATTAGGAGCATATCATAGGATCCATTCAAAATGCCATATAGATTAAATAGGTTTGGTGCAGATATAGCATTCATGGTGCATTTATAGGGTGATTATATAATCAGGAAGGATCATACAAGTGCTTACTCTACAGTTTGGGTCAGTTTCTAATTATAGTATCAAAGAGATGGTAGTCTTCTAACAAACGAAAGCAAAATGCTGGGTTACCTACTCACTTCAAATATCAGGTAAATTATCATGTTTATCGAGTGGTAAACTTGTACTTCCTAGAACACCTTCTGTTGGGTATTTAAATCAGTAACAGTAGAAGTTTGATGAAAAATAAATAACCAACAATACCTTTAACCTTCCATGCTAAAGTAACTGACTCCCGTTGTCTCACGGCTTTATTTCTTTCCAATGCTTTTATTTCTACCTCAGATTTTGATGGTTTTGTCTTAGGTTTATCAGTTGATTCTTCAAGTGGCTTTGCTTTATTATTATCAATGGCTTCTTTAGCTTCTGCAGGGACATCATCAATATTAACACCAGACTTAGCCTCTTGTGATACTTCAGGAGAAGCATCAGGCTTAGCTGCCTTGGTCTTTTTAGGAGTAGTATCATCCTTAGCATCCTTGGGCCTTTCAGGAGTAGTATCATCCTTAGCATCCTTGAGCTTTTCAGAAGCAGTATCATCCTTAGCATCCATGGTCTTTTCAGGAGCAGCAGCATCCTTGGGCTTTCCAGGAGCAGCAGCATCATTGGGCTTTTCAGGAGCAGTAGCATCCTTTGTCTTTTCAGGAGCAGCAGATTTGTTTGCTTTTTCAGGAGAAGCAGCATCCTTGGGATTTTCAGGAGCGGCAGCATCCATGGGCTTTTCAGGAGTAGCAGCATCCTTGGTCTTTTCAGGAGCAGCAGAATCCTCAGCTTTTTCAGGAGCTGTAACATCTTTAGCTTCATTTGTCTTTTCAGGAGCAGTCACATCCTTGGCTTTTTCAGGAGCAGTATCATCCTTGGGCTTTTCAGGAGCAGCAGCATTCTTGGGCTTTTCAGGAGTAGCAGCATCCTTGGGCTTTTCAGGAGCAGCAGAATCCTCAGCTTTTTCAGGAGCTGTAACATCCTTAGCTTCATTTGTCTTTTCAGGAACAGTCACATCCTTGGCTTTTTCAGGAGCAGTATCATCCTTGGGCTTTTCAGGAGCAGCAGCATTCTTGGGCGTTTCAGGAGTAGCATCATCCAAGGTCTTTTCAGGAGCAGCAGCATCCTTGGTCTTTTCAGGAGCAGCAACATCTTTGGTCTTTTCAGGAGCAGCAACATCCTTGGTCTTTTCAGGAGTAGCAGCATCCTTGGGCTTCTCAGGAGTAGCAGCATCCATGGGCTTTTCAGGAGCAGCAGAATCCTCAGCTTTTTCAGGAGCTGTAACATCCTTAGCTTCATTTGTCTTTTCAGGAGCAATCACATACTTGGCTTTTTTGGGAGCAGTATCATCCTTGGGCTTTTCAGGAGCAGCAGCATTCTTGGGCTTTTCAGGAGTAGCAGCATCCAAGGGCTTTTCAGGAGCAGCAGCATCCTTGGTCTTTTCAGGAGCAGCAACATCTTTGGTCTTTTCAGGAGCAACAACATCCTTGGTCTTTTCAGGAGTAGCAGCATCCTTGGGTATTTCAGGAGCAGCAGCATCCTTGGGCTTTTCAGGAGCAGCATCCCTGGTCTTTTCAGGAGAAGCAGCATCCTTGGTCTTTTCAGGAGCAACAGTATCATCCTTTGGCTTTTCAGGAGCAGCAACATCCTTGGTATTTTCAGGAGAAGCAGTATCCTTGGTCTTTTCAGGAGCAGCAGCATGATTGGGCATTTCAGGAGCAGCAACATCATTGGGCTTTTCAGGAGCAGCAACATCATTGGGCTTTTCAGGAGTAGCAGCATCATTGGGCTTTTCAGGAGCAGCAACATCATCTGTCTTTTCAGGAGTAGCAGCATCCTTGGTCTTTTCAGGAGCAGCAGAATCCTTAGCTTTTTCAGGAGCTGTATCATCCTTAGCTTTATTGGCCTCTTCAGGAGCAGTCACACCCTTGGCTATTTCAGGAGCATCAGCATCTTTAATTATTTCACCTTCTGACTTCAAATCCTTTGTTTCTAAAGAAGCTTCCTTAGACTTCACATCATTTTCTTTAGAAGGAGCAATTGTAGTTTCAGCATCTATGCCTACTTTAGGAGTTGCATCGGACTTGCAATCCTTTCTATCACTAGGAGCAGTACCAGGTTTATCATTGCCCTTGACTTCTTCATGACTTGTATCTGGTTTTGATGGATTAGCTTCTTCAAAGTTTGTATTGATAGAATCCCCATTAACACTTGATGTTCTTGAATCAATCTCTGTTGAAAATTCAATTGAAATACTTTCCTTTTCAGCGACAGTTTGAGATATTTCTGAATCGGTTTTAACACTGCAAGATAAATCTTCTGTTTTAGAACCTGCATCAACAAGTTCTAAAACAGATACTTTTTTAGATCCGACATCTTCTGCAACATTTTCATCCAATACCTGTTTTTCACCTGATACTGACTCTGTGTTTGATTGAACACTGGAAGATTCTATAACTGATGAAATTTCAGAAATGTCTAATCTTGATGATTTTTCATCAATCTGCGATTCTATACCAACTTTTGACTCAGATGATTTACGTTCATTTGAAACTTCAGAAACTTCGCTTTTTGATTCAACATCTAGATTTTCTGTTGACAAGGATGATTCATTAGTCTCAACCTTTGTTTGAAGGACATAGGATTCTGTTGTTTCCAACACTGGTGATTCATTTGAAATTTCTGACTCTAGGATATCCTTTTGAAGTTTTTCATTTAATTTATCATTGATCTTGACCATGATATGACCTTGACTTTCATCCGTCCCTTTAATTTTGATTGAGTAGCTTGCTGCATCAGAGATTGACACTGGGTTGAAAGTCAGCTTACACTCTCCATTGATGAATTTAAGTTTCATATTTTTTGCAGGCTTTATAAGCTTTCCATCTTTAAGTATTCTTACATCTGACTTTGCTGCACCTGAAAGTCCCCAGGCAGTAAGGTAAAAATAGGTTACATGGGAAGGGAATTACAAGAGGTCTTCTGGTTCTGGGATAGAAAATCAGTCAGTAATCTACAATGTAGGAGCATATATGTTTAGGCTATTGGTAACTAAGGAATCATACCAGATAAAGTGAATACTCTACGATTGTTTCTGAAAATTGCAGTTGAAGAATTGTTGTTTCTTGAAAATACAAAAATTAAGATTAATCTGTTCCCCCATTTCTTTGGAATTTGTGACTGGTCCAGTTTGAGAGCAACAGCAGATGACAATTTAGTATCATGAGGAAATACTGTATCTTTATGATATTGAGTAGAAATCATTGAGACAAAAAGATAATGGCAACTTTGAAATATGTTATTGGACACATTATGAGATTGAATCATTTATGAGGAAAGCCTGACTCAAAGTAAACATTTGATGTCAGTACAAACTAATACAGATTTACTGACAGCATACTTCAATAGTTTGGTAAGAGATTTTATATCACACACAAATCTATATCTATGCATCTTTCTACTAATGGCAAAATTTTGGCATTTCAATATAAAACGAAAATTAAAAATAGGGGTTCTATTGCCTTAAAGCTATTGGTTATTATATAGGGCAAACATGCATACAGTTTATATGAATTCCTGTATGAAATATTGGAGAATAGTGTAGAAAAGGCAACAGGTTTATTTTCGTTCAACATTACCAATAGCTAAAAGATAACTATGTCAAACCGAAAAAGGGAACTAGATCAATGGGGATTAGATATTCTTATCTATTTCATTCATAGGGTTTTATAAATTATCCGCTTATACTCAATCAAAGTCAATCAACTTGATTTTCATGCAAGTTTAATTACAGAAATGTATCAGCACTAACATATTGTGCTTTTGATTGTTCTACAAGTACTATCATTCCAATACCTACCTGTTATCATCCAAGTCATGGACAACTCTTCTCCTTCAGTAGCAGTTTTCTCACTCTCTGCTGTTGTTATAACAACTTTGGGGGGAGCATCTACAACATCTTGTGATTTCTTGTCCAACTCATCTTCTTTTTTGGCCTCAGTCTTTTCCAAGACTGTTTCAATGACAGCTGCAGTTTCCTTTTCTCTTGTGTCTGTTGGGGTTACAACCTCATCAACAGCTCCAGCATAAGATGTTGCTTCAATTGATGTTTCTGCTTTAAGTCCAGTGGTCTCAATATCAGTTTCAATTTTGCTATTTGTTTTATAACTATCATTTTCAACTGATGTCTCTATCTTAGCTTCATTATCAGAATCTGAAGTAATCTTACTAATGCTTTCTTCAGTTTTTATTTCAGCTTCTACAACCTTCCTTTCAGAAGTCTCAATAGAACTCTCAACATTTGCAGTGCTGGAAGACACTTCATCCGTCTTCACTGAAGAAGGCTTACTTTCTGGAAGTTTACTCTCTTCCTGTTGATCAGCAGGCACTGGTTTAGTTTGATCTAAAGTTTCCTCTCCTTTTGCTTCCGGTGTGACCTTGTCTTTATCCTGACTTTCGATTAACCTTTCTTGTGATTCATCAATGACCTTGACCTTGATATGGCCTAGCTCTTCCTCAACACCTTTGATCATTATTGAGTAAGTAGCCTCATCAGCTGATGATACCGGGTCAAACTTCAGTAGACAGTCACCATCTACAAACTTCAGTTTCATGTTTTTGGCAGGTTTTATCTGCGAGCCATTCTTGTGGATTCTTACATCAGACTTGGTGACCCCTAAAATGTTTGGTTTCTATGGTTATGTGATGTTCCCTCTGAATTCCATTTTACCCATGATCTCACAAATACTAGCATGATTGTTATAAATTGGATTATGCAGTCCGTATAAAAGATTCAGAGATACTTTTAATCTATCAGTTGAAACAAAATGTTATATGGTGCAGAGGTTTGGGTATTGTGAGATTATGGGGAAAAGGAGGTACATTGTTAACATGGTGCCATATTCACGCTTAAGTGATTACATTTTGGATTTATATTGCAGAAACGTTTCTTTTAAATATTACAAATTACATTACATATGCCTTTGCAGGAGACATGCTTATAAACAATGTGATAAAAGGGGAACTATTTTCCTTTCCCTGACCTTTATCAAGCCCCTCATTGCATGTTATGCCAAAAAATCTAGAATTTTCACTGTTTTATAAACATGTCATTTAGTTCTAGTGAATGTTAGTAATTAAGAAATAGTGTATGAAAGTAAAGTTAATAGCATGAAATTATATCCATCATAATACATTTCCCTTGTCATTAAGCAGCTTTCAGTTGGGATACATACTCAAAATATTTATGAAGAAATTAATAAATATGAAATGATGATGATCAATACAATTTCTGTAATATACAGTACAATGTATATTTATTGCACTACCGCAAATTACTGATACCAAATTAGAAATGTACATGCTTGAAATCATAAGGAAGAAGCATCATTGAAATAATTTATCAAATTGTCAATTTCCATGAAATTCATTGATAATTGACCTAAGGGCAAAAGGATACTCTCCTTAGAATATTAACATTGATATTGTCATTATATTGCTTAGAATTGTGCACTTTATGCTTCAATGATTCAACTTCCAGGCTATGATTCTCCATTTAGAAAAATGATTAAATAATTGATAATGATGAAATGATAATTTTTCAAATAACTTTAATAGCGAAATTAGAAAAAGTAAAGAAAAAGTGTTGTAACATGTTTTGTATTTTTTATGTTATGAAATAAAAAAAAAATCCAAAATTAAAAAAATCATGCACTATTAACACTACCTAAAAAAGTAAAAGAGACATAATGACTACTCAGTTCAACTAAAGGTAATGAATAGCAAAAAATAAGTCAAATGAAAACACAAAAATGGCAGATTAAGATAATCAACAATTTTAATGTTGTAAAATTGGCCTTGCACTGTTGTCAATTAATGCAATAGCATCTACTTGACTTGAAAATAAAAGAACAGAAGGAAATCTTATGACCATTTTCTTCTAGATCATACCCTTTCCAAACATCAATCATATAGACAACTTCATACCTGCTAGATATTTGGTTAGTCTAGGTAGCAGGTATTGAGGGCCCAATATCTGACTGAAGCTTAACAAATTACATGTAGTTTGAAATGATGAAATAAAGTGTTGATCTAAATTAACCATGAATCAACAAGATTGCAGTAACATTATATCTACAAATAGTTTTATGTGGTAGAAATGGAAATGTTTCCTCTTTTGAATTGTAATGCTAGACAGTATACAATGAATTTCTCAACTGTACAAATGAGTCTGTATTGAAAATTACCAATGACCAACAGTAAAAGTTTGTTGAATGACCTTAACCTTCTATAACTACCTTTCACCTTCCATGCCATGCTAACACTACCCCCAGCCTTCACTCGTTTATCAGTCTCTTCAACATAGACACTGATATCGGCCAAGCCTTCCACAGGTAAATCTTTCTTAGGTTCATCAATCACCTTGACCCTTACAGGACTTTGACCTCTAGCTAGACCTTTGACCTTGATGGAATAAGTTGCCTGGTCGGATCTGGAGGCGGGGTTTAGAATGAGTCTGGCAACGCCCCCATCAAACCTCAGCTTGATGTTTTTAGTTGGTTTAACTACTGAACCATCTTTTTGTATGAGAACATCGGATTTTGAAAATCCTGTGGGGTAAAAGGAGTCATTGAACCCTTTCTTCCTAATAACTGATGACATTTTACTTTTTGCAGACAACAAATTTTGAGACATGATCAAATTTTGCATTCTTTTAGATAATTATGATTGGTTTGAAATGATAATTTCAAGATCATTAATGCTTTTCTTTTTTTTTATTTCTCTTTTCTGTTCTTATTAACCCTCAATGAATAATTTCTGACATTGGTAAGAAAATAAATGCATTTGCTGCAAGATGAAAAATGCCTCATATAAACAAAACAACTGTAAAGAAAACAAACAGGAAAAAGGGCTGTGACCATTATAATAATTGTCCTTCAAAAATGTGCAGCAAACCTATCAAAGCTATCTATTTTCTTATGAAGTGAACTATTTGTTGGCCTATACTTTAACCCTTTCCCAAACAATAATGACATTTAACAACTTTGTTGCAGAGGACTTTAGAAAACATTGTTGGAAAAGGAGGAATTGCTCGTGATGAGCAATTTTTCCTATTCCCACAATGTTTTCTGCCCTATCAGAAGATTATTTTCCAATTTAATCACATTTTGAAATGTTGTCCGAAAACTCTTTCAATTTGGGACAATCAAAAGTTGTTGTTTGGGAAAGGGTAAATGTTAACACACATGCCATCTGAAAAGTGCATTCATAATTTACTAAAGTACAAGGGTTAATTGATTTATTAAATTTGTTAATTAAAAGTAACCAAAAAAAAATAATTTCGTTCAAATGCATAAAATGATCTATTCTAAAGCTTTTACTATAAAACAATAAGAAAACAAAGAAAATAAAAGAACTATACATGCTTTGAAATAAATTGATATTAAAGAAAGATATTTAACAAATGATAAAAAAATACTATGTTACTCAAATAACAGTTTGTTATATGAAAAAAAAGAAAAAATCATTTGCCCATAAATACCTGATATTTTCCATGCCATGCTCAAACCATCCCCAACAGCCACTGTTTTCTCACTTTCCGCTGTCGAAACTTTAGGTTCTGGAATGACCTTGACCTTAATTTGACCTTGCTCTTTATCTAAACCTTTGACCTTGATGGCATAAATTGCTTCATCCTTGGGTGACAAAGGGTTTAGTGTAAGACTACAAATGCCTTTGTCAAATTTCAGTTTTAAGTTTTTAGCGGGTTTAATCTGTGACCCATCTTTGTAGATTCGGACATCTGATTTGGCAGCACCTAAAATTAATCTTCAGTGTCAAAAATACAAAAATAGAATACACACACCTACACTTATGCACACAAACAAATAAACGTGTAAGTATAAGAACACACATAAACAAATATGTGTACAAATAAATCAAACATTAATTCTAATACACACATAACAAAACTTATTGTTTTAAATAAAAAAAGAAATCATTCATCAAACAAAACAAAAGACTATCACATACATGGAAATGGAATGACAAATGCATGACTTTTAGGTGAGTACAATTTCTCATAATTTTAAGATAAAACTTTCAGAAACCTTACACAGATGAGATTTAAATAGATCAGTTTTCTAAATGAAAAAAAAGCATGATATAAGGTGAAAATATATTTCGGTCAGTTGTAAGCAGTCTTTTAAATTGGACATCTGCTTCATGACCCCCTTTTTTTTTTTATTTGTTTAACCAATTTAATTTGTGTTTCCATTTTAGAGTTGTCCAAATTGAAAGCAACAGCAGAAATAAGCATTGACTTTGGTAGAAGTGGGTAAAAATTATTGTAACAGAATGATTTGAGCAATTTTTCTTTCAGCTGCAGGTGCGTTAACTTGCATTTATAATGTATAAAGTAATCATATGTATTTTATATCCTGGGATATATGGAATTTACTGAAAATGGATTTAGAAATTACTGTTTGTAAGCAGGGAGTTCCTACAATATCTAGCCTATCAAAGGAACAACTTCCAAATCTTTATCTTTGTATTCCAATCTAAATTGAGAACTTGAATATCCTAATGTGATAAAACAGCCTTACTTATTGGTAGAAATTGAAAAAAGGTGTTAGTGAAAGAAAAGAGCTATGGTTTTTATAATGATCTATATAAAAAGAAACATTGTGCTTATGAATTTCATTCTCATCATGAATATGAGTCATAGGTCATAGCTATAACAGCTATGGTCAAACTTTTAACAGATTATCTATATCCTTTGGACATTGATTGTTGTAGTTATTTAGAATAACACTTTTTACTAATACACTATATATAAGTTTGTAAAAGGTCCAATTAAAAAGTAACAAAGGACAATCTTTTACTGGAATTTACTATATAATCATTATACAGACTAGTGCATTTAAGGACAAGTTAGTCAAAATCTGATTTCACCACCCCTGAAAAGCAACAAGTAATAAAATTGATTAAATATTAAATCTGCTGGTTGTGAGCAGTACCCAATTCATTAGTCTTATCCCCTTTTGTCATTCTTGTTATAGAAACACTCTTCTAGAGCTGGAATAAATGACTGTATACAAAAGAAAGACTTAGTAGACTTAAGATGCAATGCAAGTGAGACCTTATTCTAATCAATGTTTAAGAAAGCATGCAGATAGTACTCAAACCTGATATTTCCCAAGTCATTGTCAAGCTCTCTCCTTCCTTTACAACTTCCTCCGTCTTCTGTGTCGAAACTTTAGGAGTTGGAGTGACCTTGACCTCCGTATGACCTTGAGAAATCTCCACACCATTGACCATGACACTGTAAACACCTTCCTCTACTGTACTGACGGAGGTTATTGAGTGGGTAAAGACACCGTTATTTAATTTGCTGGTGTGAGATTCATCTTGTACAACAACTTGGTTGTCTTTACATACTTCTACAGCGCTGTCTTCCGAGGTTCCTATTAATACAATACACCACGGTAAAACAATTTTTTAAAGAAAAAACTATAGGAATTTCTATATTGTGTTTCAATATGATGGATATAACTTGAATATAAACCTATGTAAAGACTCCATTTTATTATTGGTCCTGATAAATAAAAAAGTTATCTCTTCACTTAATCTCTTATCACTTTATTGTTTGCACTCATCAGAAAGGTCAACTTGAGATCATCATGATACATGCCTATATAGAATAACAAAAAATCAATAAATATGAAAATACCTAGGATGACATATCTTTGATTTATAGTAATAGTAATAACTTTAGAAAGAATAAAAAACCTAGAGACAAAAAGGAAAAAAGAGTCCCCTTCAACAAGTTTTTTTCTTTTGTGAGTACCAAAATATTTAAGGAAAAAGATAATCATTTGAAAATATTGGGAAGAAACTATTCATGGAAAAGGAGAAACGACTTTTACAAAGCAAAGGGAAAGACTCAAAACAATATTTTCTCATGGCAACTAATGTAGCAGAATCAGTGTCAAGTAAGTTAATGATGAATCAAACCTGTAATTTTCCACTTTAGTTCTAGAGCTTCACCTTCCTTCAAGGTCACAGACTGTTCCTCTGTCTGTACTTCTATAACTGGAGCTGGTGTGACCTTGACCGGGATTGATCCATCTACAACCTCTGTACCCTTGACCTTCACAGAGTAAACTCCTTCATCTATGGCCGAAACAGAGTCAAAAGACAGGGTGCAGATTTGACCTTCAAAGGTCAGTTTGCGCTTGTCATCCATTTTGATTTCAGATTCGTCTTTCATAACAACGATATCAGCCTCAGAAGCTCCTGAAAAATAATTCAATATAAATTACCTGTAATCTGAAGCAGGCCATGACTTTCTAAAGATTGTTCAGTATAAAGGTATACTTTATAAAGATTCATTCATACACCCAATCTCTTATATACACTCTCAGAACTTTTCAGCAAAGGTTTAATGCTTTACAAAGATTGAGTTATTTAACGGATTTCCCATAAGGGAACTTATACGACTGGCTCTTTATAAAAGCAAATGCATATCGAAATAAAAAGAATCACATTAGAAAAATATTTTCTTCACAATATTGGAAATTAGGAATAAATCATTTTGCAACAGTGGCTTCTTAAATTCTTTTTGCATTTTGTATCATTAATAGTAATGACAGGTATTATGAAGTAAAGTGTTCATGAAAAATGTTCTTTTGTGTGGTCTAAGCTTATTTTGTTTTATGATGAGATACTTGCTCCATAATTCATTATTTTGAATGAGTAAACTTTTCCCTCTTTAAAGACTTTTCAGTTGATGGCATTGGAAAATATTATTACAAAAAAGAGCATTTGGTTCATCAAAAGCGAATTATTATGTCACATTAATTTCAACGTGGTATAAACAAAATGCATTTTTTCATGATTTTGTTATCTTCTAAAAGATTTTTGTTAACATCATCTGCTATAACTGCTGAAAATTAATCTGGAGCAAACATTAAACTAAGCTTGACAAAAGAAGGATAGATCCTGCAATATTCACCTGATATTTTCCACTTTATATCCATAGAAGTTCCTTCATTGAGGCTTGTGTTAGACATATCAGTCAGTACTTCTATTTTGGGTCCATCTGTAACCTTGACCTCAACTTGACCTTTAAGATCATCATAACCTTTGACCTTGATAGCATAAACAGCTTGATCTGATGTGACGGCTGTCAGTACTGTTAAAACGCAAGTGTCTTCTGCAAAGGTTATATTGTAGCGGTCGTCGGTTGTAATGGCTGAGTTGTCTTTTTGAATTGTTATTCTTTCTTGGGACACTCCTGAAAAATATAAAAGGAGATGAAACTTAGGAAGGACAAGTGCAGAAAGAACATTAACTTAACAGTAATATGAAGAGTGTTGCTCGAATCTAAAGTGCACCTGTGAAAATCTGCAGGAGAATCATTTTATCATAACTACAGTATCATAATAAAAATCAAATAAAAAAAAAGGTTTTTGACTCAAACAACCTGAAAGTATTATGACGTATGTTAATTTGATGCAATGAGACAACTTGAATCTGTTTTATGTATGTTTTGTGTATGAAATAATGTCTTTTTACCAATCAATCAATAGGATTTTGCTCTGAGTCAAATTGAAAGACACATCAGTTTAAACTCATTATGGGAGGAAACAAATATTTTCCTTGTGTAATCAGTAAGAAACCATTGTGAAAATTATACCCTGTATCATGACATATTGGAATTATCACTACATGTTAGTAAGAATAGGTATTTATCTAGTTATTGGTTAAACATTTTATCATTACTCTACCTGTTATCTTCCAAGAGATAGTAATCTTTTCTCCCTCCGACACTGATATCAGCTGCTCACTAGCTGAAATATTAATATCAGGTTCTGTAATATCTGCAATATCTTTTTTCAGGTCTGGAATATTTTCTGTCTTCTTTTTCTCAATAGGCATTATTTTTTCCTCTTCAACTTCTGGCTCTGGTTTTTCTGATTTGCTTTCTGTTTGACTTTCGTCTTTAATTGTCTCATTGGAGTTTATAAGGTCTTCCTGAATGTCTGCACCATCAACTTTATCCTTCGTTTTTTCATCATCAGACGCCATTTTTTCATCAACTGTTTTCTTTTCTTCAACAATGATGTCTTCTGAAACTGGTTTTTCATCATCAGAAGGTATTTTCTCATCAACAGTTTTCTTTTCATCAGCAACGATTTCTTCTGTATCTGGTTTTCCATCTACTCTGTCTTCAGCTTCATCAGAAGGCATATTCTCATCTTCAGCTTTCTTTTCTTCAGCAATGGTTTCGTGTGCCTTTGGTTCAACCACTTCATCAACATTTTTCTTTTCTGCAAGAATAGCTGCTTCCTCTACTGGTTTGGTATCATCCTTGTCCACAGGTTTGTCTAGTTTGGCATCTACCTCTGGTTCAGATTCAAAAGACTTTTCAGCTGCCTCTGCTTTGCTGCAATATGAATTTTACTCTTTATCAAACTGCATGTATTTATCATCCAAAGTAAAAAGAATTTGCAGATGGTCATTTTAATCAAAGAGAGAAAATGGGAAAAAGATAGAAATCAAGTTAGAGAAAGGACAGATTAATTGGCTGACATACAATTGCAAGTAAGATCATTAACGGCATAATGTTTCTCACACATCAGGTAAGAAATCATTGTATTGAATTTGATAAACTGGTCTTTTCATATCACAATGGTGTCAACCAAACATCACAAAAATGTCTTTTTAACTTCATACTTTACACAACATATTGCCTTCAATTTGGACCTGTCTAAAATCATATGTGAAGAAATGGGTTGATTCAAAAGGAAATATCTTTTATGGCTTTATTCATGATATCCTTACTTTACCACATCTACTGAAAAAGACCTTAGCAACCAATCTGACATAAATTGTTCCTTAATGAGCAATATATCCTTTTGTCACATCAGTTTCTTCCAAACAGGGAAAATATTTTCTTTGTTATTTTTTGTCGACTGCTGCTGCTTTCAAATTCATCCATTCACTATTCCCCATATGGGTATAATGGGTAAATGGCTTTATTTCTCACCTTTGCTCTAATGCAATGACCTTCACCTTGACCTGACTTTCAGTGACCTCTGACCCAGAGATACTTAAAGAGTATGTAGAAGAGTCGTTGAAACTGGCAGACGTTACTTCCAGAATGCAGGAATCGCCATGGAAATTGAGTTTGTATCTGTCATCCTTGTCTGTCTCTGAACCATTTTTCAACAGTAGGACATTACTGGTCTCTACTCCTGTAGGAAATAGTGTTAAACCTTAGCATACTGGGTAATTATCTAAATATAGATTTTTGTGTTGTCTGCTTTGAGCAACCTTGAATATCTGCTTATTATCGAAGAGAAAAGATACTAAGAGTAGCAAACAAGATAGGTTACAGGCAAGCCGCCAATTAGCTTGGCGGCTGGCCTTGATCTATATTGGTTGCATAAGCATGAAGCTGGTTCCAGCAATAAGGGGGTTAACTTCAAACATTCCCCTTGCATAAAATTATGTTAATGCTCCTATAGCAAAAGGCTTAAAGAAAAAGTTAAACAAAAGGAGCAATTGCTCAAAAAAAAAATTCTATTTATCACAATGATCATTTTCTGATTGAGAAAAACTGTTCAAAACAATTTTGAGATTCTTCATGGGAAAGATACCAAAATAATACCATATCTGAATCATATTTTTGTTCAGTTATATGCAATGCATCCTATGCTTCTCATCTTTTAAAGGTGGTTTAAAAAGAAATGAGAGATAAAAGACTACAGAAAGAATTTGAATCAGTAAGCTATGCTTTCATATAACTTAATTATCAAATTCTTCTTTCTCTCGAAAATTGGCCTGTTGTAAATTTCAAAATGGATATTGATTGATTCAAGTTTAGCATGTTCAACATACCTACAAGTGTCCATTTCAGTCTAATCTGCTCTTTTTCCTTAACATTGATCTCTGACCTTTCAGAGACGACTCTTATCTTTGAATCCTTGGCAATGACCTTGAGCTCTATTTGACCTTGGTCAAGTTCTGACCCTTCGACCTTGATGGCATATACAGCGCTATCTTCCTGTGTTACAGCTGCCAGTGTGAGGGAACAAATGTCGTCGTCATAGGCAACCTTTACAAGGTCACTTTCATCTAGGTCTTTTCCATTCTTTCTGACAGTTATTTTTTTGCGTGTGACTTCTGAAAAGATATCAATATGATAATAATCTGTTACTTTATTATACCATACTTTTGACACATCTGTTGCATTCAATTTTGATTGAGATAAAAATTATACAATGGACTGACAAAAGCCATAAGGACAAAACGGAGAAATATTACTCCTTTGGTCACAACTATTTCTGAATATTCAAATAAGTTAATAACATGCTCTTTTTCAGGTTTTTCTTCTTCGAAATTTCTTATCCAAAACATTTATTGTGGCTAGTTATAAGAATGGTCTTCTTATTTTGTCACATTATATATTATTGTAATGAGTCCATCATGCAATTTTGCCTGTTAAATATATTCATTGCCGTTATTTTCAAACTTCAATTTCTTTGGAATCAACAATAAATGACTTACAGTCAAACATGTGTTAAGAGGCCAGCCTATGGGACAGAGAAAATTGGCTGTTTAAGACAGGTTGGCTGCTTATCACAAATTGATGTACACTATAAATTTAACAATGGGACTTTCTGTAGTAGCTGTTTAAGGCAGATTGGCTGCTTAAAAGGGTGGCTGCTTAACACAAGTTAGTCTGTATATGCCTGCAGGGAATGAAATAACAAGAATTTATGAGTCATTTCTTCACTACAAGAGGAAAATTCTCCAACTTGATTAGCCTTTCATTTCTTCCATTCCCTAAATATTGCCATTATTGCATTGGGGAAAAGAACTGTTGTAAAGAGTAAATTTTTAAATCTTACTGGTTATTTTCCAACGGATGTATGCTTTTTCCCCTTCTTTGACAACAATCTGAGATTCGTCTGACATCAAGACAACACCAGCATCAGATTCAATTACCTTCACCTTTGTTTGACCTTCATCATTGTCTGACCCCTTGATCTGAACGGAGTAAGTTGCTGTATCATTGGTCTCAGCACAGTCAACAGAGAGTGTACAGATGTCGTCCTCGAAGGATATTTTAGTCCTATTGTCTTCAGCCACTTTCCTGCCATTTTTGCGAATTATGATTTTCTTTCTTACAACACCTAGAAAAAAACAAAACAAAACCTGATTTGTCTTAAGAATACTATCTATTGTTTTTAAATTTCAGTCTTTAAATACTGTATTAACATGTCTAAAGGCAGAGTTACTGGATGTTGTTTACATCAAAGATTTATGTTCTTAGCTCCTTATCCTGCTAGCGTTTGACATAGAAACATGATTTTTGAAAACACTTTGACAAAATAGATAAATTCTGTTTTCTGTTATTTTGCAATTAGTCTGCAATGTGGCAATATAGTGTTGGCTTCAGTGTGTTGGAAGTCACAGGTCACTATCCAGCCTGGGTCCAGGGGTGGTGAAATCTGATTTTCATGTTCTTGTCAGTAAATGTCAAATCTTTTTTTTGCACTTATCTGTTCTGCGGTTCAATTGTTATATAGTAATTTCGCTAACAATTCCTCTGACTGTTAAGGCTTTTTGACAAGCAGGGCAATGTGGACTTTGCCACCCCTGCAATCATACAGAAGGTAAAAACTTGCACTAATGACACTCTGGGTAACAAGGATGACACTTTGCTTAAAAAAAAGCCAGTTCCAGTTGAACAAGAGTATCATTTGGACACAGGAAACATTTTGATTTTAAAAAGTGAACATTGTTGAAATAAAACATTTTTTAGTATAATCTTTTTGATTTTACATGCAGGGTTTTCCTTGTAAATGACACCCAATTCCTTGATATGACCCCTAAAGATCATTATTTTTTATTTGCAAATCCATATATGATGGCTCAAAAGTCCCCCAAATAATCATAAACAAAGGGGTAAAGGGAAGACCCTGTACATGTTTTGTGAAACAAGTCCTTATCAACTTAAATCAATCATTCTGTATTCAGCTTCCTAGAAACAATACCAGAACCTGTTTGCTTTCTTGAAGACCCACTACTATTAGGGCAATCGTATCTACTCGGCAATCCCCGTAACAAGTCGGTAGATATACCTCGTAGGCAGTACATGAATACACCAGAAATCCTGGGGTAATTCGCCTTATTTCCGGCGGATAACTCAAAATGCACACAGGCACTAAATATGTATTTTAGATACACACAAATTGGCTATATATCACCATTGAATGTTGTTTTTACCCTTTTCATTAAAGATGATCATATCAACACATCTGTGTTTCATATTTTGTCAATCGGCTTTTCTCGGTAATCCCCGGCTTGTTCCGAGTAGATACGATTGCAAACGGACATGCCCTTCGTTGCTGACCTACTTTCAAAAATGGCTCCCCATTGCCTCCGAGGTTATTTTAAGAAATGGCCGAGGTGTTCCGATTGCTATTAGGGATTCACAATTACAGCATTACGTACCTGTTATTTTCCATCTGATCACAATCCTCTCCTTCTCTTTCACAACCACCTCAGATTCTCCACCCAGAATTTCTACTTTCGGTTCAGCAATGACCTTGACCTTTGTCTGTCCTTGTTCATCATCAGAACTGTTCGATCTCACGGAGTAAGTACCTCCATCATCAGCGGTGGCGGCGTCGATAGTCAGGGTGTATATGTCATCTGTAGTGTCTAGTGTCAGACCCGATCTTTCAGAAACCTGCTTGCCGTCCTTCAATACACGAACTTCGCCGTGGTTGATGCCTGGAAAAAAGTGTGAAGAAATAATGGCATACATTGTCCCATTTTCATCGCCTAACGTTAGAACATTCAACCCTTTAACGAAATATTTTTACGTTTTTTGCTTAAATGAAACCATTGAATGTCAATACGACATTTCATCCGTTTCTCGATATCGGAATTTGTGAATTAAAGTAAAAAAAAATACCTTGGTTGAAAATCAAAATATGGCGGATAAAACATTTTTGCCCACTTGTTTTTAAATGTGTAAACTTAAAGCAGAACATATTCACATACTAACTTAATAGAACACACTCTTTTAATTAACTGAAACAGGTCAATTCATCAAAAAGTCTAAAGGTCTTCAACAGGTCATTTAAGTCTGTCGAATATGTCTTCAAAATTCTGAGGTACGTATCAGAACATTTAACAATTCTGCGGGAATATTTCTCTCAAAAACATTTTCTCTCTCGGACATTTTACGTTTCAAAATGAATACGGAGGCCTATTAGATAGACTAAGCTCCTCCGAATCGATACTTCAGCTTTGATTTATCTTTTCCCTTTAATTGTGAAAAGGTATAGTCTATTGACCTGTTGATATTGATATGCATTCTCAATCGAGAAGTGCTTTTTCTCTGATAGGATATTGTTGTTAAACCAATCAGTCTCGAAAACTAACCAATCTTACAGACTTCATTTGAAGTACAAATTGAAGAAAAAAAGAAAATGCTCACGTGAACATTTCGTCCCGTTAATAACATAGATTCCTACAGAGAAATCAAACAGAATCATCTTTAATTCTTTTTTTCTTCAGTTTAACTTAATGTTGTTCCCTACCAGAGACATAGATAACATCTATGTCTCTGTCACTACTAATTGTCTCGTTTCTAATGAAATAAATCATACAGACTCTCAAAACACACAGAGTATAGGATAACGCATGATTTATTATAAATGTTTTGTGAAAATCATGCTATATAACTTTTTATCTTGACTCGTTCTAGAATAAGATAAAAAGAGAGAAAATCAAGGAGCTACATATATTAAATGCATGCATATAAATAATCTGTACGTTAAATGAAGGTAGTGCTTTTTTTTGTTCCACAGTATTTCAAAAGATGCAGAGGTGTCCGAAATTAATTCGGTTACCTCATCAAACGGGTCCAAACGTCGTGTGCGATTTTTTTTCGCAATCCTTCAATCCTACACCACGGCACTACCAGAACTAATGCATATATAAATATGTAAATATGTAGACTATACCATTCATATGGATATGTCACATTCACTAGTCATGCTACAGTACATCCATATGCGCTTGTCAAACAACTATTTTTGTTTGGATCACCTTGATTCAATTGACTCTTTTAAAACTCGTCAACAGCTGTCTAATTAATCATCAGCTAAATCTTTTATTATGACCAGTTTTAATTGAAATAATGGAAGAACGGGGTCATCACACTGTTTTAATATTCACGAAGCCTACAGATGTGAAAAAAATGAGTATTTCCTGTCGTTTTGAGAAAATGTCGCATTATTCGATATCACGAAAATCCGACCTCTTCATTTGTGCAACATGAGCAAATAAGTTGTAATCCGAATGTCTATTACTTACCTGTGATTTTCCATTTAATATTAAGTTTCTCTGTCTCTTTAACGATGATCTCTGACTGTGATAAAAGCTCAAATTTGGCATTTTCCTCTTGACGTTTTGATGTGACCTTAAGACTCACTGCTCCTTCGACTTTGTCAACTCCATTCACACGTACAGAGTATGTTGATGTGTCGGATTTGACGGCTGACAAGAACTTGAATGTCAGTACACCGCTGTCCGTATCTTTGATAAGTCGATGTAATTCTCCTGTGACAATTTCTGTCCCCGATTTGAATACCCGAACTTCTTCGATGGATATTTCTACAAACAGAAGGGAGTGCGTTTCTACGATCAGCAAAAGAAAGGCTACATCGAAGAAAAACAATTTTCACAAAAAGTAAGATTACACTAGAATAAGTGGTGTTGATGCCTCATTAAAAGAAAAATGTCCTATCATGAGCGATTTTCGAATATACATTATACAATGATAGCAGTCACCAATATTTCTCAAAAAGGGAAGAAAAAATGGATAGCAATTTAACATACCTTTTATTTTCCACTGGATTTGAGTTTGTTCGCCTTCTTGTACAGTAATGTCAGAATCCGACAATACTTCAACAAATGACTTATCGGCTGGCTTGTTGCTATCTTGTTCTGTAAGCTTGATATCCTTTGCCTTCTTCTTTGTTTCTATTATATCTTCCTCTTCCTCTTCTTGCTGTACTTGTTCGGCAACCATACTTGTATCTTCGGGTTTCTTTACTACCTCTCTTCTTTCGGTTTCATTAACGGATATCATTGAGGCGGTCTGAGTTTCTTCCCTGGCTTTAACTGCTGATACAGATTCTTTTGATGCATCGACAGATGATTCATCAACCTTACTTTCTAAAGCTGTCTTACTGTCTGCCTTGGTCGCAAGCTTTTCTTCAATCTTTCCTATTTCATTTTGTTTATTTGATGCCGAAACTGAGTCAAACTGATCATAAGCCGTTGAAACCTCTTTGAGAACTGTTTGCATTGGCCGCGATGTTTCATCAGATACGTCGACATTATCGGCTTTATACATGAAGTGGACCTCGTGGGCTATTTCGTGCTTGGTGAACTCTTCCTTTTCATTAGTTTCGTTATAGAAAAGGTATTTGCCGGCCATGATTCTCCCTTCTTTGTCATCCCTTGTCTTGTGATCAAGTTTTCCGGGATGTTCCTCCTCTCTCATCATTTTTCCTCTTCGTCTTTCTTCACTCGCACTCCTCATAGGTCTTGAAACGTCTAAATTGGTGTTTTTAACATTGATAGACTGTGTCGAACTAGAAGTGGAGCTTGTGCTTTCGACCCTTTCGTTTCGTTCAGATTTTACTTTTTTCATAGTTTGTTTTTGTGATACTTCAACAACCTCTTCAACATTTTGAACGCTTTCAATCGAAATCTCTTGAACAGCAACAGCCTTTTCCTCGGCTATTTGGATCTCAGGTGTAATCTGTTTACTTCCTGTTTCTTTTTGGAGATCTTTCTCAATTTTCTTTGTTTCAATGGATGTCACATCCTTGTTCGCATATTTCCCCTTTGCCTGCTTTACGTTGTCTTCATAGTTTACCTCTGCTATTTGTTCGCAACTTTCAACAACTGATTCCATTAGAGCCTCTTGAAGTTGAACTGTTTCTGCAATAGGTTTATTTTGGTCAGATAGCTGATCCATCTCTTTCTCATCTTTAGCTAAAGTGCTATAAGTCATCTCCTTCAATGGTTGGGTGTCATCTTTTATACGAAGATCTGTATTATTTTCTTCATCTTCAAACTTATCTGAAGTTTTCGTTTCAACTTCTCCTTTGTCAGTTTTCGGTGTTTTTATGTCTTTCTCCAAGTTCAGCGATTTATTATCTGTTTGTATTTCAAGCTCTTCTTCCGCTTTTTCTTCGACAGTTGGTGTACTTTCTATTTCTTGCCTTTTTACGACACTTTCTTCACTGACAACTTTTTCCGAATTCTGGACAATGACTTGCTTAACCATTGTTTCATTTTCTGTTGCTGATACCATGTGTTCACCAGACGCTGAACCATGCTGGCTTTTAAGATTATCCGATGTCTCTTTTTCTGTGGTTTCTGTTTCAATGGAAGATCTATTTTCTTGTTCTGATTGGGCTTTCTTGACTTCGGTATTTTTTTCATTTGTCTTCTGGATTTCATTTTCCTCAGATGAAGCTACCTGAGTAGCTAGTACTTCCATTGTCAAATTTGTACTAGATATTTGTTTTTGTTCATCTTTTGATGTTTTATTGACTGACTGTTCGTGATATTCAGCAGATGATGAAACTGTCGAGTCTTTCATTTGAGCTGTTTCTATTTCAACCGACTTTACTTTGGACGTTTCTTCAGTTGCAGTTTCTACCAGTGAAGAAGATTCAGCATTCGACGAGGATTTTGTTTCTTCAATCTTTGAGCTGATTTTAGTGTAAGCTTCAGTCTCAACTAGAGAATTAGTTTCGTGTTTCATGGCATCGGTATTGATTTCTGGTTTGACCGACTTGTCTGAAGCCTCAGATGATCTGAAACCAGTATCAGTTGCATTGGATTGAATTGAAACTTCTTGGATGTCAGAAGTGTCTTTTACAATAACAACTTCTTTTTCTCGAGATTCGGTTTGAAGATGCTTTATTTTCTCCAAACCTGCTGTATCGTCTGCGTCAATAATTCCCTCTTCAACGACGGTTTCAGTTTCTACTATAACAACTTCATCCTCACCTTCTTCTGTTGTCTTAGTTTCGAATTCCTTTTCGATGTTCGTACTTGTTACTTTCTCCAGTGGAGCATCACCTGCTTTCAATGTCTCGCTACTTATCTCTACAGTCTTCTTTTCACTGTGCTCCTTCGTAACAGTAGCATCTGGGACATTTGTCGATTGTTCAACGGATACAAACGATTCAGACATCGTCTGTTTTTCGAAAGTAAAGCCACCAATGGAACTGCTAGTTTCGCTCTGAGATGAGACTTGATTACTCTTCGTCATAGAACTAGACATAGAACTAGACAAATCAACATCGACGTTCATTGATTCAGATCCGCCATTTTCTTTCGCCTGTTTTGCGCGCGCTCTTTCTCTTGCTGCCTTTCGTATGGCAGAAATCGATTCTGACTTCTCTGTCGTGACGTCATTTGTGACGCTTACAGCCCCGCTGTCAATAGAATCAAACGAATTATCCGTCTTCTCGTGCAGATACTGCTTCATCTCTTTCATGGAAGCGGACGAGAAACTCACGTCCGAATCACTCGAAAATGAACTTCCTCTTGACGTTACCCCGCTGTCAAAAGTCGTTCGTCTTCGGTAATCTCCGGATCTGCTCGCGCTGTACGACGAAGACTCTTCGTAAACGCTACTCGACGAATCAAAGCTAAGAGCGCTGTCGTAAGAGCTCCCAGACGAATATCTTGAAGAACTGAACTTCCGGTCCGAGACATCACGTGACCGCCGGAAAGCCATCTCGTATACTGATGTTAGATCTTCCTCCTGACTAAATGCTGTTTCTAAAATGAAGGAAATATTCGTATGTTTGCTTTTAAAATAACCAAATGGAAATGTAGTATAAGACTAAGAGATATTATGCCATGAAATATGTATATTGGCAGCATTCTTGAATAAAAAATAAGCGCGAAAGTCTTTCATATACTATTTGTATAAGTTTTTCAAACAAAATCTTTGGTTGCTTGATTGACTTGTCGGAATTCATGTTTTACCGGTACATTGAATGCGTATTCAATAAAGTGATCGTCAGAAAAACTTGTTTTATCATAATAATAATGTATCTCTTTGTCGTCCCGCTATCCGTCTATAGAACAGAGTATTGTTTCTCCGCGTGTCTTTCTGTCTGTATGTCTGTCTCCGTAATTTCCACAATGACTCATTTCACTCATTCTTTCATTCATGTATTTGTTCAATCATTCACTTGCATACCCTTTCCAGTATGTATTCATTTACTCAACATACCAACCAAGAGAAGTTGAAATGACAAAAACAAAGCCTCCTATCATCAAGCCATTATAATTAAGTCAGACTTTCTCTGGATGATGGGCCCAGCATGTCTATGATAGACAATAAAGCCGGGACATATGCTAACCATGCCCGTACATTCATAGAGCGTTACGAATCTGTTTACCATTAAAGTGCTGGAATAGACTTCATGATTATGCAAACAGGTTTGACCCAGGCCAGTCGCCAACTAAATTGGCGGCTGGCCTGTGATCTAACCTGTTTGCTACTCTGAGTATATTTTCTCATCAAAGTTTAGCAGATATTGAAAGTTTTGGGAAGCAGACGACACAAAAATCTATTTTTAGAAAATTACCAAGTATATTAAGGGTTAAGCATTAGCGACCTACACAAATTAAGACAACGTCTTTCATATGTAGTCAATGCAGCTTTAAACCCGCACCCTCATATGGGAAAATGTCGCTGGTCAAAATTGAAAGCAACAACAGACGAAAAAGAAAGCTTTGACAAATAACTTTTTTTTTTAAAGTTTGGGGTAAAAACCATTTTGGCAATAGGCTACATTGCTCACGGGGAGCATTTTGTTCTTTTGTCATGGTGGTTTCATTGTTGCATTTTACAGATGTAGCAAAATGAAGCGTTATGTTGAATGCTTTGATATTTTCATACCCAACCATTTTGACGTAAAATTATTTTCTCTTATTCGAAATTGCGGGAGAGTAGAGAGTTTACATGGTCGTGTAGTTTCCATGATGGTTTCTTTCCCGCGGCTCTCTAGTAGAATGCGCAGTAAGACACCCATTATGCATTGCTTGTTGTATACCCATGGTACCTATTAAACAGCAAGGAGGCATCTCTAAATGGTACCTGTATCGTGTCATTTGGGTGTATTAGTCTATATTGGCCTGTTTTCAGTCAAATAGTGTAAAATAGGGCCTAAATAAAATATGCCTGATACATTATCTTTTAAATCGGTTTAGCTTATAACCCTTTGGACCATATTATCCCTTATAGTGCTGGAATCGACTTCATACTTATGCAAACAGGTAAGATCCAGGCAAGCCGCCAAGTAAATTGGCGGCTGGCCTGTGATCTAACATATTTGCTTCTCTTAGTTTATTTCTAGTATAAAATTAAGCAGATATTTAAGGTTTGGGAAAGCAGACGACACAAAAATCCATTTTTAGAAAATTACCCTCGCTTTAGTGTACATGTTATAAAAAATTAGGGTATAACGGCATGGTTGTGATTAAAGGAGAAATGTAATATACGCGTTCTTCACAATGCCCCATGCAAAATGTAATAATCCCATGGTGTGAAATTGTCATCTGCCATTGTTTTATACTTGGACAAATTCGAAACTGTTGTATCATGAAATTAAACGTTCTGCAAACTTTACCGTTTATCAGTTTATCATCGATCTAAAATAATTATTTTAAAGTGATATAAGAGATAGCATTTCCTTGGCCTCTCTGACTAGGTACATGTGTGTCCCAATGTTTGAAAAGAACTATATCCAACCTTTATTACCGAATTTCGTGGGTTCGAGTCTTAAATGGTTATACAATCACCGAAACATACTTGTACTAATGGCTTCTCTCCATTACATATAACAATGGACATAGAAGTGCGGTTTGAAACAAACTTGTACCATGTCAATAAGGTAAGCACTGTATTTAACCATGGAGCACGGGTATGTGAAATATGAGTGCAATAAAACCGAACTGATATTGAAAATTGCGTTAACCCTTTCCCAAACAATAACGACATTTGACTACTTTGTTGCTGACGACTTTAGAAAACATTTTAGGAAAAAAAGAGACATTGCTCGTTACGAGCAATCTTTTCTTTTCCCACAAGGTTTTCAGCTCTATCTGAAGAATATTTTTCAATTTCATCACTTTTTGAAATGACGTCTGCAAACTCTTTCAATTTGGGACAGTGCAAAATTTGTTGTTTGGGATAGGGTTAAATGATTTGCCTGTTAGAGAAATATAGGAATAGTTTTAGTGGAAAATGGTGTCTTTACTTGTGTTGCGGCATGACAGCGTCGATGACAGACTCATCAGCTGTTATCATCTGACAATAACCTACCACTTACCTACAGAACAACAAATACAGTGGCAGGTTTGGGGGTATTTACTGTTAACTGATATAATTCTGCAAAGATTTGCCGAAAGTAGGCAATCTTGTGGTAAACTAAGAACAAGATCCAATGGTATAATGAGCATAAGTTAAATATAATTAGAAACGTAGTTTGGACGATGGTATTCTCCATTCCATTTTGGAAACACTGAGGCAAACAAGAGAGTAAACTCAGCTTAGACTAATAAATGCTTTCATAATGGATTTATATTAAACGCCTTTTTTTACGAATCACAATATGCAAGAAACACGATTTCAATTCTGTCCCGTTACGGATGCTCTTTTCACGCTCGGGGAGCTTCGTGACTTCTCTTAATCAAAAGCAACTACAACCGCAAGATTTAAGATTGGTATTTTAATTGTAAGTATGATAAGAAACCAGCATGATCAAAGGGAAAACGCGCGATATTACTTAAAAGCATACTAGCGCTCAGAAAAGCTACAAAAACTGGGTAAAATGTTTTATGAATTATGATAGAATATGTTAAAACATAGTGAAAAACCACAGGATCATGACAATATAACGCGTGCACTATTTATTATCTATTTTTCAAAGTGCTATTTCATAAATTTGGTGCCCACCAATGTAACTTCATTGTTTACATTCGAGTAACATCTAAAACAACAAGGAGCGCTCGGATTAATGAGTGGCAATCATTTGGTTAGAAAAACCATGTGAAACACATAAAATACTGTCATTTATCCAATATCAACAACGTGAACATTCAAAATGGAGAATTTGTTGGGTTTTATTAGTTCCCAACGTTTCTAGACTGACATAGTTTTATCGCTAATTGTAAACAAACCATACAGTATTCACTCTTTTAAAAGCATCATGTAAACGTGTCACAGTCTCAATTCCTCTATAAAAGGGAATTTAAAGTGCCTTTAAGTTAATTTACTTCTATTTTAGAACTTTCACAATTTTAGTGGAAATGAGCGCAGGTATGGCTTTAACATGATCGAGAGAAGCGACTTCCTCTTTTAGCCAGAGCTTTCGAAACGCCGACTGCATCAGTGGCTTTTCTTGATGTCTGTAAGCCAGACAGAATTGTTAGTAATGTCTGATGATGAAAATTGTTCACGGGAGATACAGCAAAGCCCCAGTGAGATTTCACCCTGCCAAAAGAGGGGGGGGGGGGGCGTTTGTGTCTTTTTGCCTGACAATAATGCTGGATGACATGTAATTGGTACCTTGATGAACGCTGCAATGAGACGAGGCATGGCGTAATAGTGTGAGCGGATAAGGAATAGTTAAGTTTAATTTTCATTCATTTAACCCTTTACCAAACGTTAGATTTTCGACAGTCCCAAATTGAAAGAGTTTCAAAGTGTGATGAAATTGAAATATAATCTTCTGACAAGGCAGAAAATATTGTGGTAAAAGGAGAAATTGCTCGTTAAAAGCAATTTCTCCTTTACCCACAACGTTTTCCAGAGTCGTCTGCAGAGTCGTCTGGTCAAATGTCGTTATTGTTTGGTAATGGGTTGAAAAGCAATTTAAGGGGGGGGGCGTGGTCTCGTGGTTAGAGTACAGAACTTGTAATCGAATGGCCTCACTCCACATGGGTACAAATCCCGATATAGGTATTCAGATTCATATAAGATGCAGTCTACCGACTGACTTACAAAATGCGGTTGGTTCTAACCGGCTTGTCTAGCCTTATGGGTAGTTGAGTATGGGACCTTCCTTCATCATTTAGAGTAGGGTATCGCAACGTAATTGAATGTTGTCGCGGTGTAAAACTCTATATAAAATGAAATATGAATATAAAGGCGAAACGTTTAATTGGTATTATTTGGGTTTTCCATCGGTTCAACAATGACTAAATTATATTACAAGGTCCGACTTGTGATCCATGAAGAAAGACACCAAACGTACTTTCCGTATTGGTGGAGTCAAGTTGGATAACTCCGCCATCATTCCCTTTATCATCCCAGATTCTACCGCGAAACGATTGATAATTGATCTGATTTTTAATAATGTATGTTATTAGTTACTCAGAAACATAGATGTAGATAATATTCCTAGATATGAGATATAAACATAATAATTGTAGACATATACGATTAATGTTGATGGTCCCCCTTTTGCGTCAGACGAACAGAGGATACCCCACAGTTTATCTCCCAACATCTTTGACGTAAGTATGAGATTAACTGATAAGCCCATTTAGGCGGAGAGTAACACATGGAAGCGACGGTTCATTATTACATACGTAGTTGCGACAAGTTCTCTAGAAAGTTAGCCAGTGAAATACTTCTAGCTTTCTGCCTGTCTCATAAATAATTCTTTCCAAATATATCGGCGTTAATCAAGAAATTTTCGACATTATTTAGTGATAAACGATTGCCTCGTTTTCAAGGCATAATATATATTTTGCAACCCGGTATTACTTTGTGTATTTTATTGTATTATAAACTACTTTTTGCACCGGTTCTGATATTTGTAATATCGATGCGAATATGGCTAATACGTAACACATTGTTTCATCTTAACAGTGTGAGAAAAGCTATTTAGTATAAAGCTATCTTAATAAAGGACACAAGTCATACAGAAAGTCACTACTGGGTCTGTCTGACTGGTGTTGGCATTAAGCTATAAGTTATCTTATAGACTGCAATCTATTCTCCTTAAACCAAACGCCAAATTGCTTACTGTCGCTAAATGAAAGAGTTTGCAGACGACATTTCAAAATATGATGAAATTGAAAAATAATCTTTGATAGGACAGAAAACATTGAGGGGAAAAGAGAAATTGCTCGATAAGAACAATTTCACCTTTCCCCATAATGTTTTCCAGAGTCTGCTCCAACAAAATGGTCAAATGTCGTTATTGTTTGGTAATGGGATAAGACAAGATTGACTTTACCTCTAAAACTGACTTACATGGAAAATATTTACATAATATTGCATGACTATTACACCAAGCGTTTGTGGTGGAAATCTATGGTTCTTGTAGTAAGCCAGCAATCAAACAAAGACTTATTTAAATTTCATCTGGTAATAAACATAATCACGCTTTAGACAGGACTAGGAATGATTTAAACGGATTTTATTTCCTCTTCACAGCCAACGGAGGCGTGTTTTAATTGCTTCTCATTAGCTCGTAATCCCATGAATTACAAAAACACAGTTTTCTCGTACTGGAATGCATTCACCGATCCAATAAAAGAAGGCAATAAAGGTTAGGTCTGCAACAGAGTGAATGCAACGCAGACTGAATGCCTCAAATAAAGGGGACTTTTCTAAATGCTTATTCTTATTTCATTTTCTATATCCATCTTTATATTGTTTATTGCTTGTTCATTAATGTTGTTGGCTCATTTTGTCACAATATTTTCAAATGTTTTCTATGGTGGTGTAATTATAAATTTGTATTGGACGATGGGCATTACCATGTTTAAGTCCCATTTCAAATTAAAAAGTATGTTATGCTATGTTATGTATGTTATGTATGTTATGTTTGATACATCTCATTTTGTCACAACATTATCAAATGTCGCCTTTTGTAGCGACTGTGTAATGCAATTGTACGCCCTTGTTTATGGTTTGTTAATGTTATTGGCTCATTTTGTCACAATAATTTCAAAGCCCTTCTTCTATAGTTACTGTGTAATGCATGGTTTGGGGTTAACCATAATAGTGCTGGAGCCGTCTTCATGCTTATGCAAACAGGTTAGATTCAGGCCAGTCGCAAAGTAAATTGGCGGCTGGCCTGTAAACTAACCTGTTTGCTATCATGAGTATAGTTCTTCATCAAAATTAAGCAGATATCTAAGGTTTTGGAGAGCAGACGACGCAAGAATATATTTTTAGAAGATTACTGAGCATTCTCAGGTTAAAAGGCATGCCAACAATAACTATGTTACTCTCTGATAAACCCTTTGTTGTTGGCTCCTTTATATTTATTCATACAAAGGGAGCGACTTGTTACTAGTATTTAGTGTTTGTATTCTTATATATTCTAATATTCTAAGAAAATTACCCAGCATCCTAAGGGTCAACGTCCCCATTACAAAACTCTTTCTATAGCATACACCATCGTATATCTATCCTACACGTTACGGGGGTGCGGGCCGATAACGTCATAATTTCCCGGGTTTAATTGCCGGTTTTCTCATCTACTGTTTGGGGGTCACACCAGGTAAACCCATTATGATAGGTATCTTATGCATTAATCGCCTACATTGTATGTGGAGGATCGGTTATCATTCTTATAATCGGAAAGTCATTTATTCTTATCTTAACTTAGTGCATTCCGGGCCTGTTAGCTTTCTTAACCTTGTTTGATTCTCATTTTTGTAATTTGTGAATGGAACATTGTTTTGTATTGTACCAAATATCAAACGTTATCATATGCATTTAATTCCAAACATTGGTAAAAGAACGTGGCAAAACAAACATTTACTATAGGAGAGTGATATATCATAAGGATGATATATAAACTATATAGTTTCGTATAATTAGAAAAAAATGTCATTTCCCCATATTACTTTAATAGTAAATATAACATTATAACTAGCACACACGTATAATACCTTAAAATTGTTTCGTATAGAAAATATGAAAGAAATTGCTACAAAACGAATAAGTCTCAAGCGAGTGAGGCAGTTCTTTCATAATTATGTCGAATCGATGAACCATAAAGCCATGGTGTCATTATGGAATGAGGGTTAATCCAAAAGCCCCACATTTCGCTCTCATTCACGTCCCTGATTCGACAAACTCTCAGTACGCATAACCAGATGTCAAAAACCATATTTTTTAGATAACAATCTCATATCCTCATTCGAAAAGTCCGGTCGAAGTTGTTTCATTATGGTTCAATCTACGTTTTTCTATCGCATTATCCCTCCATCCTGCTCATTGTTATGACTAGTTTGAATTATTTGAGTCCCTTGACTCCCGTTGTATGTCTACAAATACTACAGGGTCAGTGAGTCAGGGAACCAGTGTTACGTTAAGTTGCGCTCTGTTTGTTGAACACGTCTCTATATAGGTTAGAGGCTAGATAGTGAAATTTAAACGATATAGAAACCCCAAGGAAGGAGCGATAGCGACTGACAGGGTTTCTATGTCGTTTAAATTTCACTATATAGCCTCTAAACAATTTAGTGTTTAACCTACATTTCCATAGAGCGCTCTATTTGACGCTGGCAAACCACGCCTCTACGGGTATGATCTGCGAATGGCATAAAACTGCTGCTCAGTATTTTGAAATTCGACATAAACCACGCCTTCCGCGGCTGTCAATTGCATGCCAAGAATCTGCCATACCATATTTGGAAGAATAAAACTGCACTAGCCAGTGATGTAGATTGCAATGTAGTTTTGAGTTTAACCCGTTACTCCATAATTTATTCCTCACCTACAGCAGAAAACTTGAGAAGCCCTTGTGACAAAAGAAGAAATTGTCTTCTTTTGTCTGTTGATGCTTTCAATTTGTACCCGTCACATTATTCCTAATGGGGTGAAAGGTTAATATAGTTCAGTTTCTTTTTTTCTCAACGATGTTAGGATACCCAGTTAATTGTAATTCCTTTTTATTTATTTCTGTGTTTATTTCTCCCCGCGACGTCACAGCGATCTTTCAATCGCTACCGTAGGCTAGGCTTACACGTGTCATTGATTTGGAGGTGGAGCCTAAAACTACACATTTATGCGCATGCGTGATACCAGAGTAATAGTCTCATAGAGCCCAGATAGAACACTCGAATAGTAGTTTATGGAAAATAAACCAACAAAAAAATTCAAATTGACGCATTCTCATTGGATGAAAATGTAGGTTAAACACTAAATATAGGTTAGAGGCTAGATAGTGAAATTTAAACGATATAGAAACCCCAAGGAAGGAGCGATAGCGACTGACGGGGTTTCTATGTCGTTTAAATTTCACTATATAGCCTCTAAACAATTTAGTGTTTAACCTACATTTCCATAGAGCGCTCTATTTGACGCTGGCAAACCACGCCTCTACGGGTATGATCTGCGAATGGCATAAAACTGCTGCTAAGTATTTTGAAATTCGACATAAACCACGCCTTCCGCGGCTGTCAATTGCATGCCAAGAATCTGCCATACCATATTTGGAAGAAGAAAACTGCACTACCCAGTGATGTAGATTGCAATGTAGTTTTGAGTTTAACCCGTTACTCCATAATTCATTCCTCACCTACAGCAGAAAACTTGAGAAGCCCTTGTGACAACAGAAGAAATTGCTTGTAACGAGCAATTTCTCCTTTTGTCACAATATTTTCTTTTCAATTTCAAAAAGAAAGTGTGTTTTTTCATAATGTATATATGTGTTGTCTGTTGATGCTTTCAATTTGTACCCGTCACATTATTCCTAATGGGGTAAAAGGTTAATATAGTTCAGTTTCTTTTTTTCTCAACGATGTTAGGATACCCAGTTAATTGTAATTTCATTTTATTTATTTCTGTGTTTATTTCTCCCCCGCGACGTCACAGCGATCTTTCAATCGCTACCGTAGGCTAGGCTTACACGTGTCATTGATTTGGAGGTGGAGCCTAAAACTACACATTTATGCGCATGCGTGATACCAGAGTAATAGTCTAATAGAGCCCAGATAGAACACTCGAATAGTAGTTTATGGAAAATAAACCAACACAAAAATTCAAATTGACGCATTCTCATTGGATGAAAATGTAGGTTAAACACTAAGTCTTGTTAGCACGAGCTCACTGTTACAAAATATTCGAGTGATTTACCGTTAAATTCGCGAGTAATGGGAAGCATGATTGCCTTTGTATGCGCCTCGCGAAAACAGGAATTGTCAATATTGTACATTGGTATTTTTTATGAAAGACATAATTGCTTACTCTCTATCAAACCCTTTGTTGTGTGCCCCTTTATACTCATTCATACAAAGAGAATACATTTACGTCCATCAACTACTAGAACTAACGAGCATTTCTATGTCAGAATTCGAATCGAATCAAGACCTAACTGGATACCGGTTGTGAAAAATATTGTTTGTTGTGTATTGTATGTTTTTGGGGGGCTGGAGGCCTTGGATATTTATAGAATTATGTTATGTTATGTTACACAACGGGAAAGACGGGTTATTTATATGTACTTTGAGATATTCTTTATTTTACAATCTGGTACCGTATGCATTCTTACATACTAACTTCAAAACTGTATCTGCTATGATGAAAATCGATGGGGAAAAAATGAGGAGATCTATTTCTATTTTGTTACTCAATTTCGTTCTAATTATAACGTACATGCCCTTTTGGGTACCCCTTTGACCGAAGGGAGAATGCTCGCATTGAGTTTTTCGCTCTTTTTTCACGATGTGTTTAACCACATACAACATTACAAATATCTCTTATTGGTGTCTGCAATTGATTTGAATTCGAACCATTCTAAGTTCCATGTCTTTGATTTCACAAGAAAGACAAGGTCCTACAATAAAATTGGCAAGGAGACTTCATATGTGTTACGTCAATCTTATTTCTCGTGATGTCATGTTCTACACTGGGCGAGTGATTAAACCATATAAAACACATTGATTCAGGGGTCATTGTTCCACGAAAACAATCTATAAACATATTATCCCGAACTTAGTTTATTACACAAACATGTACGCATAATTTCTTGTGTCCCGGCTTCCCTAATCAAGACAATGCTTAATGATAAACAGCTGGGTACCACGTCGTTTGGTGTTTTTGCTCAGACGAGATTCGCACAGAAAATCACAGGTATCACATAAGTTCGACCCTGTTATTATCAAACGTGTTTTGTCCAGTGATGCGAGATTCATTAAAGAGGGTGAACTAGTTTCCTCACAACTCATTCGAAGAAAAATCGGTCATTTTCCAATTTGTATACCTCTACGCTATAATGCCGAGAATTTCTCCATTAGTTTGGTAACTTGTAGAGAGACTCAATAAGCTTAAAGCTTCCGTCCCTAACCATTTGTAAAAAGAAATATTTTTACAATAAAGCATGTTTAAACTAAACTGATCGGTATTGTGTAGAAAGCGACTTGAAGTAAGAAATCACCATGGCAGTTAATAGTGAGATTTCTTAACCCTTAGAACGCAAGGTAAATTTTAAACAATCAATTTTGTGTCGTCTGCTTTCCAAAACCTAAATGTCTGCTAGATTTTGATGAAGAAAGATACCCAGAGTATCAAACAGGTTAGATTACAGGCCAGCTGCCAATTTTGTTGGCGGCTGGCCTGGATCCAACATGTTTGTATAAACATAAAGTCGATTCCAGCACTATAAGGGATAACTTGTTATATTCTCAAATTCCTAGATTGATATTGAATTTGTTCTAAAAAGAGAAGTTGCCAGTGAAGGATAAAGTTCGTACTTGCAAGAACAGGTGTTGCTGCATGCGTGAAAAATATAACTTCTGCACCGAATATGTGCGGTAAGAATGGTGCAAAACGACAGCAAAACCTCCTCGGCATATCAAATCCCTTAGATACTTTTGCAATAAACCATTATTATGTTCGTGTTATTGTTACGTTGGAGTAAATCTGATCAAGTGAACATGTTTTGGTTTACTTCTTCTTTTGATTTTTCTCCTTCTTATAGATTACTACGTCAAGATTGTTAGAGTCGGATGCTTTACCCTACCCCCTATGCTGAACAAGCAATGGGTACAAACGAGTTTTAAAAGCATAGCCGAAAAATGAGAAAGTGCTTATAACAAGAATCATGTTTCTTAAAGATATTTCCTTTCATTGAAGACCATACTTTCCTTTCTAACAAGCTCCAATTGTGAGCTACTTGATTCTTTCTATTGTTTGTAAGCTTGTGGTTTTAAGAAGTTGCAGCATTTGTTCAGTTTCAACGTGATAACCCCATACCCAAGCTTTCTTGATACTAGACACTGGACATTCTATTAGCACAAGCCTAAGTATTAGATGAAATCTCAAGACTTTGTTGGAGTGTGAATGTGGTTAGTCGAATCCAGGGTTCTCACTTACATATTGTTAACATTAATCACGAGTAATCCCTTTACATCATAACTAGGCCAATCAATGTATTTGTAACAGACATTGTTCCAGAAACACCAGACAAAAAAGAGAAACATGATCGAAATAATTCTATCATATTCTTTTGATTAACTTTTACCAATATAAGATACAGACATTGGTTCTCTTCCTACTTCATATTTGTCGTATATTGGTTTACTTATCCCCAGTTTGTACAACTCATTATTCTGATTTATTGACAGGGTGAATCTATGATAAGGTCAGTCATTCTTGTATGTATGGTTAGGCCTATTGTTTAAAGAGTAGAATCTGAATAATGAGTTCCCCAACAAGCTTAGCATTCTCTAAGTCCCATAATCAAACATAAAAAACAACACTCAGTGTAAAGTAAAGAAGACTATGCTTAAAACTTCATCATTCGACTACCCCTGTCTTCGTCGTGTATTCTCTATGTAGTTAGTCGCTAATTAATAGCACATGTTGCCAATATAACCTGACGAATACATTGGCACTTGGATACGAAATGTTCGCCATCTTAATCACTAATCCTTTCTTCCACAGATGCAATATGTTGTGGATTAGACACGAAAGGATATGTTGGTGGTTAAATGACCAACTTTAGATCTAAGAATTTTATTCAGTTATTAGATTCCTAATGGAAACTATTGCTCTTGGGTCAATATGGAAACAGGTCTGTTACATGGAGAAATACTGGCGAAATCAAAGTTCTCGAAAAGGAGTCATTTTGGAAATGGGTCACTCAGAATTCTAATTATCATTATCAGAAAAACTCGTAACAACAAGCGACAATTTTCCAATGCACTTCAATTGTTAATTTCCAACATCACACTTAGCAACTTAATTTGCAATGCCTACACTTGCTTTCTATAGTCGTTTTTAAATAGTACATGTTAGAGGGTCCGACATGATGGGGAAAGTAAGACAAAGCCTACGCAGGTGTTAGAGATTATTACATATGGTGGTGGTGGGGGTAGTTGTTGTGACCAAAGGGAAATCAAGATATTTATCAATCGTATTAACTCGGCAATTCCCGTCATATGTCGGTAGATATACCTCGTAGGCAGTACATGAATACACCAGAGATACTGGGGTAATTCGCCTTATTTCCGGCGGATATCGCAAAATGCACACAGGCACTAAATATGTATTTAAATACACACAAATTGGTTATATATCACAATTGAATGTTTTTTTTTACCCTTTTCATTGGAGATGATTATATCGAAGATGATTATATCAACACATCTTTGTTTCATATTTTGTCAATCGACTATTTTCGGCAATCCCCGGCTTGTGCCGGGGATTTCCGAGAAGATACGATTGCAAACGGACCATTCGGAACACCTCGGCCATTTCTTAAAATAACCTCGGAAGCAATGGGGAGCCATTTTTGAAAGTAGGTCAGCAACGAAGGGCATGTCCGTTTGCAATCGTATCTACTCGGCAATCCCCGGCACAAGCCGGGGATTGCCGAGAAGAGCCGATTGACAAAATATGAAACAAAGACGTGTTGATATGATCATCTTTAATGGAAAGGGTAAACAATACATTCAATTGTGATAAATAGCCAATTTGTGTGTATCTAAAATACCTATTTAGTGCCTGTGTGCATTTTGCGTTAACCGCCGGAAATAAGGCAAATTACCCCAGGATTTCTGGTGTATTCATGTACTGCCTACGAGGTATATCTACCGACTTGTTACGGGGATTGCCGAGTAGATACGATTGCAAACGGACATGCCCTTCGTTGCTGACCTACTTTCAAAAATGGCTCCCCATTACCTCCGAGGTTATTTTAAGAAATGGCCGAGGTGTTCCGAATGGATATTTATATCAAGTATTGTTCTGGAACAGTCAGTGCTGTCAATGCGAGCTCATTGCAAAACTGATTTTGAATGGGAACACACTTAGGTGTTTCGTGTTTGGTCGTCTATTGCAACGCTGGCAAGTAGAAAAAACGCCACCCTGCGTCGTTCCAGTATAAGAAATAGTGTAATTGGTATATCGAGGGTTCAGTGCAAGACGAAAATAATTGCTTCACAAACGTGAAGCAATTACTTCTGTCTTGCGCTGAACCCCCGAAATATGGTATTACCTTTACGTATAACGCATGGAATCCGGTAAAACGTTTGATAAAACGCTGTCATCAAATTAGCCTTTATAGACAATAATTTGAATTTTACAATGTTTTGAATGATTTGTGAAGCTATTTTGTGATAAAATTGGGATTGCAAAGTATGTCATTATATGTCTGTTATGTCGACCTAGCCCATTCAATATCGATTCGTGAATACAAATCACCACCTTCAACCTGTATTGATAAAGGATCCTTTTTCTCGCCAACGAAATAAGGATACCTAATTTTCTCTAGTACTTTCATTCTACATTGCCAAGGTGAGGAAATGCGTCTTTACCTACCAAATCGTCCAACAAAGACTGTATTGTTTCAAGATATAAATAGCCTCGGGGCAATAAATAAAAACGCCTACAGTTTATGATCAACCAGATTAGGCCTTTACGAAAAATATTGGGAGAATTTTTGATCATGTAGACCGTAAATTCTTCAATAAAGTGATCTAGTTGCGGTATTCTAGCTCAAGAGAAAAAAGAAATTACGAGTTGCACTGCTTGTGATGGGCGGTTGAACAGGTGATGTTTGGTTTTTGAAGGTATGGTAGAAAGGGAAAAGACATGATAGAGTGTGTGAGAGTGCTGTGGGCAAAGAATGATAAAAGAATTCATAAACTTAATGCTTAGGGTCGTGTTTTTGATTATGTTGGTAACCTTTCCAAACAGTTGGGGTCATGACTCGTCCAAAATGAAAAATGAGGGAAGATTAGAATTTTCATTGCGAAATAATCCTTTAAAAGCTTTTTTTCTCATTCAGAACACAGCAAATGTCTATGGAGTATGGCTTAAACAATTTGCGTTGGCAAAGCAGAACAAGCTCAAAGGAAATTGTCATCAAGCCCAGACACAGCTTACCTGTTATGTGTTTCATAACATGAATATTTCTGACTAAGCAGTCTAGGATTTTCTACATTTGACCAACGAGGTAATGTACCAAAAGAGCTCAATCTATAAGGCCCTGAAAAGCCTCTGCACAAAATAGGGTCCTCTAAACGGCATATGAACGCACTCGCATTATAACCCCTACAAACATAATTCCATTATTTTGTTACATCTGATACAGAGAAGTTTGGAAATCGCTTTGACAAAGGTGTCAATTTTCTTTGTGAGCAGTTATTTCTTTGTCACAAGTGATTCTTCCAGATACTACGAGGAAGTCATATTCTTTCATATTCTTTTGTCATGTACTGTGACTTTCAATTTGGACCATCCACAAAATCACACTAGGACGGATTGGGTATAATACGCTATACCCTGACAGATCTTGCACGACATTCTATAAAATGGTAACATTTCCGTATTGAGACGACTCGTGTGTTTATTACTCCTTATATTAGCGGTTCATTACTAAAGGTATTCATGCCATGGTACTGTTGTAAAGGTGCAACATCGGTATATGCGTGAAGTATCTACGTGCAATACATAGGTTACTACAAGTATCTATCGTGGTGATGCTTTTCATTGTTTTGAGGTTTCAACCTTTAATTGAACTTATTAATGTAGTTGTACCCATAAACACTTTTTCTCAAAACGGGAAACGCATATGAATTAATCCATCGCCACAATGTATTCCCAAAACATTTACAACATACGTTTGTATGACTAAACTTGAATGAGAAGTTGTGACCATAATTCGAGTAAGTAAAGACAGGCGACACTCACGATTGCTCAATAGATCAAGTAAAATGCGCACAGATAAAAAAGGTATTTGTTCGCGAAGAAATCAGATCAAATCCGAACTAAAAGGACACTAAAAAGCTCATTAAATTCCCTTACTAAAGCATGATACACGAATATCTGTGGAGAAATGTATAGAAGTTACGTGTTATAAAATCGCGGCCCATTTTGATGTTCCCCTGTAAGAATCTCGGAATGTGACTGATCCCGAAGCATCGTCCTTAGATAATGATTATGACGTTGTTAATGATTTACCAAAAAAACAGACGCCTTTTGATGTCTCTGCAGCAGACAATCTATATATCTATATTCTATATTCATTTTTATGTTCTAAAATGTCGTGAGTGTGATACAACTTGTCGAAAAGAGTTGTGTATGGTTAAAACGACATGCTTGAGAGATAATTAGATGCTGCTCGATCAGCAATTTGCTCATGGAACAGTATTGAAATGCTGATCGAGGGGTATTGAAATGGTAACCGAGAAACAATTTGCTGTTCGATTAGATTTTTAATACTTCGAAAATAGAATCTACGGTTTTCAA
Organism: Cerastoderma edule; assembly: GCA_947846245.1. NCBI lineage: Eukaryota > Metazoa > Mollusca > Bivalvia > Cardiida > Cardiidae > Cerastoderma > Cerastoderma edule. The sequence goes on from OX401419.1 coordinate 1,296,275, forward strand.
TCCTCAAATGCGTCAAACCTGAATGCACAGTTTGGACAATAGACCTATGTTTTATGAAATATTTAAATTTGAAGACTCCTCAACCCAACATTTCAGATTAATTAACCTTTTCGCTTCAAAACCTCTTTATCAGGTGTAAGGATTCTCAGTTGGGTAACGACTTACGTGAGAATGGACATATGGCTAATATATAAGAGGATGAAAGGTGAAACATTGAGGTTTGGGAAGTTCTCAAAAATAGACGTTTGGAAAAAGGCTTGGGCATTGTTAGCGATTAACCCTTTCTTTACAGGGTTTTCATCATTCGTCCACTGCAAACATTCTTAACCCATTTAATTCCAAGGTCAATGTATACATACATATAGGCTTGTGGCACTGTCAAAAAAGAAGAACTTTCTCAGGATCAGTTGTTCAAGTGTTGAACGCCGAAACTACCGGAAACCATCGTCTATATGTTATTAGACTAATAACTATGGAATACATACACACCGATCAGATTAGCCTCCACACAAGCGTAGGCCTATCTGGTGCGAAATCGGACACAGTCGGGATGTGGCTTTTCTTATCAAACAGCACTAAACGCGTAACAATATGTTCGAAAATATTTGATAACATCCACATTTGGACGGTTGCCATGTACCAGACATATTTATACAAACTTTTGACCGCGAGAAAAGGCTAATGCGTAGAGCCAAGAAAAATAACAAGGTCTAGGGAAACGCATTTCGTGGACATTTTAAGAGCGTTCGTTGACCCTAACTCCATGATAAGTCACCTGAATGCATCTTTTGTTGAAAAATACGATGCTATTGAGACATAAGATAAATGCGTTTGATGGGATTATTATTTTGTGTCATCAGTTTCCCAACAGTAGAACATGAGTCAGGCATCCAACTATACCTGAGTTACTGTCAAAGTGATATAAAACCATATCTTCGCATTCTTTGTCATTTATATGGGGTTTTGTATCGCGTCAACATTATTTCAGTTACGTTGCGATACCCGACTCTTGTTGATGGAGAAAGATCCCATACTCAACTGTCCATATGGGCTGGCTAAGTCAGGAAGAACCATCGGCATTCAGTAAGTCATTTGGATGTCTACCTCTCATAAAAATTAAACTTAATAAATCACAACATACCACAACAATTTAAGAGTTCATATTGCATATACATATACCCCTTTTATGTTTCATCCTCACGATGAATCTTATTTCTTACTTTGTTATTTGTGTTTTAATGCTATGTAAACATGATGATGTTCTATGCACAAGACGATGATAATATTCTGTTCTGTTCTGATCTATGATGCAAGCACCAACGAAATACAAAAAAAATGCATAACAACTTGATAGAATCAATTAGCCTAACAGTTGTTCACGTGCCTGCTAACAGAAATTTACGGACCAGTAAATCTTACGTAAGATGTTTTAACGGTGAAATGGTTATTTTTTTCATTCAAAAGTCACATTTTTCTCATTTATGTGTTTGTATTGCCATGTTTATGCATTTAATGAATTCGTATGTTGTACATTTGTTTGACAACAAACAATGTTTTAGTTTATATGTCAATAAAATATTTGAGCTTGTTATTCCGCGATATAGTAAGTCTGTGATCCAAGCCGTAGAATGAAATATCTACGTCTGGATCATTCGAACATATTTCCCATGCAACATTTAGGAATTCAGATTGACTCCTGTACTCCATCATATCGTCAGGTATTCACTAGTCACTTATGGTCACGGATGAATTGATCATGATTTATTCATCCACATTTTCTCTCATAGATTTAGCATCTCCAAGCACACTTAACTTAACAGTAACCCAACACTACTTCCGTTTTGAACCATGAACTGTACAAAAAAGGAAATTACGCATGACACCTTAAAACAAGTACAAGTGCATACATATGACCCAATAACTTTTATTTTGTGATTTGGCGAAAGATACATCTGGAAGCAAGAAGTGCATATCCAGCGAACAATGCCTACTTTATGCAGGTGAACTAAGACTTTTTTGGTTTAGCATAATTGATTTGTACGTCGTTTTTAACGTTTTGTCGTCACATAGTGTTCTCTGGTTCAATATCAGTATACCTGTTTTGATCGACCCCATGTTAACAGTCGACCAAACCTCGCACTCAATGTTTATTGGTGATATTTTAACAATAAGAGCTATTGAAAGCAGCGACCATGTGTCTTTGCTTGTTGTAGTTTATAATACATTATATTGATGTGTTCAAAACATCGATCATAACACAAAAGTAAAGATAACGGAAGCGTATTCCCCTAACCTAACTTATCTATGTTTTCCTCAATTCCCTATAATGTGGGTACTCAAAATATACGTCTCGTCGAAACGATGTCAATGGGTTCCCGTAAAATATCGAACCCAGATGAAAATTTTCAATCCTGTTTCAGTCGAAACCAACGTCACCACACACAAAAGTTGATCGTTTGATCAAAACCAATGTCATCCAAGACAAACAATGCTCACTTTGAGGGATTTCTACTTTTGTAATGAATCAAGGTTGTCTGCTGTATGTACGTTAAACACTGTTTATGAACCTGAAGTCAAGAAACTTCCCTCCCCTCACCAAGCGGTAAGGGTTGTTATACATAAACAGACGTCTGTTTAGATAACACAGTAATTATAAAATACACGCTTGGAAGAAGATATGATGGTGATTTCCCACCTGGAAATAAGGTCGCGTGTGGTGTGAGCTGCTGACTACAGAGTGCTAATTGTTTGTCCCGTTATAAAACCATACAGGGGTTTCATGGTATTCTGTGGACAATTTGCGTCAAGTAGTATAAAATACTGAAATTGTTTGTCATAAAGTTAAGAGATTTTCACAGCCTCTCGTCAAGGGTTTCTAAAAAACCTATGAACATATTGATGATATTTATATTCGATATATCTTCTGGAAACCATTCTATTTTTTTTAAGAAAATTTAACCGATCGTTATCTATTGTTAAATGAATATGTATGTATATCAGATGACGCATTCCTTGTATTTCAACAGCCACCATTGATGGATTGTTGGTTATACCATTTCCTTTTACGTCAGATCGGATACTCATTTGTCATATCAATTGGGTTTTCTCATCACATGAATACTATTTCAGCTTTTAATGATACCCGCCGTAAAAACATAATCAGTCATTGTTTGAAAACAAACATAACAATGATATAAGTGCTTCCCTCGATGACACTTTAGATAATAATGATAACATGACAACATGATAGCTAGTTCCACGTAGGAAATGATCGATTTACTCTGTGCATAGCGATCGCTGTGTTATAACTGTAATGCTGTTAAAAACGGCAATAAATAAGAGACACGTTTGTTTAATTAAGCTATTACGGCTTCATTATCTCTAATCTAGGAACAAAGGGCAATGGACGCTGTTTGGTCAGCACCCTTGTATTATCAACATTTCTAACCCACCTTCTAGATTCGGCGGTGGTATCCAAAATGAAAACTTGTGTCCCCTAAAGTATCTGTAGGTACTCAATAGAATAACACTCAGGTATACTAAGTGCTCATGTTATTAATATCCAAAAGAAAAAACAACATTTGTGGCTAATCTAATTTGAAAGCAAAAGCAGACGACAATTGCGAAAATCGGATCGTTTTGATTATCATGTGGCTTGTGTCGGAACCAACGTCAAAGCAAACAAAAATTCCTGATATCAGTCTAACAAACGTCTCAAAAGACAAACGATGCTCATTTTGAGAGATTGTTTCTTTTGTCACGACAATTTTTAAGTCGTCTGCTACATGTAACTCAATTGCGTACACATAAAGAGGATGTCATAACTGTTATTGGCCTTTCCTCAACATCCGTTCATTTTGGTCCTGTCGTATGCGAAACAATAAATAACGGTCTAACATAAAACATACGCGAGGGTCTTACGTGCCACGAATAAAGGTTATCCCACCGTTACTTTCGTACAATGGCGGACAACCAATATAAACGTTTGCTGATTATCGAACTCTTCGAAACGTATGCGTTATCAACGTCGAAGCGAATTCGGGGTCACGAAATATGTGTTATCCAAGTATCCCTAATTATATTCTAGACATCTATACGTCGAACTCTCTGTATGTCGAACATTTTATGAAGCCCCATCCGATTCGGGGTAAAGAGATTATGCTGTAAATGAGTTCACAAGGGCTTGGTCGATGGTATGATTAGTAATAAGACTACCAATAGCCGAGCTTTCATACGCACACTATCTCTTGAAATATGGTCTTGTGTTTGCAAATCTTCGTTTTATTTATGATTTCAAATGGTGAACTATCCATAAGCGTGGATAACACATAGATTGGAGTAAATACCATGGCAACACATATATAATCCATCAATATATCATACTACCAATACAAACCGCAAATGATGATTTTCTGGCTAATCCTTAACAATCTTGTTTGCTTGGTCTCAAGTGTTGTATTGCGACAAAAGATCGGTTATAACACGTATATCTAGCTATTAAGTAACACTTTTTTCTATAAGAAGGGTGCACTTTTGTGCATTACCCCACTAAGAATCAAATCGGTTTGACACAGCTGTCGCACATGACTCCAGCCTTTCCCACAATGAATGGAACATACCGAGTATCACAAAGCAAATGTAAATTTCTTGCTTTTTTTAAATCTGCTTTTGGTTTGAATTTAGACCAGTCACAAATACCCGCATGGACGACTGGACATGCCTTACATGTTTATCAGACAAATTCCATCGGGTCAAATGGTGGTGTCGTTATTGAACCAATTGCGTAAATAGAGTACCTTCATGTATATGAACATACTTATAATTAGCTGTCAAATCTAACACATCGCTACCACACGTTCTACAAACATATGTGTTTGACGAGAAACTGTATAGTTTAAGTCATTAAAGAATTCTTGAGCTTGATCTTGATCTATATAATTAGTTAGAATTTAATTCAATCTTAGATTCCAATTTCCCGAGCATACCGACTGAGTTATCTTTTTGTCAACACTATCATGCAAGAACTCATAACCACCATCTCGTCGGATACCAACAAAAAGTTTGTCGTGTAGATGTGTTTGAAAGTCTGCATGTAAAAGACCTGAGTATGCCCTATGCTAGACGACTGCAGAAAATGCCTTTCCCTATTCCATGCGTCGTAAGACTTGTTTTGATAGTTTACGCATTGAAAGCAATGTGGCACAATGATATCTGGTTCATGATGGTCATGAACACGTAAATGTTATGACCGTTTCAAAAGCTTTACTTGTCAATATTCAATATGTTTTGTGATTTTGATAATTACTTTTAATGCTCATTGAAGAATAAATCACAAGTTCCCAAAATGCATTGTTCACTTTACATTTTGAATAATTCATTTATTATAAATTCTTTGCATAAAGCGTGTAAAGATTTCCTAACGCTTTCTGGTAAACATGCGGATTGATACATATGGGGTTGCGCACGCATGCCGCGACCGAAATACTCTATCCGGCGTTCAATCTGGAACGAATTAGTCCCAATAACTATCAAGGTGAAGCCAGATTTACGTATAGCGTAATATGAAAGGTGGGAGACGAGTTATGTTATTAACCCTTTAACAAACAGCGAATTTTTGACTGTCCCAATTTGAAAGAGTTTGCAGACGACATTACAAAATGTGATGTAATTGAAAAATAATCTTGTGGTAGGGCAGAAAACATTGTGGGAAAAGGAGAAATCATGAGCAATTTCTCCTTTTCCCACAGTGTTTTCCAAAGTCGTCTGCAACAAACACGACACATGTCGTTATTGTTTGGGAAAGGGTTAAACCATCAGATAACAGGCGTGTAGGAGTATTCTACAGGCAGTGTTTCAAATGAAATACAGCTAGTCCTATTTTGTTGGTAGCCAATAAAATCGTTTCGACGAGACGATAATTTAGAGTACCCACAATAAAGGGTTTGAGGTCGAAATAAAGAAGTTAGGAAGAGGAATACGCGCCCTTTATCTGAACTTCTATGTAATACATAATGTCTAGAACACCCCTTCAGGCTCTCATTGTTAACCAATAATTATATCATAAGATAAAACGCAGCTTTGTAAAGTTGAGTTGTCGTTCGGCATGTGCTGTTCACATAGACTTAGGCTGGAACAAATAATTTGTCTTTCTTTGGAAATGACATGAATTTAAATTCAAACTCCTTAACAGTTCCATATCTTTAGGTAATAAGATTGATAGCTTACTTATCTGTTGAATTCAAGCCTAACTTGTCTTAAGTGTCTATTTAAAATGATACATGTTTAAACGCTGAACAACGTAATTTCTCTTGTCAAAAGACGAATACAGTACAACTCTGATGGATTGATCAATTGCAATAGGTATCAACATTCTGTCATTTTTAAATATAGACACATACTTTCCACACATGCATCAACACGCCACGCCAACACGCCCCATGCTTAACCCATTTGCCTATGTGGAAATGTCCGACCGATTCAAATCTAAACACAACAGCAGAATAAAAACAAACCCCCTTCTACCCCCCTCCCCAAAAAGAAAAATAATAAAAAACAGTGTGACAAAATTTCACCTTCTTTCGATCGGTTAAATCAATTGAGGCAAAAGACTGAATTGCTCCTCTGCTTATTGGTAACCTCGCCTCACACAGAAGATCCCAGGTATGTTTTTAGCGACTGGCGGCCATATTGAAATCAATGTGCCGTTATGCAATGTCTGACATCTGTTTTATATCTGCGCACTAACGCTTATTCTAACATCAATTTTCATGGCTTAATGCGAATATGATAAGTAAATAATGCCATGTGATTATAACGTTATATATATAAACTATAGTATATCTGTTTTACGATTTAATACGTGCATAATAAATAATTGGGAACTAATTGTTTGGTTATTTCGTTCATATCATTTCCGTCACTATGCTTTCGTATAAGCTAGTATACAAATAAGAACAAAATATGTCATCCATAAAAAGGTTTCAATTATGATGTTTCTCAAGTATTTCAGAATGATAGTGTGTTTTTTTCAGTGTGCAAAATATCCTTTAGATTCTATCTAATGTTTCGACAATTTGAGAAATACCAATTAAGTAAGCTAGTACAAAATACATTTTTGACTTTCAATATCTAAACTATGGGGTTTCAATAAAATAAATATATATGATATAACTCTTTACCCAATGCACACTTTATATTCGTACTTAAGTCAAAGGGTTTACAGACAGCACTAAAAATCAATTCATAATTTGAAAATATCCAAGACGAACGATGCAAATAATTATTCGACAAATACGTATTTTCTAGTAAATTCTCTATTTTGAAGCAATCATGTCAAGAATTCTTTTCCACAACAAACTAATTAATTAGATTCGTAAAACTTTATAGAGGTTAAATTGTGGGTAATGGGGAAGGGTTCTAAAATATTATATTTGATATTGGTGCGTAGGTGTGGGTTAATTATCAGAAGTAGTTACCTTTAACGTAGAGCTGTGCCGATGTTTCTGCACTCCCCTCACTGTTACGCGCTCGACATTCATACACTCCCTCGTCGTGCAGCGTAACCTTCTCCAAAACGAGTACCACACAACCGTCCGGTGTATACTCAAATTTGTACCTCGGGTGAGTTGTTACATTAACACCGTCTTTGTACCAGCGAATGGTGGGCCGGGGAAGGCCGGTCACCTGACATTCGAATCGTTTGCAGGCGCCAATGACGCTTGTTGTGACGTTTTGTTCCGGCATTGTTTTTCTGGTTTGGTGTTTTAATTCATTAACTTAGAAGTTTGATTAATCCCCCATCTGAAAAAGATAAACATACAACGATTTCAGTAAGACCGATAACCAGTAAAGTTACCTTAATGGCACTTGGCTGGGACTTAGTAGGCCATGTTTCCAAATATTACAAAACTATGAAGTGTATGTATGTTGATTCTTTCATCCCTAGAATGTTGGATTATTTTCTTTTAGATATATTTTTGTGTCGTCTTCTTTCCAAAACCTTTAATTACTTTTTAAGTCTGTTGAGGAAAGATGCCCACAGTAGCAAACATGTTAGAATGAAGGCCAGCCACCATTTTACTAAGTGGCTGGCGTGGATCTTATCTATTTTCATGAGCATGAAGTCGGTTCAGTACAATAAGGGTTGATTTTGCTATAAGCCTATTTGTCCTAAATGATTTAGTGCATGTAGATGAATTTCCCTGTTTTCTATAAAAACCTAGTTCTGCCCTATCAGAAGATTATTTTTCATTTTTTCCACATTTTGAAATGTCGCATGCAAACCCTTTCAATTTGGGACGGTCGACGGCGTTTGGTATATGGTTAAATACCATTATGAGTAAATAGAATGCACACATCTAACCATTACCTTCAAATTCTTTCATCTAATCGTACCTTCATCAACGCAACTCAGGAAATCAGAGAACAAAAAGATGTATTTCTCGAAAATAGGTCCTGTACAACTTTATGAAAAACAAAATGCCATTTCATAAACTTTTAAGTTATAGAATGCCTATAATGTCAAATCGGACCTGTCCCTTTTTCTGATAAGGTGTATTGGTGTCTGAAATTTGGTTTTTGTTCGAATCTTTCAAACGTAAAATACCTATATATATATATATATATTCGTCTGTCGTTGATGAAGCGATAATGAAATTCGTTAACCCTTTTCCTAAAGACGACATTATTTCTTTGTCTCACAGAATCTTACTAGATAACAAAACAGAAATATTGCTTATACCAAGCAAATTCTTATCTAGTCCCAAAGAATAAAATCTTTACTGATCGGTTACCATGTGTTTCAAAGTAATTGAATTCCCACTTTCATTAACGGTTTATTATGTTGTCTGCTGAGAAATATTCAGCATTGGAAAGCGTTGGAAAAGGTTAAATATAGGAAAGCATTCCTCTTCCGCACTCAATTAATTGATAATATTGTTCAGTGCAATATCAGCGTATGTCTATACTAAAGGGGTGCAGTTACAGCAACAGATACAACCACATGGAATCAGCAAAGGGCGATAGGTATAAGCACTTGGTAAACTCGCAAGCGTGCAATTCACGAAGGTTGGTTTTATTAAGCAGCCGATCGCACTTCTCTAAACGATACTTAGTAGACAATTTATAATAACGTTTGTTTAACTCTTTTCTAACCGAGTTTGAGTTGTTAAAAATTCAGAAATTTGCAAGTGATGCATTGTAATTAAATTGTTTGCACATCAGTTTTCTAAAACTTATTTATTTTACACCGATCGTGACGGAAGATTGTAGCTTCTTAAATTCACTCTCGATGACTGTTTTCTGGATACTTTACCAGTTCAGGCGTCGATGCTTGGGCTAAGTCCAGACAATTTTCACATCGCCTGGCGGAAATCGAACCCGCGACCCTTGGTACAAGAATCCGACGCTCTAAAGCTGCAAATTTGAAAGCCGTAAAAATGTTTATTTTAACTTCATGAATGACTCGGGACCGTCGTTTTTAACCACCCGTCGTGCCATTACCAGCGGCCAGGCACGTTATCCAGGATAACTTGACTTTGTTAACCAATGCAACAATTGTTTCTTTCTACGGAACATCGATTGTTTTACAAACATTTATTAACTCAAGCGCATATGCAAAGGTTGTGTTTAAGGAACACTTTTCCATCTTTTATTATTACTAAGATATCAGATATCATTACAGGATATGGCACAACTAAAGGATAAGGATATTGCCTAGGTGCAAAACTCAATTAAGAAAATTAAGATATTCACTTTGAATGTTGTTTTTTATGATAAACACATGCGAGGGAAAATAAACAAGAAAAAAGCTGAAGATTACAAAACCAATCTGGAGAGTTTACGTTATGGCTCTTTAGACGTTAACAACTCTGTAACAGCTTTAACAGAGCTGTGTTCACTCAACAATATGCTATCGTACGACTACTTACCTTGGTTCCTCTTCACAAATATGTTTTGCATTGTGAATGAGGAAAACAGCAATAGAGCGTTTGCGCGTACTTTATTTTTTGAACGATATTCGGAACGGATCTGTTATACAGATGGTCTTGTAATTTGTCTTCTGTTCGAAAGGATAGACAACTCAGAACTTTACCATGTATTGGGCTTATCAATTTTATCTTTCTTTGAATACCCTTGTGCATGTAACTGTTCGTTGTAATTAGAAATGTCTGCCGTCCAGATATGTATTTGACCACTATTATTTTGTTTTCATTGAGAAAATATATCACAAGGTTCAGTTGTTAAAGTCACAAGCATGATATAGATCTAGGAAGACATACAAATACCAAAAGAGGAGATCGATAACGGAATTTGTCTTTATTCCTTCTCTACTATTGATATCTTACTCATAGAAGACAAATAGTTTATGTTTCGAAAATCATTGCAGAAATAGATAGGAATTTATATTTTAGTAATGTGTTTCTCAATTACTGGACTCTATCTATCTTAATCTGCCTTTAAGTCACATCCCTACTGGGGACATAGACATAGACATGGACTCAACATATATGTATACATGTGATTTGTATTCTGGTTTTTAACAGATGATCTGATCGGAAATTTCCAAATCGAAAAAAAAAGGAATTAAACAGTACTTATGTTTTATTGTTATTTGATATAGAATTAAAAGCAGCTTTTGAAAGTATAATAAAACCAGGACGCGTCAACCTATCAGAGTATGTACCGTTCATATGCGATCGATATCAAAAGTGATGCCACTCTTTTAGATTAGAATACATGTTAACACTTTCCCAAACAATAACGTCATTTGACCACTTTGTTGCAGACGACTTTAGAAAACATTGTGAGAAAAGGAGAAATTGCTCGTAATGAGCAATTTTTCCTTTTCCCACAATGTTTTCTGCCCTACCAGAAGATTTTTTTCCATTTTCATCACATTTTGAAATGTCGTCTGAAAACTCTTTCAATTTGGGACAGACGAAAATTTGTTGTTTGGGAAAGGGTTAAGTCACTGTATACACACTTAAAAGAAGAATTAAAAGCGCCCGAATTTGCTTCTTATTACATTGCTATATTGGGCATCATATATCAGTGCAGTTGTTGTGCAGTTTTAAAGAAATCAATTTTATCGTCCGAATATCCTCACATCTGTGAACAAGCACGTTTAAGGTAAACTCCCGCACCATTACAGTAAGCCCCCGACTTATGCTGGGATGCTTTAGGCTTACTTTTATGATCAAAAGGTATAAATTCCTCACAAAAGTGATATTTCAAAAATACTTTGGTTGTTGAATAATGACAAAAAATATAAGCTAATGATGACTCTTAGCATAAGTAAATTACAGTCCCGAATCAGAAAATTTATCAATTTGAAGTGTCACACAGTATCAATTTGATTTCGTTAATACTTGATTTGCTAATGAATAAACTTACATTCACGACACTCAATAAGTCTTCCAGAAGAAATATCCTGATTTTTAATCACTTCCCTGCAGTATCAGTATTGATTGCAAAATGGTTTGGTATACATGTATCATTTGTAAGATCTATGTTAATACAAATTTATGTATCATTCAATATGTTTAAACAATTTAGCCAATTTCCATATGTTGCAGTGTTAAATAGATTGCAAATAAGCGGTAACTTTGCATGATTTCATTATATCTATCTTATCATATTTTATATATCTAGGTATAAATCAAAATTTGTATAAAGGTGTGTATTTCTTTGGGAAGAAAACTCTTCAAATCTATGTTTATGTGGCAAGATGCTATCTAAACGCTCTATCGCTGGTAACCTTGTTAACAGCGTACTTTGTGGTCCATTCAGGACCCTAGCGAACGAGCTCCTGGCTGCAACTAGCAAATCTAACGTAGAACATGCCAACGTGTTTATTGTTTATGTTTACAACTCATTTCCGGTACAGCTGCAGCAGGTTTTCCTGACCGACGCGTAAACCCCTTAGAATGCTGGGTAATTTTCTGAAAATATACTTTTGCGTCGTCTGCTGTCCAAGATCTTAAATATCTGCTTGATTTCGATGCGGAAAGATACTCAGAGCAGCAAGCATGTTGGATCACAGGCCAGTCGCCGATTTATTTGGCGTCTGGCCTGGATCCAATCTGTTTGCATAATAATGAAGTCGGTTTTTGCAGTCAAAGGGTTAATCAAGTGGTCGATATAATGGTTTGTAATAAGGTCTTTTACTCGGAGTATCTAAAGAATAATAATTATGCAAGCCCTATCTATATTTTTCTAATGACCTAATTTTATATTCTTATACGAATCGGCTCGCCGAGACGAGCCAAATGAATACCAACAATGTAGGGTTGAGATAAATAGCAAAGGTGATACCTAAATGATTACGCTTCTAAGATTGACCTCAGTCTAAATGCATCACTTTATTGTGAGGATTGTGTTTTTTGACCAGGAAACAGGGCGTAAAAGGAGTTTGTGAAAATATTCTATCTTTGTATATAAGGTGTGTCCAAAATAACATTAGAATAATTGCTTTCCATGAGTAACACATTATGATGTCACAGTTGTTTCTAAAGTCACTTGCAGTAGGTACGACAAACTAATGTAATATGATGTTATGGGTTAACGGAACTCGATTCTCAGATTCCTACTAAAACTTAGAATAATTATTAGCTTAATAATGATATTTGACCCAGTCGAGCAATGATAATTGATAACGAAAGACGTTATCTTTGTCGAAAGATTTCCATTTAACTGATGCGGCTTCAAGTAAAAGCTTACAATCAAAAGTAACTCATGGAGAGCTTACCTTTTCAACTAGTCCAGCTCAAATTCAGTTTTGTTAAAAGGAACGAGGAACGAAATAAGAATTAAAACTACAACTGCGAAAACAGTTTATGCGATGAAATAACGAACAGAATTCACTTTTCCGAAAACAAAACACTATTTAGAATATCACATATCCCAAGGTGATTGAAACCTTTTAAATATCATAAATCCAAAGAATTTCCAACGTTCTTGAACATCGTACATCCAAAATTAGAATCACAATTACTCAATACCTAAGTTTACATAAGTTCCATTCATGCTTTTTTATTTCGTTTGTGTTACCTCTTTTTCAAAGAAGCAAAGATCTGTTTAATCTCAGTAGCCTCGAAACACGACCCCCTAGCCCGCGAATGTTTAACTTTGATACCTGACCTACAGAACCCAACTACCGTATCTGATATACTTTAATAAAGAAGATATGTGTGTTTAGTTTGGCAGATACGAAACGATCAGGTGGGTTCCAGGTAAAATAAAGTTGTAATAAATCCAAGTTGACCAACCCCTTATGATCGGTTTACGGAATAACATACATGTTTATGCAAGAAAAGTTTCGAATCGTTGAATTGTATAAAATGAATACTTCGTTCCCTGGACCTAACAAAAAATACTCTTTTCAACTTATTCGGACTCGCTAATCGTTGTAATTTGGGTTTTGCATCGCGTCATTATAAATTCAGTCACATTGCAATGCTCGACTTATAACGATGAAAGGAATACCGAAACCTAACCGCACATAGTACTTAAGCTGGACAGGTAAGGTAGAACCATCGGCTTTCCGTTAATCAGTCGAAAGACTTAATCCAAATTATGTCACCAAGGTTTTAACTCACACAAAGGGGGGCAATGTACGTATATTAAAAGTATGTACTCAAACCACTAGAACTTGGAAGACCCTACATGCGTTCCAATGATTACAGTCATATAGACTATACAGACTATACACAATATACACAGGGGTCTGTCCCCCGAATACTCGATTTCATAAATCCCTTTTCATTTTCTTGTAAGAACACACTGAACGATGAAAGTATTGCAACTATAGCAAAACGGAAACTGCTAGCGATTTCGAGCGGGAAATGAAGTACACATTATGGAAAAAAACTAAAGACTTTATTTTTTTTATTTCATAATCGCAGAATTGTTAGAATATATAGAAACATTTTTTTCCACGTACTAATGTTTATATCCAATATCCCTAACACCAGTAACGAGTTATAACACTTATTTCAACCAAACTTATACTGATAGCCTGAAACTAAATGGTTATGAATGGCGTTGGGTATTTCTCCCCTAGATATATAAACATTGAAGTGGTCAAAAGTTATATTTACAGGTGGACAGACATGCATAATTCGCTCCTATACTAGAAACTCCTACCCCTTGTTGGCTGGTTTATCTTTAAGATTTATTCCTGTTATTCTGATATCATGACGGTGTATGATAACGGCTTTCTTGTAGCAATTTCCGAAATATAAACAGTCATTATTATAAAAAACTAATAGATTGAATCGACTTCACCGAAATAAAGCATTTGTAGCCTTTGGGTGTGACATTGTCCTTGTGTAACTCGACATACATTGTTAGCTCACTTTGATTCATTTAACATTGATTGTGACGGAAGCTTAAAACTTTTCAAATTCACTCTTGATGACTGCTTCCTGGAAACTAAACCAGCTTTTGCGCTTATTTGATGGCTAGTCTCGGCAATTTCCCCTCGCCTGACGGGGATCGAACCTTGGATCCTTGGTACAAGAGGCCGACTCTCTACCTCTGCACAATTATCGCCCTATGCATTGTTCTCAATCTGAACACATCGGGTTTATCAAATGAAAACACCTCTGAAATAATAGGGATGACGCCATATTGGTTCCCAGCGGAATGACGTCACTTCACTTTCGTGTTTAAAAATAGATATTATATGTGAAATCTAAAAAGTCGTTAAATTTGATTGAGGAAACAACTTTACATGTCACAACAACAATTTTGCCATTTGGTATGAGTTACTGATAAAAAGATTATCTAAAAGGATGTCCAACACTTCCATACACATTGAACTACTTAACTTGCACGCTTAGAAAATGTGTTAATTGGCGGATGCCGATTTACCCGAAAAATTGTAACCCTACACTTATATCCGAGGTGTATTTCACAGCTCACGGAAATACCCGAGTAGTTCCGATTGCATTGTTCTATCTATGATAGACACTAATAAACTTAATTGTCACAACCGTTTTGCTGCTATTTGGAAAGTAAATAATACGCTGCTTTCCGAGTATTGTTTTAATTAACCAACATTTTCACAAATATTATCGTTTGATGGTTCTAGATAAACCCGAATAGATGATAAAGAAACAGAGAGGAAGAATAGGAAAAAGAGAAGAACAACAAGACAAAAAAACAAGAAGAAAAATGAGGAGAAAAAAAAAGAAGGAAAACATTGATGTAAAGGATCACCATTAGCCAATTTATCACGATTTCCGGAAAAGCATACAACTGATAAGCCTCATTGAATTATAAAACTAAAGGTACAGTGGCCTTCACGAAAGGTAAGTAAATTCATCAAAGAAACGGGCTCGGTCACTAACAAAGTTCCCTCTACAACAAACCGTGATTACAGGGTGGGGCAATATGGTTGGTTAGTTTATTTGGATTGGGCATTCACTTCGTTTTCAACGAAACTTTAGTCACATTACGGTGGTCGTCGCACCGATCCATCTTACATGTACTTCCTCAATAATGTTTAACATGATATCCTTTCCAAGCCGCTGATAGCTGAGTATGATTGATTAGGTTGGAGACGAAAGAATTAAGTTATGTCGCATAGACCTTATCAACATATGAAGAATATAGGTGAAAACGGGTTTCAAACCTTGAACTTATGTCGTCCTATTTCTGGACACAGATTTATACAAAAAAAAATAATTGTGTTCCTTGTACAGTAAAACCTGTCTTAAGCAGCCAACAAAAATGCCATCAGATCTGTTTTTTGAGACTGTTGACAGCTTAATACAGCAGGCAAAACATGAAGAAAGCTCCTGTAGGAGCTTTCTGCATGTCTTGCCTGCTGTATTGAGCTTCGATGTTGCTATGCAGTCATATGTATTCTATGTTTAAGAGTGGCTGCTGTAGACAAGCTTGACTGTATTTGTTTGGTCTGCTGTTACGCTTAATTTGAACCAGTCACCAATTCCTGGGTTTATGCAAGAGGTATGGAACATCTACCTTTTCATCCTGGTCAAGTCGACTGACCAAAACTACACGAGATCTTGCACTTGACATTCAAAATTTCAATTACAACATGTTATTTAGTGAAGCAGGCTACAATTTCCATATTTTGCATATAACAACAAACGTTGGGTTTACACGCCAACTATACTTGCATGTGAATGAGACTTTTGGTTTTTCTGGCTCAAACAGGAAACGATAGCAGCCCGTCATCATGAGATAAGATATGTAAACAAACGTTTCTCTTTCATTATTTCGGAAAACACCATTTTCTCACGTAACGTTTCCCAGTCTATTTTTGGTACGTTCGGCAGTGGGCGCGATAACAGGTTTATATTTATTATCCCATGAACGCTTGTTCTAATCTTTACCAATAGATGCTTGCGTTTTTATTGGTCACGAAATAAAAAAGACGCTAGTCCGAATATCTCGAATGATCCAAACTGTAAACTGTGTTACATATCTACGTCCGGATAATCCGGATTATATCCGATTTATCCGGACGTAGATATGTAACATGGTTAAAGCTTTGATCATCCGAGTTTGATAAACGCTTGCTCTTGCGAAATCAAAATAGCTTGCAGACGACAATCGAAAGGGAGACAGAACGGGAAAATAATTGATTCATCTGATAAAAAAAATATGAGTCTTGGTTGAGAAAAAAGGAGTCATTATAAGTCATTACGCCCTCAGCAGTAATCTGCAGCAGATTCGTTAAACCGTATAAAAATGTCGAAATAATCTAATGTGGAATCAAATCTTTATTAATAAAACAGGTTTTAAGGGAAAGAAAAAGTAGTAGGGTATTGTTTTGTCGTAACGATTACGGGCTATTCATGTTTCAATGATAAAGGTGTTGGCGATTTGTTTGAAAAAGTGTACGTTTTGTGCTTTGACTATTTATCCATGAAGAGTTCCAGACAAAACAATAAAGCGTTTACCCATTATGCTTTGTATGTATCAGTATAAAATAACAGGAGGTCGAAAACCAACCCTATATACTATATTCATGCGTTACTTGAACCAAGAATTGAACTAGAAGTGTTTAATGGTAATTCCTCCATTGTCCGAAGCCAGTGTTTATATACGGTCCTACGATACATATTTTCCTGTTTGGTTTCAAATTTGTCATTATCAACTGTGTCTATCGTCTGTAAAAGGTGTTCCGTTTGAACAATGCACTAACTATCCAATGGGGGTAAAACCTTTGTTGATAAAAGATATAATCTTTTCCAGGGCAAATAATGGTATCTGACAGAAAATCTCGAACTTAAATACATTTTATCAAAGCTCTTTCACGTAACAGGTACTTTTTAATGTATCGACTTACCCCATCTCAATACATTGTACGTTATTTTGTTGCATTTAGGCTACAGTGGGATATGGAAAAAGAAAACACGGTGTAAAAAAGGAGAAATTCTCTAAAGCAAGCAATTTTCACATCGTACAGCACTTCTTCCAATCCTATATATAAAAGAAAACGCTGCTGTTTCTTTACACTTATACTTAATAATTGTCTTGTAACAAGCATTTTCAACTAGTCGTATATTTAGTTTTACACCATATCCTAGAAATGTTATTTTTCATGCTTAATAAATGTCGCCAGCTATTGCTCCCGAATTAGGACTTGTCACACCCCGAATTAGGACTAGTCACACATTCCCATACGGGGAGAAATTGGTTAGGTTCGATCAAATCAGACTGCTGATATTTGTACGTTTGTAACGTGAGACGATTGAAAGTTCTTTGAATTTTACAATCCAACATAATCGATATACATACACAAACACAAACATTAAGCAATACTTCATAAGACAAAAGAAGGTTTAATTGTTTTTCTTTGGCGAAGATTTACATCAAATAAACATAACATTACACCATCTTTTATTGCAAAAACAGTTACAGTTTATAGCAATATAAACAAAAAAAAACCATTTATTTTACAACGTGCCATGTAGAGAAATCACAGAATATTCGAAACCATTTCTTAATAGCTTTGTTCCTTTTCCATTGAGCGTTTATTTACTCTGGAAATACATCTTTTTTGCCTTTGGTGCCGTTAAGGTGTATTCCTTATTATTCCAATTAAGAAAAGAGTTGATACCATTTACTAAAAAAATGCGCTTTTGCGCTATTTTAGCAAGAGTATCTAGAAACCAAGGAGAAATTGCTCGTTACAATCAATTTCTTCTTCAGTCGCAATGGCTTCTGACCCATTTTGCATAAAAGTCGATTTCGTATTATGTAATTATAATGCAGAAAAAAATTGTTTATTCGTGTTCTATTGATATGCATGGATGGTGTGTACATGTTTTGACATTTATTTTTCAAGAATATTTGGAAGAGGATAATGTTGTTTTTTGACGGGAATGCAAATTAGGGGACCATCGTGTGTCGTTCATCTGTAGGTTGGTCAGCCAGAATAATTCATTTCATTCAAACATATTCAAATGATCCATACAAAACTATTTACAACCATTGACTTCCTGGATAAGTGTTATACTGTGACACGTCACTGACAGAATGTACACATATAGATATGCAGAGGAATTTACGTTTGCATGCAATCCAAAAGTACTCGATAAAGAGCCGCGTTAGAGTCCTCATTATTGGTCAGTCGTCTCGAGCGATATTTTCTTTCTTCACAGTCATTTACAGAGACTTCTTCAACAGTGACGTCTTTTGAAAATGACAAAGAGTTTTTTGTACAAATTTCTTTTGGCAATATAACTCAAACACACGTCCATTTTTCCAGCTGTCTATGAATATTGAACGTACTGGTTAAAGAGAATGACCAAACAAATAAACGTAACGGCCAGTACAAGGAAGATAAACGTGTACATGAAGCATCTGTCCAGGATTAAAGCCACTTCTTTCCACGAATAGTACTTCTCTGTGTCCTCTTCGGTCGAACTCTCGCTCACTTCCGTCTTCTCTCGTTTGAGTTTCAGTTGATTTCCGGTGGATGACGTATTTCTGTTTTTGATGTGATCCTTCTCGTCCGCCATGTCGATGCCTGATGACGTCATAACTGTTACGACGTCGCTTTCTGGTCTGACTTTCTTGTCCTTTCGTCGGCTGCAACACTTGTGATCTGCGGATTGATTAATGAAAAACAAATGAATTCAGACTAATGGTGTTTTAGAAGGAAAAGACAACTACAACGGTAAGAAAATAAGAACATGAAGCATTTGTTTTGTAAATCTTAAATTTCTTTTACCGAGGGCAACTTTTTGGTTGGCATATAAGATGGCGCTACGGTTACCTAGCGGTGAAATCGGCAAGTTACTTTGCTGAGTTTTGAAGTGATGTAAAAACAATCCCGCCTTTTGTAGTCGTTTAAAATATAGGAAATTAATTTGACAAAACGTTCAAGTTGTGTTTGGCATAATACAAATTTCATAGCAAAGGCACCAACATAGTTATACGTAATACTTTACATACGGAGAGTTTACTGTAAGACCATACACGCTTAACCACGAAATATAAAAAAAAAGTGCTTTAGTCCTCGATCATACCTTTGGTCACTCAAACAGTCTAGTGTGTGATAACGGGTGCTCAAACGCTAACAGGCTCATGTTTTTTGTTTGTTTCTGGCTTCTTTTCGTACCTCATTGATTCAGTGGAAAGCAGGCAGGTGGATTACATGAACCTTGAGTTTGACCTGTATATTTCGACGTTCAATGTAGCATGAGCTATAATTTCCCCAAAAGTGACAAGATATATCTATCACGTAGAGCAGTCAATGACTCGGAAGTTTATTGTCTATTAGTACTTGTAAATGTATAACCAACAGCACGGGTGTCTGCTGTCCGCCCCGATATATCAGAAACATTTTTGAAAACAGGCGAACCCAAATCAACCAAACGACATTTGTATTTATTCCATTCAACCAACAAAATAAAATACACGGGTGCGTTGTTGATAAAACGCAGGTATTTTGTCTTACCTTTCCACATGGCGATCTTCACAAGGAAGCATCGTGTCACCTTCTGTATCCATGGCGGCATTTCTTCGTCATCCTCGTGGTTAAAGTATAAGTCAAGGACGAATATAGTAAACACCACTGACAGCGCACTCAGCATTAAAATAATCGTCAGGTACGTGGCTGAAGGGGAAATAATCGTGTTATTGTATATCTTAAACCTCTCAATGTATAGAGAACTTAACAACGAAACGATAGTCTTGAACATGGATGAAAGGAAAATAATTAACAATATTGTCAAACATGAATAGATAGGCCAAGCTCAAGAACCATCCTATGAGCCTATTTACTGTTTGAATAGCTCAACAGAGATAACATATTGCAGATTCCCAACGTTTTGGGGTAAAACATCAATTTGAGGGTTTGCTGATTTATTAAAAGAGAACCAACACTTACAGAGAATACTTGCACTTATTGAGGTCTGCGGAATGTTGTCAGATATCAGCGTCAGGTACACAGCGTAGGCAAGAAGGACTGAAAATGAGATTACATTGATATAATAGGGGATACCAATAAGTCAGTACAGCTGAACAACTCTTATAATACTAATATTTACCAGTATGCTATAACGAATAAACCTACGAGCAAGAACAGTTTAGAATTGAACTACAAGAAACCAGATTTCTGAAATACTGCCTCGGACAACGAGGACAAACTGAAGGTTGAAAGGTCCTTGTCCATGTCGAAATGAAATTAACCATATCTCCCTTTCATTTAAACAAAAAGTATTTCTCCATCAAACTGAATCAACAGAGCCGGCCTACTACAGTCCTGTGGAAGCTGGAAGTGATATTTCCGTTTAAAACATCTGTATTTCATTTTGAATTTTGTTTCTTATAGATAATAATAAAAATAGTTAAAATGGTATTTCGTAAAGTTCTAGAGATATTTCATGAAAAGTGCACGATGTGAGAACATTGGATTTTGGGGAGAGAGAGGTGATTGGATTCGATTCCCGTTAAAGCCTTTTAACTTATCTGCATTCGGTACGAGAAATAAAATATATACAGGAAGGCAATGCAAATGCAATCTATATAATTCGTAAGAACATATATCACAATTCATGTAAAATGGAATTCAAATTTTTAGCAATATAAAGAATTGTGAAAGTCTGCCCTATCTACCATTGTGTATTGTTCTGACCTGTAAGTGACATCCCAACTCGTTCCCCAGACTCCGGCGGCAGTTTAAACACGAATACAATCAACGAGGCCAATAGTATAACAGGAAATATCGTGTGTAAAATGTGAAACAGGGGACGTCGTCTTAACTTTAACGTGAAATACAGCCTGCAACGGGAAATATGCATTAAAATGTGAAATTATAAAAGTCGCCTCAACCTTAACGTAAAATACAACCTGCTATTGGAAAATGGACAATCTTGTTTTAAACTGTGAAACAAGGTACGTTTGTCTTAACTTTAACATGAAATACAACCTAACATAAGACATATGTATCTAAAATGTGAAAAATGCAAACAGAAAAAAAAATAAAAAAGAATGAAACAATGTTCATGATCAATAGATGAAACATGGGCGAATTGACTTTGCTTACCTCGTTATTAAGCCGAAAGCTTACAATGTATATAACTCCAGAGAATTCTAATGAATACTTGCAAAATAAGCGTTATCAAATTGTTTCTGAAAAACTGCATTCAGAAGACTCTGATCTGAACCTGACATAATGTTCTGATGGCGCGTATGATTACTTGTATGTCCCAGATGGATTCTTGCCTTGATACTCATTGGAACACATGAGTGCCTCGTTTATCCAGCATCCCATCCAAAAAATCCTCCCTAAAGGATGTTCATTGTGGCATACTCAAACTTGAAATGTTGATTCCTACTTGGTAACTGGTATTTGGACTCTTTATCCTTAATAACGGATGAATTACTAACGCCAATATACGTCTGATTTGACTCAAAGTACAATAAACTGAAGAAAAAAAATACGGTTAGAGAAGACAGTTGCCCCGTTCAACCCCATTTCTTCGAGCATGTTCGTTACTAACCTTGAATATGATTCGGTCTCTCTTGTCGACGTTTCTGACGCAGTAGATGTGTCAATCAGCTCCCATTCTCCATTTTCCTGAATAACACATTGCAATTTTATTGCAGTTTTCCTACATGAGGTACACGTCACATTTTCAGTTACAGATAATCATTACAAAATACAGAATACAGACATTTTATTTGTAAACAAAGGCCTCCGGCCCAAAATACAGTATAACATATAAACAAACATATTAAGTTGTGTATAGTCCCTACATCTATTGTAGTAAAATCATACTAAGAGAAAAATAATAAATATGATATGGTCGCCAAGATTATTCTTTTTTATCTATTTTTGCCATGATTTTCGATACATAAATTGCCAGTTTTCTTATATATATATCGTTGGTAGTCTGGAGTAGAGTGTGAAAATCAAGTCGCTCTCTACTACCAGAATACCAACTATATCGATACATATTTCTATCATATTCACCCCTTGTACAAATAAAGAACACATGATACTCGTCTTCTAAGAGAAGAATATCCCTAGTTGAGAAACAATGAAGACAGACTCGGTCTTCTCTATTTATATTCAAATGCCTACCTAGTTCTATATTAAGTCTGTGACTAGAGCATCTAAACCTTGCGAACGATTTTCTTAATGGAAACGAAATGTCGGTTGTTAAATACCTTTCTGGGTTTAATAAAGTTTTAAAATATTTATATTTGTCACATCTAGGGGAAGTTTCGACACTTTCGTCCAATTCTGACTGGCGCAGTCCTTAATTCGCTGTTTAAAAGTAGCTGAAAAGAGTCTGGTGTCATCAATATGATGGAATAGCCAAACATGGCCGAAACCATACGAAAACAACAGATCTCTTACTTTTGAGGTCCAATTAACTCTACCAGATTCGTCTATTCTTTTTAACATTAAATAACAATTACGTGGATATCGATGTTGCGGCATGCGAATTAACTTGCACCAGTGGGAAACACATTTTGAATAGTAATTTACATACAAAGGGTATCGTCCACATTCCCCTAAAACCATGCAATTGTTAACAGACTGATTAACTCCAAGGAAGTATCTACAAAAATCAATATGAATTATTTCTATTTCTTCTGCATACGATTTACCTCAAATATCTGACCCGTATGTAAGAATGGGAAGTACCATTGAGTCAAATAATTTAAACATCTCATGGTGTTGGAGATTTCCAAAATTATGTTGAAAACGTTTCAGAACAAAAATAGACTTTTTAGCTTGTGCACAGAGTTTGGATTTGGTCATTGACAAAGAAAGTTTTGGGGTGAAAACAATCCCCATGTATTTGTTAAATTAGGTGACCTTTATAATATTATATTGTCATTAAATCTCCATTGTTCATAGTTACGCAAAGGACGACCATTCCTAAAAACCATTATCTCAGTTTTCTTTAAATTCACTTTCATACCTGAAAACATAAACGTCACATTAACAACAACAAATATTCATGTACGTGGCAATTCAGAAGGAAAGAAAAGGCAACGATTAGTTGCAATTAGATTGGGCTAAATGATCTTAAAATTCAACAAGGCAATGGAATATAGACCCTCGGTAAACATAACAAACATATTGACAGTCGTGTATTAACAGTATCCATGGCAACCAAACCGTTTACCTGGAAATGGTCCATCCTATAGGCCGGAGACTGGAAGAATAATGCTACCTCATTGGATGTGTAGGCCCATGTACTTAAAACGATTCTGAAATTAAACGATGGTACATTAATTCCTCCTCTTATAGATATGTGTCCGAACATCGTCCTGCTAAAATTATACTGGTATGGCTAAGTAATGCAAAGTAGTTGTTAGCACCATATTTACCCACTTTTTATAGATTCAAATTTCATTACATCAAGAGCCTTGTCGAAAGTCTATAAAGATTACAACTTTGTCATTCAACAAACATATCTTTGTTTATGGTCACTTAATTCGATCACAAGGTATAAAGACGTTCTCGTGTTGAGATTGTAAAACATGGAACTCTTAGATTTATTCAAATTGGAATTTGACATGGTTTAAAACGCAGAAAATAAATCGATTGATGAAGCAAATGTATCAAAAATTGTTCAAATACTAACTTACGTTACAATCTCTGCTACAAAACCACAAGAATAAACATAAGTGTGCGTTGGTACGTTTTATGTAGACTACGAAGGGGTCCTTATGCGGTGGAGGAAAGTGGTCCAGGGATAGAGCGAAGGTCGTGGGTTCGAATCCTGTGAGAAGCGGGATCTGCCTTGTAACATATCATTAATCCGCGTTGGGCGCGAGTATTGGTTATGTATCCGGGAAGCAGAATCGTGAGTGATAAAGCTAGGTTATAGAACTTGGTTCAAAATCGCTGTAAAATAAATAGGTTTGAACTAAACTAGACTAAGTAGTCCTAACGATAGAAAAAATTGAAAACCTACGTGCATGTCTGTATATCGAGGGGGTAGTATGTAATGTCCACCTCACAGTACGTCTCGTAAATACCACCAGGGGACCAGACAGCAGCACCAGTCGAGATCATTCGGATTAACGTTTTGGTGTCACTGATTACCGCTAGCTTGTTCACGCTGTAACATAGAAATTTGTCCTTTTGTTATACTCGTATACAAAGTCTTCTGAAGCAAAGGCTATCTAGCCCTTCATGTTATATAAGGAATGATTAATTCAGTTGTCTTTCATTGTACATTTACTATAGTAAATTCAAAAGAATGAAGATATTCAAACATTCAATTCAATTCAATCTCTTTATTGCCTCCTTTACAGAAGATAAACCAAAGTATAAACATTTGTTTTTCAAAACATAAATAAAGAAATGAGAAGTATGTATAAACATGAAAATATGAAAACCTAGTAGGAAAAAACCCACAAGAAATGATTCCTCGTAGCTACCTCCCCCCCCACACACACACATACCCGCATACGCCCACATACATACGCTTTTGCCCCTGCGCACTGCCACACATACAATGACATATTATGTAAGCATAGGACATAGATAAGCACAACTCATTTCATCCATTGGCAAACACATGGGCATGAATTAAATGAATGAAAATGAAAATAATTGTAAAGAAATGACAAAGTGACATAATTATGCAAATAAAAAGTGTCTTATCACATGATTAGTGGTTCTGAAACGAGCCTAATGCACATCTATAGCCATCTTCATGTCATGTTGTATCAACGATAAGGAATTCAGAATAAGGTTTTCTGCAACATTACATACGTTACCAAGAGCTCAGAATGCATGAGCTCACAAAGTAGTGTGCCGTATTACATTTACAGAACTGAATTCATAATTAAAGATTCTGCTATGTTGAATTAACAACTATACACTCAGAATGAAATATTCGCCATGTCACATTAGAAAAATTCATTCTGGACACAAAAAAAAAACAGTTTCATGTTTCATAGTTACATGTATATAGCTACCGTTGTATCTTTTATGCTGGTACTTTGTAGAGTTATGACGATTAAATATTTGCCTTCAATAGAAAAAGTAATATCTTAATCATTAGTTGGTACCTTAGATGATTAGAAAAAAACTGGCTTTAATTTCTTCAACTGAGAGTAAACTAGAAAATGTTAGCAAATAAAGTTATTTGGTTAAAAAGGCAAACATGAGTTGACATGTTAAGCAAAAATATTCGACACACGGCAAAAGAGACAAAAGAAAGAAAGGTAGGTGCTTTACACGTTGAAACATAACCCGGAATGATTAAAAGAATGAAATGCATGAATGTGATACAAGAAATACGTATCTTGGTTAATGGATCTGCTATTGAACTTATTTCGAATACATTTTTATCTGAACGTAAGGAAACATGGTACTAGTTTAGTTTCATCTAGTTCTGAGGGTTCTAAGATTGAGCATTTACTGGAAACATCCTCGAAAACTGGAAATGTCAGCATACAGCATTTATAATTAATTAGAATATTTGAGGATTTCCCGCGCCATCTAATGATCTACACTTTGTTTAAGTGGTAACCATGACAGTGTGGTGAGAATTCTGGGTAGTGTTTTATTAAACATATCGTGCTAAGAATCTGCCTAGGCAACAAAGCAAAAGAGATAGGACGAGAGGCATCAAACGGCATGCCCCTTGCAAATGTTGCTGTTTTGTTTAAGATATTATCCATGAGCTCTGCAGGGATATTGCCACAAGGCTAGATGCGACTAGTCGGTTCGATTAAGTCTTATTTCTGCCTAAAAGGATCAAGGATAAGGGTATCAGTCTAGCTAAGATATAGATTAATCGAGAACCTCTAGTTTCTACGTGAACAATACGTGGATATGGGAACCAGGCTAGCTGAGATATGTTTTCTTGGATGGTTTCTCGTTTCTTTGAGAGTATGCGGATAAACGCGCTTAGGTAGTTACGACAGTTCATTCGGGTAACCCTAGTTTCTATGTAAACAGTGCATGGATACAGACACTAGACTAGCTACGACATAGTTTGTTCGAGTAGCTCTCTTTTGTATGTGAATAGTCCACGGGTAAGGTCACCAGGCTAGCTACGACATAGACTATTTGAAAGACTTTATGTACAATGTAAACAGAACATGGGTAATGACACTAAACAAGCTACGACAAAGTTTGTTCGAGTAAGTTTATTTTCTAGGTAATCTGCTCATAAATTAGCGCACCTGAGTGACTACTGTACCGTTTATTGGGGTGGCTCTAATTTATATGTAACAGCAAATGGATAAGGTCGCTAGGCTAGTAAAGACAACCTTTATTTGGATGCATCTAATTCCTATGTGAACATAAAATGGATGAAGTCACATTGCAACAACCTCACCTGTTTTCTATGATAATGGCGGGACGCCACATATATGATTCGGACGAAAAAAGAAATTTGATGTAACGGTAGTTGGACAATTTCACCCATTCTAATCGCGGGTCCTTCTATTCCTTTTAAAACATATAGAAACAAAAGGAACATTTAGACTAGAAGTTATATCATTTAACCCTTTGCCTCAAACTACCCTACTTTGATGAATCTGCTTCGGACGTCTTTTACAACCGTTTTGACACAAGGATACATTGGTGCTTTTTAGAAGCTTATCTTTTTATATCCCATATCATAAAGAAAATACCCTTTATCATGCAACCTTTGTTTTCTATTGTATCTTTTCTCAATTTGAACCAGTTACATTTTCCAAGTACGGGGAAATGGTAAAAACATAAATCAAATGTTGAACTTCATCTTTGAAGTAGCGGAGATGACATCTGTAAATATTTGAAGATGTATTAGTTATTTGTGTCGAAACTATGGCAAATTATCTGTCACAATTTTTCGTGAATCATCTGCTTTCGCCCTTTAACGCAGATGTATGAAAGAAATGGTTAACCTGTAAAAGGATCGAAAACATAAATGAACATAAGAAAACCCGTGCGACGGTTAAAAACGAATAATCAACTAGTAATCGACATTGGATTTAAGATGTTGGTTTGGACTACGAACATTTGGTTTAATTGGTTTCTTAAAAATGGAGTTTTTGTTTTTCAACATTAACAAAACAAAACTGTATGCAGCGGACTGTACATCTTCATAACAAGGCTATAGCCCAACAAAGGTAAATGGATATCAAAACGAAGGACTTGAAAAGGGAGAAGACATTTATAAAACCAGAAAATCTTTCCATACACATATAATGTTACCTGAATTCTTTTAAAATCAAAACAAAGAAAGCAAAACGGATGAGTAATGAGCCATAACAAGCCAGTTAAAAGAAGGAAATTGTCATATGTACAAAGAAACCCCAAATCGGTTTTAGTACTAAGTAAGTTTTTTATACTTTCCCTAATATGAGACTTTGTTCGAAATGAATTTACGAGCAGACATGAATAAAGCAATCAAATGCGTTTTTCTGTGAGAAATTTATAATGAAACATCTGTGTCAAATCGATACATCGGTTTTTAGAAACATTGAGATGAGTAAACGTTAGCGATCATAGAGTAAGGGGTTAGCAACCTGCTAAACGTCTATAATTATTTGAAATGTCACTTGAAAAGCCGCATGAGAGAAGATTATGAAAATCGTCGATGGAAAATGAGGAGAAAACAGACCATTTCTAGTTTCCCGCTTTCATTTGTTTCACAAACAAATGTGCCTTTAAAATCAATCAAAACTTTATATTTGCCTTCTACAATCCCTTTTGACAGCAAATCAAAGAACTTTTGTTCAGAAAAACTATGACAATCTACAACCCTTTCCGTATCATTAAACCAGGTGAATGGTCAAATGTAAATGGCAGTACCTGACGACATTTGTTTATGATGAAACATTCGACTTTCTTTGGAAATAATGGAGAGTGTCAATAAAACACATATATCGCATGTTAGATGTTTTAAATATACGTATAAGTATTATGTAAAAGTAGATTTGCGTAAGCATGCATAGATAATATGATAATGTGATATTTATAAGATGTTTTCTGTCATGATAAGCTTATTAGTCAAACTTGATGGCATCAACTGTAAGACAATTGAGATGTTATTATATATGTGAGTAGATAAACGTAAGCATGTGCATATTGACTGAAAAACCAATAATTGTTGAAAATGAAACATCTTCTTTGAAGATGATAAGGGAGTCTTAATTCATATAATCAAACCGTTTGTTATATCAGTTATGTATGTTATATGTGAGTAGATACAAGCAAGCGTGGCCAACAAGAAAGCAATCAAACAAGTAGAAACCACACCACATATTGACCACGTTTCTGTATAAACAACACAGTTTTATCTGTTCTCGATTAAAAGCATGGATAACAAGATAACAAGCAAATGGAAACCACACCACCCATGGAACGTTTCCGTATATGCAACACATGTTTACCTGTTCTCGATTATTAGCAAAGATAACAAGAAAACAAGCAAACAAACAAACAAAAACCACATCACCTATGGACCGCGTTTTACCTGTTCTCGATTATAATGGCGGGCCGCCACATATAAGTTTCGGACGAAAACAAAATTTGAATGTTAGAGTAATTCCAATTACCCTGCCATGTTAGACGGGTGTCGGTCCAAACCTTCAAAAACAACAAACACGTAATGTATCTGCTTAACCTTTTCCTAAACAATAACATTTGACCACTTTGTTGCAGACGACTTTAGAAAACATTGTGGGAAAAGGAGAAATTGCTCTTAACGAGCAATTTCTCCTTTTCCCACAAGGTTTTCTGCTCTATCTAAAGAATCTTTTCCAATTTCATCACATTTTGAAATGTCGTCTGCAAACTCTTTTAATTTTGGACAGTCAAAATTTATTGTTTGGGAAAGGGTTAAGAAGACTTTAGAAACTAAGGTGTAAAAAAAGAGAAGAAAAGCAACCGTTTCTATCATGGAAACGTGCTGGACAGGAATTTTCTTGTAAGCCTTTATCGTCTTCTGTTGTTTTCAGTTTTGACCTGTTACAAGCTTCCATATGACAAATGCAAATTCAATCGTAATACCTTATTTCACAATACATATCATTGTAACATCTGCTGTGACCAGGGTTCCGGGCTCTTAACAAAATGAGAACGTATCAATGACAACATATTTATCATTTTCTCGCGTAACAAAATGAGAACGTATCAATTACGACATATTTATCATTTTCTCGCAATAATCTTTTGTCCATTTAACAAAGAGAAGAGTCTCTTGCAACTCACTATACTTGGTTTGTCGTATTTAGCAATTACTGTTCTTATCGTATTTAGCAATTACTATTCTTGTCGTATTTAGCATTTACTATTCTTGTCGTACTTAGCATTTACTATTCTTGTCGTATTTAGATTTTACTAATCTTGTCGAATTTAGCAATTACTATTCTTGTCGTATTCAGCAATTACTATTCTTGTCGTATTTAGCAATTACTATTCTTGTCGTATTTAGCATTTACTATTCTTGTCGTATTTAGCATTTACTATTCTTGTCGTATTTAGCATTTACTAATCTTGTCGAATTTAGCAATTACTATTCTTGTCGTATTTAGCATTTACTATTCTTGTCGTATTTAGCATTAACTATTCTTGTCGTATTTAGCATTTACTATTCTTGTCGTATTTAGCATTTACAATTCTTGTCGTATTTAGCATTTACTAATCTTGTCGAATTTAGCAATTACTATTCTTGTCGTATTTAGCAATTACTATTCTTGTCGTATTAAGCATTTACTATTCTTGTCGTATTTAGCATTTACTATTCTTGTCGTATTTAGCATTTACTTTTCTTGTCGTATTTAGCAATTTCTGGTTTACTTGTTATTTGTTGTACCCTAATACATCAATGTTTGGTTATCCTTAGTGACAACTTTAATAGAACACAACAGAAAATTATTTTTTAAAAAAAAGTTCATAGTCGCATTCAATGTAATTCGTTAAAAAGTCAATTTCCCCATTGAATATTCAATAAATGACCTTTTGCTTACTTATTTCTAATGACAAGGCTTCAATGCAATACTATAGTCTTCCATTGAACCCTCGATAAGTAATTTGACATTTATCACTCGGTAAAGTACCAAATGCCATGTCATGTTTGAATGCGATTTAAAAAAAGATAAACTCAGAACCAAACCCACCATATTTGCAGACTCTTTCAATTTGTGACAGTCGAAAAGTTGGCCTTTGGTACAGGGTTAAAAGACTTACCATGGTGAAATAACCAGTAGTCGACAACTTCTGTGCTTTGATATCCTGTTGGTATGAAAACAAACTGTCGTTAATTGGTGGAGAAATGTATATGTTTAATGACCAAGTAGAGAGGTTCTCAGTCGAAAGATTGTAATGTTCAAACAGTGACATTGCAAGATGGGTTTAAAGTGCATTAATAGTATTTCAGTTAGTGTACAATGCCCGACTAACAGTTTGTGATGGAAGACTAGGACCTTATCTGACCATAGTGGAGAGGCCAAACTATGAACACTTTTGTACTTTAGACCATGCAGCATCGCTAATGGGTTAAACCGTTTGGCAGGGCCGAAAACTCAAACAATAAATTCCTAAACCTTTCTCGATAAACTTAAGCTATATTTACTCGAATAAAACCGCGACAATTCCAAGCAGTTAAAGTTACCTTTAACATATAAGTGATACGTATGTCTGATGTACGTGGTAAGGGCATGGAATGTGAGAACGGTCAATCCAGGTTCGCACCCATCTCTCGACTTTGTCAATTCATTGTGAAGTATAAAACGGTAAGATATGACTGACTTGTCCAATCACCGGTAAAAAACCTAGTTGTGTATAAAGGTGTGAACTATTGCGTCAATAAAACTGAAGCTTGTTGAACGACATTAATTCCTTTACTTATAAGTAAGATGTATTATGTGATTTGATATAGATTAGTATGTTATATTTATATACTTATATGTTTTTGTCTTAGTTTGTTTTTTGTGATTGCCCTGGCTATATTGTTGAAATGTTTTGTAAATGGCCAATGGCATATATTGATACCGAATGCCAAATAAGACTGAGTTGAGTTGAGTAAAACGATGTTACTCACCAGCGAGTTAATGGTTAACAGATTAAGTGTTATGGATACGGGCACAGTCTCGGCCGGTCTCTGTAACACCTCATAGTCGGTAAATAGTTCTGTCCGAAGGGCTGATTCAAGGTCCGTGGAGTAACTCGGCTGAGATTGGACTGTCCGAAATACTAAAATAGAAGCAAATGAAATAGAATTTAATGGTGCGAATCCAATTAATTATATATAATGAATGGCCTAGATTGAACGAATAAAAATACGACAAAAGTCAAACAGAAAAAATAAATTCCTTTTCACTGCGATGTATTTCAACACTCAGAGTGGAAACCTGTCGTTTAATGGGAGAAGCACTAAACGAAAGTTTGTAAATTTTGCACGACGCTTCAGTAGGCTACATCAATTGCTCTTCGTACAATGACTAAAAAAATGAAATGTTTGCATTTAAACCGGTTGTCGTGACTGTCAAAAGATGGCATTCCTGATAAACAACTAT
Organism: Cerastoderma edule; assembly: GCA_947846245.1. Lineage (NCBI taxonomy): Eukaryota > Metazoa > Mollusca > Bivalvia > Cardiida > Cardiidae > Cerastoderma > Cerastoderma edule. The sequence goes on from OX401419.1 coordinate 1,328,252, forward strand.
TCCCGTAAAGTAACAAAAACTCATTAATAAATACTTCTTAAGAAGAAGACGCTGAACTTTTATACAGGCTTACCTTCTTGACTTGAATGTTACAAAGCCGTAGATTGCGACATTAATGTTTCGGCAAAGAATACTTTCCAATTGCAGACAGCACATAACAGCGTAATGATATTGACAGTAAAGACTAGCATCCCCCCCCACACCCACACCCACACCACACACCACACACCACACACACACACTTTCCCCGTTGAATCGATCTTTTTATGTGACATTTTACATTTACAGTATAGTAAAACATGTATGAAGGGCATTTTCGCTTCTTATACAGGTCTTGTCGTAATGCATATTTCATTAATGTGACTTATAGGCCCATAAGGCCGGGTGTGATTCATTTACTCATATATGTTACAGGCATAAGGCCAGGTGTGATTCATTTACTCATATATGTTACAGGCATAAGGCCGGGTGTGATTCATTTACTCATATATGTTACAGGCATAAGGCCGGGTGTGATTCATTTACTCATATATGCTACAGGCATACGGCCGGGTGTGATTCATTTACTCATATGTTACAAGCATAAGGCCGGGTGTGATTCATTTACTCATATATGTTACAGGCATAAGGCCGGGTGTGATTCATTTACTCATATATGTTACAGGCATACGGCCGGGTGTGATTCATTTACTCATATGTTGCATAAGGCATACGGCCGGGTGTGATTCATTTACTCATATGTTACAAGCATAAGGCCGGGTGTGATTCATTTACTCATATATGTTACAGGCATAAGGCCGGGTGTGATTCATTTACTCATATATGTTACAGGCATAAGGCCGGGTGTGATTCATTTACTCATATATGTTACAGGCATAAGGCCGGGTGTGATTCATTTACTCATATATGTTACAGGCATAAGGCCGGGTGTGATTCATTTACTCATATATGTTTCAGGCATAAGGCCGGGTGTGATTCATTTACTCATATATGTTACAGGGTCTTCCCCAGAATTTTTTTCAAGCGCTGGGTTGTTTGATGGGGAAGGGGTGCGACAAAGGAGGGGCATCCCCTACCAATGTTGATTTCTTGTCTATGTGTGCATCCTAAAATGGTGAATATCTAGGAATATTTTTTGAATTAAAATACGAATAAAAACTGTTTTTAAACCCAATCCAATTGAACAAACAATTTTACAAGCAAGTTGACTGACTGTGGATAAATTCAAAGCGCTGTGGTCAAATTTTTAGCACATCGGGATCAATTCAAGCGCCGTGGCAGTGCTTATTTTGAAATTTAGGCGCTGGGGTTCAAGTTCAAGTAAACTTTCTTTTAAGGTAGAATACCCGTAATCCGCCATTTTGAAATGTTTCCTATCGTCGGATTACTTCGGTCGTTCATGGTATGTATCGGCCTGAGCAGGAACTATTTGTATCAAATCGAATAGTTCCGACCCCGACCGGTGTATGCCGAGAACGACCGAAATAACCCGAAAACAAAAATGTTTCAAAATGGCGGATTCCGGGTATTCTACCATAAAATAATCAATGTTGTAGTAAAACATGCAAGTTATTCAAATGACAATTCCTGATACCTAGCACTGAAACACTGCGAATACCCAGGGTATAATAAATAACTTTATCATATTAAACTTTTCCAATTGTCAGAAAGCAGAGATCTGAATATAGGTTTCGGCACAAAGTTCAATAACTAGTCACGCTTAATGACGCGCGTAATGATATCCTTTTTAACACTACAATAGACTCTTGTCATTCGGATGAGTGAAAATCACAAAGCTAACATAAACTCTATATCACGAGATAACAGGACAAAAATACCTTGATTGTTATTCACCCTTAGAATGCTGGGTCATATTCAGAAAAAGTATTTTTGTGCCGTTTGCTTTCCAAAACCTTTAATATCTGCTTAGTTTTGATGAGGACAGATACTCAGGGTAGGAAATAGGTTAGATAGATAGATATCTTTTATTTGACCACCACTTATGTGTGTAGTCATTTTTTACAAAACATATAAACATACAATATATACTAGTCAATAATCAAAGTACAATTACATACAATTTAAATAATTTCATCTATTTCAATGTGGATGAACTATATTAATAATTAAGTAATATTATGCGTAAAATATGTTCTCTCTTTAAAAGCAAATTTGAGATATGTTGCTAAATTTTTATCGCATGATTTTAAAAGCTGTATGAATCTAATCATGCTTGGTCTTTTATAAGAACACAGGCCAGCCGCCAATTTACGTGGCGGATGGCCTGAATATAACCTGTTTACATAAGCATGAAGTCGTGTCCAGCACTATTAATTAATACAATGACATTCAACACATGTAATCCTGTTTTCATAAAAATCTTCTGGGAAGTGCTTAACAATGTCATCAATTTCTGATTTTTTTTCAATCGGTTTTCTTATTTAGCTTCGTGTGCTTGTAGAATAAAGCAAAATATCTCATTTGAGAATGATGACAACCTAACAAAATAGTTTTTTCTCATTTTTAGTAAAACCCTTTTTTGTCATCTACATTCTTTTCATTTGTGACTTTGAAATCATGAAACTCTTGGGCGCATTTTTCTTATGATTAAGCCCTCACCAATGATTACCCACTGAAAAATGTGTGTTTCGACATGAGCAATTTCTGCTTTTGTCACGATTGTTTATAACATGTCCGAAGGTGCGTTGTCATGATGGAAAGGTTAGAATTCATTTTTCTCTTCTAATTAACTCGTTATGAAAATATTTGTTCATTAAAGCAAATAGGTCAATCTACTGCAATCAGGTACACTATAAACTCGCTCCAACAATATTTAGACTGAAATATATTTTGTATTACTCCTTTATCACTGTAATTATCTTGTTTGAATTCCCTGCAATTAGAAATGTTATTACATCAAAGAACTCGTCTTTGTTTTAGAATCTAGGTATGCTAACACTAATTGAAAACATCTAGACTAAATGTTTTTTATTCACACGAATTACAGATTGTTACATTTTCCCCTTAATTAGATTCTCTTTTTCCATAGATAAACTGTTTGTTTGATTTTGGGATTTACGTTACTTTCAACAGTATTTTAGTTATATCGAAGTTGTCAGCGTATTCATGTTCTCTGTATTTCCCCACCAGTACTGCACGATATTCTTTCCCGGTCTCCTTTTGCTTCCATACATGAAATATGTGTATGTTTATGTTAAAATGTTTTTGTTTGCATGACGAGAAATATTTGTACGTATAAGTTATTAAGATTCTTTTCTAAAATTTTATTCATGAAAATAAAAAGTCGGTAGTGAGAGACGTATTTATCGTGTCGCACTGACTACACCAAGCATCCGAAGGAATAGAGACAGAATCGGGACGCGAACCCTGAAAAGGAAAAAAAGCGAGCATCACATGTGTTCTACCATCCTTTACAACAGTTATACTATACAAGTATGCCTTTTTCCAGAGAAAAGTTTCCAATACTGTCTGATACCTTTAAACTACTGCGTGAAAAATTAAAAAAGGATAAGTAGATGGATTTCTTTTGAATTTTCGGGGTCATTATACTGAATCTTAAACCAGTGAACCCTCAGACATCAAAACTAATAATAAGCTCATTTATTGTATAATCGGACGAGGTGCATTTGTGTTTAGTTTTGTCAAATATTACCTATTATAACAGACAGAGACAGATTCAAGATCGTATTGAATGCTTGTATGACGATGTTCGTCAGGTAAATTATGCCTTAACCTTTTATCAAACAATAACGACATTTGACCAGTTTGTTGCAAAAGACTCTGGAAAACTTTGTCGGAAAAGAAGAAATTGCTCATAACGAGCAATTTCTCCATTTCCCAGAATGTTTTCTACCCTATCAGATGATTATTTTTCAATTTCAAAACATTTTGAAATGTCGTCTGCAAACTCTTTAAATTTGGGACAGTCGAAAATTTGGTGTTTGGTAAAGGGTGAACAAAAACATCTTAATATGGTTTTACAAGTTATCGCCCCAGGTTACGTTTGTTGATTGACCTTAAAGGTGCTTGCTAACAAAAAAGAAAAATTGAAATTCAAAGAAGAAAAAAAGAACAAAAGAATGTACATTTTTGTTATGTTGTTTAATTTACAGTTATAAGTAGCAATTAAAATCATAATTAATTCAAGAAGCGTCAATTTATTTTAGTATTTGAAGTTAACATGCGTTAGATCTCAAGAGCGATGTAACGCTCTTGGATTAAAATGCATATCAATTCACTCGTAAATACTTTAAAGAATAAAAAACGATCTATTTTTGCTCCCAAGCGTACAATAAGTATTATATAACAGTAATTATGTTGAGCAGTTTAAAATATTTTTAAATTTTGATTTCTTTAAAACTGCTCAAAGATTGACTGGAAAAGAGTCATTGGAAGCGAAGTTAGATCGTTTTAATTCTTTAATGTGTGTTAACACTGAATTGACGTAACTGAGAAGAAAAGCTGCTCCTTTGGACGTTAGTAACACAACTGGGAAAGCAATGCTGCACTTTTTACACCCAATAACATAACTGGGAAAGAAATGCTGCGCTTTTTACACCCAATAACACAACTGTGAAAGAAATGCTGCGCTTTTTACACCCAATAACATAACTGGGAAGAAAAGCTGCTCCTTTGGACGTTTATAACATAACTGGGAAAAAAAAGCTGCTCTTTTTACACACAATAACTTAATTTGGAAAAAAGGTTGCTCTTTTTGACGTCAATAACGGAACTGGGAAAGAAAGGCTTCTCTTTTTGACATCAATAAAGAAACTAGGAAAGAAATCTTACTCTTTTTGACGTCAGTAAAGGAACTAGGAAAGAAAGGCTGCTATTTTTGTCGCCAATAACGGAACTGGGAAAAAAAGGCTTCTCGTTTTTACGTCAATAAAGTAACTAGGAAAGAAAGGTTACTCTTTTTGACGTCAACAAAGGAACTAGGATAGAAAAGCTGCTCTTTTTTATGTCAATAACGGAACTGGGAAAGAAAGGCTTCTCTTTTTGACGTCAATAAAGTAACTAGGAAAGAAAGGTAACTCTTTTTAACGTCAATAAAGGAACTGGGAATGAAATGCTTCTCTTTTTGACGTCAATAACGGAAATAGGAAAGAAAGGGTGCTCTTTTTTACGTCAAAAACGGAACTAGGGAAGAAAAGCTGCTCTTTTTTTACCTCAATAACGGAACTGGAAATGAAAGGCTGTTCGTTTTGACGTCAGCAACGTGACTTGGAAAGAAATGCTTTCATAAGGTTTTCATGAAGACCCACAATGAATGCATTGATAGGTGAACTGAAATATTTAGCCGTGATAAAGAGGAAGTACTGTTGAAAAATACTTTTTACCCTTTCTCAGTTATAAGATATTTTTAATATGCTTGACATGAGCTCAATGATGACACAACATATTCGTTCTACATAGATTGCCTTTTTCTTTTTTAAAAACAAAACTGTCCTATATTTTGAAACGTTATTAAAAATAACATCTATATACTTTTAATTTTTGTCTGTTCACAATTCTGTAATTTTAAATTGGAAATGTTATATATCTGGAAGTTAGTGGCTTATATTATCTAAATATCCAAATTTCCATTAGAGAAACGTGATTTCTATAGTTCAACTATAGAGCTTTTACCTACCTCTGTCAAGTAATAGTTTGATTAATTAACAGCTTGACCTACCTGAAAGGGCTACAAGAACCGGAAGAAAATGACACATATCCATCATAAACATTCCAATAAAGATACTGTTGTAAGGAAGGATGACTTTCCTTTTCAGACACGATTAACAGTCATCACCATTTGTATGTGTGGCACTGAAAGGAAACAAAATTAATATCCAGTATACAGTAACTTCGCTGACGACGAAGAAAAAATAATGGCGATTTAATCCATGATGATGATGATGTTGCTGATCCTTTTGTCGTATATGTTGTGCACATCCTTAAATAATAATCCTAAATATTCTATGTTCAAACTAACAATATTTCAGTTATATACTTGGATTACCATCCATGCATGCATCCTGAAATGAATACAACACGATAATCCTTAGATTGCTTGGTAATTGTTCAAAAATCAATTTTTGTGTCGTCTGCTTTCCAAAACCTTAAATATCAGCTCAATTCTGTTGAGGAAAGACACGCAAAGTAGCAAACAGGTTCGATCACAGGTCAGTCGTCAATTTACGCGAATATCTAAAATCACATATGATAGGTTTATGGTGAGTTAAATGAAAATATAAACCGGATTCTATATACTACAGGTTTATAAGAGAGCAGCAATTAAAACAAGACACACCTCACTTCAGACCATATTGGCATACAGTTCATTTCCATTTGGAATATAAACGTACATAGAGAGAAAATATATTTTCCCATAAATATTTCTCATCTATTGTTTCGTTCAATTTGTACAAGTCTCGCAGTTCTAGCAATTGCTAAACACGATATAACACGATATAACACGATAACACAAACTATTCAAATTTACGCTGGATAAATATAAAAGAAAGTACCTTTATATTAGTTTCCAGCGTTTATCAAAGAGCTACGTCGTATTTATTTATCTCCTATTAAACTTAAATACCCACGACCAATTAACCGTCACAGTTCGCTTCTATTGAATACTGTTATTATACCCTACCTACCCAGACACATTGGGTGTCTAATTGCGGTATTGGCTGTACTCCGTATACAATTATCGCAATAATAACTATATCATATCTTACAGGGGTCGCGCAAGACACTCATAAGGTCTTTTTCAAAGTAAAGTATGATATTTGTTAACCTGTTTGCTACTTTGATTATCTTTCCTCATAAAAATTAAGCAGATATTTAAGATCTTGGAAAGCAGACGAAAATACATTTATATTTAGGAAATTACCTAGCATTTTAAGGGCTAAGTCGTTCAATTCTTACGAACAATGTCCGAGACGAAGCATAGCGAAAGAAAATCCACTTTTGGAATTAGAGTCCCTTGTTGGGATTTGATCCCAGAGTCCAAGAGCATAACCTCTGAGCTTAAGAGTCTGCTCTGTAAAGCAGATGTTAGATATTGTCGTTTTTTATTTTCGGTAGGACAAAAAGAATGCAGAAACAATAGTTGCATTCTATATGGTCTATTATGTCTTGTTAACCCATTTCTCGATTTTGGTCTTTTCGACTAGTCCAAATTGAAAGCAACATCAGACGACAATATATTATTGCCGTTAACCCTACACCTTGAACATTGCCAAGAAATTTTATTTATTTCCAAATTCTAACAAATTTAATATCCTTATGTCTAATAAGGACGCAGTCATTATAAGAAATTTGGCCATGTATGTATATTATGCTACAGAAAAAAGGATTCAGGAGTTGGATAGAGTGGGACTTATGAACAAGCTTTGAATATGTATGATTTATAATTATGTTTTATATACTCTCTCTTTGATACGTAACAACTATGACGTGTCTGTATCATAATTGTTGAGGGCGTTGTTGCCAATGGAGAATCCGTTTATTAGGAACGAATTCTACTTTGGGCACAACGTTATCAACTTATTATTTCAAATTGTAAAATGATACGGTATAACAGAAAATTTGGTGAAAATCTTTGCAGTCGTTCCATGGAACGTTACCTCGGCCTGTTATCAGGCACGTTTACGTTTTATTGGAACGATGTCACCTGTTCTTGGAGGATCCTTCCATTTTGGACAAATTCATTTAAGATCAATCATACTGCATGCTTTAGAAAAATTTGAAATTCCAATTGATTTAATGAGCACAGCTCTGAAGACTTTCGTACTATATAGTAATCTTACCAAATAATATTGAACTCTGCTGCTGAGATATATGCCGCATTTCTTCATCAACTCCATCAAAACAATATAAGAAGAATACTCTAACATTCCCACAGCAAACGAGACCTAAAATCAATAGGCGAAAAAAGAAACTTTGATTTATGCATGTGTTTCTTTAAAAAGATATATGAAAAGCCTACAAACAATATATTGGAAAAGACTATATATTGCAAAACAGAACTTGAAATCATAAGAACAGTGAAGCTCAATTTTAGGAAGCTTATTGTACATTTATGGACATGAACTTCTAATCACGATGCCTCTCGTAGCATGTTTTCAAATCATGGTAACACAAGATTTGAATGTTAATGAGAGGTAGTGTCTGACTCAGCTAACTAACAGAACGAAATTCTGGTGGTTATACCAATCCTCACACACCTTCTTAGGCAGTAGAAAGGAGTCTTCATAAAAACATATACTATGACCAAAAGAGTTCACTTTCAATACATTTGCTAAGGTAGTTAATAAGATACTAACTTGCACACAAAAATCTGTAATCATTACCGCATTGATGTTACTCCAGATGAAGAAGTTAAACTCTCCTTATTCTTCCAATTGTCAATCAAAAATAACTAAATATTTTGACTCTACCGTCAGACACATGATCAGATGTTATTAACATTTGACTTCAATGAGATAAATATTATTCTGTATGCTACTATGTCACATTTTATAAGACAATTTCATGAAAATACCCACCTGTTTTCAAATCAAGGTCAGGTATAGACAGGATGTTTGTTATTGAAAACACTTTTGACTTTCCCCGCACACTATCCAATTTCATCTGCAAACCTTAACATTTGGTTTCCATAACATGACGTATGCAACTGTCCTTCACTTGCAGTGTTGTACGTAAGACCTCATCTTGAATAAAGAAGAAAACCATAAAATTGATCATTTGAAAAATGTGTTTATTAGGTCTTTGGAAAAATAAAGTTATGTTTTAAACATATTTAATAGGACTTTCAAGGTCCATATTCAACTTGTGTTAACACGTTCAGGAAGATGTCTTTAAATATGATTACGCATCATTAAAAGTCAACTTTTGTATGTCATAAGACAAAAATGACACAACCAGGGCAAATATTTGAGGATGAATTATGCTCGGTCAATTTGGGTAAAATAACAATTTGATACTTTAAACGCAAAAAGAAATCTATCTTGAGATAATATATGATAAAAGGTTAGCAAAATCTGAGTACTTACAGCTAAAATCAATAATGATTCCCGGGGATGTTTAACTTTTACTGAGTAGTTCGCCATTGTGGATTTGACGACGCGTTTTTCTTTGAGGAAGCTGCAGTCTGTTCAAAATTGATTTTCAAAATCGCGCAGTCTTTCATTTTGGCCAATGAAAAACCCGATACCAGATTTGCGCATGCGCATTTACTACTTCCTGATTAAGGCAAAGCCGGACCCAGGCAAAGGTAAATAAACTTGCCCAATATTTACATGTATATTTTTTGACGAATTATTCGTCTTTTGTTTTCCTTTACAGGTGGGACAGCATGATGAAAACACTGGTCGATTTTTGGACGCAACAATTAATTAATTGTCTGTTAACATTTCTACAAATCACTGCGTTGTGTTATTTTTTTATGTAGGTGTTATTTCGACCGTTCCACCAATTCGGATGGCGGTGAACAATGCTTTGCGTTGCTTTTTGCATGATCCACGGATAATTGTACTTCTGCATTTTTTTACACAAATCATTGACTTCTTGTTTCCATGTGAGTTTGTGTGTGGTAAAATATGATTAGATTGTAATCAAGAGACAGTGACAAAGTATATATACATGTATGTTGTTCATCATTGCCACTTATTTGTACGGTTCCTGACAGACTGGTTCATTATCTTCATAATTGATTGATAGACAGGATCTTTGATATAACTTTGGAATTTCACCAGTACTAACATAGCGTTCTGAAATTTGATATTAAAGGACCACATTTAAATGTGGCCAAATATTTTAAGGATATGATTTGATTCCTGGCTGCAATGGTCATGTAGATTTAAGCTGTGTTTGACAATCAGTTTCCTCCTTGCTTTTATGTGTTAATTATGTCTACCAAATTGAACAATTAAATGAATTGTGTGTCTATATCTTTATATGGGGTTAAATACAATGCCAAGATACTATGCAATTACATTACGGCTCTCTTGGGATTTTAATTACCAGAATTATGCTAGTGCTTTGATCAAAGTGTCTTGGGTCACAATTATTGAATACAAATATGGAGATATTTAAGCATGCAGTATCATTTAACTAATTCATGAAGTCAAAATAGTAAAATTTAAGAAAACATATCCAGAGTTACAGCTTATTTTTATTTGGTCATCACATTTAAAACATAACTTTATTTTTCCAAAGACCTAATAAACACATTTTTCAAATGATCAATTTAATGGTTTTCTTCTTTATTCAAGATGAGGTCTTACGTACAACACTGCAAGTGAAGGACAGTTGCATACGTCATGTTATGGAAACCAAATGTTAAGTTTTGCAGATGAAATTGGATAGTGTGCGGGAAAAGTCAAAAGTGTTTTCAATAACAAACATCCTGTCTATACCTGACCTTGATTTGAGAACAGGTGGGCATTTTCATGAAATTGTCTTATAAAAGGTGACATAGTAGCATACAGAATAATATTTATCTCATTGATGTCAAATGTTAATAACATCTGATCATGTGTCTGACGGTAGAGTCAAAATAGTTAGTTATTTTTGATTGACAATTGGAAGAATAAGGAGAGTTTAACTTCTTCATCTGGAGTAACATCAATGCGGTAATGATTACAGATTTTTGTGTGCAAGTTAGTATCTTATTAACTACCTTAGCAAATGTATTGAAAGTGAACTCTTTTGGTCATAGTATATGTTTTTATGAAGACTCCTTTCTACTGCCTAAGAAGGTGTGTGAGGATTGGTATAACCACCAGAATTTCGTTCTGTTAGTTAGCTGAGTCAGACACTACCTCTCATTAACATTCAAATCTAGTGTTACCATGATTTGAAAACATGCTACGAGAGGCATCGTGATTTGAAGTTCATGTCCATAAAAGTACAATAAGCTTCCTAAAATTGAGCTTCACTGTTCTTATGATTTCAAGTTCTGTTTTGCAATATATAGTCTTTTCTAATATATTGTTTGTAGACTTTTCATATATCTTTTTAAAGAAACACATGTATAAATCAAAGTTTCTTTTTTCGCCTATTGATTTTAGGTCTCGTTTGCTGTGGGAATGTTAAAGTATTCTTCTTAGATTATTTTGATGGAGTTGATGGAGAAATGCGGCATATATCTCAGCAGCAGAGTTCAATATTATTTGGTAAGATTACTCTATAGTACGGAAGTCTTCAGAGCTGTGCTCATAAAATCAATTGGAATTTCAAATTTTTCTAAATCATGCAGTATGATTGATCTTAAAGGCCTAGTCTTTGGAATGTCTGGTATCTTATCTCCCACTGGGCACCCTACAGGGCAACAATACAGTTCCACATCATGGAGCAAATTTCCTGTATATTACTTGATAAGGAATGGCTGGTCAGATTATGCAATACCCCAACCCTTCGGTTTCTCATGATGTAGAATATTGATAAGAAATACGTGTTTGGTTATAGCTTTCTTTATCTAAAACAAGGATTTACATGATTAATAGATTTTTCTTAATAAACTGACAAGAAATATAAAAAAAAATGAACTAACACTTGTCAAAGTTATAAAATGGATGATGATGATGATATACTATAGTGATGATGATGATATACCTCAGAGGAACTATGACATTCCCTGCTGCAAGTCATTCTTACGTAAATTAATCTTTATTCAAGGTACAAATTAAAAAAGCAGTCCCCTATTAAAAACCTATCCAAAATTCCAAAAATATATTTCAAGTCTTACATAGAAAAAAATTCTGCTTCGATTTTCATAATGTAGAATATCAATAAGAAATAAATGTTGAATTCTTGATTTCTTTATTTAAAACAATGATTTACAAGACAAGTGGAATTTTCTTAATAAACTGTTAAGAAATGTGAAGAAAATAATAAGTTAGTTATTCCATAAATTTTCACTCGTTATACTTATAACATTGATGATGATGATGATGATGCTTTTGATGATAATGTTGATGATGATGATGGTGATTTTGATGATAATGTTGATGATGATGATGATGATGATGATTTTGATGATAATGTTGATGAGGATGATGATGATGATGATGATACTACAGAGGAACTATAACTATGCTGCAAGTCATAATTACGTAAAATGATCTTTGTATAAGGCACAAATTGAAAAAAAAAAGAAAAACCTACTAAAAAACCTTTCAAACTTCAAAAAAAAATATTTGAAGCCTATTTGAAAAAAAATCAATTCTGCTGCTTAAATGTCCTCTTTAAAAGAAATTGTCAAAAGAAACCCATCAGTTTGACACAGTGCTATACATGGTATTACGTAATCCCAATTAATTATCACAGCTGGTCATCACACCGGGTGGGCATCTGGTTATTGGTTGGGGGGGTCAATTAAAGAAGGACTAAACTAGGCCTTTAAATGAATTTGTCCAAAATGGAAGGATCCTTCAAGAACAGATATATAACATGGGCTATATAACTATTCAGGACAGCCACAGGACACATTTGATGCACTTCACAAGACTGTGTTGTCAGACTTATTTTTTGATCATTTCTGCTTCAAAAGTATCTCGCCTTGCATACAAGAGAGCACACATTTTTTTTGTAATTGTATGCCATCTTAGAATAGTTTTGTTTCTTGATCTTATCAGTTATAAGTTGAAAGAGAACCTATGTATATCATGATGCATCAACCACAGTGTAAAAAGCTTTTCCCAAACTTCATCTAGATTGTTATTCATGGGCAAATATGATCCTTCTATGCCGCTCTCGTGTTTGACCTCTGGTAGTCCTGCCTCCAAAACACTTAAACAATGATGCTTGTCATGACTATTCTTTCCTCCCCTTTCACCTTTCCATTAAGTCTCATGAATGGTGGTCTGTATAAACTGATGTGTGGATCTGTTGACAATTTTTATCATGTGAATATAAGGGCCTTTAAGAGTCCTTACATATGTAAGCTACAGTCTGTCATTAAATGTCCTTTTTATCATTTGCAGTTAAATCTTGGTAGAACTTGGAGAATACATCTACATTGCAGACAAAGGCGACTTGAATCAACCGACACAAGACATGAAGCCCCAATGACCGCACGTGACCCATTGTAATGTATCAGGAAGTTACCTAAAGACACTGATTTCTTATTTCAATGCATTTCGTTTACTTCAGTTTGGGGAAAACAGTGCAATGTGTTCTTGGGATAACCATAGTTATGCAGTGGCTGACTAGTGTGATTGATTAGAAGCTGGAAATGGAGCACACAACTATACTGCTTATCTTGACAAGAATCTTTTGTAAACATTGATTCATTAACTCATTTAATAGAGTATTTAATTATATTGTTATTCAACCATGAAAAGCAAGAAATATCAGGATGTCTTTTATTAGCAAAAAGTGAAAAAGGTTTCAACTCATTCTAAGAGTTCTTGTTTTGACTCCCTTTTGTTATTTCTGAAAATGTTAGTATATGTGGGTTTTTTCCAAGTCATTCAGCCAATATTCGCACAGTTTTCTTGATTTTGGAAAAAAATCAGAGCAACTTTAGACAAATCTGAATTCAAAAATATTTCTGGAGTTAATTAAGCACTACTCAGATAATGTTCAGAAATTATTCAGACTGTAACCAGCTTGTGTCAGACAATATTCAGATGTTAGAATCTAGCCTCAGACTGTTTTCAAAATCAATTCAGACTACATCCAGAAAAAAATCAACATAACAGCTTCATGAGGTAATGCCACTGACATACCACTGGTACTGTTCTCACTGGTATTCCACTGAAATGCCATGGCTAGTGGCATTAATGCAGTGGTATACCAATGAACAATTGCCAAATTCCACTGAAATACCACTGACCAATGGAACACCATTGTGATACCACCGGTATTCTATATACCAGTGGATTCCAGTGCCATTTTCTGTGGGGCCCCCCTCTAAACCCGAGCTGACCCCCCCGTCTTAAGCATAGAAACTCTCCTTATGAGCGAGCAATACATTAAAAAGTATGATATGAAAGTCAGAGTAGGGGGATCAACAGAGAGTTATCTCATGTGGGAAAGATGGGCACAGTTGTCTCCCTTTCTTCATTGTTATTGTTAATTTTGACACAGAACTTGACTACTTGGTCTAAATCCCTATCCCATATTAATCCTATGACACAGATATGATATAGAATATTTTTGAACTACTTTGACATAAGAAACATTGTTCATAATGAGCAGTTGGTCCTTTAAGTATGGTGGTTTGAACTAGACATCACAAAGGAACTTTAATTTCTTCATATTTCTTTTGCTGTCTGCTACTGTTTACAATTTGGACCAAACACACATTCCATTATAGAGGAATGGGTATCATGACAAAGACTCAGGTCTTTAAGAATTATGAGCCCTGTTAAGAATGTTACACATCTCAACACTGAATGTAAGCACCATTATTAAACCCTGTAACATTCCTAACAAATGGAAAAGTTTTACCCAGAACCTTTTCCATTTCTACCTCAATGAGGGGAGATAATCAATGCCATAATTAACATTGAAGCCTGTGGGAAAATTTAACCTTTCTGACATGATGATAACCCTGTTTGATTTTTAACTAAAACAGAAACTTTTCAGTAGAAACATGCATAACACGCTGCTGATTAAGAGTTCAAATGGAAATCCAAACTTTTCCATAGAAGGAAAGGAGAAAATCAATTCAATCAGTTGTCGGGGAGACTAGTCATGAAGAAATGAAAACAAGGGAGATAATATGAACAACTCTGTAATGTTCTGTCAATATGGTCATTATGGGAAATGTTTGATGATTAGTGGCAATAAACCTTCACATATATTCCCATGCTGCTAGCACTGTAGCATTCTACTTTGTAAACAGTTGTGGTAAAAGGAGGTTTCCATTTTGACTCTTATGAGCAAAATATCCTTATAGGACAGTGGTTGCAACTACACACCATACGAACACTGTCCTCTGACCATGCTTCTTCGCTGTCTGCTATTGTTTTAAAAGTTTGCTAAACACAAATTCCCATTTGGAGGAATAGGTATTATGCCAGTAATTATTTCTTCGAGACCCACAACCGACCTAACCTGGTAATTTTCTAGCTTTCTACTTTGTAAACAATTGTGGTAAAAGGAGCGATTGATTTAGTAATTCTAAACAAATCCCTTCATAGATAAATCATATGCTAATGAGCCAGTTAGCCACGTCTTCTATCATTAAGAAAGAGTAGACTAGATTGTTTTCTCATTAGTTTTACAATTTTCCTTTGCGTGCATAGAAACATGTCTGTCTCCTTTTACCATAATGTTTTTGGGCTAAAAAGTCAGGTAACGTTCAATTTGGATTAATCCAATGAATTGTCAAGAGGGAACTGGTGTGTTTTATGACAACAAACAGACAGATTCACACGTGGTGATATACGTAGGGAAAAAGGGTTGAACTCACACAAAAAGCATGCTTCTCGGTGTCTATTTAAAGACGACAGCGTGCGGGAAAATACACCCTTGTTTTCAAATGGTCTTAACCCCGTACTCCTTAACCCACTTGGCCCAACCTCATGTAGAGGAGTTTACACAGCACTGTATAGAATAACCTTTGCACATAATGAGCAACTGGTCCTTTTAGTATGGTGTTTTACATTTGATATGAGTAGAGAACATGCACTCTGTAACCCCTACCCAATGCAAACCCATTGAACCAAATATGATGTAGACAACATTTCAAACCACTATCAAAAAGGAAACCTTGCTCACGATGAGCAATTGCTCCTTTGGGTATGGTGGTTTTAACTGTAAATCACAAGGAGACACTACTTTGTTTATGATTATGTGTGCTTTCTGCTGCTGTTTACAATTTGGACCAGACACAAATTAATTCCCATATGGAGGAATGGGTATCATGCCAATACATAGCATTTCCCTCTCCTCCCCATTCTGTTGCTTATGTAGGTTTTCACTTTGTAAATCTATGGTTGCCATGAAATGTGGGTTCCTTTAATGCTACTTTTGACACAGAACTCATCTACTTGGTCTAGATCCCTACCCCAAATCAACCCACTGAAGAAAACTTGATGCAGATAATTGTCCAAACCATTTGGACAAAAGAAACATTGTTCATAATGAACAACTGCTCCTAATATTCAGTTGAAACCACCATACTAAATATAGACGAAAAGCTTTTCAAGTCATATAACCTATCAATCAGGGGGCCACAGAACAAGTCATTCAAGAAACAGTGCAGTACCAATATATGTAAATACAGCTCCAGTCAGATAGTTGTAGATTTATGGACAGGTTGCCAGAGAAATTTGTTTTTATCCAATAAGTGTAAAACGTTTGAAAAGTGCGTCAATAGATGTTGGGTTATCAAGTTCATACACGAGTGTTACGAGCCGGAACCGGGACACAATAAACGGGTAGATCGAAGAGACGTAAGTCTACGAACTGATTTTAACAACAAAGTAAGGTAAACAAGGTATGGCGGACTAATCAAAACTGCCGTCAAAGCTTGTGGAACTTTTGGAATTTCTTTACAGACCTTATAAACCTTTTATTAGGTATTTGGCCCATTGAAAAAAGAGAGAACTTACTAAACGTTCATTCTACCAAGAGATACGCCTTTGCAATCTGACACCACTAGTTATCTAATTCACTACATTGATCAACCGGAGAAGGAATAGACCGTGAGGCGCAGAGATGCCAGGTTAGTTTGCGGCAACCACGTTTGAGGATCACAAGGACTGGGCACTTGACTGTGTTAGCAAGATGACAAGTTACTTTATTTAGCCTCCATTGCCAAAGAGGCTTGCCTACATTCCCAAGATCGTGAACCAATAACTTTGCATACATCTGAGCCATTTGGTTCAAACAGGTGACAATTGTACCAGAGGAAAGAGAAGGATCTGGTGGCTCTTTTCTCTCTGCTGCTGTATACCAAATAGCCTTGGGTCCTGGCGTGTGCGTATACCTCGCTTTGTGCGGGCTTGACGCACGGGCAAAGACACAATGCTATGTTCCTTAGTCTTTTCAGTAATATATCATCTCCCTTTGCTTCGCTGCATCGATCATTGGATGGAATTTAAATAATGGGGGGAGGGGGGGGGGGGGTTCTCAAAGAAGAAAGAATATGGGTTTTACACTCAATGCACATCCATTGAGGGCTAGCTATGCGCCTGACAGCGATCAAATTTGACCGTTGCACGAGAAGAAAAAACGTGTGAATTTCAATTAGTCGACACCTATACCGAGACATGTTGCTAATTGAATGCCCCCGTGATGCAATGCATGGGAATCCACTCAAATCTAACTCAGATTCAAGTTTTTCAATCAACGCCTGTTTGTGCCTTTAGCATTGTCGCGATCGCAATATGTAATGATATCAGTTTAACAGAGAGTGAAAATTTAAACCTGATTTCTTAATTGGGACTGACTAATGCTCGCTTTTATACCTGTATCGTATGTGTGCTACTAAAGGATCAAAATCCATGCCCATATTGTGTGCAATGTTCAATGTGAAGACATACTTACAAATTGCACTAGCTTATTTTCTTATTTTTTTGGAATAATCGAGCCGTTTTCCGTGAAGATTCGAGATAAAAGAAAACTATCAATAATAGTTAGAATAGTATACACGCAAAGGGATATGGAATAGTAAATAAAAGATGGAAATTTGCAACAAATCCAATGCAATGAAGTGATTACCTTTTACCGATTGAATGAACAGAACTCTGTGAACACTTATCTGTAAACGTTACTCAGTAATCACTACTCAGTGAATGTTACTCAGTGCACATATCTCAGTGAACACAACTCAGTGAACATTACTCAATGAACACAACGCAGTGAACACTACTAAGTGAACATTACTCATTGATCACAACTCAATGATCATCACTCAGTGAACACTTCTCAGTGAACACTCCTCAGTGAACACTTCTCAGTGAACACTACTCAGTGAACATTATTCAGTGAACACTACTCAGTGAACACTACTTAATGAACATTACTCAGTGACCATTACTCAGTGATCACAACTCATTGAATACTACTCAGTGGACACTACTCAGTGAACACTACTCAGTGAACATTACTCAGTGAACACTATTCAGTGAATATTACTCTTTCACTATTCAGTGAACATTACTCAGTGAACATTACTCTTTCACGACTCATTGAATACTACTCATTGAACACAACTCAGTGAACATGACTATGTGAACATTACTCTGTGAACATAACTCAGTGAACATTACTCTTTCACTACTCAGTAAACACTTATCAGTGAACACTACTCAGTGCATTACTCAGTGATCATAACACAGTGAACACTACTCAGTGAACACTACTCAGTGAACAATACTCAGTGAACACTATTCAGTGATCATTACTCAGTGAATATAACTCAGTGAACATTAGTCAGTGAACACTACTCTCTGAACATTACTCAGAGAACACTACTCAGTGAACACTACTCAGTGAACACTATCCAGTGAACATTACTCAGTGAACAATATTCAGTGAACCATATTCAGTGAACATTACTCAGTGAACACTACTCAGTGAACGCCACTCAGTGAATACTACTCAGTGATCATTGATCAGTGATCACAACTTAATGAACATTACTCAGTGAACACTACTCTCTTAACATTACTCAGAGAACACTACTCAGTGAACGCTACTCAGTGAACACTATCCAGTGAGCATTACTCAGTGAACAATATTCAGTGAACAATATTCAGTGAACATTACTCAGTGAACACTACTCAGTGAACACTTCTCAATGAATATTGCTCAGTGAACAATACTCAGTGAACATTACTCAGTGAATACTTCTCAGTGAACGCCACTCAGTGAACAATACTCAGTGAACACTACTCAGTGAGCATTACTCAGTGAACACAACTCAGTGAACACTACTCAATGAACATTACTCAGTGAACACTACTCAGTGAACACTATTCAGTGGACGCTACTCAGTGAACACAACTTATTAGTGAACACTACTCAGTGAACATGACTCAGTTAACACTACTCAGTGAACATTACTCAGTGAACATTACTCAGTGAACATTACTCAGTGAATATTACTCAGTGAACACTACTCAGTGAACATTACTCAGTGAACATTACTCAGTGAACATAAGTCAGTGATCATTACTCTGTGAACATTACTCAGTGATCATTACACAGTGATCACAACTTAATGAACATTACTCAGTCAAATTTACTCAGTGAACACTTCTTAGTGAATATTACTCGGTGAACACATCTCAGTAAACATTACTCAGTGAACACTACTCAGTGAATATTACTCAGTGAGCATTACTCAGTGAACATTACTCAGTGAACACTATCCAGTGAACATTACTCAGTGAACATTACTCAGTGAACACAACTCAGTGAACATTACTCAGTGAACACTACTCAGTGAACATTACTCAGTGAACACTTCTCAGTGAACATTACTCAGTGAACATAACTCAGTGAACATTACTCAGTGAACATTACTCAGTTAACACTACTCAGTGAATATTACTCAGTGAAAACTACTACGTGAACATTACTCAGTGAACACTACTCAGTGAACATTACTCAATGAACACTACTCAGTGAACGCTACTCAGTGAACATTACTCAATGAACACTACTCAGTGAACTTTACTCAGTGAACACTATCCAGTGAAAATTACTCAGTGAACATAACTCAGTGAACACAACTCAGTGAATATTACTCAGTGAACACTACTCAGTGAACGCCACTCAGTGAATAATACTCAGTGAACACTACTCAGTGAGCATTTCCCAGTGAACATAACTCAGTTAACACTACTCAGTGAACAGTACTCAGTGATCATTACTCTGTGAACATTACTCAGTGATCATTACTCAGTGATCACAACTAAATGAACATTACTCAGTCAATATTACTCAGTGAACACTTCTCAGTGAACATTTCTCAGTGAACACTTTTCAGTAAACACTTCTTGGTGAACACTACTCAGTGATAATTACTCAGTGTGTATTACTAAATGAACAATGTTACAGTTCTCAACACTTTGCTTATATCCACTAATCAAAGTCTTTTTAACTAGTTCTCGTGTCAAATATTGATTCAAGAAAGGCCTCAACGTTGAGCCACGTGTGTGTGATTATGTTGTTATGACGAGGAACACAAATGAAAGAAACAGGGTTCCTTTAATGCTACTTTTGACACAGAACTTATCTACTTCGTCTAGATCCCTTCCCCAAATCAACCCACTGAGGAAAACATGATGCAGACAATTGTCCAAACCATTTTGACAAAAGAAACCTTGTTCAAAATGAACAATTGTTCCTTTGAGTATGGTGGTTTCAACTGAATATCACAAAGAAACTGTTTCTGTTTATGCTTATTTGTGCTATCAGCTACAGTTTACAATTTGGACAAAACACAATTTCCATTATGTAGGAATGGGTATCATGTGACTTGTCAATACTTAGTTCTTTCTCCTCCCCTCTCCATGCTGGGAGTTATGTTGCTTTCTTTTTTCCTTATAAATCAATCAATCATTGGCATAAAATGAGAGTTGCATCAATGCTACTTTTGACACAGAACTTGCCTACTTGGTTTAAATCCCTATCCCATATTAACCCTATGACCCAGATATGATATAGAGTATTTTGAAAACTATTTTGACATAAGAAACATTGTCCATTATGAGCAATTGCATCTTTTAGTATGGAGGTTTGAACTGGAAATCAAAAAGGAACTTTAAAAGTCTAAACCATTTTGACAAAAGAAACCTTGTTTATAATGGGCAATTGCTCCGTTGAGTATGGTGGTTTCAACTGAATATCACAAAGAAACTGTTTTTGTTTATGATTATTAGTGCTATCAGCTACAGTTTACAATTTGGACAAAACACAAGTTCCATTATGGAGGAATGGGTATCATGTCAATACTTAGTTCTTTCTCCTCTTCTCCCCATGCTGGGAGGTATGTTGCTTTCTTTTTTCCTTTTAGTAAATCAATTAATCAATGGCATAAAATGAGAGTTCCATCAATGCTACTTTTGACACAGAACTTGCCTACTTGGTCTAAACCCTATCCCATACTAACCCTATGACCCAGATATGATATAGAGTATTTTGAAAACTACTTTGACATAAGAAACATTGTTTATAATGAGCAATTGCATGTTTTAGTATGGAGGTCTGAACTGGACATCACAAAGGAACTTTAATAGTTCAAATCATTTTGACAAAAGAAACCTTGTTTATAATGGGCAATTGCTCCCTTGAGTATGGTGGTTTCAGCTGAATATCACAAAGAAACTGTCTCTGTCTACGATTATTTGTGCTTTCGGCTAAAATTTACAATTTGGACAAAATACAAGTTCCATTATGGAGGAGTGAGTATCATGTCAATACTTAGTTCTTTCTCATCTCCTCCCCATGCTGGGAGTTATGTTGCTTTCTTTTTTCCTTTTAGTTTATCAATCAGTCATTGACATAAAATGAGAGTTTCATCAATGCTACTTTTGACACAGAACTTGCCTACTTGGTCTAAATCCCTATCCCATATCAACCCCATGACCCAGATATGATATAGAGTATTTTGAAAACTACTTTGACATAAGAAACATTGTTCATATTGAGCAATTGCATCTTTTAGTATGGAGGTTTGAACTGGACATCACAAAGGAACTTTAATAGTCCAAACCATGTTGACAAAAGAAACCTTGTTCATAATGGGCAATTGCTCCCTTGAGTATGGTGGTTTCAGCTGAATATCACAAAGAAACTGTTTCTGTCTATGATTATTTGTGCTGTCAGCTACAGTTTACAATTTGGACAAAATACAAGTTCCATTATGGAGGAGTGAGTATCATGTCAATACTACTAAGGTCTTTCTCCTCTCCTCCCCATGCTGGGAGTTATGTTGCTTTCTTTTTTCCTTTTAGTTAATCAATCAATCATTGACATAAAATGAGAGTTTCATCATTGCTAATTTTGACACAGAACTTGACTACTCGGTCTAAATCCCTATCCCATATTAACCCTATGACCCAGATATGATATAGAGTATTTTGAAAACTACTTTGACAAAAGAAACATTGTTCATAATATGCAGTTGGTCCTTTAAGTATTGTGGTTTAAACTGGACATCACAAAGGATCTTTAATTTCTTCATATTCCGTTTGTTGTCTGCTACTGTTTACAATTTGGGCCAGACACACATTCCATCATAGAGGAATGGGTATCATGACAAAGACTCAGGTCTTTAAGAATTATGAGCCTTATTAAGAATGTAAAACATCTCAACACTGAATGGAAGCACCATTATTAAAACCTGTAACATTCCTAACAAATGGAAAAGTTTTACCCAGAACCTTTTCCATTTCTACCTCAATGAGGGGAGATAACAAATGCCATAATTAACATTGAAGCCTATGGGAAATTTAACCTTTCTGACATGATGATAACCCTGTTTGATTTTTAACTAAAACAGAAACTTTTCAGTAGAAACATTCATAACATGCTGCTGATTAAGAGTTCAAATGAAAATGCAAACTTTACCATTGAAGGAAAGGAGAAAATCAATTCAATCAGTTGTCAGGGGAGATTAGTCATGGAGAAATGAATACAAGGGATATAACATAAACAACTCTGTAATGTTCTGTCAATATGGTCATTATGGGAATTGTTTGATGAGAAGGGGCAATAAACCTTCACATATATTCCCATGCTGCTAGCACTGTAGCATTCTACTTTGTAAACAGTTGTGGTAAAAGGAGGTTTCCATTTTGACTCTTATGAGCAAAATATCCTTATAGGACAGTGGTTGCAACTAAACACCAAACGAACACTATACTCTGACCATGCTTCTTTGCTGTGTGCTATTGTTTTAAAAGTTTGCTAAACACAACTTCCCATTTGGAGGAATGGGTATTATGCCAGTACTCATCTATTCAAGACCCCCAACCGTCTTAACCTGGTATTTTTCTAGCTTTCTAATTTGTAAACAATTGTGGTAAAAGGAGCGATGGATTCATTAATTCTAAACAAATCCCTTCATAGATAAATCATATGTTAATAAGCCAGTTAGCCACGTCTTCTATCATTAAGAAAGAGTATACTAGGTTGTTTTCTCATTAGTTTTACAATGTTCCTTTGCGTGCACAGAAACATGTCTGTCTCCTTTTACCATAATTTTTGGGGCTAAAACAGTCAGGTAACGTTCAATTTGGATTAATCCAATGAATTGTCAAGAGGTAACTGGTGTCTTTTGGACATCAAAAAGACAGATTCACACGTGGTGATATACGTAGGGAAAAAGGGTTGAACTCACACAAAAAGCATGCTTCTCGGTGTCTATTTAAAGACGACAGCGCGCAGGAAAATACACCCTTGTTTTCAAAGGGTCTTAACCCCGTACTCCTTAACCCACTTGACCAAACCTCATGTAGAGGAGTTTACACAGCACTGTAAAAAATAAAACGTTGCACATAATGAGCAACTGGTCCTTTTAGTATGGTGTTTTTACACTTGAGATGAGTAGAGAACATGCACTCTGTAACCCCTACCCAATGCAAACCCATTGAGCCAAATATGATGTAGACAACATTTCAAACCACTTTGAAAAAGGAAACATTGCTCATGATGAGCAATTGCTCCTTTGGGTATAGTGGTTTCAACTGCAAATAACAAGGAGACAGTACTTTGTTTATGATTATGTGTGCTGTCTGCTGCTGTTTACAATTTGGATCAGACACAAATTAATTCCCATATGGAGGAATGGGTATCATGCCAATACATAGCATTTCCCTCTCCCCCCCATTCTGGTACTTATGTAGGTTTTCACTTTGTAAATCTATGGTTGCCATGAAATGTGGGTTCCTTTAATGCTACTTTTGACACAGAACTTATCTTCTTGGTCTAGACCCCTACCCCAAATCAACCCACTGAAGAAAAACATGATGCAGACAATTGTCCAAACCATTTTGACAAAAGAAACCTTGTTGATAATGAACAATTGATCCTTTGAGTATGGTGGTTTCAACTGAATATCACAAAGAAACTGTTTCTCTTTATGATTATTTGTGCTATCAGCTACAGTTTACAATTTGGACAAAACACAAGTTCCATTATGGAGGAATGGGTATCATGTCAATACTTAGTTCTTTCTCCTCTCCTCCCCATGCTGGGAGTTATGTTGCTTTCTTTTTTCCTTTTAGTAAATCAATCAATCATTGACATAAAATGAGAGTTCCATCAATGCTACTTTTGACACAGAACTTGCCTACTTGGTCTAAATCCCTATCCCATATTAACCCTATGACCCAGATATGCTAAGAGTATTTTGAAAACTACTTTGACATAAGAAACATTGTTCATAATGATCAATTGCATCTTTTAGTATCGAGGTTTGAACTGGACATCACAAAGGAACTTTAATAGTCCAAACCATTTTGACAAAAGAAACTTTGTTTATAATGGACAATTGCTCCCTTGAGTATGGTGGTTTCACCTGAATATCACAAAGAAATTGTTTCTGTCTATGATTATTTGTGCTGTCAGCTACAGTTTACAATTTGGACAAAATACAAGTTCCATTATGGAGGAGTGAGTATCATGTCAATACTACTAATGTCTTTCTTCTCTCCTCCCCATGCTGGGAGTTATGTTGCTTTCTTTTTTCCTTTTAGTAAATCAATCAATCATTGACATAAAATGAGAGTTTCATCAATGCTAATTTTGACACAGAACTTGACTACTTGGTCTAAATCCCTATCCCATATTAACCCTATGACCCAGATATGATATAGAATATTTTGAAAATTTCTTTGACAAAAGAAACATTGTTCATAATGAGCAGTTGATCCTTTAAGTATGGTGGTTTGAACTGGACATCACCAAGGAACTCTTATTACTTCATATTTTGTTTGCTGTCTGCTTCTGTTTACAATTTGGGCCAGACACACATTCCATCATAGAGGAATGGGTATCATGACAAAGGCTGAGGTCTTCAAAAATTATGAGCCTTGTTAAGAATGTTACACATCTCAACACTGAATGGAAGCACCATTATTAAAACCTGTAATATTCCTAACAAATGGAAAAGTTTTACCCAGAACCTTTTCCATTTCTACCTCAATGAGGGGAGATAATCAATGCCATAATTAACATTGAAGCCTATGGAAAATTTAACCTTTCTGACATGATGATAACCCTGTTTGATTTTTAACTAAAACAGAAACTTTTCAGTAGTAACATGCATAACATGCTGCTGATTAAGAGTTCAAATGGAAATCAAAACTTTACCATAGAAGGAAAGGAGAAAATCAATTCAATCAGTTGTCAGGGGAGACTAGTCATGAAGAAATGAAAATAAGGGAGATAATATGAACAACTCTGTAATGTTCTGTCAATATGGCCATTATGGGAAATGTTTCATGAGTAGGGGCAATAAACCTTCACATATATTCCCATGCTGCTAGCACTGTAGCTTTCTACTTTGTAAACAGTTGTGGTAAAAGGAGGTTTCCATTTTGACTCTTATGAGCAAAATATCCTTATAGGACAGTGGTTGCAACTAACACTTTACGAACACTATACTCTGACCATGCTTCTTTGCTGTCTGCTATTGTTTTAAAAGTTTGCTAAACACAACTTCCCATTTGGAGGAATGAGTATTATGCCAGTACTCATCTCTTCAAGACCCCCAACCGTCTTAACCTGGTATTTTTCTAGCTTTTTAATTTGAAAACAATTGTGGTAAAAGGAGCGATGGATTCATTAATTCTAAACAAATCCCTTCATAGATAAATCATATGCTAATGAACCAGTTAGCCACGTCTTCTATCATTAAGAAAGAGTATACTAGGTTGTTTTCTCATTGGTTTTACAATGTTCCTTTGCGTGCACAGAAACATGTCTGTCTCCTTTTACCATAATGTTTGGGGCTAAAACAGTCAGGTAACGTTCAATTTGGATTAATCCAATGAATTGTCAAGGGGGAACTGGTGTGTTTTGGACAACAAAAAGAGAGATTCACACGTGGTGATATACGTAGAGAAAAAGGGTTTAACTCACACAAAAAGCATGCTTCTCGGTGTCTATTTAAAGACGACAGCGCGCGGGAAAATACACCCTTGTTTTCAAATGGTCTTAACCACGTACTGCTTAACCCACTTGACCAAACCTCATGGAGAGGACTTTACACAGCACTGTATAAAAATAAACGTTGCACATAAAGAACTGGTCCTTTTAGTATGATGTTTTACACTTGAGATGAGTAGAGAACATGCACTCTGAAACCCCTACCCAATGCAAACCCATTGAACCAAATATGATGTAGACAACATTTCAAACCACTATGAAAAAGGAAACATTGCTCATGATGAGCAATTGCTCCTCTGGGTATGGTGGTTTTAACTGCAAATCACAAGGAGAAAGTACTTTGTTTATGATTATGTGTGCTGTCTGCTGCTGTTTACAATTTGGACCAGACACAAATTAATTCCCATATGGAGGAATGGGTATCATGCCAATACATAGCATTTCCCTCTCCCCCCCCCATTCTGGTACTCATGTAGGTTTTCACTTTGTAAATCTATGGTTGCCATGAAATGTGGGTTCCTTTAATGCTACTTTTGACACAGAACTTATCTTCTTGGTCTAGATCCCTACCCCAAATCAACCCACTGAAGAAAAAAAAAACATGATGCAGACAATTGTCCAAACCATTTTGACAAAAGAAACCTTGTTGATAATGAACAATTGATCCTTTGAGTATGGTGGTTTCAACTGAATATCACAAAGAAACTGTTTCTCTTTATGATTATTTGTGCTATCAGCTTCAGTTTATAATTTGGACAAAACACAAGTTCCATTATGGAGGAATGGGTATCATGTCAATACTTAGTTCTTTCTCCTCTCCTCTCCATGCTGGGAGTTATGTTGCTTTCTTTTTTCCTTTTAGTAAATCAATCAATCATTGGCATAAAAGGAGAGTTCCATCAATGCTACTTTTGACACAGAACTTGCCTACTTGGTCTAAACCCCTATCCCATATTAACCCTATGACCCAGATATGCTAAGAGTATTTTGAAAACTTCTTTGACATAAGAAACATTGTTCATAATGATCAATTGCATCTTTTAGTGTCGAGGTTTGAACTGGACATCACAAAGGAACTTTAATAGTCCAAACCATTTTGACAATAGAAACCTTGTTTATAATGGGCAATTGCTCCCTTGAGTATGGTGGTTTCAACTGAATATCACAAAGAAATTGTTTCTGTCTATGATTATTTGTGCTGTCAGCTACAGTTTACAATTTGGACAAAATACATGTTCCATTATGGAGGAGTGAGTATCATGTCAATACTACTTAGGTCTTTCTCCTCTCCTCCCCATGCTGGGAGTTATGTTGCTTTCTTTTTTCCTTTTAGAAAATCAATCAATCATTGACATAAAATGAGAGTTTCATCAATGCTAATTTTGGCCAGAACCTGACTACTTGGTCTTAATCCCTATCCCATATTAATCCTATGACCCAGATATGATATAGAGTATTTTGAAAACTACTTTGACATGAGAAACACTGTTCTTAATGACCAGTTTGTCCTTTAAGTATGGTGGTTTGAACTGGACATCACCAAGGAACTTTAATTTCTTCATATTTTGTTTGCTGTCTGCTACTGTTTACAATTTGGGCCAGACACACATTCCATCATAGAGGAATGGGTATCATGACAAAGACTCAGGTCTTTAAGAATTATGAGCCCTGTTAAGAATGTTACACATCTCAACACTGAATGGAAGCACCATTATCAAAACCTGTAACAATCCTATCAAATGGAAAAGTTTTACCCAGAACCTTTACCATTTCTACCTCAAAGAGGTGAGATAATCGATGCCATAATTAACATTGAAGCCTATGGGAAATTTAACCTTTCTGACATGATGATAACCCTGTTTGATTTTTAACTAAAACAGAAACTTTTCAGTAGAAACATGCATAGCATGCTGCTGATTAAGAGTTCAAATGGAAATCAAAACTTTACCATAGAAGGAAAGGAGAAAATCAATTCAATCAGTTGTCAGGGGAGACTAGTCATGGAGAAATGAAAACAAGGGAGATAATATGAACAACTCTGTAATGTTCTGTCAATATGGTCATCATGGGAATTGTTTGATGAGTAGGGGCAATGAACCTTCACATATATTCCCATGCTGCTAGCACTGTAGCTTTCTACTTTGTAAACAGTTGTGGTAAAAGGAGGTTTCGATTTTGACTCTTATGAGCAAAATATCCTTATAGGACAGTGCTTGCAACTAACACTTTACGAACACTATACTCTGACCATGCTTCTTTGCTGTCTGCTAATGTTTTAATAGTTTGCTAAACACAACTTCCCATTTGGAGGAATGAGTATTATGCCAGTACTCATCTCTTCAAGACCCCCAACCGTCTTAACCTGGTATTTTTCTAGCTTTCTACTTTGAAAACAATTGTGGTAAAAGGAGCGATGGATTCATTAATTCTAAACAAATCCCTTCATAGATAAATCATATGCTAATGAACCAGTTAGCCACGTCTTCTATCATCAAGAAAGAGTATACTAGGTTGTTTTCTCATTGGTTTTACAATGTTCCTTTGCGTGCACAGAAACATGTCTGTCTCCTTTTACCATAATGTTTGGGGCTAAAACAGTCAGGTAACGTTCAATTTGGATTAATCCAATGAATTGTCAAGGGGGAACTGGTGTGTTTTGGACAACAAAAAGAGAGATTCACACGTGGTGATATACGTAGAGAAAAAGGGGTGAACTCACACAAAAAGCATGCTTCTCGGTGTCTATTTAAAGACGACAGCGCGCGGGAAAATACACCCTTGTTTTCAAATGGTCTTAACCACGTACTGCTTAACCCACTTGACCAAACCTCATGGAGAGGACTTTACACAGCACTGTATAAAAATAAACGTTGCACATAAAGAACTGGTCCTTTTAGTATGATGTTTTACACTTGAGATGAGTAGAGAACATGCACTCTGAAACCCCTACCCAATGCAAACCCATTGAACCAAATATGATGTAGACAACATTTCAAACCACTATGAAAAAGGAAACATTGCTCATGATGAGCAATTGCTCCTCTGGGTATGGTGGTTTTAACTGCAAATCACAAGGAGACAGTACTTTGTTTATGATTATGTGTGCTGTCTGCTGCTGTTTACAATTTGGACCAGACACAAATTAATTCCCATATGGAGGAATGGGTATCATGCCAATACATAGCATTTCCCTCTCCTCCCCATTCTGGTACTTATGTAGGTTTTCACTTTGTAAATCTATGGTTGCCATGAAATGTGGGTTCCTTTAATGCTACTTTTGACACAGAACTTATCTTCTTGGTCTAGATCCCTACCCCAAATCAACCCACTGAAGAAAACATGATGCAGACAATTGTCCAAACCATTTTGACAAAAGAAACCTTGTTGATAATGAACAATTGCTTCCTTTGAGTATGGTGGTTTCAACTGAATATCACAAAGAAACTGTTTCTCTTTATGATTATTTGTGCTATCAGCTACAGTTTACAATTTGGACAAAACACAAGTTCCATTATGGAGGAATGGGTATCCTGTCAATACTTAGTTCTTTCTCCTCTCCTCTCCATGCTGGGAGTTATGTTGCTTTCTTTTTTCCTTTTAGTAAATCAATCAATCATTGGCATAAAATGAGAGTTGCATCAATGCTACTTTTGACACAGAACTTGCCTACTTGGTCTAAATCCCTATCCCATATTAATCCTATGACCCAGATATGATATAGAGTATTTTGAAAACTACTTTGACATAAGAAACACTGTTCATAATGAGCAGTTGGTCCTTTAAATATGGTGGTTTGAACTGGACATCACCAAGGAACTTTAATTTCTTCATATATTGTTTGCTGTCTGCTACTGTTTACAATTTGGGCCAGACACACATTCCATCATAGAGGAATGGGTATCATTACAAAACTCAGGTCTTTAAGAATTATGAGCCCTGTTAAGAATGTTACACATCTCAACACTGAATGGAAGCACCATTATCAAAACCTGTAACAACCTAACAAATGGAAAAGTTTTACCAAGAACCTTTTCCATTTCTACCTCAATGAGGGGAGATAATCATTGCCATAATTAACATTGAAGCCTATGGGAAATTTAACCTTTCTGACATGATGATAACCCTGTTTGATTTTTATCTAAAACAGAAACTTTTCAGTAGAAACATGCATAACATGCTGCTGATTAAGAGTTCAAATGGAAATCAAAACTTTACCATAGAAGGAAAGGAGAAAATCAATTCAATCAGTTGTCAGGGGAGACTAGTCATGGAGAAATGAAAACAAGGGAGATAATATGAACAACTCTGTAATGTTCTGTCAATATGGTCATCATGGGAATTGTTTGATGAGTAGGGGCAATAAACCTTCACATATATTCCCATGCTGCTAGCACTGTAGCTTTCTACTTTGTAAACAGTTGTGGTAAAAGGAGGTTTCCATTTTGACTCTTATGAGCAAAATATCCTTATAGGACAGTGCTTGCAACTAAACACCATACGAACACTGTACTCTGACTATGCTTCTTTGCTGTCTGCTAATGTTTTAATAGTTTGCTAAACACAACTTCCCATTTGGAGGAATGAGTATTATGCCAGTACTCATCTCTTCAAGACCCCCAACCGTCTTAACCTGGTATTTTTCTAGCTTTCTAATTTGTAAACAATTGTGGTAAAAGGAGCGATGGATTCATTAATTCTAAACAAATCACTTCAAAGTTAAATCATAGGCTAATGAGCCAGTTAGCCACGTCCTCTATCATTAAGAAAGAATATACTAGGTTGTTTTCTCATTGGTTTTACAATTTTCCTTTGCGTGCTAAGAAACATGTCTGTCTCCTTTTACCATAATGTTTTGAGCTAAAACAATCAGGTAACGTTCAATTTGGATTAATCCAATGAATTGTCAAGGAGGAACTGGTGTGTTTTGGACAACAAAAAGAGAGATTCACACGTGGTGATATACGTAGGGAAAAGGGTTGAACTCACACAAAAAGCATGCTTCTCGGTGTCTATTTAAAGACGACAGCGCGCGGGAAAATACACCCTTGTTTTCAAATGGTCTTAACCACGTACTGCTTAACCCACTTGACCAAAGCTCAAGTAGAGGACTTTACACAGCACTGTATAAAAATAAACGTTGCACATAAAGAGCAACTGGTCCTTTTAGTATGATGTCTTACACTTGAGATGAGTAGAGAACATGCACTCTGAAACCCCTACCCAATGCAAACCCATTGAACCAAATATGATGTAGACAACATTTCAAACCACTATGAAAAAGGAAACATTGTTCATGATGAGCAATTGCTCCTTTGGGTATGGTGGTTTCAACTGCAAATCACAAGGAGACAGTACTTTGTTTATGATTATGTGTGCTGTCTGCTGCTGTTTACAATTTGGACCAGACACAAATTAATTCCCATATGGAGGAATGGGTATCATGCCAATACATAGCATTTCCCTCTCCTCCCCATTCTGGTACTTATGTAGGTTTTCACTTTGTAAATCTATGGTTGCCATGAAATGTGGGTTCCTTTAATGCTACTTTTGACACAGAACTTATCTTCTTGGTCTAGATCCCTACCCCAAATCAACCCACTGAAGAAAAAAAAAACATGATGCAGACAATTGTCCAAACCATTTTGACAAAAGAAACCTTGTTGATAATGAACAATTGATCCTTTGAGTATGGTGGTTTCAACTGAATATCACAAAGAAACTGTTTCTCTTTATGATTATTTGTTCTATCAGCTTCAGTTTACAATTTGGACAAAACACAAGTTCCATTATGGAGGAATGGGTATCATGTGACTTGTCAATACTTAGTTCTTTCTCCTCTCCTCTCCATGCTGGGAGTTATGTTGCTTTTTTTTCCTTTTAGTAAATCAATCAATCATTGGCATAAAATGAGAGTTGCATCAATGCTACTTTTGACACATAACTTGCCTACTTGGTCTAAATCCCTATCCCATATTAACCCTATGACCCAAATATGATATAGAGTATTTTGAAAACTACTTTGACATAAGAAACATTGTCCATAATGAGCAATTGCATCTTTTAGTATGGAGGTTTGAACTGGACATCAAAAAGGAACATTAATAGTCCAAACCATTTTGACAAAAGAAACCTTGTTCATAATAAACAATTGCTCCTTTGAGTATGGTGGTTTCAACTGAATATCAAAGAAACAGAAACTTTTCAGTAGAAACATGCATAACATGTTGCTGATTAAGAGTTCAATTGGAAATCCAACCTTTACCATAGAAGGAAAGAAGAAAATCAATTCAATCAGTTGTCGGGGAGATTAGTCATGGAGAAATGAAAACAAGGGAGATAATATGAACAACTCTGTAATGTTCTGTCAATATGGTCATTATGGGAATTGTTTGATGAGTAGGGGCAATAAACCTTCACATATATTCCCATGCTGCTAGCACTGTGGCTTTCTACTTTGTAAACAATTGTGGTAAAAGGAGCGATTGATTCATTAATTCTAAACAAATCCCTTCATAGATAAATCATATATTAATGAGCCGGTTAGCCACGTCTTCTAGAATTGACATGATACTCACTCCCCCATAATGGAACTTGTATTTTGTCAAAATTGTAAACTGTAGCTGACAGCACAAATAATCATAGACAGAAACAGTTTATTTGTGATATTCACCTGAAACCACCATACCCAAGGGAGCAATTGCCCATTATGAACAAGGTTTCTTTTGTCAACATGGTTTGGACTATTAAAGTTCCTTTATGATGTCCAGTTCAAACCTCCATACTAAAAGATGCAATTGCTCATTATGAACAATGTTTCTTATGTCAAAGTAGTTTTCAAAATACTCTATATCATATCTGGGTCATAGGGTTAATATGGGATAGGGATTTAGACCAAGTAGGCAAGTTCTGTGTCAAAAGTAGCATTGATGGAACTCTCATTTTATGCCAATGATTGATTGATTTACTAAAAGGAAAAAAGAAAGCAACATAACTCCCAGCAGGGAGAGGAGATGAGAAAGAACTAAGTATTGACAGGATACCCATTCCTCCATAATGGAATTTGTGTTTTGTCCAAATTGTAAACTGTAGCTGATAGCACAAATAATCATAAACAGAAACAATTTCTTTGTGATATTCAGTTGAAACCACCATACTCAAAGGAGCAATTGTTCATTATCAACAATGTTTCTTTTGTCAAAATGGTTTGGACAATTGTCTGCATCATGTTTTCTTCAGTGGGTTGATTTGGGGTAGGGATCTAGACCAAGTAGATAAGTTCTGTGTCAAAAGTAGCATTAAAGGAACCCACATTTCATGGCAACCATAGATTTACAAAGTGAAAACCTACATAAGTACAAGAATAGGGAGGAGAGGGAAATGCTATGTATTGGCATGATACCCATTCCTCCATAGGGGAATTAATTTGTGTCTGGTCCAAATTGTAAACAGCAGCAGACAACACACATAATCATAAACACAGTAATGTTTCCTTGTGATTTGCAGTTGAAACCACCATACCCAAAGGAGCAATTGCTCATTATGAGAAATGTTTCCTTTTTCATAGTGGTTTGCAATGTAGTCTACATCATATTTGGTTCAATGGGTTTGCATTGGGTAGGGGTTATAGAGTGCATGTTCTCTACTCATATCAAGTGTAAAACACCATACTAAAAGGACCAGTTGCTCATTATGTGCAACGTGTATTTTTATACAATGCTGTGTAAACTCCTCTACATGAGGTTTGGTCAAGTGCGTTAAGGAGTACGGGATTAAGACCATTTGAAAACAAGGGTGTATTTTCACGCGCGCTGTCGTCTTTTAATAGAAACCGAGAAGCATGCTTTTTGTGTGAGTTCAACCCTTTTTCCCTACGTATATCACCACGTGTGAATCTGTCTTTTTGTTGTCCAAAACACACCAGTTCCCCCTTGACAATTCATTGGATTAATCCAAATTGAACGTTACCTGAGTGTTTTAGCCCAAAACATTATGGTAAAAGGAGACAGACATGTTTCTGTGCACGCAAAGGAACATTGTAAAACAAATGAGAAAACAACCTAGTATAAACAACAAAACTATAGTTTTGAAAAAGAACCGTCCTTCACGGGATTCGAACTTGGAGCGCCGGCGTGAGAGACGGCAGCGGCATCCACTACGCTACCGAGGCTTGTGCATGATTATAGCTAAGAAGTTATCATTAACTATTCTCTTTATGTTTTCAGGTCAATACCATTTTGATACTCAGCCATTTCGTTGAAGGATCTCTTATTCGTTTGATTAAACAACGATTTTATTAACATTATTAGACTTTCCTTGATAAGGCCAACTTTCGCAACATGTCTATTCTTATACTCACTAATCGAGATACAAAGTTAGAATGCAATACGTGACAGTATTAATTGTGTTCGTGCATAAATATGTTCGTAAACAATTGATAATTTATGCATGTGTATCTTCATTCATATGCTATTCCGAATGCTAGATAACCGAATCTATTTTGATAATTGCCTGGCAATATCCTCCGTTTGTGTTTCTAGAGATAAACGAGTAAGAGAAGCGGCGTGATGGCCCCAATAGGGAGAAGAATCAAGAGTTTGACTAACGTCATGACTCTTCCAACAATAACGATTCACTTAAACTGCCGTGTTCAAGTTGGCAGCGATTGTCAAATATACTTCGTCAAATTACTTATTAAATTATTGCTTGGCTGAGCAGTTTAAATAATTAAAAAGAAAGAACTAAACAATAAATGTATAGTTTGGAAAAAAAATATTGTCATTAACGGGAATCGAACTTGGATCGCTGGCGTGACAAGCGAGAGCGTTATCCATTAGGCTATCGAGGCTTGTGAATGGAATGAAGGAAAACTAAGACGTATTGTTTTAAGCCATACTTGCACTCTTTTACACTTAAATTGTGAAACGCAATAATCTCTGCCCTATCAGAGCATTGTGTTTTCTTTTTAATTACTGTTTGAACCATAGTTTGAAAACTCTTTCACTTTGGGACAGTGGAAAATTCGGCGTTTGGTAAAGGGTTAAAGTATCTAATATTCTTGGGAACAAAGGACCGAACTACACTTCAGTTTAGGCGTGCGCGAGACAATATAGTTCGGCGCTGATCGGACAGATTGAGAATTAGCAGAAAAGCGATTGGCATAATAAAAACCCCTGTCAAAGTCAATAGAACTCTACGAAATAGTATTTGCAAATGGCAGTGTTGGTGCTCTTTTATTACTTTAAATTGTCTTCCTACACCGCCCCGGACGTTCACATGTATAGTGAGCGAGAAAAACGTGCCCGCAGCTATTTATCCACACATTGAGGGATCGATTCAAACCTGAAGTAAGGCATGTACAAATATGAAGCGCTTACTGCCTTATTGCGGTGGACAGGTAAAATGGTAAACAAATACGGTGAACGTGAAAGGGCGCCTAACAAGCTCCATAAACCGGTTTCCCTATTTCCCACTTTCCTTCTCTTATACATTACCTGCAGCATCATGAATCTGCATGTCTACTGTATTTGTGTTCAAAGAAAATATCAAGAAAGTTGAAAAACTTGAGGCCAAAAGACAAGGAGAATCGGCACGGACAAGAACACGCTCGGGTGTAGGATGACCTGTGGAGAAGGCTATACGTTGATCCCAGAATTTACAATTAGTCTCCCCGGATTCGTTGTATACAGCCTGTATTGTTTATTTTTGGCACTTTCCCAAGCGGAACATTGTGATAAAAGAAGGCAATGTTTTTTCCTGAGAAACAATGCTTCTATGTATTAATGCTTTTTATATTGGATGTTAAATGGATATGCCTCCATATGGCAAAGGAGAGTCTGCATCACACCTCACTTTATCGCATCTGCTGCAGAGCACTTTAGAGACCACTGTAATTAAAGGATGAATTGGTTGTTATAAGCAATTTCCCCTTTTTCAACATTGGTTTCTACCCATAATGTTTGAAAAAGCACTGTATACCACTTGCGGTAACTTGGCGTCTGCTACCGCTCTTAAATTGGACATCTCAAAGTGATACATGCGGGATCAATCTTATATATATTTGGAGACTTTCCTTGATATTCCAAATGCTCATTAACGAACCCTGTACCCAGCACATGTCACTACAACATACATCAAGATCCGACACCAGTCCAATCCAATGCACTTTCTGCTGTCTCCTCATATTCAATCACGGCTTATCTCCCGTTCATTACCCACCCATGTTTGAACCCCGAACGGCGCTTAGCCAATGCTCGTATCAAAACTGTCTTGATATTTACATGTACACAAAACAATGCCTACAATAACAAGTATCATCACAAGTATCAGCTGACGATAACTCGAGAAAATGGCCGCTGAAAAACGCTCAAAAGGCACATTTTCAACCTCTTTTTCTAACAGTTTTGGGTCCAAAACTTGGCCATGGCACATCGACTATGCGTCTGTTCATCAGGTTTTTTGGCTAGGACTGTACCTAGGACATGTACCTACATTATCTACCAACATCATATGGCTTTGCCATCCAATGCGGGCTTCAACGCCTAGAAACCGTAAAGAAATCGAACAGTTTACACTCAAGAAAACGGTTTTCTGACCATAGCTCGAACCCCTGCTGACAGCTAGCCAATGCTTCTATCGGAACAAATCTTATCTCATTTTCTTCATAGAGTCCTTAGGAACACAAAGCAACGTCAACAATAATGACTAGTTTTCACAAGTAGCAGCTGACGATAATTCGATAATATGGTCACTGAGTATAGCTCAGAATCCACATTTCCAACCTCTTTTTTGTCGTCTTGGGTCCGAAATTTGGCCATTGCTCATTCACTAAGCGTTTGTTCCTCATGTCTTTGTGTTAGAATTGTACCTAGGACATGTACCAACAATATATACCAACATTAAATGGGTATGCCATCCAATAAAGGCTTCAACGCCTAGAAACCGTCCAAGAATCGCACATTTTACAATCACGAAACCCGTTTTCCGACCATAGCTCGAACCCCTGCTGACACCTAGCCAATGCTTCTATCGGAACAAATCTTATCTTATTTTCTTCATAGAGTTCTTAGGTACACAAAACAACGTCAACAATAATAACTAGTTTTCACAAGTAGCAGCTGACGATAATTCGATAATATGGTCACTGAGTATCGCTCAGAATCCACATTTCCAACCTCTTTTTTGTCGTCTTGGGTCCGAAATTTGGCCATTGCTCATTCACTTAGCGTTTGTTCCTCATGTCTTTGGGTTAGAATTGTACCTAGGACATGTACCAACAATATATACCAACATTACATGGGTATGCCATCCAATAAAGGTTTCAACGCCTAGAAACCGTCCAAGAATCGCACATTTTACAATCACGAAACCGGTTTTCCGACCATAGCTCGAACCCCTGCTGACACATAGCCAATGCTTCTATCGGAACAAATCTTATCTTATTTTCTTCATAGAGTCGTTAAGTACACAAAGCAACGTCAACAATAATAACTAGTTTTCACAAGTAGCAGCTGACGATAATTCGATAATATTGTCACTGAGTATCGCTCAGAATCCACATTTCCATCCTCTTTTTTGTCGTCTTGGGTCCGAAATTTGGCCATTGCTCATCGACTAAGCGTCTGTTTATCACGTTTTAGAGTGAAAACTGCCGGGTAATATATTTGGTTTGTGTTTCTAAAGATATACCAGCAAGAGAAGCAGTATGTTGGTACTTTTTTATTTAGGGAGAACAATCAATAGGGTATCTGACGGCATGACTCTTCCATAATAAAGACACACTATACCTGTCGTGTTCAATGTGGCAGCGATTGTAAAAGTTAATTCGTCCAAGCATCGAATAAACCATTGATTGGCTGAGCAGTTATAATTAAAAAGAAATAACTAAACAACAAAACTATAGTTTTGAAAAAGAATCGTCCTTCACGGGATTCGAACTTGGAGCGCAGGCGTGAGAGACGGTAGCGGCATCCACTACGCTACCGAGGCTTGTGCTTGATTATAGCTAAGAAGTTATCTTTAACTATTCTCTTTATGTTTTCAGGTCAATACCATTTTGATACTCGGCCATTTCGTTGAAGGATCTCTTATTCGTTTGATTAAACAACGATTTTATTAATATTATTAGACTTTCATTCATAAGGCCCACTTTCGCAACATGTCTATTCTTATACTCACTAATCGAGATACAAAGTTAGAATGCAATACGTGACAGCATTAATTGTGTTCGTGCATGAATATGTTCGTAAACAATTGATTATTTATGCATGTGTATCTTTATTCATATGCTATTCCGAATGCTAGATAACCAAATCTATTTTGATAATTGCCTGGCAGTATCATCCGTTTGTGTTTCTAGAGATAAACGAGCAAGAGAAGCGGCGTGATGGCCCCAATAGGGAGAAGAATCAACAGTTTGACTAACGTCATGACTCTTCCAACAATAACAATACACTTAAACTGTCGTGTTCAATTTGGCAGCGATTGTCAAATATAATTCGTCCAATTACTTATTAAATTACTGCTTGGCTGAGCAGTTTAAATAATTAAAAAGAAAGAACTAAACAATAAATGTATAGTTTGGAAAAAAAATATTGTCATTAACGGGAGTCGAACTTGGACCGCTGGCGTGACAAGCGAGAGTGTTATCCATTAGGCTATCGAGGCTTGTGAATGGAATGAAGGAAAACTAAGACGTGTTGTTTAAAGCCATACTTGCACTCTTTTACACTTAAATTGTGAAACGCAATATTCTCTGCCCTATCAGAGGATTGTGTTTTCTTTTTAATCACTGTTTGAAACATAGTTTGAAAACTCTTTCACTTTGGGACAGTGGAAAATTCGGCGTTTGGTAAAGGGTTAAAGTATCTAATATTCTTGGGAACAAAGGGCCGAACTACACCTCAGTTTATGCGTCCGTGTGACAATGTAGTTCGGCGCTGATCGGACAGATTGAGAATTAGCAGAAAAAAGCGATTGTCATAATGAAACCCCTTGTCAAAGTCAATAGAACTCAACGAAATAGTGTTTGCAAATGGCAGTGCTGGTGCTCTTTTATTACTTTAGATTGTCTTCCTACACCGCCCCGGCCGTTCACATGTATAGTGAGCGAGAAAAGCATGCCCGCAGCTATTTATCCACACATTGAGGGATCGATTCAAAACTGAAGTAAGGCATGTACAAATATGAAGCACTTACTGCCGTATTGCAGTGGTCAGGTAAAATGGTAAACAAATACGGTGAACATGAAAAGGCGCCTAACAAGCTACATGAACCGGTTCCCCTATTTCCCACTTTCCTTCTCTTATACATTACCTGCAATATCATGCATCTGCATGTCCACGTGTATTTATGTTCAAAGAAAATATCAAGAAAGTTGAGAAACTTGAGGCCAAAAGACAAGGAGAATCGGCACGGACAAGAACACGATCGGATGTAGGATGACCTGTGGAGAAGGCTATCCGTTGATCCCAAAATTTGCAATTAGTCTCTCCCGGATTGGTTGTATACAGCGTGTATTGTTTATGTGTGGAACATTCCCAAGCGGAACATTGTGATAAAAGAAGGCAATGTTCACTGAGTAATGTTCACTGAGTAATGTTCACTGAGTAATGTTCACTGAGTAATGTTCATTGAGAAGTGTTCATTGAGTAGTGTTCACTGAGTAATGTTCACTGAGTAGTGTTCACTGAGTTATGTTCACTGAGTAGTGTTCACTGAGGAAAGTTCACTGAGTAATGTTCACTAAGTAGTTTTCACTGAGTAATGTTCACTGAGTAATGTTCACTGAGTAGTGTTCACTGAGTAATGTTCACTGAGTAGTGTTCACTGAGTAATGTTTACTGAGTAGTGTTCACTGAGTAGTGTTCACTGAGTAATGTTCACTGAGTAATGTTCACTGAGAAGTGTTCACTGAGTAATGTTCACTGAGAAGTGTTCACTGAGTAATGTTCACTGATTAGTGTTCACTGAGTAATGTTCACTGAGTAGTGTTCACTGAGTTATGTTCACTGAGCAGTGGTCACTGAGTAAAGTTCACTGAGTAATGTTCACTGAGTAGTTTTCACTGAGTAATGTTCACTGAGTAATGTTCACTGAGTAGTGTTCACTGAGTAATATTCACTGAGTAATGTTCACTGAGTAATGTTCACTGAGTAATGTTCACTGAGTAGTGTTAACTGAGTAATGTTCACTGAGTAGTGTTCACTAATAAGTTGTGTTCACTGAGTAGCGTCCACTGAATAGTGTTCACTGAGTAGTGTTCACTGAGTAATGTTCATTGAGTAGTGTTCACTGAGTAGTGTTCACTGAGTAGTGTTCACTGAGTAATGTTCACTGAGTAGTGTTCACTGAGTAATGTTCACTGAGTAGTGTTCATTGAGTAATGTTCACTGAGTAGTGTTCACTGAGTAATGTTCACTGAGTAGTGTTCACTGAGTAGTGTTTACTGAGTAATGTTCACTGAGTAATGTTCACTGAGTTATGTTCACTGAGTAATGTTCACTGAGTAGTGTTTACTGAGTAATGTTCACTGAGTAATGTTCACTGAGTAGTGTTCACTGAGTAATGTTCACTGAGTAATGTTCACTGAGTAATGTTCACTGAGTTGTGTTCACTGAGTAATGTTCACTGAGTAATGTTCACTGAGTAATGTTCACTGAGTAGTGTTCACTGAGTAATGTTCACTGAGTAGTGTTCACTGAGTAAAGTTCACTGAGTAATGTTCACTGAGTAGTTTTCACTGAGTAATGTTCACTGAGTAATGTTCACTGAGTAGTGTTCACTGATTAGTGTTCACTGAGTAATGTTCACTGAGTAATGTTCACTGAGTAGTGTTCACTGAGTAATGTTCACTGAGTAATGTTCACTGAGTAATGTTCACTGAGTAGTGTTCACTGAGTAGTGTTCACTAGTCTAATAATATTAATAAAACCGTTGTTTAATCAAACGAATAAGAGATCCTTCAACGAAATGGCTGAGTATCAAAATGGTTCTATGTTTCAATGCTTTTTATATTGGATGTTAAATGGATATGCCTTCTTATGGCAAAGGAGAGTCTGCATCACACCTCACTTTATCGCATCTGCTGCAGAGTACTTTAGAGACCACTGTATTTAAAGGATGGAATGGTTGTTATAAGCAATTTCCCCTTTTCCAACATTGGTTTCTACCCATAATGTTTGAAAAAGCACTGTATACCACTTGCGGTAACGTGGCGTCTGCTACCGCTCTTAAATTGGACATCTCAAAGT
Source organism: Cerastoderma edule (assembly GCA_947846245.1). Classification (NCBI taxonomy): domain Eukaryota; kingdom Metazoa; phylum Mollusca; class Bivalvia; order Cardiida; family Cardiidae; genus Cerastoderma; species Cerastoderma edule. The sequence goes on from OX401419.1 coordinate 1,369,594, forward strand.
GATACATGCGGGATCAATCTTATATATATTTGGAGTCTTCTCTTGATATTCCGAATGCTCATTAACGAACCCTGTACCCAGCACATGTCACTACAACATACATCAAGATTCGACACCAGTCCAATCCAATGCACTTTCTGCTGTCTCCTCATATTCAATCACGGCTTATCTCCCATTCATTACCCACCCATGTTTGAACCCCGAACGGCGCCTAGCCAATGCTCGTATCAAAACTGTCTTGATATTTACATGTACACAAAACAATGCCTACAATAACAAGTAGTTACCACAGGTATCAGCTGACGATAACTCGAGAAAATGGCCGCTGAAAAACGCTCAAAAGGCACATTTTCAACCTCTTTTTCTAACAGTTTTGGGTCAAAACTTGGCCATGGCTCATCGACTAAGCGTCTGTTCATCAGGTTTTTGGGCTAGAATTGTACCTAGGACATGTACCTACATTATCTACCAACATCACATGGCTATGCCATCCAATGCGAGCTTCAACGCCTAGAAACCGTAAATAAATCGCACATTTTACACTCAAGAAACCGGTTTTCCAACCATAGCTCGAACCCCTGCTGACACCTAGCCAATGCTTCAATCGGAACAAATCTTATCTCATTTTTCTTCATAGAGTCCTTAGGTACACAAAGCAACGTCAACAATAATAACTAGTTTTCACAAGTAGCAGCTGACGATAATTCGATAATATGGTCAATGTGTATAGCTCAGAATCCACATTTCCAACCTCTTTTTTGTCGTCTTGGGTCCGAAATTTGGCCATTGCTCATTCACTAAACGTTTGTTTATCATGTCTTTGGGTTAAATTTGTACCTAGGACATGTACCAACAATATATACCAACATTACATGGGTATGTTTCTTCAACGCCTAGAAACCGTCAAAAATCGCACATTTTACACTCACGCAACCCGTTTTCCAACCATAGCTCGAGCCCCTGCTGACACCTAGCCTATGTTTCTATCGGAACAAATTTTATCTTATTTTCTTCATAGAGTTCTTAGGTACACAAAGCAACGTCAACAATAATAACTAGTTTTCACAAGTAGCAGCTGACGATAATTCGATAATATGGTCACTGAGTATCGCTCAGAATCCCCATTTCCAACCTCTTTTTTGTCGTCTTGGGTCCGAAATTTGGCCATTGCTCATCGACTAAGCGTCTGTTTATCACGTTCTAGAGTGAAAACTGCCGTGTAATATATTTGGTTTGTGTTTCTAAAGATAAACCAGCAAGAGAAGCAGTATGTTGGTACTTTTTTAATTAGGGAGAACAATCAATAGGGTGTCTGACGGCATGACTCTTCCATAATAAAGACACACTATAACTGTCGTGTTCAATGTGGCAGCGATTGTAAAAGTTAATTCGTCCAAGCGTCGAATAAACCATTGATTGGCTGAGCAGTTATAATTAAAAAGAAATAACTAAACAACAAAACTATAGTTTTAAAAAAGAATCGTCCTTCACGGGATTCGAACTTGGATTGCCGGCGTGAGAGACGGTAGCGGCATCCACTACGCTACCGAGGCTTGTGCATGATTATAGCTAAGAAGTTATCTTTAACTATTCTCTTTATGTTCTCAGGTCAATACCATTTTGATAGTCAGCTATTTCGTTGAAGGATCTCTTATTCGTTTAATTAAACAACGATCTTATTTATATTTGTAGACTTTCCTTGATAATGCCCACTATCGCAACATGTCTATTCTTATACTTACTAATCGAGATACAAAGTAAGAATGGAATACTTGATAGTATTTAGTGTGTTCGTCCATAAATATGTTCGTAAACAATTGATAATTTATGCATGCCTTTCTTAATTTATATGATATTCCGAATGCTAGATTACCGAATCTATTATGAGAATTGCCTTGCAATATTCTCCGTTTGTGTTTCTAGAAATGAACGAGCAAGACAAGCAGTGTGGTGGCATCATTTCTTTTAAGGAGAAGAATCAATGGGGTGTCTGACGTCATGACTATTCCATAATAAAGATACACTATACTTGTCGTGTTCAATGTGGCAGCGATTGTAAGAGGTAATTCGTCCAAGTATTTAATAAATCATTGCTTGGCTGAGCAGTTATGATTAAAAAGAAATATCTAAACAACAAAAGTATAGTTTTGAAAAAGAATCGTCCTTCACAGGATTCGAACTTGGAGCGCCAGCGTGAGAGACGGTAGCGTTATCCATTACGCTACCGAGACTTGTGCATGATCATAGCTAAGAAGTTATCTTTAACTATTCTGATTATATTTGTTGACAGGTCAATACATTTTTGATACTCCTTCATTTCTTTAAAAGATCTCTTATTCGTTTGATTAAACAACGAGATCTTATTTATATTTGTAGACATTCCTTGATAATGCCCACTTTTGCAACATGTCTTTTCTTATACTTACTAATCAAATTACAAAGTAAGAATGGAATACGTGACAGTATTTAGTGTGTTCGTCCATAAATATGTTCGTAAACAATTGATAATTTATGCATGCCTTTCTTAATTCATATGATCTTCCGAATGCTAGATTACCGAATCTATTATGAGAATTGCCTGGCAATATTCTCTGTTTGTGTTTCTAGAAATGAACGAGCAAGACAAGCAGTGTGGTGGCATCATTTCTTTTAAGGAGAAGAATCAATGGGATGTCTGACGTCATGACTATTCCATAATAAAGATACACTATAATTGTCGTGTTCAATGTGGCAGCGATTGTAAAAGATAAGTCGTCCAAGTATTTGATAAATTATTGCTTGGCTGAGCAGTTATTATGATTAAAAAGAAATATTTAAACAACAAAACTATAGTTTTGAAAAAGAATCGTCCTTCACGGGATTCGAACTTGGAGCGCCAGCGTGAGAGACGGTAGCGTGAATCACTACGCTATCGAGGCTTGCGCATGATTATATCTAAGAAGATATCTTTAACTATTCTGATTATGTTTGTTGACAGGTCAATACCATTTTGATACTCATCCATTTCGTTAAAGGATCTCTTATTCGTTTGATTAAAGAACGATCTTATTTATATGTGTGGACTTTCCTTGATAATGCCCACTTTTGCAACATGTCTATTCTTATACTTACTTATCGAGATACAAAGTAAGAATGATATATGTACGTGAAAGTATTTAGTGTGTTCGTCCATAAATATGTTCGTAATCAATTGATAATTTATGCATGCCTTTCTTAATTCATATGATCTTCCGAATGATAGATTACCGAATCTAATATGAGAATTGACTTGCAATATTCTCTGTTTGTGTTTCGTGAAATGAACGGGCAAGACAAGCAGTGTGGTGGCATCATTTCTTTTAAGGAGAAGAATCAATGGGGTGTCTGATGTCATGACTATTCCATAATAAAGATACACTATAATTGTCGTGTTCAATGTGACAGCGATTGTAAAAGATAATTCGTCCAAGTATTTGATAAATCATTGCTTGGCTGAGCAGTTATGATTAAAAAGAAATATTTAAACAACAAAACTATAGTTTTGAAAAAGAATCGTCCTTCACGGGATTCGAACTTGGAGCGCGAGCGTGAGAGACGGTAGCGTGAAGCACTACGCTACCGAGGCTTGTGCATGATCATAGCTAAGAAGTTATCTTTAACTATTCTGATTATGTTTGTTGACAGGTCAATACCATTTTGATACTCATTCATTTCGTTAACCCTTTACGGTATATAGCGCCGTTCGCCGCCTTATCGATTACCGCATAAAACGCTTTTCGCCGGTATACCTATTACCGTATAAAACCTATTTTGACGGGCTATCGATTACTGCATAGAACGCTTTTTGACAGCTGAAAAATTGATTCAACTTCAACCCTTAATTACACAAATAAACACACACGTCATTTTCTCCAAAGTTTATTTTCCTATTAAACAAATATGTTTTCTTTCATATACGATGATAAAATCATGGGGTCAAAGTTTAAACTTTTGCTCTAGAGCGAATCTTTTGATAGTGGTCACGCGGCACACTTCTAAAAGAGACGCTATGGGATTGAGATGAAGGGAAATGAAATACCCACCCCCAATAAAACTGAAAGCGGCCTTCGATATCCTGTCATAAAGATAAAAACAATGCCGATTTGTAAAGACTTGATAAGGATTTCCTGCAATTCTTTACAAACTAACACTTTTCTAAAAATATTATCCAATTAAAAAGAACATAGGGCACGCGACCCGTAGACTATTTAATGAGAAGTTTTCCGGTCATAAAAGATCAAAACACTGCCGATTTGTAAAGACTCGATAAGGATTTCATGCAATTCTTTAGTAACTCAACACATTTCTAAAAATACTATCCAATTAAAACGAGAGCATACGGCACGCGACCTGTAAAGGATGTTTATGACACGGAGCTATTGTTCAAAGTTTAAAGGCGATTGAAAATCGAGCCGTCAAATAATTGACGTTATAAAGACGGCCTTTTTAAAATATTTAGCCAATTTGGTGTTTCCGATCGCAAGTCGGACATCAATGTAGATTCAGAGCAGTAATTTGATCGTTTTTTATTAAGCCTGAAGATGATGAAATGTTGATAAATAATACCAATTCACGGACAAGCAAATTTGATCATTCCTCCGACTTTGACTACAACTACGAGCTTTTGGTAAATTCATCACCCATGGACACGTATTTTACGGAAATATAAGCATGTTTCGTTGCCAAAATGAGTTGATTTTTACTGTTTTACATTTATAAGAAGGACTAGGTTTAACTCCTTTACAAAGCAATATTGCGCTGAAAAACATTCTTTTATATATTTTGGAAACGGTTTGAATGGTAATTGAAGTAAAACGATTCAGCTTTGTTGAGAAATATGCAAAGACAAAGTATGTATCTCGAGTCATGAACGGTATTTTTCGGAACAAAATTCCCTGCAATTGATGACAAACGGAAAACAAATTACGGATCTCTCAGGGAGAACACATAAGTCATATTATTAATTTTGATTTTGTATAATTCACACCGTAATATACATTTTCATTGTTTGTTTAATTTTCTACAACTTAATCCTGATATGAATGTATCACTAAATAAAGAAAAAAACATCAACTTAAAGGAAATTTTGTTCTCGTCGTCTTTTATTCTTTGAAAAAATCTATTAGATGAATGTAAAATGCATTAATTTAGGTTTGATTAACAGTACCCCAATCAATAACAAATATCGGAGATAATCCTGTGCAAATAGGTACCCAGGGTGACTAGTTATCTATGCGTTAATGGTCTTCGATAATCGGATGGTTTATACCTATAGTGTCACTGATAAGCCTTATCTCTATACCTTAAAGGGTTAAAGGATCTCTTATTCGTTTAATTAAACAACGATCTTATTTATATGTGTAGACTTTCCTTGATAATGCCCACTATCGCAACATGTCTATTCTTATACTTACTTATCGAGATACAAAGTAAGAATGGAATACTTGATAGTATTTAGTGTGTTCGTCCATAAATATGTTCGTAAACAATTGATATTTTATGCATGCCTTTCTTAATTCATATGATCTTCCGAATGCTAGATTACCGAATCTATTATGAGAATTGCCTGGCAATATTCTCTGTTTGTGTTTCTAGAAATGAACGAGCAAGACAAGCAGTGTGGTGGCATCATTTCTTTTAAGGAGAAAAATCAATGGGGTGTCTGACGTCATGACTATTCCATAATAAAGATACACTATAATTGTCGTGTTCAATGAGGCAGCGATTGTAAAAGATAATTCGTCCAAGTATTTGATAAATCATTGCTTGGCTGAGCAGTTATGATTAAAAGAAATTATTTAAACAACAAAACTATAGTTTTGAAAAAGAATCGTCCTTCACGGGATTCGAACTTGGAGCGCCAGCGTGAGAGACGGTAGCGTGAACCACTACGCTATCGAGGCTTGTGCATGATTATATCTAAGAAGATATCTTTAACTATTCTGATTATGTTTGTTGACAGGTCAATACCATTTTGATACTCATCCATTTCGTTAAAGGATCTCTTATTCGTTTGATTAAAGAACGATCTTATTTATATGTGTGGACTTTCCTTGATAATGCCCACTTTTGCAACATGTCTATTCTTATACTTACTTATCGAGATACAAAGTAAGAATGATATATGTACGTGAAAGTATTTAGTGTGTTGGTCCATAAATATGTTCGTAAACAATTGATAATTTATGCATGCCTTTCTTAATTCATATGATTTCCGAATGCTAGATTACCGAATCTATTATGAGAATTGCCTGGCAATATTCTCTGTTTGTGTTTCTAGAAATGAACGAGCAAGACAAGCAGTGTGGTGGCATCATTTCTTTTAGGGAGAAGAATCAATGGGGTGTCTGACGTCATGACTATTCCATAATAAAGATACACTATAATTGTCGTCTCCAATGTGGCAGCGATTATAAAAGGTTATTCGTGCAAGTATTTAAAAAACCATTGCTTGGCTGAGCAGTTATGATTAAAAAGAAATATTTAAACAACAAAACTATAGTTTTGAAAAAGAATCGTCCTTCACGGGATTCGAACTTGGAGCGCCAGCGTGAGAGACGGTAGCGTGAACCACTACGCTACCGAGGCTTTTGCATGATCATAGCTAAGAAGTTATCTTTAACTATTCTGAATATGTTTGTTGACAGGTCAATACCATTTTGATACTCATTCATTTCGTTAAAGGATCTCTTATTCGTTTAATTAAACAACAATCTTATTTATATGTGTAGACATTCCTTGATAATGCCCACTATCGCAACATGTCTATTCTTATACTTACTTATCGAGATACAAAGTAAGAATGGAATACTTGATAGTATTTAGTGTGTTCGTCCATAAATATGTTCGTAAACAATTGATAATTTATGCATGCCTTTCTTAATTCATATGATCTTCCGAATGCTAGATTACCGAATCTATTATGAGAATTGCCTGGCAATATTCTCTGTTTGTGTTTCTAGAAATGAACGAGCAAGACAAGCAGTGTGGTGGCATCATTTCTTTTAAGGAGAAGAATCAATGGGGTGTCTGACGTCATGACTATTCCATAATAAAGATACACTATAATTGTCGTGTTCAATGTGGCAGCGATTGTAAAAGATAATTCGTCCAAGTATTTGATAAATCATTGCTTGGCTGAGCAGTTATGATTAAAAAGAAATATTTAAACAACAAAACTATAGTTTTGAAAAAGAATCGTCCTTCACGGGATTCGAACTTGGAGCGCCAGCGTGAGAGACGGTAGCGTGAACCACTACGCTATCGAGGCTTGTGCATGATTACATCTAAGAAGATATCTTTAACTATTCTGATTATGTTTGTTGACAGGTCAATACCATTTTGATACTCATCCATTTCGTTAAAGGATCTCTTATTCGTTTGATTAAAGAACGATCTTATTTATATGTGTGGACTTTCCTTGATAATGCCCACTTTTGCAACATGTCTATTCTTATACTTACTTATCGAGATACAAAGTAAGAATGATATATGTACGTGAAAGTATTTAGTGTGTTCGTCCATAAATATGTTCGTAAACAATTGATAATTTATGCATGCCTTTCTTAATTCATATGATTTTCCGAATGCTAGATTACCGAATCTATTATGAGAATTGCCTGGCAATATTCTCTGTTTGTGTTTCTAGAAATGAACGAGCAAGACAAGCAGTGTGGTGGCATCATTTCTTTTAAGGAGAAGAATCAATGGGGTGTCTGATGTCATGACTATTCCATAATAAAGATACACTATAATTGTCGTGTTCAATGTGGCAGCGATTGTAAAAGATAATTCGTCCAAGTATTTGATAAATCATTGCTTGGCTGAGCAGTTATGATTAAAAAGAAATATTTAAACAACAAAACTATAGTTTTGAAAAAGAATCGTCCTTCACGGGATTCGAACTTGGAGCGCCAGCGTGAGAGACGGTAGCGTGAACCACTACGCTACCGAGGCTTGTGCATGATTATAGCTAAGAAGTTATCTTTAACTATTCTGATTATGTTTGTTGACAGGTCAATACCATTTTGATACTCATTCATTTCGTTAAAGGATCTCTTATTCGTTTAATTAAACAACGATCTTATTTATATGTGTAGACTTTTCTTGATAATGCCCACTTTTGCAACATGTCTATTCTTATACTTACTTATCGAGATACAAAGTAAGAATGATATATGTACGTGAAAGTATTTAGTGTGTTCGTCTATAAATATGTTCGTAAACAATTGATAATTTATGCATGCCTTTCTTAATTCATATGATCTTCCGAATGCTAGATTACCGAATCTATTATGAGAATTGCCTGGCAATATTCTCTGTTTGTGTTTCTAGAAATGAACGAGCAAGACAAGCAGTGTGGTGGCATCATTTCTTTTAAGGAGAAGAATCAATGGGGTGTCTGACGTCATGACTATTCCATATAAAGATACACTATAATTGTCGTGTTCAATGTGGCAGCGATTGTAAAAGATAATTCGTCCAAGTATTTTATAAATCATTGCTTGGCTGAGCAGTTATGATTAAAAGAAATATTTAAACAACAAAACTATAGTTTTGAAAAAGAATCGTCCTTCACGGGATTCGAACTTGGAGCGCCAGCGTGAGAGACGGTAGCGTGAACCACTACGCTACCGAGGCTTGTGCATGATCATAGCTAAGAAGTTATCTTTAACTATTCTGATTATGTTTGTTGACAGGTCAATACCATTTTGATACTCATTCATTTCGTTAAAGGATCTCTTATTCGTTTAATTAAACAACGATCTTATTTATATGTGTAGACTTTCCTTGATAATGCCCACTATCGCAACATGTCTATTCTTATACTTACTAATCGAGATACAAAGTAAGAATGGAATACTTGATAGTATTTAGTGTGTTCGTCCATAAATATGTTCGTAAACAATTGATAATTTATGCATGCCTTTCTTAATTCATATGATATTCCGAATGCTAGATTACTGAATCTATTATGAGAATTGCCCTGCAATATTCTCCGTTTGTGTTTCTAGAAATGAACGAGCAAGACAAGCAGTGTGGTGGCATCATTTCTTTTAAGGAGAAGAATCAATGAGGTGTCTGACGTCATGACTATTCCATAATAAAGATACACTATAATTATCGTGTTCAATGTGGCAGCAATTATAAAAGGTTATTCGTGCAATTATTTCAAAAATCATTGCTTGGCTGAGCAGTAATGATTAAAAAGAAATATTTAAACAACAAAACTATAGTTTTGAAAAAGAATCGTCCTTCACGGGATTCGAACTTGGAGCGCCAGCGTGAGAGACGGTAGCGTGAACCACTACGCTATCGAGGCTTGTGGATGATTATATCTAAGAAGATATCTTTAACTATTCTGATTATGTTTGTTGACAGGTCAATACCATTTTGAAACTCATCCATTTCGTTAAAGGATCTCTTATTCGTTTGATTAAAGAACGATCTTATTTATATATGTGGACTTTCCTTGATAATGCCCACATTTGCAACATGTCTATTCTTATACTTACTTATCGAGATACAAAGTAAGAATGATATATGTACGTGAATGTATTTAGTGTGTTCGTCCATAAATATGTTCGTAAACAATTGATAATTTATGCATGCCTTTCTTAATTCATATCATCTTCCGAATGCTAGATTACCGAATCTATTATGAGAATTGTCTGGCAATATTCTCTTTTTGTGTTTCTAGAAATGAACGAGCAAGACAAGCTGTGTGGTGGCATCATTTTTTTAAAGGAGAAGAATCAATGGGGTGTCTGACGTCATGACTATTCCATAATAAAGATACACTATAATTGTCGTGTTCAAATTGGCAGCGATTGTAAAAGATAATTCGTCCAAGTATTTGATAAATCATTGCTTGGCTGAGCAGTTATGATTAAAAAGAAATATTTAAACAACAAAACTATAGTTTTGAAAAAGAATCGTCCTTCACGGGATTCGAACTTGGAGCGCCAGCGTGAGAGACGGTAGCGTGAACCACTACGCTACCGAGGCTTGTGCATTATCATAGCTAAGAAGTTATCTTTAACTATTCTGATTATGTTTGTTGACAGGTCAATACCATTTTGATACTCATTCATTTCGTTAAAGGATCTCTTATTCGTTTAATTAAACAACAATCTTATTTATATGTGTAGACTTTCCTTGATAATGCCCACTATCGCAACATGTCTATTCTTATACTTACTAATCGAGATACAAAGTAAGAATGGAATACTTGATAGTATTTAGTGTGTTCGTCCATAAATATGTTCGTAAACAATTGATAATTTATGCATGCCTTTCTTAATTCATATGATATTCCGAATGCTAGATTACCGAATCTATTATGAGAACTGCCTTGCAATATTCTCCGTTTGTGTTTCTAGAAATGAACGAGCAAGACAAGCAGTGTGGTGGCATCATTTCTTTTAAGGAGAAGAATTAATGGGGTGTCTGACGTCATGACTATTCCATAATAAAGATACACTATAATTGTCGTGTTCAATGTGGCAGCAATTATAAAAGGTTATTCGTGCAAGTATTTTAAAAATCATTGCTTGGCTGAGCAGTAATGATTAAAAAGAAATATTTAAACAACAAAACTATAGTTTTGAAAAAGAATCGTCCTTCACGGGATTCGAACTTGGAGCGCCAGCGTGAGAGACGGTAGCGTGAACCACTACGCTATCGAGGCTTGTGCATGATTATATCTAAGAAGATATCTTTAACTATTCTGATTATGTTTGTTGACAGGTCAATACCATTTTGATACTCATCCATTTCGTTAAAGGATCTCTTATTCGTTTGATTAAAGAACGATCTTATTTATATGTGTGGACTTTCCTTGATAATGCCCACTTTTGCAACATGTCTATTCTTATACTTACTTACCGAGATACAAAGTAAGAATGATATATGTACGTGAAAGTATTTAGTGTGTTCGTCCATAAATATGTTCGTAAACAATTGATAATTTATTCATGCCTTTCTTAATTCATATGATCTTCCGAATGCTAGATTATCGAATCTATTATGAGAATTGCCTGGCAATATTCTCTGTTTGCGTTTCTAGAAATGAACGAGCAAGACAAGCAGTGTGGTGGCATCATTTCTTTTAAGGAGAAGAATCAATGGGGTGTCTGACGTCATGACTATTCCATAATAAAGATACACTATAATTGTCGTGTTCAATGTGGCAGCGATTGTAAAAGGTAATTCGTCCAAGTATTTGATAAATCATTGCTTGGCTGAGCAGTTATGATTAAAAAGAAATATTTAAACAACAAAACTATAGTTTTGAAAAAGAATCGTACTTCACGGGATTCGAACTTGGAGCGCCAGCGTGAGAGACGGTAGCGTGAACCACTACGCTACCGAGGCTTGTGCATGATCATAGCTAAAAAGTTATCTTTAACTATTCTTATTATGTTTGTTGACAGGTCAATACCATTTTGATACTCATTCATTTCGTTAAAGGATCTCTTATCCGTTTAATTAAACAACGATCTTATTTATATGTGTAGACTTTCCTTGATAATGCCCACTATTGCAACATGTCTATTCTTATACTTACTTATCGATATACAAAGTAAGAATGGAATACGTGACAGTATTTAGTGTGTTCTTCCATAAATATGTTCGTAAACAATTGAAAATGTATGCATGCGTATCTTAATTCATATATTCTTCCGAATGCTAGATTACCGAATCTATTTTGAGAATTGCCTTGCAATATTCTCCGTTTGTGTTTCTAGAAATAAACGAGCAAGACAGGCAGTGTGATGGCATCATTTCTTTTAGGGAAAAGAATCAATGGGGTGTCTTAAGTCATGACTATTCTATAATAAAGATACACTTTAACTGTCGTGTTCAATGTGGCAGCGGTTGTAAAAGGTAATTCGTCCAAGTATTTAATAAATCATTGCTTGGCTGATCAGTAATATTTAAAAAGAAATATCTAAACAACAAAAGTATAGTTTTGAAAAAGAATCGTCCTTCACATGATTCGAACTTGGAGCGCCAGCGTGAGAGACGGTAGCGTTAACCACTACGCTACCGAGGCTTGTGCATGATCATAGCTAAGAAATTATCTTTAACTATTCTGATTATGTCTGTTGGCATGTCAATACCATTTTGATACTCATCCATTTCGTTAAAGGATCTCTTATTCGTTTGATCAAAGAACGAGCTTATTTATATTTGTAGACTTGCCTTGGTAATGCCCACTTTCGCAACATGTCTATTCTTATACTTACTTATCGATATACAAAGTAAGAATGAAATACGTGACAGTATTTAGTGTGTTCGTCCATAAATATGTTCGTAAACAATTGATGATTTATGCATGCCTTTCTTAATTCATATGATATTCCGAATGCTAGATTACCGAATCTATTATGAGAATTGCCTTGCAATATTCTCCGTTTGTGTTTCTAGAAATGAACGAGCAAGACAAGCAGTATGGTGGCATCATTTCTTTTAAGGAGATGAATCAATGGGGTGTCTGACGTCATGACTATTCCATAATAAATATACGCTATAATTGTCGTGTTCAATGTGGCAGCGATTGTAAAAGGTAATTCGTCCAAGTTTTTGATAAATCATTGCTCGGCTGAGCAGTAATCATTTAAAAGAAATATCTTAACAACAAAACTATAGTTTTGAAAAAGAATCGTCCTTCACATGATTCGAACTTGGAGCGCCAGCGTGAGAGACGGTAGCGTTAACCACTACGCTACCGAGGCTTGTGCATGATCATAGCTAAGAAATTATCTTTAACTATTCTGATTATGTTTGTTGGCATGTCAATACCATTTTGATACTCATCCATTTCGTTAAAGGATCTCTTATTCGTTTGATCAAAGAACGAGCTTATTTATATTTGTAGACTTGCCTTGGTAATGCCCACTTTCGCAACATGTCTATTCTTATACTTACTTATCGATATACAAAGTAAGAATGGAATACGTGACAGTATTCAGTGTGTTCGTCCATAAATATGTTCGTAAACAATTGAAAATTTATGCATGCGTATCTTAATGCATATATTTTTCCGAATGCTAGATTACCGAATCTATTTTGAGAATGGCCTTGCAATATTCTCCGTTTGTGTTTCTAGAAATAAACGAGCAAGGCAGGCAGCGTGGTGGCATCATTTCTTTTAGGGAGAAGAATCAATATGGTGTCTGACGTCATGACTATTCTATAATAAAGATACACTTTAACTGTCGTGTTCAATGTGGCAGCGGTTGTAAAAGGTTATTCGTCCAAGTATTTAATAAATCATTGCTTGGCTGATCAGTAATATTTAAAAAGAAATATCTAAACAACAAAAGTATAGTTTTGAAAAAGAATCGTCCGTCACGGGATTCGAACTTGGAGCGCCAGCGTGAGAGACGGTAGCGTTATCCATTACGCTACCGAGTCTTGTGCATGGTCATCGCTAGGAAGTTATCTTTAACTATTCTGATTATGTTTGTTAACAGGTGAATATCAATTTGATAAGCATTCATTTCGTTAAAGGAGCTCTTATTCGTTTGATTAAACAACGAGATCTTATCTATATTTGTAGACTTTCCTTGATAATGCCCACTTTCGTAACATGTCTATTCTTATATTTACTAATAGATATACAAAGTAGGCATGGATTAGTGACAGTATTTAGTGTGTTCGTCCATAAATATGTTCGTAAACAATTGATAATTTATGCATGCGTATCTTAATTCATGTATTCTTCCGAATGCTAGATTACCGAATCTATTATGAGAATTGCCTGGCAATATTCTCCGTTTGTGTTTCTAGAAATAAACGAGCAAGACAAGCAGTGTGGTGGCATCATTTCTTTTAGGGAGAAGAATCAATGGGGTGTCTGACGTCATGACTATTCTATAATAAAGATACACTTTAACTGTCGTGTTCAATGTGGCAGCGGTTGTAAAAGGTAATTCGTCCAAGTATTTAATAAATCATTGCGTGGCTGATCAGTAATATTTAAAAAGAAATATCTAAACAACAAAAGTATTGTTTTGATAAAGAATCGTCCTTCACGGGATTCGAACTTGGAGCGCCAGCGTGAGAGACGGTAGCGTTATCCATTACGCTACCGAGTCTTGTGCATGGTCATAGCTAAGAAGTTATCTTTAACTATTCTGATTATGTTTGTTAACAGGTCAATACCATTTTGATACGCATTCATTTCGTTAAAGGATCTCTTATTCGTTTGATTAAAGAACGATCTCATTTATATTTTTGGACTTTCCTTGATAATGCCCACTATCGCAACATGTCTATTCTTATACTTACTAATCGAGATACAAAGTAAGAATGGAATACTTGATAGTATTTAGTGTGTTCGTCCATAAATATGTTCGTAAACAATTGATAATTTATGCATGCCTTTCTTAATTCATATGATATTCCGAATGCTAGATTACCGAATCTATTATGAGAATTGCCTTGCAATATTCTCCGTTTGTGTTTCTAGAAATGAACGAGCAAGACAAGCAGTGTGGTGGCATCATTTCTTTTAAGGAGAAGAATTAATGGGGTGTCTGACGTCATGACTATTCCATAATAAAGATACACTATAATTGTCGTGTTCAATGTGGCAGCAATTATAAAAGGTTATTCGTGCAAGTATTTTAAAAATCATTGCTTGGCTGAGCAGTAATGATTAAAAAGAAATATTTAAACAACAAAACTATAGTTTTGAAAAAGAATCGTCCTTCACGGGATTCGAACTTGGAGCGCCAGCGTGAGAGACGGTAGCGTGAACCACTACGCTATCGAGGCTTGTGCATGATTATATCTAAAAAGATATCTTTAACTATTCTGATTATGTTTGTTGACAGGTCAATACCATTTTGATACTCATCCATTTCGTTAAAGGATCTCTTATTCGTTTGATTAAAGAACGATCTTATTTATATGTGTGGACTTTCCTTGATAATGCCCACTTTTGCAACATGTCTATTCTTATACTTACTTACCGAGATACAAAGTAAGAATGATATATGTACGTGAAAGTATTTAGTGTGTTCGTCCATAAATATGTTCGTAAACAATTGATAATTTATTCATGCCTTTCTTAATTCATATGATCTTCCGAATGCTAGATTATCGAATCTATTATGAGAATTGCCTGGCAATATTCTCTGTTTGCGTTTCTAGAAATGAACGAGCAAGACAAGCAGTGTGGTGGCATCATTTCTTTTAAGGAGAAGAATCAATGGGGTGTCTGACGTCATGACTATTCCATAATAAAGATACACTATAATTGTCGTGTTCAATGTGGCAGCGATTGTAAAAGATAATTCGTCCAAGTATTTGATAAATCATTGCTTGGCTGAGCAGTTATGATTAAAAAGAAATATTTAAACAACAAAACTATAGTTTTGAAAAAGAATCGTCCTTCACGGGATTCGAACTTGGAGCGCCAGCGTGAGAGACGGTAGCGTGAACCACTACGCTACCGAGGCTTGTGCATGATCATAGCTAAAAAGTTATCTTTAACTATTCTTATTATGTTTGTTGACAGGTCAATACCATTTTGATACTCATTCATTTCGTTAAAGGATCTCTTATCCGTTTAATTAAACAACGATCTTATTTATATGTGTAGACTTTCCTTGATAATGCCCACTATTGCAACATGTCTATTCTTATACTTACTTATCGATATACAAAGTAAGAATGGAATACGTGACAGTATTTAGTGTGTTCTTCCATAAATATGTTCGTAAACAATTGAAAATGTATGCATGCGTATCTTAATTCATATATTCTTCCGAATGCTAGATTACCGAATCTATTTTGAGAATTGCCTTGCAATATTCTCCGTTTGTGTTTCTAGAAATAAACGAGCAAGACAGGCAGTGTGATGGCATCATTTCTTTTAGGGAAAAGAATCAATGGGGTGTCTTAAGTCATGACTATTCTATAATAAAGATACACTTTAACTGTCGTGTTCAATGTGGCAGCGGTTGTAAAAGGTAATTCGTCCAAGTATTTAATAAATCATTGCTTGGCTGATCAGTAATATTTAAAAAGAAATATCTAAACAACAAAAGTATAGTTTTGAAAAAGAATCGTCCTTCACATGATTCGAACTTGGAGCGCCAGCGTGAGAGACGGTAGCGTTAACCACTACGCTACCGAGGCTTGTGCATGATAATAGCTAAGAAATTATCTTTAACTATTCTGATTATGTCTGTTGGCATGTCAATACCATTTTGATACTCATCCATTTCGTTAAAGGATCTCTTATTCGTTTGATCAAAGAACGAGCTTATTTATATTTGTAGACTTGCCTTGGTAATGCCCACTTTCGCAACATGTCTATTCTTATACTTACTTATCGATATACAAAGTAAGAATGAAATACGTGACAGTATTTAGTGTGTTCGTCCATAAATATGTTCGTAAACAATTGATGATTTGTGCATGCCTTTCTTAATTCATATGATATTCCGAATGCTAGATTACCGAATCTATTATGAGAATTGCCTTGCAATATTCTCCGTTTGTGTTTCTAGAAATGAACGAGCAAGACAAGCAGTATGGTGGCATCATTTCTTTTAAGGAGATGAATCAATGGGGTGTCTGACGTCATGACTATTCCATAATAAATATACGCTATAATTGTCGTGTTCAATGTGGCAGCGATTGTAAAAGGTAATTCGTCCAAGTTTTTGATAAATCATTGCTTGGCTGAGCAGTAATCATTTAAAAGAAATATCTTAACAACAAAACTATAGTTTTGAAAAAGAATCGTCCTTCACGGGATTCGAACTTGGAGCGCCAGCGTGAGAGACGGTAGCGTTAACCACTACGCTACCGAGGCTTGTGCATGATCATAGCTAAGAAATTATCTTTAACTATTCTGATTATGTTTGTTGGCATGTCAATACCATTTTGATACTCATCCATTTCGTTAAAGGATCTCTTATTCGTTTGATCAAAGAACGAGCTTATTTATATTTGTAGACTTGCCTTGGTAATGCCCACTTTCGCAACATGTCTATTCTTATACTTACTTATCGATATACAAAGTAAGAATGGAATACGTGACAGTATTCAGTGTGTTCGTCCATAAATATGTTCGTAAACAATTGAAAATTTATGCATGCGTATCTTAATTCATATATTCTTCCGAATGATAGATTACCGAATCTATTTTGAGAATGGCCTTGCAATATTCTCCGTTTGTGTTTCTAGAAATAAACGAGCAAGGCAGGCAGCGTGGTGGCATCATTTCTTTTAGGGAGAAGAATCAATATGGTGTCTGACGTCATGACTATTCTATAATAAAGATACACTTTAACTGTCGTGTTCAATGTGGCAGCGGTTGTAAAAGGTTATTCGTCCAAGTATTTAATAAATCATTGCTTGGCTGATCAGTAATATTTAAAAAGAAATATCTAAACAACAAAAGTATAGTTTTGAAAAAGAATCGTCCTTCACGGGATTCGAACTTGGAGCGCCAGCGTGAGAGACGGTAGCGTTATCCATTACGCTACCGAGTCTTGTGCATGGTCATCGCTAGGAAGTTATCTTTAACTATTCTGATTATGTTTGTTAACAGGTCAATATCAATTTGATAAGCATTCATTTCGTTAAAGGAGCTCTTATTCGTTTGATTAAACAACGAGATCTTATCTATATTTGTAGACTTTCCTTGATAATGCCCACTTTCGTAACATGTCTATTCTTATATTTACTAATAGATATACAAAGTAGGCATGGATTAGTGACAGTATTTAGTGTGTTCGTCAATAAATATGTTCGTAAACAATTGATAATTTATGCATGCGTATCTTAATTCATGTATTCTTCCGAATGCTAGATTACCGAATCTATTATGAGAATTGCCTTGCAATATTCTCCGTTTGTGTTTCTAGAAATAAACGAGCAAGACAAGCAGTGTGGTGGCATCATTTCTTTTAGGGAGAAGAATCAATGGGGTGTCTGACGTCATGACTATTCTATAATAAAGATACACTTTAACTGTCGTGTTCAATGTGGCAGCGGTTGTAAAAGGTAATTCGTCCAAGTATTTAATAAATCATTGCGTGGCTGAGCAGTAATATTTAAAATGAAATATCTAAACAACAAAAGTATTGTTTTGATAAAGAATCGTCCTTCACGGGATTCGAACTTGGAGCGCCAGCGTGAGAGACGGTAGCGTTATCCATTACGCTACCGAGTCTTGTGCATGGTCATAGCTAAGAAGTTATCTTTAACTATTCTGATTATGTTTGTTAACAGGTCAATACCATTTTGATACGCATTCATTTCGTTAAAGGATCTCTTATTCGTTTGATTAAAGAACGATCTCATTTATATTTTTGGACTTTCCTTGATAATGCCCACTTTCGTAACATGTCTATTCTTATACTTACTTATCGATATACAAAGTAAGAATGGAATACGTGACAGTATTTAGTGTATTCGTTGTTAAATATGTTCGTAAACAATTGATAATTTATGCATGCGTATCTTTATTCATATGATCTTCCGAATGCTAGATTACCGAATCTATTATGTGAATTGCCTGGCAATATTCTCCGTTTGTGTTTCTAGAAATGAACGAGCAAGACAAGCAGTGTGGTGGCATCATTTCCTTTAGAGAAGAATCAATGGGGTGTCTGACGTCATGACTATTCCATAATAAAGATACACTATAATTGTCTTGTTCAATGTGGCAGCGATTGTAAAAGGTAATTCGTATAAGTATTTGATAAATCATTGATTGGCTGAGCAGTAATAATTAAAAAGAAATATCTAAACAACACAAGTATAGTTTTGAAAAAGAATCGTCCTTCACGGGATTCGAACTCGGAGCGCCAGCGTGAGAGACGGTAGCGTTAACCACTACGCTACCGAGGCTTGTGCATACTTATAGCTAAGAAGTTATCTTTAACTATTCTCTTTAAGTTTTCAGGTCAATACCATTTTGATACTCAGCCATTTCCCTGAAGGATCTCTTATTCGTTTGATTAAACAACGATTTTATTAATATTATTAGACTTTTCTTGATAATGCCCACTTTCGCAACATGTTCATTCTTATACTCACTAATCGAGATACAAAGTTAGAATGCAATACGTGACAGTATTAATTGTGTTCGTGCATAAATATGTTCGTAAACAATTGATAATTTATGCATGTGTATCTTCATTCATATGCTATTCCGAATGCTAGATAACCGAATCTATTTTGATAATTGCCTGGCAATATCCTCCGTTTGTGTTTCTAGAGATAAACGAGCAAGAGAAGCGGCGTGATGGCCCCAATAGGGAGAAGAATCAAGAGTTTGACTAACGTCATGACTCTTCCAACAATAACGATACACTTAAACTGCCGTGTTCAATTTGGCAGCGATTGTCAAATATAATTCGTCCAATTACTTATTAAATTATTGCTTGGCTGAGTAGTTTAAATAATTAAAAAGACAGAACTAAACAATAAATGTATAGTTTGGAAAAAAAATATTGTCATTAAAGGGAATCGAACTTGGATCGCTGGCGTGACAAGCGAGAGTGTTATCCATTAGGCTATCGAGGCTTGTTAATGAAATGAAGGAAAACTAAGACGTATTGTTTAAAGCCATACTTGCACTCTTTTACACTTAAATTGTGAAACGCAATATTCTCTGCCCTATCAGAGGATTGTGTTTTCTTTTTAATCACTGTTTGAACCATAGTTTGAAAACTCTTTCACTTTGGGACAGTGGAAAATTCGGCGTTTGGTAAAGGGTTAAAGTATCTAATATTCTTGGGAACAAAGGACCGAACTACACTTCAGTTTATGCGTCCGTGTGACAATGTGGTTCGGCGCTGATCGGACAGATTGAGAATTAGCAGAAAAAAGCGGTTGGCATAATGAAACCCCTTGTCAAAGTCAATAGAACTCTACGAAATAGTGTTTGCAAATGGCAGTGCTGGTGCTCTTTTATTAGTTTAGATTGTCTTCCTATACCGCCCCGGCCGTTCACATGTATAGTGAGCGAGAAAAGCATGCCCGCAGCTATTTATCCACACATTGAGGGATCGATTCAAAACTGAAGTAAGGCATGTACAAATATGAAGCACTTACTGCCGTATTGCAGTGGTCAGGTAAAATGGTAAACAAATACGTTGAACGTAAAAAGGCGCCTAACAAGCTGCATGAACCGGTTCCCCTATTTCCCACTTTCCTTCTCTTATACATTACCTGCAATATCATGCATCTGCATGTCCACGTGCATTTATGTTCAAAGAAAATATCAAGAAAGTTGAGAAACTTGAGGCCAAAAGACAAGGAGAATCGGCACGGACAAGAACACGATCGGGTGTAGGATGACCTGTGGAGATGGCTATCCGTTGATCCCAGAATTTGCAATTAGTCTCTCCCGGATTGGTTGTATACAGCGTGTATTGTTTATGTGTGGAACACTCCCAAGCGGAACATTGTGATAAAAGAAGGCAATGTTCACTGAGTAATGTTAACTGAGTAATGTTCACTGAGTAATGTTCACTTGTTAAATGAGTAATGTTCATTGAGTAGTGTTCACTGAGTAGTGTTCATTGAGTAGTATTCACGGAGTAATGATTACTGAGTAGTGTTCACTGAGAAATGTTCACTGAGTAATGTTCACTTGGTGATGTTCACTGAGTAGTGTTCACTGAGTAATGTTCACTAAGTAGTTTTCACTGAGAAGCGTTCACTGAGTTATGTTCACTGAGTAATGTTCATTGAGTAATGTTCACTGAGTAGTGTTAATTGAGTAGTGTTCACTGAGTAGTGTTCACTGAGTAGTGTTCACTGAGTAGTGTTCACTGAGAAGTGTTCACTGAGTAGTGTTCACTGAGTAGTGTTCACTGAGTAGTGTTCACTGAGTAGTGTTCACTGAGTAGTGTTCACTGAGTAGTGTTCACTGAGTAGTGTTCACTGAGTAGTGTTCACTGAATAGTGTTCACTGAGTAGTGTTCACTGAGTAGTGTTCACTGAGTAGTGTTCACTGAGTAGTGTTCACTGAGTAGTGTTCACTGAGTAATGTTCACTGAGTAGTGTTCACTGAGTAGTGTTCACTGAGTATTGTTCACTGAATAGTGTTTATTGAGAAGTGTTCACTGAGTAATGTTCATTGAGTAGTGTTCACTGAGTAGTGTTCACTGAGTAGTGTTCACTGAGTAATGTTCACTGGGTAATGTTCACTGAGTAGTGTTCACTGAGTAATGTTCACTGGGTAATGTTCATTGAGTAATGTTCACTGAGTAGTGTTCATTGAGTAATGTTCACTGAGTAGTGTTCACTGAGTAATGTTCACTGAGTAATGTTCACTGAGTAGTGTTCACTGAGTAATGTTCACTGAGTAATGTTCACTGAGTAGTTTTCACTGAGTAATGTTCACTGAGTAGTGTTCACTGAGTAATGTTCACTGAGTAGTGTTCACTGAGTATTGTTCACTAGTCTAATAATATTAATAGAATCGTTGTTTAATCAAACGATTAAGAGATCCTTCAACGAAATGGCTGAGTATCAAAATGGTTCTATGTTTCAATGCTTTTTATATTGGATGTTAAATGGATATGCCTCCTCATGGCAAAGGAGAGTCTGCATCACACCTCACTTTATCGCATCTGCTGCAGAGCACTTTAGAGATCACTGTAATTAAAGGATGAAATGGTTGTTATAAGCAATTTCCCCTTTTCCAACATTGTTTTCTACCCATAATGTTTTAAAAAGCACTGTATACCACTTGCGGTAACGTGGCGTCTGCTACCGCTCTTAAATTGGACATCTCAAAGTGATACATGCGGGATAAATCTTATATATATATATTTGGAGACTTTCCTTGATATTCCGAATGTTCATTAACGAACCCTGTACCCAGCTTATGTCATTACAACATACATCAAGATCCGACACCAGTCCAATCCAATGCACTTTCTGCTGTCTCCTCATATTCAATCACGGCTTATCTCCCGTTCATTACCCACCCATGTTTGAACCTTGAACGGCGCTTAGCCAATGCTCGTATCAAAACTGTCTTGATATTTACATGTACACAAAACAATGCCTACAATAACAAGTAGTTACCACAAGTATCAGCTGACGATAACTCGAGAAAATGGCCGCTGAAAAACGCTCAAAAGGCACATTTTCAACCTCTTTTCCTAACAGTTTTGGGTCCAAAACTTGGCCATGGCTCATCGACTAAGCGTCTGTTCATCAGGTTTTTGGGCTAAAATTGTACCTAGGACATGTACCTACATTATCTACCAACATCACATGGCTATGCCATCCAATGCGGGCTTCAACGCCTAGGAACCGTAAAGAAATCGAACATTTTACACTCAAGAAACCGGTTTTCCAACCACAGCTCGAACCCCTGCTGACACCTAGCCAATGCTTCTATCGGAACAAATCTTATCTCATTTTCTTCATAGAGTCCTTAGGTACACAAAGCAACGTCAACAATAATGACTAGTTTTTACAAGTATCAGCTGACGATAATTCGATGATATGGTCAATGTGTATAGCTCAGAATCCACATTTCCAACCTCTTTTTTGTCGTCTTGGGTCCGAAATTTGGCCATTGCTCATTCACTAAGCGTTTGTTCATCATGTCTTTGGGTTAGAATTGGACCTAGGACATGTACTAACAATATATACCAACATTACATGCGTATGCCATCCAATAAAGGCTTCAACGCCTAGAAACCGTCCAAGAATCGCACATTTTACAATCACGAAACCCGTTTTCCGACTATAGCTCGAACCCATGCTGACACCTAGCCAATGCTGCTATCGGAACAAATCTTATCTTATTTTCTTCATAGAGTCCTTAGGTACACAAAGCAACGTCAAAAATAATAACTAGTTTTCACAAGTAGCAGCTGACGATAATTCGATAATATGATCACTGAGTATCGCTCAGAATCCACATTTCCAACCTTTTTTTTGTCGTCTTGGGTCCGAAATTTTGCCATTGCTCATCAACTAAGCGTCTGTTTATCACGTTTTAGAGTGAAAACTGCCGTGTAATGGTTTGTGTTTCTAAAGATAAACCAGCAAGAGAAGCAGTATGTTGGAACTTTTTTAATCAGGGAGAACAATCAAAAGGGTGTCTGACGGCATGACTATTCCATAATAAAGACACACTATAACTGTCGTGTTCAATGTGGCAGCGATTGTAAAAGTTAATTCGTCCAAGTATTTGATAAAGCATTGCTTGGCTGAGCAGTAATAATTAAAAAGAAATATCTAAACAACAAAAGTATAGTTTTGAAAAAGAATCGTCCTTCACGGGATTCGAACTTGGAGCGCCAGCGTGAGAGACGGTATCGTTATCCATTAAGCTACCGAGTCTTGTGCATGATCATTGCTAAGAAGTTATCTTTAACTATTCTGATTATGTTTGTTGACAGGTCAATACCATTTTGATACTCATTCATTTCGTTAAAGGATCTCTTATTCGTTTGATTAAACAATGAGATCTTATTTATATTTGTAGACATTCCTTGATAATGCCCACTTTCGCAACATGTCTATTCTTATACTTACTAATCAAAATACAAAGTAAGAATGGAATACGTGACAGCATTTAGTGTGTTCGTCCATAAACATGTTCGTAAACAATTGATAATTTATGCATGCGTATCTTAATTCATATGATCTTCCGAATGCTAGATTACCGAATATATTATGAGAATTGCCTTGCAATATTCTCCGTTTGTGTTTCTAGAAACGAACGAGCAAGACAAGCAGTGTGGTGGCATCATTTCTTTTAAGGAGAAGAATCAAGGGGGTGTCTGACGTCATGACTATTCCATAATAAAGATACACTATAATTGCCGTGTTCAATGTGGCAGCAATTATAAAATGTTTTTCGTGCAAGTATTTTAAAAATCATTGCTTGGCTGAGCAGTAATGATTAAAAAGAAATATTTAAACAACAAAACTATAGTTTTGAAAAAGAATCGTCCTTCACGGGATTCGAACTTGGAGCGCCAGCGTGAGAGACGGTAGCGTGAACAACTACGCTATCGAGGCTTGTGCATGATTATATCTAAGAAGATATCTTTAACTATTCTGATTATGTTTGTTGACAAGTCAATACCATTTTGATACTCATCCATTTCGTTAAAGGATCTCTTATTCGTTTGATTAAAGAACAATCTTATTTATATGCGTGGACTTTCCTTGATAATGCCCACTTTTGCAACATGTCTATTCTTATACTTACTTATCGAGATACAAAGTAAGAATGATATATGTACGTGAAAGTATTTAGTGTGTTCGTCCATAAATGTTCGTAAACAATTGATAATTTATGCATGCCTTTCTTAATTCATATGATCTTCCGAATGCTAGATTACCGAATCTATTATGAGAATTGCCTGGCAATATTCTCCGTTTGTGTTTCTAGAAATGAACGAGCAAGAGAAGCAGTGTGGTGGCATCATTTCTTTATGGGAGAAGAATCAATGGGGTGTCTGACGTCATGACTATTCCATAATAAAGATACACTATAATTGTCGTGTTCAATGTGGCAGCGATTATATAAAGGTAATTCGTGGAAGTATTTTAAAAATCGTTGCTTGGCTGAGCAGTTATGATTAAAAAGAAATATGTAAAACAACAAAACTATAGTTTTGAAAAAGAATCGTCCTTCACGGGATTCGAACTTGGAGCGCCAGCATGAGAGACGGTAGCGTGAACCACTACGCTATCGAGGCTTGTGCATGATTATATCTAAGAAGATATCTTGAACAATTCTGATTATGTTTGTTGACAGGTCAATACCATTTTGATACTCACCCATTTCGTTAAAGGATGTCTTATTCGTTTGATTAAAGAACGATCTTATTTATATGTGTGGACTTTCCTTGATACTGCCCACTTTTGCAACATGTCTATTCTTATACTTACTTATCGAGATACAAAGTAAGAATGATATATGTACGTGAAAGTATTTAGTCTGTTCGTCCATAAATATGTTCGTAAACAATTGATAATTTATGCATGCCTTTCTTTATTCATATGATATTCCGAATGCTAGATTACCGAATCTATTATGAGAATTGCCTTGCAATATTCTCTGTTTGTGTTTCTAGAAATGAACGAGCAAGACAAGCAGTGTGTTGGCATCATTTCTTTTAAGGAGAAGAATCAATGGGGTGTCTGACGTCATGACTATTCCATAATAAAGATACACTATAATTGTCGTGTTCAATATGGCAGCAATTATAAAAGGTTATTCGTGCAAGTAGTTTAAAAATCATTGCTTGGCTGAGCAGTAATGATTAAAAAGAAATATTTAAACAACAAAAGGGGCCTCCGGCCCTGGTGGATTTAGAGTACGGGCAATCACGGGCCCCTCTCCGCGTGGGTTCAAATCCTGAGAGGGATATGGATTTTCATGAGAGGCAGTCTCCCGACTGACTTACGGAATGGCGATGGTTCTACCCACCTTGACCAACCCTTGTGGGCAGTTGAGTATGGGGTCTTCCTCCATCATTAAGAGTCGGGCATCGCTACATAACTGAAATAATGTTGATGTGATGTAAAACCCAAAAAAACAAAAAAACAAACATTAAACAACAAAACTATAGTTTTGAAAAAGAATCGTCCTTCACGGTATTCGAACTTGGAGCGCCAGCGTGAGAGACGGTAGCGTGAACCACAACGCTATCGAGGCTTGTGCATGATTATATCTAAGAAGATATCTTTAACTATTCTGATTATGTTTGTTGACAGGTCAATACCATTTTGATACTCATCCATTTCGTTAAAGGATCTCTTATTCGTTTGATTAAACAACGAGATCTTATTTATATTTGTAGACTTTCCTTGATAATGCCCACTTTCGCAACATGTCTTTTCTTATACTTACTAATCGAAATACAAAGTAAGAATGGAATACTTGATAGTATTTAGTGTGTTCGTCCATAAATATGTTCGTAAACAATTGATAATTTATGCATGCCTTTCTTAATTCATATGATCTTCCGAATGCTTCATTACCGAATCTATTATGAGAATTGCCTGGCAATATTCTCTGTTTGTGTTTCTAGAAATGAACGAGCAAGACAAGCAGTGTGGTGGCATCATTTCCTTTAAGGAGAAGAATCAATGGGGTGTCTGACGTCATGCATATTCCATAATAAAGATACACTATAATTGTCGTGTTCAATGTGGCAGCGATTGTAAAAGGTAATTCGTCCAAGTATTTGATAAATCATTGCTTGGCTGAGCAGTTATGATTAAAAAGTAATATTTAAACAACAAAACTATAGTTTTGAAAAAGAATCGTCCTTCACGGGATTCGAACTTGGAGCGCCAGCGTGAGAGACGGTAGCGTGAACCACTACGCTACCGAGGCTTGTGCATGATCATAGCTAAGAAGTTATCTTTAACTATTCTGATTATGTTTGTTGACAGGTCAATACCATTTTGATAATCATTCATTTCGTTAAAGGATCTCTTATTCGTTTAATTAAACAACGATCTTATTTATATGTGTAGACTTTCCTTGATAATGCCCACTATCGCAACATGTCTAGTCTTATACTTACTTATCGAGATACAAAGTAAGAATGGAATACTTGATAGTATTTAGTGTGTTCGTCCATAAATATGTTCGTAAACAATTGATAATTTATGCATGCCTTTCTTAATTCATATGAAATTCCGAATGCTAGATGACCGAATCTATTATGAGAATTGCCTGGCAATATTCTCCGTTTGTGTTTCTAGAAATGAACGAGCAAGGCAAGCAGTGTGGTGGCATCATTTCTTTTAAGGAGAAGAATCAATGGGGTGTCTGACGTCATGACTATTCCATAATAAAGATACACTATAATTGTCGTGTTCAATGTGGCAGCAATCATAAAAGGTTATTCGTGCAAGTATTTTAAAAATCATTGCTTGGCTGAGCAGTAATGATTAAAAAGAAATATTAAAACAACAAAACTATAGTTTGAAAAAGAATCGTCCTTCACGGGATTCGAACTTGGAGCGCCAGCGTGAGAGACGGTAGCGTGAACCACTACGCTATCGAGGCTTGTGCATGTTTATATCTAAGAAGATATCTTTAACTATTCTCATTATGTTTGTTGACAGGTCAATACCATTTTGATACTCATTCATTTCGTTAAAGGATCTCTTATTCGTTTAATTAAACAACGATCTTATTTATATGTGTAGACTTTCCTTGATAATGCCCACTATCGCAACATGTCTATTCTTATACGTAATAATCGAGATACAAAGTAAGAATGGAATACTTGATAGTATTAAGTGTGTTCGTCCATAAATATGTTCGTAAACAATTGATAATTTATGCATGGCTTTCTTAATTCATATGATATTACGAATGCTAGATTACCGAATCTATAATGAGAATTGCCTTGCAATATTCTCCGTTTGTGTTTCTAGAAATAAACGAGCAAGACAAGCAGTGTGGTGGCATCATTTCTTTTAAGGAGAAGAATCAATGGGGTGTCTGACGTCATGACTATTCCATAATAAAGATGCACTATAATTGCCGTGTTCAATGTGGCAGCAATTATAAAAGGTTATTCGTGCAAGTATTTTAAAAATCATTTAGCAGCTGAGCAGTAACCGGAACTAAGAAATATTTAAACAACAAAACTACTGGTTTGAAAAAGAATCGTCCTTCACGGGATTCGAACTTGGAGCGCCAGCGTGGGAGACGGTAGCGTGAACCACTACGCTATCGAGGCTCGTGCATGATTACATCTAAGAAGATATCTTTAACTATTCTGATTATGTTTGTTGACAGGTCAATACCATTTTGATACTCATCCATTTCGTTAAAGGAACTCTTATTCGTTTGATTAAAGAACGATCTTATTTATATGTGTGGAATTTCCTTGATAATGCCCACTTTCGCAACATGTCTATTCTTATACTTACTTATCGAGATACAAAGTAAGAATGATATATGTACGTGAAAGTATTTAATGTGTTCGTCCATAAATATGTTCGTAAACAATTGATAATTATGCATGCCTTTCTTAATTCATATGATCTTCCGAATGCTAGATTACCGAATCTATTATGAGAGTTGCCTTGCAATATTCTCTGTTTGTGTTTCTAGAAATGAACGAGCAAGACAAGCAGTGTGGTGGCATCATTTCTTTTAAGGAGAAGAATCAAAGGGGTGTCTGACGTCATGACTATTCCATAATAAAGATACACTATAATTGTCGTGTTCAATGTGGCAGCGATTGTAAAAGATAATTCGTCCAAGTATTTGATAAATCATTGCTTAGCTGAGCAGTTATGATTAAAAAGAAATATTTAAACAACAAAACTATAGTTTTGAAAAAGAATCGTCCTTCACGGGATTCGAACTTGGAGCGCCAGCGCGAGAGGCAAATAACGTGAACGCTACTTCACAGAGGCATGCATGATCATAGCTAGAAGTTATCTTTAATAGCTATTCTGATTATGTTTGTTGTATATCAATACCATTTGATACTCATTCATTTCGTTAAAGGATCTCTTATTCGTTTAATTAAACAACGATCTTATTTATATGTGTAGACTTTCCTTGATAATGCCCACTATCGAAACATGTCTATTCTTATACTTACTAATCAAGATACAAAGTAAGAATGGAATACTTGATAGTATTTAGTGTGTTCGTCCATAAATATGTTCGTAAACAATTGATAATTTATGGATGCATTTCTTAATTCATATGATATTCCGAATGCTAGATTACCGAATCTATTATGAGAATTGCCTTGCAATATTCTCCGTTTGTTGTGTTTCTAGAAATGAACGAGCAAGACAAGCAGTGTGGTGGCATCATTTCTTTGGGGAAGAAGAATCAATGGGGTGTCTGACGTCGCGGCTATTCCATAATAAAGATACACTATAATTGTCATTGTTCAATGTAGCTTAATTATAAAAAGGTTATTCGTGCAAGTATTTTAAAAATCATTGCTTGGCTGAGCAGTAATGATTAAAAGAAATATTTTAAACAACAAACTATAGTTTGAAAAAGAATCGTCTTCAGGATTCGAACTTGGAGCGCCAGCGTGAAGACAATAGCGTGAACCACTACATATCCCGAGGAAGCTTGTGCATGATTATATCTAAGAAGATATCTTTAACTATTCTGATTATGTTTGTTGACAGGTAAATACCATTTTGATACTCATCCATTTCGTTAAAGGATCTCTTATTCGTTTGAATAAAGAACGATAGTATTTATATGTGTGGACTTTCCTTGATAATGCCCACTTTTGCAACATGTCTATTCTTATACTTACTTATCGAGATACAAAGTAAGAATGATATATGTACGTGAAAGCATTTAGTGTGTTCGTCCATAAATATGTTCGTAAACAATTGATAATTTATGCATGCCTTTCTTAATTCATATGATCTTCCGAATGGTAGATTACCGAATCTATTATGAGAATTGCCTGGCAATATTCTCGGTTTGTGTTTCTAGAAATGAACGAGCAAGACAAGCAGTGTGGTGGCATCATTTCTTTTAAGGAAAAGAATCAATGGGGTGTCTGACGTCATGACTATTCCATAATAAAGATACACTATATTTGGCGTGTTCAATGTGGCAGCGATTGTAAAAGATAATTCGTCCAAGTATTTGATAAATCATTGCTTGGCTGAGCAGTTATGATTAAAAAGAAATATTTAAACAACAAAACTATAGTTTTGAAAAAGAATCGTCCTTCACGGGATTCGAACTTGGAGCGCCAGCGTGAGAGACGGTAGCGTGAACCACTATGCTACCGAGGCTTGTGCATGCTCATAGCTAAGAAGTTATCTTTAACTATTCTGATTATGTTTGTTGACAGGTCAATACCATTTTGATACTCATTCATTTCGTTAAAGGATCTCTTATTCGTTTAATTAAGCAACGATCTTATTTATATGTGTAGACTTTCCTTGATAATGCCCACTATCGCAACATGTCTATTCTTATACTTACTTATCGAGATACAAAGTAAGAATGGAATATTTGATAGTATTTAGTGTGTTCGTCCATAAATATGTTCGTAAACAATTGATAATTTATGCATGCCTTTCTTAATTCATATGATATTCCGAATGCTCGATTAGCGAATCTATTATGAGAATTGCCTTGCAATATTCTCCGTTTGTGTTTCTAGAAATGAACGAGCAAGACAAGCAGTGTGGTGGCATCATTTGTTTTAAGGAGAAGAATCAATGGGTTGTCTGACGTCATGACTATTCCATAATAAATATACACTATAATTGTCGTGTTCAATGTGGCAGCGATTGTAAAAGGTAATTCGTCCAAGTATTTGATAAAGCATTGCTTGGCTGAGCAGTAATCATTCAAAAGAAATACCTAAACAACAAAACTATAGTTTTAAAAAAGAATCGTCCTTCACGGGATTCGAACTTGGAGCGCCAGCGTGAGAGACGGTAGCGTGAACCACTACGCTACCGAGGCTTGTGCATGATCATAGCTAAGAAGTTATTTTTAACTATTCTGATTATGTTTGTTGACGGGTCAATACCATTTTGATACTCATCCATTTCGTTAAAGGATCTCTTATTCGTTTGATTAAAGAACGATCTTATTTATATGTGTGGACTTTCCTTGCTAATGCCCACTTTTGCAACATGTCTATTCTTATACTTACTTATCGAGATACAAAGTAAGAATGATATATGTACGTGAAAGTATTTAGTGTGTTCGTCAATAAATATGTTCGTAAACAATTGATAATTTATGCATGCCTTTCTTAATTCATATGATCTTCCGAATG